>CM019826.1:79257134-79857134 GCA_009763385.1 Coix lacryma-jobi var. lacryma-jobi | reverse complement strand
GAGGCCCAAACTCGGAAACCGGCCCACGCCCAGGTTTTGAGGCTCAACCTGGAAACCGTCGCGCCCAGGTTTTGTGGCTCAACCTGGAAACCCAGCACCCAGGTTTTGAGGCCCAAACCTGGAAACCGTCCACCGTTGGTTTTTCCCGGGCTCTACCAACAAACCGGCGTCGTAGAGGGGATGCACCGCCTGTGCACCCCTTCCACCGACATGATCGCACTTCTCCGCCTGTCGCTGTCGCAGGCTGCCAGCCACCACAGCTGATCCTCCGGCCTCCAGTCCATCAGTCCAAGTCCACGTCCGCCCTTCACCGTCCGATACATCGGCATGGCACGTCCGCCGCACGGCACGCCCATCCTTCATCGCGCCCGGTCCGTCGGCACGGCACGTCGCAACTTGACCTTCACCCGCCATCGATCACTGTCTCCGTGCTCGACACCTGCACAACACAAGCCAAAGAACATGCGCATCATCTCCATTGACAATCACTCATCACACAGAGACTCGGCATACACCCATGTATCCGCACTTATGTACAAGGTTTTGTCGGAGGCCATGACCAATCATCAGTCGGCTTTCTTAAATACTTTTCTTGCAGTCATGGTTGGTATTTTCGGCCCGGCGATAGATAAGCATTTTGAGGAAGCCACTGGTCCAATGCAGGGGCCACTGTTATTCCCCGTTCCCCAGCATCAGAGGAAAACTACTGAAGACAATGGAGTTGGTTCGAGAAAAGTTGGGATGACCCTTCATCAAGAGCAGCAACCTCCCACAACTCAGGGCCTGCTTGCATTCGGCACAACGGGAAACGTCCCTCTATCTGCTTTCAGAGTATCTCCAGCAACAAATATGTTGCAGAAGAACATGTATGGAGATGGGTATCAGGAGTTCGTGGATTATAGTGCGATTGATGCTTTCCCGAATCCAGGCCATAAGAATTCAGCAACAGCATTTCTCGGGGGTCAGGCACAGGCTGCTCCTGACTCAGGCGTCGACCTCATCATGCATAGGATGGCCGACTTGATGCAGAATCAATTCGGGCTGAGGCCAAAAACTCAGTCTTATGCTTACAAGTCTCCTTACCCGGAGTGGTACAACCGAGTGGCACTTCCTCCAAGGGTGAAATCTCCTACTGATCTTACTAAGTTCTCAGGCCATGATGACACCAATACTGTTGAACACATCAGCCGTTACTTGATGCAGCTCGGAGAAGCATCTGCAAATGAGGCTTGGAGAATTCGGTATTTCCCACTGTCACTAACGGGACCAGCTTTCTCATGGTTCACGTCTCTGCCAGCAAACCTATTAATACATGGGTAGAGCTAGAACAGAAGTTCCACGTGTATTTCTTTACCGGTTCCAATGAGAAGAAGTTGGTCGATCTCATGAGTCTAAGGATGAGAGTTAATGAGACTCCCCAAGAATATTTACGCAGATTCAGGGAGACTAAAAATCTCTGCTATTCTCTGAATTTGCTAGATGATCAATTGCCAGGGATAGCTATAGCTGGTATGTTATCGAATATCAGGGAAAAGCTGTTCGGCATGGAGTTTGATGATCTTGGGCAGTTATCACAACGATTGGCGATGATGAATAGTCAAGCTCAGGGGTTTAGGAGAAATAACGAATTCCAGAAGGGCGATGTGGCTAGTGAGATGTATCAAGCCTTCTTAGAGGAGGCAATGGAATATGATGATGAAGATGAGATAGCTGCAGCAGAGCTGGTCTGGACTAAAGAACCGACTCAAGTCAATCAACGATGGTTGATGCAACAAAAAGGTACCTACGATTTTGATGTTTCCAAATCAGATAAGCTATTTGAGTTGTTATTGAAGGAAGGACGCATCAAGTTGCCAGAAGGCCATCCCATGTTGCACCCTGAAGGGGTTAAAGACAAGAAATATTGTGGTTTCCATAACACTAGATCCCACTCTATAAATGATTGCCAAGTGTTCAGAGTACGGATCGAGAAGGCTATCCAGGAAGGACATTTGAAGTTTGACGGAAAGATGAAAATTGATGGTAGCCCTTTTGGACAGAATACCATGTCTTTCTCTGTTAACATGGTCAATGCAGATGACCCCAGGGGCAAGAGCAAGATGAAGGTGTTAACCTCTGATAGTGCTAGAGAGGCCGGTGCTGTTGACCCCAATCGGCAAATCACAAATGAAGAATTTCGGCAACGAGTTCATTTCCAGAATAGCCGAACTGAAAGGGGTGAAGCTTCCAGGCCTAGAGTCACAACACGTATTTTGTTAAACAAATGGCGTCGGGAGCAGGAGCGGTACTAGAAGCAGAGGTTTTATGAGGAACGAAGGTTCATAGAAAAGCAACAGAGGTACAAAGAGGAGATGTACCGAGAAGAACGAGAATATGTGAGGGAGCATGAGCATTCTCATTGGGAGTGCTCATTCTTCAAATATTGTTGGAATGAAGGTTTGAAACGGCCTGTTAAAAACAATTGCCCTGAGTGCAATGATCAATATTCTGAATACAGGCAATCTCAAGTCAACCGCCATTCGGTCCATGAAAGGCTTGGGAGCGAATCCCTGAGGACGATCGGCATTTAAAAATAGGTAATTCCGAGAATCGGCAAGGGAGAAATTTTGCTGATCGAAGATGGGCTCGCACTGAAGAAGAAGAATACCGTGAATATGTTTGGCAAAGAGGACAGTGGTGTCCACCAGGATTGAGGAAGAGCCAAAAAAGGAGAGTGCAGCGCCTAAGGAACAGAGAATTAGCGCAAGCAGGCACCAAAACAAAACAAGTTTGGCGTCCTAAGGAAAAGCCTGATGAAGATGATCGTTCGGCTGATGCGTGCATGGCATTCTTTCTCCCGTCAGAATTCAAAGCTCTCGGAGATCAAAACATCCAAGAAGAAGTGTATTCAGATTTTGACGAAGATGAATTCCATGATCTGATGGCTCAGCTCATTTTGGCTCAACGGGCAGTTTTTGATAAACGTCTAAACATCGACATTTGAAGCCACTTTATATGAGGGGGTATGTTAATGGCAAGCCACTAACCAAAATTTTTATTGATGGAGGAGCTGCCATAAATATCATGTCATATGCTACCTTCAGGAAACTTGGGATGGCAAGTGAGGATTTATTGAAGACTGACATGGTGTTGAGGGATTTTGCTGGCAATACTTCTGATACTCGAGGAGCAGTTCATGTTGAATGGATGATCAGGTCAAAAACTTTGATTACTACCTTCTTCGTCATCGATGGCAAGAGGGCATATAGTTTGCTTTTAGGAAGGGATTGGATACATGAAAACTGCTGTGTTCCGTCAACTATGCATAAATTCTCATCCAGTGGATTGGAGATGACGTCGAAATTGTCCATGCTAATGATTCGGTGAGTGTTGCTACTGCAGAACCCATCTATTGGGAATATGATGGTGTCGAGTGCTTCTCTGGAAGGAAGTAGGTCCTGTGAATGTTTTTGACGAGATGATTCGGTGAGTGTTGCTACTGCAGAACCCATCTATTGGGAATATGATGGTGTCGAGTGCTTCTCTGGAAGGAAGTAGGTCCTGTGAATGTTTTTGACGAGGACCAACAGCCGATTCAAGCGATCGACTCTCAGAGCAATTTTTGAATGATCCAATTGATGGTAACGGAGGAGAATTAGGATGAGGTTTCGTATCAGTTGATGAGTTAGAAGAGGTAAATATTGATAATGTAGCCGAAAACAAGACCGATATGTGTCAGTATAGATTTGGATCCAGAGTGCAAGTTGAAGTTGATAAACCTTCTAAAAGAATTTTACCTTTTCCTTCGTTACTGGAACTCAAGGAAGATCAAGAAGTTCGTATGGAGTGACGTGCAACAGAAAGCTTTTGATGGGATTAAAGAATACATGATGGCAACCCCAGTGTTGGTACCTCCACAGCTTGGTAAATCTTTCAAGTTGTACGTGGTGGCCGATAACCTAAAATAGGATGGGATCTTGTACAAGAATTTGATGGAAAATATAAGGTGATAGCTTACTTTAGCCGAAAGACATTAGACCCAGAGATGAGGTATTCGTCTACGAGGGAATTCTTGTTCATATGTGTATTACTCATGTACCAAGCTTCGGCACTGCTTATTAAATGTCGAATGCTTTATAGTTTTTGAATTTGATATGATGAGTTAGTCGGTACATGAGTGGATTCAAGAATATTTGTATGCAAAAGATAGCCGATGTAAAGCATCGCCTTTAGCAGAAAAATGCTCCACGAGTTTGAAAATATAGCCGATATTGTTTATATCGCCTTTAGTACAAAAATGTTCATGACCCTGGTGACCTTAGCATTTTCAACTTAGCAGGTTTATTGGGAGGAGAGAAAGGTGAAGTGCAATAAATAAGATGCCAAGTGACATGACATGTCAAGACGAGATCTAGTCGGCTAAGATGATGTCATGTGTTTGGCAAGTTCTTTTCTAAAGAAATATTGCAATCAAGAGATGTCACTGAGATAATCGGGAAATACAAATAAGACATCATTCAGAGAAAAAACAACTTTATTTATTCATTTGCAGATCCGTCCTAGTACAAATTACTCCTGGAACAATCTATTCAGAACGGAGTGCGGATTGGTGACTTCGGCGAGAGCAGCGGCGTGATCTTCATAAACATCAATACCTTCGATTTCATCTAAGAACCCGCCGCAAAGCCGACTGGTAGAAAGGAGTAATCCTCGTTGGTCCAAGAGCTTATTGCTGCTAGCCCAAGAGAGACGCCAAGGTGTACGCCTTGGATGACGGCCTGATCTATGCGGCCATCCGTAGCATCAAGACGCGCCTCAGCTGAGTTCCCATGGGCATTCACCTTATCGGCAACTCTGTTCGCTGCCGCCCTCAGACGGTCATTTTCTGTAGAAAGAGCTAGCAGGAAGAAAAGATGTGTCAGGCAAGCGATCTCAATCGGAATAAGGAAAATTGGGCAAAGATTTCGCTAACCTGTAATAGCATTACAGTGCTGCTTCCATTGGTCCTCCCGTTCGGTTTCCTCGATGCCATACTTCTTAGATGCATCTTCCAACGCCTTGGTTGGTAGTTCTTAGCTTCACTAAAGATAGTGCTAGGCAACTATCCCCGGTAACGGCCCAGGAATGCTTGTTGGCACTTGCTAACATTGTTACTAGGAGTAGACTATGGAGTCTATCCCCGGCAACGGCGTCAGAGATGCTTGAAGCAAGACCGGTCACTATACCTAAAGGAGTGGAGCTAAAGCAGCTATCTACTAATGCCAAGCGGGGTTGTCAATCACGACACTAGTAGGAGCTAGCTAAAGGGAATGCAATCTACCAGGAGGAGATTCTGCAAGCGCACAGAACTATCGTAGTAGCACTTCGCCTGGGAGTACCTGGTGTCGATTTATTTGATCCCAAGGGAAGGCTAAAGTGGTGTATGAGTTGAGTCAAGGAGGGGATGAGAGTCAAAGAAAAGAGAAAAAGGGAAAAGGGGAGAAGAGAGGAGATGAAAGGCTAGAAAGAATGTATGGGTGGATAGGTAAGGATGAAATGGATGGCTAAGGTAAGGTGGATGGATAGGTAGATAAAAGGGGTAACTAAGGATAACTAAACTAATAACTACAGATAACTAATCCTAGATAACTACAAACAAAATAACTACGAAGCAAGATAGTTACGAAGCAAGGCAGGCAAAAGACAATAAAGCAACTAAGTTGAGTATAGTTTTATTCCTATCTTGTCAAGTATCGAGGTGTACTAGCCTTTACCACTTACTTAGGTTGAACGCTAGCACAACGAGCCTTACTGTTAAACTGGGCCTACTACATGGTGGAATTCAAGGCGCACAGGGCTGTCACCACCTGCTTGCTACCACAGCTATCCGGGGGTCCAGCAGTATCTGAAGGTAAGTCTATAACTAAGCACCACGCTTAACTATTTTCTAACTATCTCTACCCTAGCTTTGAAGAGAGAGACTCTTGCGGACGTCAGAGCAAATACTTGACTTAATAAGATAAACACTAAACTAACTAAGCAACCTATTGGCAAAGATCAAACACTAAGCTCACTAGAGATTAACTACTATGGCTAAGTGAATTGAACTGTAGGATAGCTAGGCACTCAAGCAATCAATCAAGTATACCACTCAATACTGATAAGTAGAATAAAGTAATACTTGAAATGATGAACTAGAATATAGTAAGTGCTTGAGTAACAAGAGCAAAACCTGAACTGGAGATGAAGGAAGACACTTCCCAGCTCTAGAACCGATCACTCGCATGCCTCTACTCTTGAGCTAACCCTTGAGCAGCGCTACCGCGAGGGCGAAGATGCCTTGCTCTACTAGCTACCTACTTGCCTAGGCTCTCTGAGCTTCTAACCTAACTCTCACTTGCTTCTCTTGCTTGTGTGTTGCTCTGGTGTGGGATGGTACTGGTACGAAAGAAGTAGTGTCTCCAGGGGGGTATTTATAGCCCAAATGAGTGAGGGGGGTTCTTATAGTGGGCAGCCAATCGACCTAGGGTTAGGTCAGGTGGCGGGCGCCACCCCCTACTGGCGGCCGCCAGTCCCCTAGCCGTTGGATGAACCGCCTCTGCTTCAACGGCATCCAGGTGGTTGTCCAAGGCGGTTCGGAGGTCGGTTGCATGTCCTAGCAACCGACATTCAGCCGTGATCCACGCCACTCCTCTCTGAGCCGTCCGATGCCACTGACCTAGTGACCAAGGGCCCAGATTTGGCCTTGGGGAGGTCACACGGATCGGTGACGTGGCAGGGAGTGGCACTTGGGCCAACCCAAGTGGCGGGCGCCACCCCCCTTAGGCCCATTTTGGGCCCTGCTGAGTGGGCATGGCCTCTGGTGGGTCCATATCTCCAAATTTGTTTCAAATCCTGCATTCAAATAAAATTCTATGGACATGTGGAATTTGGTTAGTTTGAAACCTATTTGACTACATTTCATGCCTTTTTGGTGGACATTAGGGTCAAATGTTGATGGTAAAACAGGTGTTTAAGGACCGTCAACAAGCTCCCCCAAGCTAACCTGTTGCTCATCCTCGAGCAACAATGCGGTTTAAGCATTGAGCATGAAATGGATAGCAACTTAAGATGTCTGCATGTGCATATTGTATAGTGAGAAATAACTTAGCCTGTATCATAAATCATAACAATGTGGGGCTTATAGTTTTTCACTTCAAACATGCAAGAGTGAAATAAAGCAGTAGATAGGAAACTTTTATCTTGCTTAGGTTTGACTAGGATTCTGTCTGGAGGTTTTTCAAGGTTTTCAAAAGATAACAACTTGCTTAAGTCCTCCAAGATTCACTCAATCACTCAATGGTGTTTAAATCCTCACTTAGGCCAAAATGTAGCCTCTCCTATTTCTAAAGAATGATATGTGGAGTTATAGGTGGGCTAAGAACCATGAGCAAATTGCCTAATGTTTATTGCTAAGCTAGACACTCAGATCATAAGGAGCAGCAAATCATAAAAATTGATCAAGATGTGCATGTGTGGTTATGTGGAAGTGTATAGAGAGATATTTCATAGTCCTTCCTAGTTAATTTCTGGGGTCTAGAGCTAATGATAATTCTCTATCTCTTTTTTTTGGATACATAGTGAGTAGACAAAAGATGTGTCCTCACATTTTCTTAGGACATAGTCCTCTCTTGAGCTACTTTGCTCACTTTTTTTCTTCAGGACATAGTCCTTTCTTGAGCCACTTTGCTCATTTTCTCTCTCTCTCTTTTAGCTCTAGATTTCCCCAGACATCTATAGGAAAGGATTTTTGAAATGAAAAAGGGGAAGAGGGAGAAATGCTTATTCTCAGGGTAGGAATAAGCATAAGCCTAGCAAAGGGATGTTTGGCTGGGTATTGCATATCTCCGGTGTAGACAGTAAGCAATTTATTTGGTGGTTGCAAACTTCAAAAGTGGAAAGTAGGCAAATTATGGTGGGTGTGCGTGAATCTTGATTCAAAAGATATGATAAGCTTCTCTACTAAGATCTATGAGGTCTAACAAAGCTCAACACAAACAAAGCTCTTTGTGGTTTTGACTAATGACTAACAAATATTTGGCTGGTGGTGGGATGGGATAAAAATCTAGGAGGAACTTTTAGAAAGGTTTTCATGATTTTTAAAAGAAATCCTCCAGATTAGGTCCTAATTTCACTTTAGCAAGTTTAAAGAATTACTCAATTTCTTACTAACTTTATTCACTAAGCATGATTTCAGTTAAAGCATGTGCAACCCACAAAAGGTACAACATAGATAAGACTAGTCATTCAAACCATAACAACAACATTTGCATGACATATTTCAAATCTTATTCAGGTTTCAACTTGTTTAAGCAGATTTTATCAATTTTATTCATAGAGTGGTTATTTAGGCAAGCATGTGACATTCAAAAGATATAGAATTTAAGAATTGAATGTAAAGTGTAGGCTTTGAGACATACCTTATTGGAGCGGGAGTCTCCCCCAAGCTGGCTTCTTGCTTGGTGAAGGATCTTCTTCTTTCTCGGTCGGAGCTCTTGTTCTCATTTTATTAAAAGGGAAACTATCTAATGTTGTGAAAAAGGGAAACTATCCTCTTATGATATTTTATTATTCTAGCTAAGTTAACATATACCTATGCTATAACTAATGATAACTGATTTTTTTTATTTTTATTTTTTTAGTTACATGCATGACATATGTTATTTATTCGAAAAAGGGAAAATTGAAGGAAAAAATTAAAAGTAAAACCATAACTTAGGTCCATGGAATTTCATCCTTATCCGGTGGGTCTTCTTCTTCCTTGGGCACTTCTTCTCTCAGTACTCCATCGGGTTCTTCTTCTTTTGGCACCTCTCCTTTGTTATGTGAAATACACAACTCAGGAGGAGGTGGTTCTTTCTTTCTGTTCCACCTTGTTCTTGGCGCCTCTTCTTGGTACGAACGGGTTTTGCTTCCTGCATGTTAGCGGCATATGCGGGACCACGGGAAAAGGAGAATATTTCCTTCCTCCCTCCTAATGTCATTTGCATTTTAGCACTTCCCACATATATGCAGGCATCAACAATGTTCAAGAAGGGTCTACCTAAGATTAGAGGCACATCTTTCCTATTTCCCATATCTAGTATTATGAAATTAGCAGGAACATAGGAGCCTCTAATATGAACAGGTAAGTCATTAACTATTCCTTCTACATAGCAAGTGGATAGATCAGCTAGCACAACATAGGCAGATGTGGATGACATGGGTGGAAAGAACTAGTTTTCATAGAAATCTTTAGATATAATGTTCACACTCGATCCTAAATGACACATGGCATTCTTAAAGACTTCACCAAAGATTGAGCATCTAATTATGGGACTACCAGGATCACCTTTTTTAACAGTCATGGTTTGATCTTCATAATAGTTAAAATATTTTATTTCAACCATGTTTGCAGTTTCCATGTCAGGTTTAGCAGGAATTTTGTCAGATTCAAAAGATGGTATGATAGCAGCAAGCTGAGCTAATTGGGTTTCTAACATCTTATTAAAGCTAAGTTGATTTTTCAGAGCAGATGAGAAATCTTCCAATTTAGCATTTATATTCTCAAGGGCTTTATCTTTCGACATTAATTTCTTATTCAAGAAATCAGTAGTTCTACCTTGTGAGTAAACTAAATTTTTCAAGAATGAGAGACTATCAGAATTCTGAAAATTAGAGCGGGGGAATGAATTGTTACCTTGAGAGTTTGCAGGCTGATTCCATCCTTGATTCTGTTGATGGAAACCGTTGTTGTTGTTGATGAAGTTCAAATCTTCATGTAGCTTGGGGCAGTGGTTCCCAAAATGTCTGGTTTCTCCACACACTTCACAAGTCATGTAGGATTCCAGAGATTGGACACTCTCTTGTTGGTTCATCTTCTCACATCTGTCCAGCTTCTTTGCCAGTAGGTCCATCTTGGCCACGATCATGTCGGCCTCTTTAAGGGAATGCATACCTCGCTTACGGGGCTGCAGTCTCTCATCATTCCATCCTTGGTTCGACACCATCTTCTCTATGAGAGCCTTAGCATCTGCAACATTCAGAGAAAAGAATGCACCGCCAGCGGCGGCATCCAAATGGCTTCTAGAGGGAGGGGTTAGGCCATGGTAGAAGTTCTGGATCAAAAGCCAGTCCTCCATACCATGGTGTGGACAAGCAGCGACATACTCTTGCAACCTCTCCCAAGCCTCGAGAATAGATTCCTCGGCTTGTTGCGTAAAGCTAGAGATTTTATTGCGCAGAGCATTCGTCTTGCCCAAAGGAAAGAATTTGGCGAGAAAAGCATTGGAACACTTGTCCCATGTGTCAACAGCGTTGCGATCGGTATAGAACCATTGCTTCGCTTTTTCTATCAAAGAGAAAGGAAAGAGACGAAGATGGATGGCTTCTTGGGTTATCCCCTTAATGGTGAAGGTGACGCAAATCTCCAAAAAATGTTGGAGGTGAGCATTGGCATCCTCATGAGCCTTGCCACAGAACGGGCTAGCTTGGACCATCGTGATCAGAGCCGGTTTCAACTCAAAATTGAGGTAGGCATCGATCACGTCTGGTACTATCGCTACATTAGCGGCAGAAGGAGCAGAGAATTCACGAATGGTCTTATTGGCCATCGTGAAGATAGAACGAGATAAGAAAGAAAGAAGTTGAAGAGGATGAAGGAAAAAGATAAGAAGAGTTAAAGAAAGAAAGAATGGGGTAAGATGGGATTCGCTAAGCAAGAGCTTAGACGAAGAGAAATTCGACACGGACTCAACCGATACACCGATTGCCTTCCCCGGCAACGGCGCCACAAAATGCTTGTTGGTAGTTCTTAGCTTCACTAAAGATAGTGCTAGGCAACTATCCCCGGTAACGGCCCAGGAATGCTTGTTGGCATTTGCTAACGTTGTTACTAGGAGTAGACTATGGATTCTATCCCCGGCAACGGCGTCAGAGATGCTTGACGCAAGACCGATCACTATACCTAAAGGAGTGGAGCTAAAGCAGCTATCTACTAATGCCAAGTGGGGTTGTCAATCCCGACACTAGTAGGAGCTAGCTAGAGAGAATGCAATCTACCAGGAGGAGATTCTGCAAGCGCACAGAACTATCATAGTAGCACTTCACCTGGGAGTACCAGGTGTCGATTTATTTGATCCCAAGGGAAGGCTAGAGTGGTGTATGAGTTGAGTCAAGGAGGGGATGAGAGTCGAAGAAAAGAGAAAAAGGGAAAAGGGGAGAAGAGAGGAGATGAATGGCTAGAAAGAATGTATGGGTGGATAGGTAAGGATGAAATGGATGGCTAAGGTAAGGTGGATGGATAGGTAGATAAAAGGGGTAACTAAGGATAACTAAACTAATAACTACTGATAACTAATCCTAGATAACTACAAACAAGATAACTACGAAGCAAGATAGTTACGAAGCAAGGCAGGCAAAAGACAATAAAGCAACTAAGTTGAGTATAGTTTTATTCCTATCTTGTCAAGTATCGAGGCGTACTAGCCTTTACCACTTACTTAGGTTGAACGCTAGCACAACGAGCCTTACTGTTAAACTGGGCCAACTACGTGGTAGAATTCAAGGCGCACAGGGCTGTCACCACCTGCTTGCTACCACAGCTATCCGGGCGTCCAGCCGTATCTGAAGGTAAGTCTATAGCTAAGCACCACACTTAACTATATTCTAACTATCTCTACCCTAGCTTTGAATAGAGACACCCTTGCGGACGTCAGAGCAAATACTTGACTTAATAAGATAAACACTAAACTAACTAAGCAACCTATTGGCAAAGATCAAACACTAAGCTCACTAGAGATTAACTACTATGGCTAAGTGAATTGAACTGTAGGATAGCTAGGCACTCAAGCAATCAATCAAGTATACCACTCAATACTGATAAGTAGAATAAAGTAATACTTGAAATGATGAACTAGAATATAGTAAGTGCTTGAGTAACAAGACCAAAACCTGAACTGGAGATGAAGGAAGACTCTTCCCAGCTCCAGAACCGATCACTCGCATGCCTCTACTCTTGAGCTAACCCTTGAGCAGCGCTACCGCGAGGGCGAAGATGCCTTGCTCTACTAGCTACCTACTTGCCTAAGCTCTCTGAGCTTCTAACCTAACTCTCACTTGCTTCTCTTGCTTGTGTGTTGCTCTGGTGTGGGATGGTACTGGTATGAATGAAGTAGTGTCGCCAGGGGGGTATTTATAGCTCAAATGAGTGAGGGGGGTTCTTATAGTGGGCAGCCAACCGACCTAGGGTTAGGTCAGGTGGCGGGCGCCACCCCCTACTGGCGGCCGCCAGTCCCCTGGCCGTTGGATGAACCGCCTCTGCTTCAACGACATCTGGGTGGTTGTCCAAGGCGGTTTGGAGGTCGGTTGCATGTCCTAGCAACCGACATTCAGCCTTGATCCACGCCACTCCTCCCTGAGCCGTCCGATGCCACTGACCTAGTGACCAAGGGCCAAGATTTGGCCTTGGGGAGGTCACACGGATCGGTGACGTGGCAGGGAGTGGCACTTGGGCCAACCCAAGTGGTGGGCGCCACTTAGAGGTGGCGGGCGCCACCTAGGGGTGGCGGGCGCCACCCCTCTTAGGCCCATTTTGGCCCCTGCTGAGTGGGCTTGGCCTCTGGTGTGTCCATATGTCCAAATTTGGTTCAAATCCTGCATTCAAATAAAATTCTATGGACTTGTGGAATTTGGTTAGTTTGAAACCTATTTGACTACATTTCATGCCTTTTTGGTGGGCTTTAGGGTCAAATATTGATGGTAAAACATGTGTTTAAGGACCGTCAACAGCCTTCTGGGCTTTATCCCTCTCCTTGCGGTACCAAAGAGCGTCCAGACAGGTATACCGAGGTAAGTCATCAGATTCATAGGGGTCTGCTGACTCAGGAAAGGGGTTGGGAGAAGCCATTGGAGGTGCCGTTTCTGGAAAAGGAGTCCAGGTTTGGCTGGAGAAAGCCCTCACCCTGGAAGCAAAGTGAATACTAAATCAGGAATGGATGGACAAGAAAGCTACCGCAAGGGGGCATAAGACCAGTTTTTACCCATAATGCGGATACATGGGTGTATGCCGAGTCTCTGTGTGATGAGTGATTGTCAATGGAGATGATGCGCATGTTCTTTGGCTTGTGTTGTGCAGGTGTCGAGCACGGAGACAGTGATCGATGGCGGGTGAAGGTCAAGTTGCGACGTGCCGTGCCGACGGACCGGGCGCGATGAAGGATGGGCGTGCCGTGCGGCGGACGTGCCATGCCGATGTATCGGACGGTGAAGGGCGGACGTGGACTTGGACTGATGGACTGGAGGCCGGAGGATCAGCTGTGGTGGCTGGCAGCCTGCGACAGCGACAGGCGGAGAAGTGCGATCATGTCGGTGGAAGGGGTGCACAGGCGGTGCATCCCCTCTACGACGCCGGTTTGTTGGTAGAGCCCGGGAAAAACCAACGGTGGACGGTTTCCAGGTTTGGGCCTCAAAACCTGGGTGCTGGGTTTCCAGGTTGAGCCACAAAACCTGGGCGCGACGGTTTCCAGGTTGAGCCTCAAAACCTGGGCGTGGGCCGGTTTCCGAGTTTGGGCCTCAAAACTCGGGCGCGGACGGTTTCCGAGTTTGGCCACAAAACTCGGGCTGGAGGCTGGTTTCCCGGTTTGGGCCTCAAAACCGGGGGCTGATGGAAAAGGCTGGTTTCCCGGTTTGGGCCGCAAAACCGGGGGTGCAGAGTGGTGGCGGCACGTGGCGGCGATCTGAAGGTTGCGTGGAGGCGACGCGGAAGACCGTGCGGGCGTGGCCGTCGGATCTACCTACCACCAGCGGGTGGACTAGAATAGCCTTAGGGTTAGGCTGGTCCGCTCTGTAATTAGAGTAGAGAGGGGTAGAGTAGGAAATAGACTTAGGCTAGGTTAGTATAAGTAGTCCAGGGGAGACACCCTCCTCCCTATCTCAATCTCAGTTAGAGCCTTCATTTCCTAGGGTTTCCACTCTCCCACACCCCTGCTTTAGCTAGTTGAGATCCGCAGAGAGACTCCACTCTGTGTACTGTTGATTCGAGGAAGTGAGGCCGTATCCTCACCTTGGATCCCATCTCTTGGTGTCAATTCGCGTTTTGATTTCATGTTCATCATGTTCTTCGCGGATTGCTTTGTGCCTTGAGTTTTCCCGTCGCTTGATCTTTGTGCTCGGTTCATCTTTTACGATTCCGTTTGAACTGAGTTGCTCTAGATCGTGAGGCACTTCTTTCCACCGAAAGAAATCATCTCAAACCTCACGGTCTAGGAGATCGATCAAGTTTTAGTTTCGGGTCTCTTTTTCTTCTTTCCCCCGAATTCCTTCGATTCACCGATTTGGAGTTAGGTTCGAGCCATGATCTCTTAGAGATAGCTCACTAACCTCCTTGTGACTCCTCAGATCGAATCCCAAGCCTAGAGCACTTGATTCGGAGGAGATCGGGTTGAATCGCCGGAGTTTCAGTGCAGTCGCGGGGTGACCGGACGCTCTGTCGGTCTGACCGGACGCACGCTTTCAGAGTCCGGTCGTTGAGCACGGCGCCAAGCTTTTCTGCGTACTGACCGGACGCTCTCGACCGGACGCTCTGTTTGCATTTCGACCGGACGCTACGCTTGCACTGTTTCTGGCTTTGTCGGTTTCGACCGGACGCACTGTACACGACCGGACGCTCCGTACTCGTGAGTCCGGTCACGAACAGAGAGCTCCCAGAGCTGATTTCTGACGACCGGACGCGTCCGGTCCCTGCTGACCGGACACTGGCCAGAGTCCGGTCGATCCAGTTTCGCGCGTTTTCGTTCGCGGTTCGTTCGTCCTTGATCGGATTTGAGTTCCGTCTTTTGCGTCGGCTTTCTAGGGTTGTCTAGTGTCCCGCTGTGCTTCTAGAAGGCATCCACCCTACATCTAGGGTCGTGGACATTAGCAAGCTCTAGGGTTCGCTCTTGGGGTTGATTTTGGGACAGTGGCATCTAGTGTCCGAAAGGAAATTTTGAAGCTCCCATTCACCCCCCCCCCTCTGGTCGCTTTCGGGTAGCTTCTCGGTCCTTCAATTGGTATCGGAGCGGGTTAAGGATCTTTCACCTTAGCCGGTTCCAGATCCACCGAAGGCGACATGGATCGCGGCGTGGGCAAACCGCCGTTTTTTCGATGGGACGAACTATGCGTATTGGAAGATACGTATGTCGGCCTATTTACAGAGCTTGGGCGCTTCGATCTGGGATATTTGCAACTCCCCTGATTACGTGGTCTTGGCTGCTCGTGTGACTCAACAGCAGGTCGATGAGCACGATGCCAATAGCCGAGCCCGTAATGCTCTTTTCTCTTGTTTGAGCATGGGTGAGTTTGATCGTGTTTCTCACCTCGCTACGGCTCGGGAGATCTGGGACACTCTCATGCGTTTTCATGAGGGCACCTCTCAAGTCAAAACCCGACTCTACGAGTCGTTCAAGCGAGAGTATGAGAACTTTAGACATCAACCTGGCGAGAGCATAGAAAGTTTATTCGCTCGCTTTCAGGTGATTGTCAACAGGATGAGGGCTAACAGAGAGCAGTTGCCATTTGACGATCATGAGCGTGCTTTGAAGCTTTTGCACACTCTTGACCGTTCGGTGTGGGACTCCAAGGTTCAGGCAATCATCGAATCGCCGAACTATGAGACCCTCACCTGCGACGAGCTCTTCAGTAAGCTCAAGTCCAGTGAGATTGATGCTATGGCGAGGGCTTCTTTTGAAAATCCTTCTCGCCCGTCCATGGCTTTGGTTTCCGGCTCTTCCCCTAACCCCTCAGCTGGCTTTGCGCTTTCTTCTCTCTTCTCTGTGACAGAGGACCAGCTGGAGTCTTTGGGAGACGACGAGTTGGCTTTGCTTGCCAACCGGTTCTCGCGGTTCCACAACAACCGCATGAACCGTCGTCGCGGAGGAGGACGCACCGGATGCTACGAGTGCGGCGACCCCGACCACTTCATCGCCGACTGCCCCAAGAAGAAGAACAAGCATCTTGGGAAGGGTGATCACGGCCACAGGCGCGACTCCAAGTACAAGGAGAAGCACGTTCCCCCAAGGCACAAGAAGCGGGGCGGCTTCAACAAAGAGTACATCAAGAAGAAGTACTTGGAGAAGCAGCAGGCTGAGCAGCGAGCGTTCTTCGCCACGCTCAGCGACGTCGACGGCTCGGATGACGACTCCGCTCGATCGAGTGATGACGAGTCCGAGAAGAAGAAGCTGGAGGACACGTTCAACGGCTTGTGCTTCTTCGCCGGCGACGAAGGCCTGTGTACCATGGCGCTCGGAGATGAGGTCGACGGCGAGCCGGAGCGTACCCCTCGGAACGACGACGACGACGACACCTCCCAGGTATCTCTCACCTACGACGAGCTTTCCTCCGAGGTTGAGAAGTTGACTGCTGCCCTCCTTAGTCAAGACAAGTTGCTTAGGCGTGCCGCTAGAGAGCGCAAGGAGTTTAGGCAGAAGTGGGAGGACACGGTGAAGGAGCTTGAGTTCGCTCGGTCCACCGTGGTTGTGTCGGAGGAGTTGGAGTGCGAGAGTTGCGCCGCGCACATGACGGATCTTCTCACTCTGAGGAGTAAGTATGCTGCGCTGGTAGATGAGGTGGATGAGCTCCGAGCTAGACCGCAGCTGTTGGGTGCGTGCAAGACTTGTCCTGTCTTGCAATCCGAGTTGGCAGAGAAGAATGCCAAGCTTGAGTCTTTTGAGAAGGCCGGCTCGGATAGCACTTGTGTCAAGAGATGTGCTTTGTGTGAGGGCCTGGAGCAGGAGATGGCCAATGTGAGGCATGACAAGGTGCGTACCGAGGAGGAAAACACATACCTTCGGACCGTCTTGTCATGGGTGTCTTGTGGTGAGCCTCAGCTCGGGATGATGATCTCCCAATTCAAGCGAGCTGCTGGGGCTCCTGGTGTAGGTCTTGGCCAGAGTGTTGATCTTTCAGCTTTTGGTAAGATTGGAGAGTCTAGTGGTCTGAACCCCTGTGAGAAGCCCAACTCCACCACTACTCCCAAACTAACCAAGCTTCCACCCAAAGAGTCTGCCAAGCCTGTCACCAAGGATGGAGTTATAGTTGAATCCCCCAAGGCTCCACCCAAGAATCCACAATGGCAACCCAAGCCCAATCACCTAAAGAACAAGCTTGACACAATGCCACCCATCCGAGAGGAGTTGCCACAGAAGGGCAAGGGCAAGGTGAACCATACCCACATCCCTGCAAACCAACAACCCCCTTTGCGCGCGGTGAGGTTTCAGTGTGACTTTTGTGGGCGGGATGGTCACCTGAGTGAGTTCTGCTTTAGGCGCAGGAGAGAGGCGCGCCGAGCTAGGGAGATGCAGAACCCGGACATGTTTCACCCAGCTCGTGGTGGACATGCTCCGAAGCCTCAGGGGAGAGCTGCTAGGTCTGGAGGGAAGCATACCCAGCCTAGGCAGCAGGAGAGAGCCCCTAGGAGGGAGACTAGGCCTAGAGGTAGAGCACCTCAGTTTGTGAGGCCTAGGCAGGAGAGAGCTCCGAGGAGAGACGCTAGAGTTGAGCAGCAGGCTCCTAGGCGTAGACCTCGTAGAGAGCGTGCCCGACGGGGTCCTGCTTTTGCAGGTAACGGACCCCGTGGCGGAGGCTTTGTTGAGCGCTTTGTCCCACCGCAGGTAGAGTTTCGCGGTGAGCGCTTCTTCCCCAGCGGACCACGTTTTCCTGTGCGTGGTGATCGCTATCCCCCTAGACAGGATGGTTTTTACACTGACCGTTCTTTTGAGCAGCCGGCCCAACACTGGTTTCCTTCTTATCTTACTAACCCCAGTGTTGGACCGTATGTTCACCCTATGTCTTTTTATTGATGTAGGAGGAGCGGTTGGAGGACATTTGGCTTGTGGATTCCGGTTGCTCGAGGCACATGACCGGAAATGCCAAATGGTTCTCCTGCCATAGTCCGGTCGCCGGAAAGGAGTACATAACCTTCGGCGACAAAGGTAAGGGCAAGGTATTGTCCGTTGGTGCAGTGCGGGTTAATGAGCACTTTGTGTTGCGCGAGGTTGCTCTTGTTTCTAACCTGCATTTTAACTTGCTTTCTGTTTCGCAACTTTTTCGTGAAGGCTATGAGATTCGTTTCAAACCGAACCTTAGCCGGATCTTAGATCCTCAGGGTGATCTTGTATGTCTGATTTCACCCTTTGGGAATGTCTTTCGCGCGAATTTCTCAAAGTCGTTTGGATCTTCTCGCTGTCTTTTGGCTAGTCCTTCTTCTTCTGATCTTTGGAAGTGGCATAGGAGGCTCGGTCACCTGAGTTTTGACTTGCTTGCAAGACTTAGCTCACTTGGCTTAATCCGAGGATTGCCCAAGCTTTCGTTGGAGAAGGATCTAGTTTGCCATGCTTGCCGGCATGGAAAGATGGTTGCTGCTCCCCACCATCCTTTGACCAAGGTTATGACCTCGCACCCCGGAGAGCTTTTGCATATGGACCTTGTTGGTCCGGCTCGGGTGAGCTCGGTTGGTGGGAAGTGGTATGTGCTTGTTATTGTTGACGACTTTTCGAGGTATTCGTGGGTCTTCTTTTTAGTTGAGAAGTCCGAGACATTCTCCTTCGCTCGCGATCTGATTTTGCGTCTTCAGAACGAGTTCCCTTTGAACTCGATGCGAGCGATTAGAAGTGATAATGGTTCCGAGTTTAAAAATTCGGATTTTGAGAAGTTTTGTAAATGCCTTGGTTTGGAGCATCAGTTTTCTTCTCCCTATACACCACCCCAAAATGGTGTTGTAGAGAGGAAGAATCGGACCCTTGTTGAGATGGCCAGGACGATGCTTGATGAGCATAGGACTCCTAGGCGCTATTGGGCCGAAGCTATGAACACTGCATGCTATATTTCGAATCGCATTTTTCTGAGAGTGTTTTTGAAGAAGACCTCTTATGAGTTGCGTTTTGGTCGCCAGCCCAAGGTGAGTTATTTTAGAGTCTTTGGTTGCCACTGTTTTATATTGAAAAAAGGCAACCTAGACAAGTTTGAGTCTCGTTCTTCTGACGGTGTGTTTTTGGGTTATGGCACTCACACTCGAGCTTATCGTGTACTTAACCTTGACACTAACCGAGTCATGGAGACATCAGATGTCACCTTCGACGAGACTCTTGTTTCTCCTTCTTCTCGTTTTGAGCGTGCAGGTGATCACGAGGTTGGAGAGCCTCTTTTCGATGACGAGGAAGAGGGTGCTGAAGGTATAGATGATCCAGCACCCCCTCCGCCTGCCGCGCCGCCGGGAGCGGCTTCGACGACGACCCGTGGCCCCGAGACGTCTTCTTCCTGGGGGCCGTGGGATCCACCTCGCGCGGTACCTTTTGTACCCGGGGTGGAACCAGCTACTGTTGAGGGGGAGGTTACTTCTTCCCGGGAGGCGCCACGACACATCCAGCGCCAGCACCCCCCTGAACAGATGATCGGCGACATCGACGAGCGAGTTACTCGCTCCAGGTCACAGCACATCTCGCACTTTGCTCATTCTGCTTTTGTTGCGTCTTTTGAGCCCCGAGATGTTGGACACGCATTGACGGATCCGGATTGGGTCAATGCCATGCATGAGGAGCTAGAGAACTTTGAGCGAAATCGGGTTTGGGTTCTAGTGCCACCACCTCCTGACTGTAAACCTATTGGGACAAAATGGGTATTTAAAAACAAGCAAGGAGAGGAGGGCCACATTGTGAGAAACAAGGCCCGGCTTGTAGCGAAGGGTTATAGTCAGAAGGAGGGGATAGATTATGAGGAGACCTTCGCTCCTGTAGCTCGTTTGGAGGCTATTAGGATACTCTTGGCTTATGCTGCATCCATGTGTTTCAAACTTTTTCAAATGGATGTCAAGAGTGCCTTCTTAAACGGCTATATTGAGGAGGAGGTCTATGTCCAGCAACCCCCCGGTTTTGAAAATCCCAAGTTTCCAAACCATGTCTTTAAACTCCACAAAGCTTTGTATGGTTTGAAACAAGCCCCTAGAGCCTGGTATGAGAGATTAAAAACCTTTTTGCTAGCTAAGGGTTTTAAAATGGGATGTGTAGATAAAACGCTCTTTCTCCTCAAGCAAGGCAAAGATACTCTCGTGGTCCAAATTTACGTGGATGATATCATTTTCGGTGGTTCTTCTCACGCTTTGGTTGCCAAGTTTGCAGATACTATGAGCAGGGAGTTCGAGATGAGCATGATGGGCGAGCTGACTTTCTTTCTCGGGTTGCAAATTAAGCAATCCCGAGAGGGGACGTTTGTGCACCAGGGCAAGTACACAAGGGACTTGCTGAAGCGGTTCGACATGGGTGAGGCTAAGCCTCTTCCGACGCCCATGTCGACGACGACTGCCCTGGATGCTGACACGGATGGAGAAGCAGTGGACCAGAAGGAGTACCGCAGCATGATTGGGTCGCTGCTCTACCTGACGGCGACACGGCCGGACATTCAGTTCGCCGTGTGCTTGTGCGCGCGCTTTCAGGCTTCGCCACGCACTTCTCACCGTCAGGCGGTGAAGCGCATCTTCAGGTACCTTCGTTTCACGCCTGAGCTCGGGATTTGGTATTCTGCTTCTTCCACCCTCTCGCTTTGTGGCTTTTCTGATGCTGATTTTGCTGGTTGTCGCATTGAGCGCAAGTCTACTTCAGGGACTTGCCAGTTTATTGGATCTTCTCTTGTGTCGTGGTCTTCTCGCAAGCAGTCTAGTGTCGCTCAGTCTACCACGGAGGCTGAATATGTTGCTGCGGCTAGCTGCTGTTCCCAGTTACTCTGGATGATGGCCACTTTGCGTGATTTTGGTTTGAGCTTTACTCGAGTTCCTTTGCTTTGTGACAGCACGAGTGCCATTAGCGTTGCTAAGAACCCTGTGCTTCACTCGAAAACCAAACACATTGATGTGCGCTTTCATTTCTTGCGAGACCACCAGGAGAAGGGTGATATCGACCTTCGCCATGTCGATACTCATCACCAATTGGCTGATATTTTCACCAAGCCTTTAGACGAATCAACCTTTAATAGGTTGAGGGGTGAGCTTGGTGTGTGTTTCCCCTTTTAGATGGGGGAAGCATTTTGAGATGTACAGACTGACTCTTTTATTTTGAGGCTCTTTTCTTTTGAGTTTCTTGAGTCTTTCCAATTGGTATCTTCCTTCTTTCAGTTTTGTGTCGGACATACGCATTTACGTTCTGAGCTTTATGTCTATATTCACTAGAATGTAATTATGCTCTTGTTAGTATTGCTCCGATACTTATGATGATGCTTGTAGCTTATGCTCTTTCTGATCACTGTTACATGTTATGAGCGAGCTATTTTTGGAATGGTGAATTATGCCTAATGTATATAAATCTGAAAATATTCACCATTGAGATATGCAACTAGCATGTGTAGGGTGTGTTGAGTCCATTCCTGCTTTTCATATATGCTAGGTTGCTATGTCTCTAGTTCTGAGTCATTCACTTGCTTGGTTGTTCATAACTTGCTTAAAATCTGAACCAAGTATTGTTGAATTGAAAAGATCGAGATGGGATTGCTTGTCAACACCTCATGGTATTGAGACTGTTTCTCATTGCACTTTGAGTTAAACTTGAGCCATGTAGTGTATGACCGAAACCGTTGCTTTAAGCTTCTGATTGCTTCGGCATAGGCTTCGCACGGTTGAAAAGTTAGGCAATGACAAGCTTTCAACCTCTCGCAATCACATGCCAAAAATGAACTTGTGAATTCTTTTACCGCTGCAACTCCGATATGAATTTGAAATCACAAGGATATGCTTCATTACTATGCATGATGATTGAACTTTGCTAGGGGTAGTTCACCTTGTATATATGCTTAGCACTTGTTTGGATTCCTTCTATACATGTCTAGTGCTATTTTGATGGTGACTATCCTTTTGGCTTAAAATTGCTCACATGCTCATACGCTTCATATTTCGTACAAGTGATCAGTTTGAGCCTTTGCTATTTGAGTGCTTAATTGAGATGTTGGAGCTATACTGATTAGAGCATCTTTGCACTCTTTTGACTATATACTTGAAGCTCCTAACTTGCATTTTGACTTCATATGCATTGTGGAAGGAGATCTTGTGTTCAGGGGGAGTTTATGTGAAGAGAGTTGCTTCTCCGATACCTTTTGGCCTTGATAAGTGCATTTTCAACTAGGGGGAGAAATTTACGCAAATCATATGCCCTGAAAATCTTTTGTCTTAGTTGCTTGCATTTGTCGAGGGGGAGTTTGCTAGTTGTGTTGAGCCGTTGCCTCTGTCTTGAGGGACTAGCAAACGTTCCTAGCTTCTCATGAGCTTTCATAAGCTTTCTCATTTGGCTTTCAATTGGTATCGTCTGGTGTGCTTTCCCATTTGGTTTGGGTTGATTTTCAATTGGTTCGGAGTGATTTTCTTGCTAGTTGTGTTGAGCCTCTGTGCCTCTATCTTGAGGGACTAGCATTTTGCTTCTGTTGTCCTCCGATCTTCAATTGCTATCTGCTAGCGGTGTTGAGCCTGTTCTACCTCTTCTTGAGGGCTAGCTTTGCTTTACTTGGTTGCGTCAAGCCGTTGCCCATGTCTTTGGGGACCAAGTTTTTGCTTCATCCACTTGACCTTCTTCGGCTTTTGTTAAGGCTTCTGGGTCATCTGGTTGGGTTTTCTCTTCCCACTCCTTCCTACCTCCTTCTTCTTATTCATGATTTGTTGTGGAGTTGACAATGCACTCATCAAGGGGGAGATTGCGGATACATGGGTGTATGCCGAGTCTCTGTGTGATGAGTGATTGTCAATGGAGATGATGCGCATGTTCTTTGGCTTGTGTTGTGCAGGTGTCGAGCACGGAGACAGTGATCGATGGCGGGTGAAGGTCAAGTTGCGACGTGCCGTGCCGACGGACCGGGCGCGATGAAGGATGGGCGTGCCGTGCGGCGGACGTGCCATGCCGATGTATCGGACGGTGAAGGGCGGACGTGGACTTGGACTGATGGACTGGAGGCCGGAGGATCAGCTGTGGTGGCTGGCAGCCTGCGACAGCGACAGGCGGAGAAGTGCGATCATGTCGGTGGAAGGGGTGCACAGGCGGTGCATCCCCTCTACGACGCCGGTTTGTTGGTAGAGCCCGGGAAAAACCAACGGTGGACGGTTTCCAGGTTTGGGCCTCAAAACCTGGGTGCTGGGTTTCCAGGTTGAGCCACAAAACCTGGGCGCGACGGTTTCCAGGTTGAGCCTCAAAACCTGGGCGTGGGCCGGTTTCCGAGTTTGGGCCTCAAAACTCGGGCGCGGACGGTTTCCGAGTTTGGCCACAAAACTCGGGCTGGAGGCTGGTTTCCCGGTTTGGGCCTCAAAACCGGGGGCTGATGGAAAAGGCTGGTTTCCCGGTTTGGGCCGCAAAACCGGGGGTGCAGAGTGGTGGCGGCACGTGGCGGCGATCTGAAGGTTGCGTGGAGGCGACGCGGAAGACCGTGCGGGCGTGGCCGTCGGATCTACCTACCACCAGCGGGTGGACTAGAATAGCCTTAGGGTTAGGCTGGTCCGCTCTGTAATTAGAGTAGAGAGGGGTAGAGTAGGAAATAGACTTAGGCTAGGTTAGTATAAGTAGTCCAGGGGAGACACCCTCCTCCCTATCTCAATCTCAGTTAGAGCCTTCATTTCCTAGGGTTTCCACTCTCCCACACCCCTGCTTTAGCTAGTTGAGATCCGCAGAGAGACTCCACTCTGTGTACTGTTGATTCGAGGAAGTGAGGCCGTATCCTCACCTTGGATCCCATCTCTTGGTGTCAATTCGCGTTTTGATTTCATGTTCATCATGTTCTTCGCGGATTGCTTTGTGCCTTGAGTTTTCCCGTCGCTTGATCTTTGTGCTCGGTTCATCTTTTACGATTCCGTTTGAACTGAGTTGCTCTAGATCGTGAGGCACTTCTTTCCACCGAAAGAAATCATCTCAAACCTCACGGTCTAGGAGATCGATCAAGTTTTAGTTTCGGGTCTCTTTTTCTTCTTTCCCCCGAATTCCTTCGATTCACCGATTTGGAGTTAGGTTCGAGCCATGATCTCTTAGAGATAGCTCACTAACCTCCTTGTGACTCCTCAGATCGAATCCCAAGCCTAGAGCACTTGATTCGGAGGAGATCGGGTTGAATCGCCGGAGTTTCAGTGCAGTCGCGGGGTGACCGGACGCTCTGTCGGTCTGACCGGACGCACGCTTTCAGAGTCCGGTCGTTGAGCACGGCGCCAAGCTTTTCTGCGTACTGACCGGACGCTCTCGACCTGACGCTCTGTTTGCATTTCGACCGGACGCTACGCTTGCACTGTTTCTGGCTTTGTCGGTTTCGACCGGACGCACTGTACACGACCGGACGCTCCGTACTCGTGAGTCCGGTCACGAACAGAGAGCTCCCAGAGCTGATTTCTGACGACCGGACGCGTCCGGTCCCTGCTGACCGGACACTGGCCAGAGTCCGGTCGATCCAGTTTCGCGCGTTTTCGTTCGCGGTTCGTTCGTCCTTGATCGGATTTGAGTTCCGTCTTTTGCGTCGGCTTTCTAGGGTTGTCTAGTGTCCCGCTGTGCTTCTAGAAGGCATCCACCCTACATCTAGGGTCGTGGACATTAGCAAGCTCTAGGGTTCGCTCTTGGGGTTGATTTTGGGACAGTGGCATCTAGTGTCCGAAAGGAAATTTTGAAGCTCCCATTCACCCCCCCCCCCTCTGGTCGCTTTCGGGTAGCTTCTCGGTCCTTCACATAAGATTGACTAGTCGGTACTTGGCTTCCTTCTGAGAACATATATGATGAATGATTGACTTTGATGACGAAGGTTTGAGGCTTTTCCCGGTTTAGTCCATATCTCGCTATGCGGTTAATGTTTATGACTAACCGGTGGCGTTGAGTTGTGGTGTTTATGTGTTGGTGTGCGTGTGCAACATGTGTCTCTTGGTTGTGTTGATGTGTAGGTGTTGAGCTCAGATACAGTGGTCGATGGCGAGGTGAAGGTCAAGTAGAGACGTGCCGTGCCGACGGACTGGGAGCGGTGAAGGATGGGCGTGCCGTGCGGCGGACGTGCCATGCCGATGTACCCAGAGCGGTGAAGGGCGGACGTGAGGCTTGGACTGACGGACCAGAGGGCCAGAGGACCAGCTGTGGTAGCTGGCACATGGCATCGGCGAGCGAGAGCACATGGGGATGTGTGATGCATCGGCCGAGTCGGGAGGAGGACGATGGCGTCGTGGCACTTGGTGGAGGATGGACACGGGCTTGCGTGCGGCGCAAGTGCCGTCGGCCAAGTCAAGAAGGAAGGCGAAGGCATTGTGCCCGGCGTGGAGGCTGGACATGCATCGGCATCGGTGCCGGTGGTCGGGGTGTGCGAACCACATCCCGTCCTCGGTGCGGGTTCGGTAGCTGAGCCTCAAAAAGCTACCATCGACGGTTTCCGAGTTTGGGCCTCAAAACTCTGGTGGCCGGTTTCCGAGTTTGGGCCTCAAAACTCGGGATGGACGGTTTCCAGGTTTGGGCCTCAAAACCTGGGCTTGCGGGTTTCCGAGTTTGGGCCTCAAAACTCGGGGTGGACGGTTTCCAGGTTTGGGCCTCAAAACCGGGGGAAGGTCCAAAAGGACGGTCGACGCGTGGCGGCGTGGAGAGGCTGGCGTGGTGGCGAAGCTATCCACGAGGAAGGCACGGTGGTCGACATGACAGCACGTGGCGGCATCAGGGAGGTCGCGTCGAGGCGAAGCTACCGGATGTGCGGGCGTGGCCGTCGAATGAAACTGCTAGGGTTGGACAGTTTTACCCCTGGGGGGTATTTGGGTTGAGTGCTTAATGTAAGGGCGTTTTGGTCTTCGGACGTGTGCCTATATATAGATGAAGGGGGCTGCTGGGGCAGCCATCCCGGGGAATCCTTGGAGGTGTCACTCTCATTTTGTTCCTGTGAGAGGTGGCTAGGGTTAGAGGAGAATCCGGCTCTTTACTTGAGCTTTTCGCCATCCAAGCTTTGTGTTGCTAGGAGTGGCTTGTAGCCCGACAATGAGTGCTTAATCAATCATCCATTCCACTGATTCCAAGGATCAAATTCGTGCTTTAATTTGTCCTGCGATTTTGTTCTTCGCGTTTGCACGTTTTCCCCTCTTTCAATCTTCACGAGGATTCTTGTTTCGAGGAAAGATTCGCAAATCCGTTTGAACCATCTTGTGTAGCTTCGTGAGAGTCTTCATTCTACCAAAGGAATTTCTCCAATACCTCACGAACTCACAGATCGGGCGGATTTAGTTTTGGGATCGAGTTCTTGCCCGTTCTTCACCGTTTTCTTCGATTCACCGATTTGGAGTTAGGTTCGAGCCATGATCTCTTAGGAGTAGCTCACTAACATCCTTGTCACCCCTCACACAAAGTTAGAGCCCTAGTGCTTTTGATTTGAGGGAGATCGTGTTGATTCGGTGGACAAACAGTGGGCTGGTCGGGGTGACCGGACGCTTCTTCATAGCGACCGGACGCACCCTGATAGAGTCCGGTCGTTGAACACCCGCGCTGTCCAGTTCGCGCGAGGTGACCAGACGCACGCTCGAACAGACCGGACGCTGTCCTCGTGCGTCCGATCGTTGAAGGCTGAGCGAGATAGTGTTGTGCATAACTGACCGGACGCTTGGGTTTCACGTGACCGGACGCACCGAAGGTACTGTTCACTGTCTGTGTGCGTTGACTGGACGCTACTTGTGGTGTGACCGTACGCTCTATACTTCAGAGTCCGGTCAGTTCCAGAGAGCTCCCGAAATAGTTTTTCCC
The DNA here is from genome assembly GCA_009763385.1 of Coix lacryma-jobi var. lacryma-jobi. Classification (NCBI taxonomy): domain Eukaryota; kingdom Viridiplantae; phylum Streptophyta; class Magnoliopsida; order Poales; family Poaceae; genus Coix; species Coix lacryma-jobi. The sequence continues at coordinate 79,830,429 of CM019826.1, read as the reverse complement.
TGACCGGACGCGTCCGATCGATCCTAACCGGACGCACCTCAGAGTCCGGTCAGTGCAGACAGCGCGCGTTTTGTCCGTGTCTTTTGCGTTCGAGCTCTGATTTGAGATCCGCTTTTTGCGTTGGATTCCCGACTCTGTGCTCTACAGAAACCGGGTTGAGGCTACCCAAACTCCATTGTGTCACTAGTTGACTCGCGTGGATTTTGGTGTGGGAGCTTTTGTGGTGTCCCGCTGTGTTCCTAGGGAACATCCACCCATTCTCTTGGGTCGTGGACATCACGTGTGTCGGCTTTGCTCTTGGGGTTGATTTTGTTTGGACAGAGGCCAGAATTTCAGGAGAAATTTTTTAGGCTCCCATTCACCCCCCCCCTCTGGTCGCCTTGCTTTAGCATTTTTGGTCCTTCAATTGGTATCGGAGCCAGTTAAGGATCTCTCTACCTTAAACAGTTCCGGATCCGCGAAGGCGATCTTTTTGAGAGCAGTTGTGCTTCCGACTTTGCTTGTCGAGGTGTTGAGCTTGTGTTTTGGCTAACACTAACGGTGCTTTTTGAAATGGCACCAAGTTCTTCTTCCAGTGTGTCTTTGTCCTTAGGTTTGAGTCTTGGACATGCGATTGAGGACGACAGTTTGGCAAGAAGGAGGAGTGCGGCTCTTGAGGCGGAACGTGAGGTGGAAGCTTTGGTGGACTTCCTAGGTGATGATGAGCATTCAACGGAGGATCGTATACGTGAACTTGGCAAGGCCAAGAAAGGTATACTACTCGCTAGTCTTGGGATTTTGTCCCAACGATTTGAAGCTTGTTGTGATGATAACCTAAGATATGATGAGCTTTGTGATACCTTGCGTAGAAAGATTGAGAAATTGAACTGCTCCATCACTAGGTTGAAATGTGGCCTTTTTCATTGGAAGTCTAGAGCATCTTTACCTTGCACCTCTTGTAGTGACATGGTTAGAAAGAATGATGAGCTATGCTTTTCTCTTGCTAGCTTAAACTCTGAAAATGAAACATTGAAATCAAATGCTTCCATACCATGTCTTGTTTGCTTTGACTTGCGCAAGGACCTTGTTTATGCTAAATCTGAAATAGCCTTGCTTAGGTCAAAAGCTTCTTTACCATGTGTTTCATGTGAGTCTTTGCATGCTGAAATTAATGAATTAAAATTGACTCACACCACATGTGTAGATGAACTTGAGCATGCTAGGGCTGAAATTATTGAGATAAATGCTAGGCCTTGTAGCTTGTGCTCTTTGAATAAAGATGCTTGCCATACTTCTTGTGCTAATCATGATTCTTTGCTTGATGTGAATGGTGATGTTTCTTCCACCGATTTTATTTGCACATCTTGCATTGATTTAGAAAGGGAAGTTTTGGCTTTGAAGGTTTTGCGCGATGATATGAGCGCCAAGTTGTTTGAGCACAATGATATGAGTGCCAATCTTGAGAAGGAGATTGAGCTCTTGCGTACCACATATGCCGAGTGCATTAGAGAGGAGATGGACAATTTGAAAAATGCTCCTTGTGGTACTTGTGATCACCTCATGATTGAAAATGAGGTTTTAGCTAAAAGATGCAAGAGTCTTTGTGCTAAGTCTTTTGAGTCACGCATTTCTTCCAACTCCGATGTTGATATTTCTAAGTTTGCATCTTTGCAACCGGAGTTGAGTTCTTGTGCTGCGCGTGAGTCTTTGGACGATAGCACTTGTGTCAAGGTTTTGGATAGCTCTTTCATAGCTACTCCTAACCTTGCTGTCTCTTCGAGTGATGTCCAAGGGACTTCTCTTGATAAGGGTGCTTCTCATATTTTTGGGACTCGTGCTCCCAATCCGGTTTTCCATTGCACCTTTTGCAAGAAGGATGGACACTCATTCGATTTTTGTTTCCGCCGTGTCAAACACGAGCGACGAATTCGAGCTAAGGCTTTTAGGAAGCCGCGTAGCCTTTCCCATGGCACGTGTGCTCCTAGTGTTGGCACCAAGTTGGTTGTTGATGCTTCTTGTTCGAAGTCCCAAGGGACTTCTCACTTGTCGAAGAATGGTGTGCCTTCCAATAGGCCTTTGTACCATTGCTCTTTTTGTGAGAAAGATGGGCATCAAGAAAGCTTTTGCTATCGGCGTGCCAAACGCTTGCGCCAAGCTCGTTCTTCTAGGAAGATGGTGGTTCATAGCCCTTCTCATGGCATGAACGCTTGTGCTCCTAGTAAGAAGCTCCTCTTTGTTGATGGGTTTTATGACTCCTTTTCTAGTGGGATAGGTCATGGTCGTGGACATGCTTCTAGTGCTTCTTCTCTCGGTCCACATCATGCTTCTCATGGTGCTTCTATTGGTTCTTCTACAAAAACCTTTGAAGATGTTTGCCTCTTTTCCCGTGGTACCACTTGTTCTTCTCCTCATGTTGTCCTTTTGAGTAATGCTTCCAAGGGTGTTTCACAATTGCATTTGAACCAGCGTTTGCATCATGCTAACCCACAAGATAAGTTGAGATTTGTGACCAAGTCTTGGGTTCTCAAGTACATGCTTGCTAACCCTTCGGGAACCAAGACTCGGGTTACTTTGTCCTCTTGTGTGTAGATATGAGGACACGGGGTGGAGAACATGCGCCTGATGGAGCTTGATCTTTTAGATGTGATCAAGAGTTGATGGTTCTCTACACCCCACTTAGATTTGCCTCCAAAGAGGCTTTTCTAGCTTGGTGAGCTTTCTTATGCACTCATACCTTGTATATCCATGATCTATTTCTTGAGGTATGAGATGGTCTTTCATGTGCTCACTTGTATAGTTTTCGCATGTACATTTTCCTTTGTATCATGTTTTGTTTTTGTCTAGCATGTGCTACCCTGTATATCATATGTCATGCTAGCTTTGTGTACAACTTTGGTGGTTAATCCACTTTTCATGCTAGTTTGTGATCCTCATGAACATTATGCCATGCTTTACCATACTTCTCCTTGAGATTTACTTGTAGAGGTATGATGTTCATTAGGTGTCATTTTTCAGGTGCTAGTTTTTGTGTAGCTACATGTACCCTGTTGATATGATAAGTTTGAGCACTAGTCTTTTCCACAATTTTATCATGTTACATGCTTTTGGATCTATTGCTATCATTATCTTGCATTATAGCATGTGTTGAGGTTTAGGTTGTGTTTGGGTTAATCATGTTTTTAGGTTGCATTTTGCTATACAGTGCTTTATCCTGTTTGCATGGTAGTCTTGACTAGTTTGAATTCAGATCTCCTTTGCAGTATCAGTCATAGGTAGACCTCTTTTGTTGAGAGCCTACCTTATGCTTATTATATGACTAACCGTTTTCGTGGAGACCTTGAGGTCATACTAGACGAGACAATGCCTTGTGCTTTCTTCTGCTTTTGAGTATGCAGGAGAACATGAACCTGGAGACGGCATCTCGGCTCATGGACCCGATCCCACTTCTTCCATGACTTGGGGTTCTGTTCGAGCAGCTCTCCAGCGAGCACTAGCTGCACCTCTGGGAGCGACAGCATCAGGCGAGGGGGAGACGACTTCGGCGAGGTAGGCGCCCTGGATCTTTCAGCAGATTCACCCCTCTGCAGATGGACGACGACATTGACCAGCACGAGATGCGGTCCATGTCCTTCTGTGTCTCATTCCACTCATTCTGCTTTTGCTGCCCCTTTTTGAGCCCAGAGATGTTGGACACATACTTTCTGACTCATTTCAGATGGATGTGGATGATATCACCTTTGGTGGCTCCTCTCATGGTCTTGTTGGCAAGTTTGCAGATTTTATGAGCAGGAAGGTTGAGATGTGGATGATGGGTTCGACATAGGTGAGGCCAAGCCTCTTTTGATGCCCATGGCGACGACAGTTGCGATGGATGAAGGGAAGGACGGAGAGCCCATGGACCAGATTCAGGCGTCTCCTCGGGTATCACACCAGCAGGCGGTCATGCGCTTCATGAGGTACCTGCGACACACTTCTGAGTTCGGGTTTTGGTACTCTTCTTCTTTGACCTCTTTTTGTTGTGTGGTCTTTTCGATGTGGATCTTGCTGGCTGTGGCTTGAGCATTTCCTGGCTCTTCGCTTGTGAGTTTGATGTGTGTTTCCCTTTTAGTTGGGGAAGCATTTTGCCTGCTGTATCTTAGTTTGATTTCTCTGATACCCTTTTGTTTTGGGTTTTCCTTTTAGGCTAGCTTTTGCTCCATTCTTTGTAGGCTAGCTTTTGCATGCATTTCATCATGTATATCATGCATTTTAGAGCTTCATGAATATAGTAATGAGAATGAGATTATGCTCTTTTTGGAATGCCCTGTTTATTCATGATGATGCTTGTAGCTTAGGCTCCTTTTGATCACTTGATACATGTTATGAGCTAAGCTATTTTTGCAAATGGTGAACTTGATTAATCATTTATAAAACCTTTAATTTGTTCACCATTGAGATTGGCAACTAGCATGGGTAGGATGTGTTGAGATCACTTGTGCTATATTTTGTATGCTAGGTTGCTATGTCTCTTGCACTGAGTCATTCACTTGCTTAGATTGTTCATATTTACCCTGTGCTTAAAATTTGATCCAAGTCTAGTGACATGAAAAGATCGAGATGGGATTGCATGTGTCAGCACCTCACGGTATCGAGACTGTTTCTCATTGCACATTTCAGTTAAACTTGAGTCGTGTAGTGTAAGACCAAAACCGGTGTTTTAAGCTTCTGATTGCTTTTCTTGCATAGGCTTAGCCCGGTTGAAAAGTTAGGCAATGACCATGCTTTCAACCTCTCGCAATCACATGCTTTTAATTTGAACTTGTGTTAATACCGCTGCAAATTCAGATAAAATTTGATAATGACACAAGTACATGCTTCATTCTATGGTATGATGATTGAACTTTGCTAGGGGTAGTTCACCTTTTATACTTGAGTTAGCACTTGGTTGATTTTCCTGTCTATCCATGCTAAGTGCTATTTTAGTGGTGCACTCCTTTTCAAATGGCTTAAAACTGCTCATATGCTTAATTGTTCATATTTCGTATTCATTTGATCAGTTTGAGCCTTTGCTAGCATTTGTATTGGTTGCTAAAGTTTCAGAGCAGCACCCTTTTGAGCATCTTTTCATTCGGATTGCTATACACGTGAAGCTGTTGCATTGTGCATATCATGCATTTTTAGCTTAGTGTACATATCCCCCAGCTCTGACACTCTTTGTGGTCTTTTTCAATGCTTTTCACAGCCCCCATATGCTCTTGATTGATGACTTGTCTTGTGGTTGTGTCAACTTTGTGAAAAATGTCAAAAGCCCTCAACATGTTCCCTTTTGTCAAGGGGGAGAAGTTGTTTGCAAGGGGGAGTTTTAGTGTTGGCACAAAGAGGAGAGTCATGCATTTTGGGGAGAGCTTTGAGCAAGGGGGAGTTTAGCTCTTTTATGTTCTTCTTCACTTGGTATAGCTCTTTTATGTGTTTCAATTGGTATCCATCTTTTGGTATGGACTGTAATTGGTGTCATGAGCTTTGTTGCATAGCTTTTGTATATAGGCTTGCTTTTAGGGGGGAGTCGCTTTTGTCTTGCTACTTCTCCGCGTGCTCCGAGTGTTTGTGCTCCATTTAGTGTTGAGCTTCTCTTGTGGTTTTTCTCAGTCGGTATCAAGCCTGCTAGTCGTGTTGAGACGTTTTTGCCTCCGTCTAGAGGGACTAGCAGTTTTTGCTTGGTATTTTCGATTGGTATGGACCCTTCAGCTAGTTGCGTCGAGCCTATGTGCCTCTGTCTTGAGGAACTAGCTGTTTTCACCAATTCTTGGCTGTTTGTGATCAGTTTTGCATTCTTATGCATTGATTCAGCCTCAATTGGTATCGAGTCTTGAGTTAGTGGTGTTGAGCCTTTTCTGCCTCTTCTTGAGGACTAGCTCATTTTTGACTTGGTTGCGTCGAGCCGTTGCCCATGTTTTTGGGAACCAAGTTTTTCGCTCTATGTGATTGAGTTTTGCTCTTTGATGAGTTGTTGCTCTGATCCCTTGCTTGGTTGCAATGAGCCGTTGCCCATGTCTTTGGGGACCAAGTTATGTTCATTTCAAATTGCCCCCTCTTTAGCATTTCTTTGGTTTTTGGGCATTTGAATGGATAATCTTCTCATGACAAGTGACCTTGTTCTTTGCCCTTCTATGGCTTTTGATCACTTGAATGAGATTTTTGGGTTTGGTATCTCAAACCATCTCTTGTGCCTAGTTTTTGTCAATTCAATCATCAAGGGGGAGAAAGAGAAAGAGAAAAAGGGGGAGAAATCTCGACCCAAGTGAACCCAAGTGGATAAGTACCTTGGTTTCTTTTGTGATGATTGTTTGACAATTTATTTGAGATTGGTTTTCGAGTACCTTTTTGGGATTTCATGAAACACTTGTTTTATCTTGACTCTTCGGTTGTGTGGAGGCTTTCCCCGCTTTTCCTGTTTCTTTCGGGACCGAGAGCTTTTATTTGAGTTTTCATGATTCTTCCTCATCTCAAGTAGCCTTGTGTTTGCTTTTGCTTGGCTTTTGGGCACTTGAATGAGGCTTGCCTTCAAACCCTTCCTTTTTGGTTTTATTGTTAGTCAATGCATTCATCAAGGGGGAGATTGAGAACATATATGATGAATGATTGACTTTGATGAGGAAGGTTTGACGCTTTTCCCGGTTTAGTCCATATCTCGCTATGCGCTTAATGTTTATGACTAACCGGTGGCGTTGAGTTGTGGTGTTTCTGTGTTGGTGTGCGTGTGCAACATGTGTCTCTTGGTTGTGTTGATGTGCAGGTGTTGGGCTCAGATACAGTGGTCGATGGCGAGGTGAAGGTCAAGTAGAGACGTGCCGTGCCGACGGTCCGGGAGCGGTGAAGGATGGGCGTGCTGTGCGGCGGACGTGCCATGCCGATGTACCCAGAGCGGTGAAGGGCGGACGTGAGGCTTGGACTGACGGACCAGAGGGCCAGAGGACCAGCTGTGGTAGCTGGCACGTGGCATCGGCGAGCGAGAACACATGGGGATGTGCGATGCATCGGCCGAGTCGGGAATAAGACGATGGCGTCGTGCACTTGGCGGAGGTCAGACACGGGCTTGCGTGCGGCGCAAGTGCCGTCGCCAAGTCAAGAAGGAAGGCGAAGGCGTTGTGCCCGGCGTGGAGGCTGGACATGCATCGGCATCGGTGCCGGTGGTCGGGGTGTGCGAACCACATCCCGTCTTCGGTGCGGGTTCGGTAGCTGAGCCTCAAAAAGCTACCATCAACTGTTTATGAGTTTGGGCCTCAAAACTCGGGTGGCCGGTTTCCGAGTTTGGGCCTCAAAACTCGGGATGGACGGTTTCCAGGTTTGGGCCTCAAAACCTGGGCTTGCGGGGTTCCGAGTTTGGGCCTCAAAACTCGGGGTGGACGGTTTCCAGGTTTGGGCCTCAAAACCTGGGCTGGCATGTTTCCCGGTTTGGGCCTCGAAACTGGGGGAAGGTCCAAAAGGACGGTCGACGCGTGGCGGCGTGGAGAGGCTGGCGCGGCGGCGAAGCTATCCACGAGGAAGGCGCGGTGGTCAACATGACGGCATGTGGCGGCATCAGGGAGGTCGCGTCGAGGCGAAGCTACCGGATGTGCGGGCGTGGCCGTCGAATGAAACTGCTAGGGTTGGACAGTTTTACCCCTGGGGGGTATTTGGGTTGAGTGCTTAATGTAAGGGCGTTTTGGTCTTCGGACATGCACCTATATATAGATGAAGGGGGCTGCTAGGGCAGCCATCCCGGGGAATCCTTGGAGGTGTCACTCTCATTTTGTTCCTGTGAGAGGAGGCTAGGGTTAGAGGAGAGACCGGCTCTTGTTCTTGAGCTTTTCGCCATCCAAGCTTTGTGTTGCTAGGGGTGACCGGGCGCTCTATACTTCAGAGTCCGATCAGTTCCAGAGAGCTCCCGAAACAGTTTTTCCCTGACCGGACGCGTCCGATCGATCCTGACCGGACGCACCTCAGAGTCCGGTCAGTGCAGACAGCGCGCGTTTTGTCCGTGTCTTTTGCGTTCGAGCTCCGATTTGAGATCCGCTTTTTGCGTTGGATTCCCGACTCTGTGCTCTACAGAAACCGGATTGAGGCTACCCAAACTCCATCGTGTCACTAGTTGACTCGCGTGGATTTGGGTGTGGGAGCTTTTGTGGTGTCCCGCTGTGTTCCTAGGGAACATCCACCCATTCTCTTGGGTCGTGGACATCACGTGTGTCGGCTTTGCTCTTGGGGTTGATTTTGTTGGGACAGAGGCCAGAATTTCAGGAGAAATTTTTTAGGCTCCCATTCACCCCCCCCCCCTCTGGTTGCCTAGCTTTAATATTTTTGGTCCTTCACCTTCCGCTTCATCTCTGGTAGAACGTTTGCTGTGGTCACCATTACCTACCATTGATGGAAATACATGTGAGGATTCTTTTGTCTTTCGTTTGAGCTAGGAGCCGAGAAGTGGAGTTCAATTGGAAGTTGAGGGTGATGGCCTGCTTAGGGTCATATTTATGGAACCGTGACTTGTACACTAGGAAGCCAAGCATTGAAGTAGGTTTTTCGCAATTTATGGGCCATTGTTGGGCCAGGCCGGATTTTTGCTGGTTTGAGGAGATCGTGACTCCAGAATCGGGAAACCGATGGATTCGGCTAAGGGTTGTTACTGCACATGGAGCTCAGTTTCGGTTGATTGTCTGGAAACTCATATTACCGATTGACGCCGAAGACAGTAAGTCTGGCAGATGGTCTTCGAATTGGGAAAGACTGTATTTTATTCCAGGCAATGAAGCTTTAATGGAGAAGTCTTCAAAGAAACTGAAAATGGAAAATCCCTTAAAGGTTACAACAATCACTTATGGGACAGAGATGATTGACATGATTATCAGTGATAGCCGATGTGATAAACATCGCCGTTAAAGCAAAAATAAAAGTCAGTGACTAATGCACGAAGCAGAGTACGCATTGATCTCGAAGGATCAGTCACAGATTGGTTTCAGGGATCAAACAGAAAGACTTTTTATTTTACAAAAGGAGGGTACAAGATTACAATAAAGATCAGTTCGTCCATCCTATCCTCTGTCTAATCGGGAGATCTTGGTCGAAGGAATCAGCCAGATCTGTTCCAGCTTCCTTCATATCATCTACAGAGTGTGCTACCCTGTATTCTAGCCCTCGCTCACAGACGTCGAAGCTACGGTAATCGGCACCAAAATGAATCCGTACAGCGTTAAAGGCCAGTGCAGCGCCGTACCCCCTGCCGGCTCTGGAGATGTCGGGCAGGATTCGGTTAACCTCGTTCACCCAACTCAGAGCTGTCGTACCCGTCGTATTGGCCGTAATGGCGAGATTGGCGACAACAGCTTCAAGAGCGTAAAGTTTGGCCTCCAGAGCTGAGAGGGAGAAGAGTGAGTAAAGGCAAGAGGGGGAAAACAAAGACAGAAGTGATGGAAATATTTACCGGCAGCCCGATTCCGAGCGATGTCTGAAAGTCCTTGTTTGGTTTTGGATAATTGATGTCACCTAGAGTACTAACCTTGTCATGAAGAGTTTATGAGCTAGGTTGGTACATTCCAAGTACGGGAGCCAAATGATGATCATGGTATTGGTGGTGATGACCAAAAGATAGATCAAGTGCTCCACATTTGGAAGAAGAAGAAGAGAAAAACAAAATCCTATGGAGATCAAGGCAAAGGTATAAATAGGAATTTTGTTTTGGCACTCAAGACACCGTAGAGGGTGTGAGTGCATTTAGGATAGATAGCCGTACTATTAAGAGGGGAATATCTCAGTGATCACGGTTATCAAGTGCCACTAGGTGGATTCATACATGCATATGCATTAGGACCTAGTGTGCTAACTCGAATCCTTTGAATATGTTTGTGAAAATGCTAACACACATGCACATGAAGTTGTACACTTGTTGGTGTTAGCACATTTGCAAAGGAGAAGTTGTTGAAGTAGTTTTGGATCAACACAGAGAAGAAAATGAAGTTTTCTGTGTATGGTCGGTGGTACCGACCAGGTGGTCGGTGGTACCGCCCATAGGTGCTGCGTGCAGCCTTCTCTGTGTTGGGGCGTTTTTGGCCTGGCGGTAGTACCGCCATAACCTCGGTACTACCGCCGGTGGTGGTACCGACCAGAGGGTCGGTGGTACCGTGGCTCTAAAGGGTTTCGCGAGGCTCTCTGTGTAGATTTGAAAATGGCCTGGCGGTAGTACCGCCATAACCTCGGTACTACCGCCCGCGGTGGTACCGACGCAAGGTCGGTAGTAGCTTGCTTTTCGCAGAGCTCTCTGTTCGCGGCCGATTTTGGCTTGGCGGTAGTACCGCCATAACCTCGGTACTACCGACCTCGGAGGTACCGACCAGAGAGTCGGTGCTTCGCCTAAATCAGCGGGTCGTGTGTTAAACGGCTAGTTTGACTTTGTCGGTACTACCGACCAAGCGCAGAAAAGTAGGGTTCGGGCTGTCGTCCTCCCCTCCATATAAATTGGTCGTGGCCGCCTTTGGGGAGGCTCTCTTGACTCTCTGACTTCTTGAACATCCTCTTGAACAAGATCTAATCCCTCCCTCCGATCTCTTTGCTTGTTAGTGTGAATCCATGTGAGATCGAGAGATCCAAGTGCATTTGCTTGTGAGTTTGCATCTAGTGGCACTTGGCGATTGTTGTTGCTGCGGATATTCTTATTACTCTTGGTGGTTGCCGCCACCTAGACGGTTTGGAGCAGCGGAGGAGATAAGGCACGAGTTGTGATTGTTCGTGACCATCTCCCGGTGATTTGTAAGGGGTTTCTTGTACCTTCCCCGGCGGAGCGCCAAAGGTAACTCTAGTGGATTGCTCGTAGCTTGTGGATCCCCATCTTGTGTTGGTTGTGCGGCACCCTTTTGAGGGTTAGGCGTGTGATGCCTATTAGCGCAGTGAACCTCCAAGTGGGTGTATCGCTACAACGGGGACGTAGCTTGCCGGCAAGCAAGTGAACCTCGGAGGAAAAATTATTGTGTTAACCTGTCTCCGTGGTATTCTTTGATATTCATTTATTAATCTCTTGCCGGCTCGGTATACACACCTCTATCTCTTGTACTTACATTTGTTACTTTCTTGCAAGATAATATTATACCTTGTTGTTAGTTACATTCTCTTATCTTGTGTAGTGATATACATTATTGCTTATTTAGTTGTTGAATAGTTCCTCTGAGATTGTGTGACTTAGAGTTTGTGGTTATCTAGAATTGTGAATAGGTGGCTTGCATCTGTGTAGAGCTAGCGCAAACTTCGCTTCGCCATTTAGTTGTCTAACTAGTTTGTTTAAGTGTTGTTGTAGAAAATTTTTATAGGCCATTCACGCCCCCCCCCCCTCTAGCCATTTAGGACCTTTCAATTGGTATCGGAGCAAGGTCACCATTTATTTGAGGTTTAACAACCTTCGGTGTCAAAATGGCTCATATCAACAACACCAAAAGGCCACCCCAATTTGATGGCACAAACTATAGCTATTGGAAGGCAAAAATGACCACTCATTTAAAGTCAATCAATAGAAAGATATGGCAAGTTGTGGATGTCAAGATTGAGATATTCGATCCGGAGCATCTCACCAATGCCGAAGAAGAGAAGATGCAGAACAATGACATTGCTCTCAGTGCTATTCATGATGCCGTTGATGAGAGGGTATTTGAGCAAATCAAAAATTTGGAGATGGCATATGATGCTTGGAAGAAATTGGAAGAATCATTTGAGGGCACTCAAGCAGTGAAAGGAGCAAAAGCATACATTCTCAAAGAAAAGTTTGCTAGCTTCAAGATGAATGAAGATGAAAGTGTTCCAGAGATGTTCCATAGGCTTCAAGTGCTTGTCAATGATCTCAAAGCACTTGGAGAAGAGGTGAAGGACAAAGACTTCTCTCATAAATTCTTGAGATGTCTTCCCAACAGATTTGGCATGTTAGTCACGTTGCTTGTAAGAAGCGGTTTGGACACTCTGACACCAAACCAAGTTCTTGGAGATGTAATGACCGATGACACCTACAGAGATGAGAATGATCAAGAAGTAAAGAAGGATGAGAAGAAGAAGAGTGTGGCATTCAAAGCCACAACATCATCATCAAAGAACAAGGGCAAAGCAAAGAAAGAAGGTTCTAGCGAAGATAACTGCTCAAATGACAGTGATGACGATGATGAAGAGATGGCTCTATTTGTCAAAAGGTTTGGCAAATTCATGAAGAAGAAGGGCTACCGGGCAAGGAGGAAGAAGACTTCATACAAGAACAAGGATGAACCAAGGAGGTGCTTCAAGTGCGGTAGCAAGGACCATCTTGTTGCTCAATGTCCGTACAACAGTGAGAATGATGATAATGACAACAAGAAGGACAAGAAGAAGGAGAAGAAAGAAAAGAAGAATTACACAAAGAAGAAGAAGGGGGAATCATATATGGTCACTTGGGATAGTGATGCATCCACAAGTGATAGTGATGAAGATAGTGATAATGAAGATCGCAAGACAAGCAAGAAGAAGGCACTTGCAAGTATTGCTATCAACAACAAGCCTTCAATCTTCGACACTCCATCATGCTTCATGGCAAAGGCCACAAAGGTACTATCTGATGATGATGAGAGTGATAGTGATGATAGTGATGATGATGAACTCACTAAAGATGAATTAATTGAAATGCTTGATGATGCTAGAGAACACTTCGACAAAAAGAGAAAGGAGTGCAAAGAATTGCAAAAGAGACTAAAAGCTCTTGAGCAATCCTTTGAGGAGCTCAATGCTACTCATGAGAGGCTAGTGGAAGCCCATGAGGAGCTTGGCAATGCTCACACTAAGCTTAAGGAAGCTCACTCCTCACTTGTTGATCAAGCTAAAACTGAAAAAGTGGTTAAAACATGTGACATAGGCATAGCTTGTGATATAATCGATGAATCTTTCTATAAGCCTATTATTATTGCTGCTACTAACCCTTCATGTAGCTCATCATCTACCAATACTACTTCATCTGTGGATGATGGCTTCACTTGTGATGCCTCACTCATGGTTGAAAATGAGACATTGAAGAAGGAGGTAAATGAGCTCACTCACGCCTTAGGTAAAGCCTATGGTGGTGAGGCCCGCTTGCTTAAGTGCTTGGGTAGCCAACGTTTTTCTCTCAACAAAGAGGGATTGGGCTATACCCCCAAGAATGGCAAGGCGGCTTTTGCTACTCACAAGACTAGTTTTGTGAAGAGCAATGGTCGGTTTTGCACTAGATGCAAGCAAAGTGGGCATGTAGAGCAATATTGCAAGAACAAGAACAAGAACGCTAATGTATCCTCTATTAAATTTGATTCTTGTTATTTTCTTACCAAGGGTGTTAATGGCATGAAAGCTAAATTCATTGGTACTCCAATTGTGGGCTCAAAGAAGAAAGCTATTTGGGTACCAAAGAGTTTGGTCACTAATCTTGGAGGACCCAAAAAGGTTTGGGTACCTAAAAGGGATTGATTTGTTCTTGTAGGTCAACTATAAAGTCGGAGGGAGGCATTGGGTGCTTGATAGTGGGTGCACTCAACATATGACCGGGGATTCAAGAATGTTCAATTCAATCAATTCAAGCGGCAATCATGGTTTTGATTCTATCACATTTGGTGACAATGGCAAAGGCAAGGTTAAAGGGCTTGGTAAGATTGCAATATCCAATGACATGAGCATTTCCAATGTGTTGCTAGTTGAGAGCTTGAACTTCAATTTACTGTCAGTTGCTCAGTTGTGTGATCTTGGTTTCAAATGCATTTTTGGAGTTGATGATGTAGAAATCATAAGTGTAGATGGTTCTAATTTGATATTCAAAGGATTTAGATATGAGAACCTATACTTGGTTGATTTCAATGCTAGTGAAACCCAGCTGTCAACGTGCTTGTTCACTAAATCTGGTTTGGGTTGGTTATGGCATAGAAGGCTTGGTCATGTTGGAATGAAACAGTTGAACAAAATAGTGAAGCATGATTTAGTTAGAGGCTTGAAAGATGTCACTTTTGAGAAGGATAAACTTTGTAGCTCTTGTCAAGCTGGCAAACAAGTTGGTAATTCTGTCACACCCGGTTTTAAAAACAAAACCAGGCTCACCATATGTGTACCCAGGAAGTCCACACATACAGCAACAGAATAAAGAATATCAGAAACAATGTTATATATAACGTAAACATAACTATATTAACACTTACATCTAATCGGAGTATAGCAGAACTATTACTAATCTTCTCTTCAGACTTGATTCTTCACAGGGACGGCTGACTGGGGGTACATACGCCTAGCACTCCATAGTAACTTAAACCATGTTCCATCCTCTGAGTAGCTTCTACCAATGACTGGAGGTGTTGGGAAATAGCAAGAGTGAGCACATATCGTACTCAGCAAATATAACTTGGGGTTCATGAGGCTCAAAAAGGCTGACACTGGTTTAACTGCATTCAGCTTTTAATTGGCAGAATTTTAGCATTAAGTAAACGTATGTTATGCTTAAACCCAGATAAACCATATGATCACAATAATTTCATCTTCATCATGATAACATTCTCATATCCAGTATTAAACATTAGTTAACCATTTAACCAGCTTTTCTGTGAGTTTTCCGGGCCGCTCGTAACCGTGAGCACGGCTGATATATCAGTTTTACACTCTGCAGAGGTTGTACACTTTACCCGATGAGTAGTGATCCCCGTTTGCCAGGGATAGCTAGTCCCACATCACACTGCCAAGGTGCATGGCTGGGTTCACCGCGAAGCCTTTCAAAGGTTCGTCTAACATGTTAGGGCCGCTAGGTCTTAAGGCAAGGGGAAGAAGGGTCTCTCAACCTTGCGGCACGCAGGCAAGGGGAAAGAAGCCGCCCTAAATCCAGCTCGTCAAGCGCCTTATGCGCCCTTTCGGGTAACCACTAACAAGCTAGAAAAGGTCCTCATACTGAGCTAAGGTCAGAGCCATATAACCCTCATGGTTGCACTGTATGTCCCAGCTTTTGCTGACAGATAGGCAAGTTTTAATCATCTTTGTATAAGTCATAAATCATTAATCATTAGTCATTAATCATGAATCAGTGATCAGATCATGTCATTTTAAGTTGAGCACTAGCAATATACTATCCAAATGCATGACATCCCATAGGTGACAAGGTAAAGGATAACAAGAACTAGGTAAACCTTAACAGGATACAAATTAGACACATGCAATATGAATTAAGTGATTACGGTGAATAGGTAACAAGGACGGTCCCATGCTATACTTGCCTGTAACACTTGCTTAAACTTCACAACATTAGCTTTCAGTCATCCTCTTCTGATCTTCAGCATACACAAACGGTTCCCGTCTACTCGTAGCAAACACCACACATAGACAAACATACAAGCACACGAAAAGAGAGAACTAAGAACAATACACCATACAAGAGAGAACATTGCACTGAAGAAAAGCTAGATAATACGGTCGCTAGACGCCGGTAACGGAACTATCGTTAAAAAGACATGACTACGAAGAGTTTTATATTATAAAAGTAACAACCACAAGCTTATTTTATTTTAGTTAAATAAAAATATATTAACTCAAATCAGATAAAAACATATTTTAATTTCAAGATCAGATTAGTCTAGTCATATTTTATATGTGATCACATATGAGTCAAGCCAATTAAATATTTAACTTGAAAGATAAAGGTCTTGCGACTTAATCTAGTGAAAACATTTATGTTTCAAAATTAAACTAAGCATAGAATTAGTGTTGATACTAATATTTTATTTGATAACATATGTCATATTTATTTAACGAAGTTAATCTTTATTGCACAAAAGAAATATACGTAAAATAGAGCATCTAAACAAGGTATATATGGTGCGTATTTAAACCAAGCAAATTTATAATTAAAAACATATTAATATCAACGATTATCTATATTAATGATATTATATGAACAAGCAGAGTAGAAACTCTAGATTACTTTTAATTAAAAGCTACTAAATAAACATTAACTAAATTAATTATTTAGATTAAAATTTAAGTATGATGCAAAGCCTATAATTAGAACAGTACACTAATCATAAGAATAAGATAAGCAGTTTTGAAAACCAATCTACGTCTCACTAGGATCACACAGACACAAAAACCACGTCAAACGGAGCTATAACGCGAAAGCTATATTCTAAGCAACATTAAAAGATACTCATTACTAGATTAGTTCTAAGTCAAATTTTAATTATGAAAAATAATATGAACAGTAGTATAATTAGATAGATCTTAACGGTACGAATCGAACGCAACTTGAACCCCTCAAAACGGATCTAAAACGAATTAACAGTGACTAAAAACGTCTCAAACGAAAACTCGTAATTACCTTGTTTGCCACAGATCGTGCTCTTCTCTTGATGTTCGGAACGTGCAGCATGGAGGGGATCGGGAAGAGGACTTGGGGCTTGCTCGACCAACAGCTGGAGGGGCTTCGGTGGGAGGCCTCTGCGGCCGTTGGCGGCGGCGGCTTGGCACGCTCTCGGAGCACCAGGTGCTCGCTCTCGCACAGCAACTGAACGGAGGCAGGCCAGGCGCCACCGTGTGGGCCACGCAGGGGCGCACGGACAAGTGACGGCCGGAACTTGGTGTAGGCGATCAGCGAACGTGAAGATAGATTAGGGAACAGATCAAACGGGGATAGATTCATAAAAAGGAAAAGTTGATGGTATAGAGAATAATAAACGGAACCAGAGAATAATAAACGGAACCATTTGGGTTGGTGCGGATATATAGAGAGGAGGACTCCCTATCCTCATATCAACTAGCAATATGGTACTAATTGATGTTGCTCCCACCTTTACTAGTGGACCAAAATAAATTTAAAAGCCCATTAGTAAACAAAGACATGGATATTTGGAATTTATTAGCATTATTGCGCATGGGCTTTGTTGGAGGATGGAAAAAGACAGATTTTATTATTTTCGAAATTATTTAATTTCTGGATTAAAATAATTCTAGAAAAGTCTAGAATTGATATTTAAGCCAGGAAAAAAATACTCCAATGGCTCCGAAAATCCAGAGAAAATTCTCAGAGACATTTGGAGACATGAGGAACTCAAATAAAATATTTGGAGCTCATGAAAAGATATTTTGGGACATCTAAAAATTAGATTATACTCCCAGAAAAATAAGAAAAAGTGCCCGAAAAAGCTAGAAAAACTTCTCGGGGGGATTTTGGAGATACGATGATGAATGATGAGCACCAAGGAACGATTTGAAGTAGAAGAAAAAAAAAATATTTTTTTGTGAGATTCCAACAGAAAGGTTGAGCTAGGAAACAAAGAATTTGGTTATAGGAAAAGACATGAACAAGACGGAGAAAGATAAACGACTTACTAAACGTGTTTTGGAAAACTTTACTTACTCGCAACACAAGACAAAACAACAAGCAACCATCACATCAAGCATAACCCGTCAAATTACTTTAGCAAAAATTTTGAAATTCATATTTTCCTATGACTATATTTGCACTAGCTCAACTAAACTTAGTAAATTTTATACAAATATTGAAATCATAAATTTTATTTAGTATTTTCTATTCACAGCCCAAAATCAGAAATTTTGGGATGTGACAAACTACCCCACTTAACAGGAATCTCGTCCCGAGATTCGAAGAGACTACGATGATAGATAAGGCTGATCTTTAAGTCTTCATGTTTCCTTGATTCGATATTGATAAGAGATGATAGATGATAAGATGATTTGGAGAGAATGCTACCCCACTTAACAAAGGGCTTGCTTATCTTCGAACTTCATCTTCAAGGTCTTCTTCGGAAACACAAAGATAGAGACGACAACGAGCAACACACCAAGCAAGACAAGCATATAACACAACAACGATACTACACGTGCTTCTGTAATAATGGCAGACATCCTACATATGGTTTATAGATGATGAAGGGCCATCGATATTTTGAATAAGAGAAGTTTGAAAGATTTTGTAAAATAACTAAAATAAAATTCCAAGGAGATAATTAGAAATAGCTCAAAGGAAGCTACCAAGGAGGAGAGGCAATAGGACAAGGATGAAATATAGTCAAACAAAAGAGCCAAGGAGGAAGAAAAATAGTTTTATAGAAAAAATAATGTTTAGAAAGCGACCAGTGCTAATTTGGCATACGTCCTACAGTCAACACCGCTCCGATACCATTCTGTCACACCCGGTTTTAAAAACAAAACCAGGCTCACCATATGTGTACCCAGGAAGTCCACACATACAGCAACAGAATAAAGAATATCAGAAACAATGTTATATATAACGTAAACATAACTATATTAACACTTACATCTAATCGGAGTATAGCAGAACTATTACTAATCTTCTCTTCAGACTTGATTCTTCACAGGGACGGCTAACTGGGGGTACATACGCCTAGCACTCCATAGTAACTTAAACCATGTTCCATCCTCTGAGTAGCTTCTACCAATGACTGGAGGTGTTGGGAAATAGCAAGAGTGAGCACATATCGTACTCAGCAAATATAACTTGGGGTTCATGAGGCTCAAAAAGGCTGACACTGGTTTAACTGCATTCAGCTTTTAATTGGCAGAATTTTAGCATTAAGTAAACGTATGTTATGCTTAAACCCAGATAAACCATATGATCACAATAATTTCATCTTCATCATGATAACATTCTCATATCCAGTATTAAACATTAGTTAACCATTTAACCAGCTTTTCTGTGAGTTTTCTGGGCCGCTCGTAACCGTGAGCACGGCTGATATATCAGTTTTACACTCTGCAGAGGTTGTACACTTTACCCGATGAGTAGTGATCCCCGTTTGCCAGGGATAGCTAGTCCCACATCACACTGCCAAGGTGCATGGCTGGGTTCACCGCGAAGCCTTTCAAAGGTTCGTCTAACATGTTAGGGCCGCTAGGTCTTAAGGCAAGGGGAAGAAGGGTCTCTCAACCTTGCGGCACGCAGGCAAGGGGAAAGAAGCCGCCCTAAATCCAGCTCGTCAAGCGCCTTGTGCGCCCTTTCGGGTAACCACTAACAAGCTAGAAAAGGTCCTCATACTGAGCTAAGGTCAGAGCCATATAACCCTCATGGTTGCACTGTATGTCCCAGCTTTTGCTGACAGATAGGCAAGTTTTAATCATCTTTGTATAAGTCATAAATCATTAATCATTAGTCATTAATCATGAATCAGTGATCAGATCATGTCATTTTAAGTTGAGCACTAGCAATATACTATCCAAATGCATGACATCCCATAGGTGACAAGGTAAAGGATAACAAGAACTAGGTAAACCTTAACGGTATACAAATTAGACACATGCAATATGAATTAAGTGATTACGGTGAATAGGTAACAAGGATGGTCCCATGCTATACTTGCCTGTAACACTTGCTTAAACTTCACAACATTAGCTTTCAGTCATCCTCTTCTGATCTTCAACATACACAAACGGTTCCCGTCTACTCGTAGCAAACACCACACATAGACAAACATACAAGCACACGAAAAGAGAGAACTAAGAACAATACACCATACAAGAGAGAACATTGCACTGAAGAAAAGCTAGATAATACGGTCGCTAGACGCCGGTAACGGAACTATCGTTAAAAAGACATGACTACGAAGAGTTTTATATTATAAAAGTAACAACCACAAGCTTATTTTATTTTAGTTAAATAAAAAGATATTAACTCAAATCAGATAAAAACATATTTTAATTTCAAGATCAGATTAGTCTAGTCATATTTTATATGTGATCACATATGAGTCAAGCCAATTAAATATTTAACTTGAAAGATAAAGGTCTTGCGACTTAATCTAGTGAAAACATTTATGTTTCAAAATTAAACTAAGCATAGAATTAGTGTTGATACTAATATTTTATTTGATAACATATGTCATATTTATTTAACCAAGTTAATCTTTATTGCACAAAAGAAATATACGTAAAATAGAGCATCTAAACAAGGTATATATGGTGCGTATTTAAACCAAGCAAATTTATAATTAAAAACATATTAATATCAACGATTATCTATATTAATGATATTATATGAACAAGCAGAGTAGAAACTCTAGATTACTTTTAATTAAAAGCTACTAAATAAACATTAACTAAATTAATTATTTAGATTAAAATTTAAGTATGATGCAAAGCCTATAATTAGAACAGTACACTAATCATAAGAATAAGATAAGCAGTTTTGAAAACCAATCTACGTCTCACTAGGATCACACAGACACAAAAACCACGTCAAACGGAGCTATAACGCGAAAGCTATATTCTAAGCAACATTAAAAGATACTCATTACTAGATTAGTTCTAAGTCAAATTTTAATTATGAAAAATAATATGAACAGTAGTATAATTAGATAGATCTTAACGGTACGAATCGAACGCAACTTGAACCCCTCAAAACGGATCTAAAACGAATTAACAGTGACTAAAAACGTCTCAAACGAAAACTCGTAATTACCTTGTTTGCCATAGATCGTGCTCTTCTCTTGATGTTCGGAACGTGCAGCATGGAGGGGATCGGGAAGAGGACTTGGGGCTTGCTCGACCAACAGCTGGAGGGGCTTCGGTGGGAGGCCTCTGCGGCCGTTGGCGGCGGCGGCTTGGCACGCTCTCGGAGCACCAGGTGCTCGCTCTCGCACAGCAACTGAACGGAGGCAGGCCAGGCGCCACCGTGTGGGCCACGCAGGGGCGCACGGACAAGTGACGGCCGGAACTTGGTGTAGGCGATCAGCGAACGTGAAGATAGATTAGGGAACAGATCAAATGGGGATAGATTCATAAAAAGGAAAAGTTGATGGTATAGAGAATAATAAACGGAACCAGAGAATAATAAACGGAACCATTTGGGTTGGTGCGGATATATAGAGAGGAGGACTCCCTATCCTCATATCAACTAGCAATATGGTACTAATTGATGTTGCTCCCACCTTTACTAGTGGACCAAAATAAATTTAAAAGCCCATTAGTAAACAAAGACATGGATATTTGGAATTTATTAGCATTATTGCGCATGGGCTTTGTTGGAGGATGGAAAAAGACAGATTTTATTATTTTCGAAATTATTTAATTTCTGGATTAAAATAATTCTAGAAAAGTCTAGAATTGATATTTAAGCCAGGAAAAAAAATACTCCAATGGCTCCGAAAATCCAGAGAAAATTCTCAGAGACATTTGGAGACATGAGGAACTCAAATAAAATATTTGGAGCTCATGAAAAGATATTTTGGGACATCTAAAAATTAGATTATTCTCCCAGAAAAATAAGAAAAAGTGCCCGAAAAAGCTAGAAAAACTTCTCGGGGGGATTTTGGAGATACGATGATGAATGATGAGCACCAAGGAACGATTTGAAGTAGAAGAAAAAAAAATATTTTTTTGTGAGATTCCAACAGAAAGGTTGAGCTAGGAAACAAAGAATTTGGTTATAGGAAAAGACATGAACAAGACGGAGAAAGATAAACGACTTACTAAACATGTTTTGGAAAACTTTACTTACTCGCAACACAAGACAAAACAACAAGCAACCATCACATCAAGCATAACCCGTCAAATTACTTTAGCAAAAATTTTGAAATTCATATTTTCCTATGACTATATTTGCAGTAGCTCAACTAAACTTAGTAAATTTTATACAAATATTGAAATCATAAATTTTATTTAGTATTTTCTATTCACAGCCCAAAATCAGAAATTTTGGGATGTGACAAATTCCCATCCTAAGAAAAGCATGATGAGTACTAGCAAAGCATTTGAGTTATTGCACATGGATTTATTTGGACCAACAACATACACTAGCATCGGTGGAAGTAAATATGGCTTTGTGATAGTGGATGATTACACTAGATACACATGGGTCTTCTTTCTTAGTGATAAAAGTGAAAATTTTGATATCTTCAAAACTTTTGTCAAGAAATGTCAGAATGAGTTTGAAACAACAATCAAGAAAGTTAGAAGTGACAATGGGAGTGAATTTAAGAATACAAGAATTGATGAGTTGTGTGATGACTTTGGCATTAAACATCAATTCTCACCCAAGTATACTCCTCAATCAAATGGGATTGTTGAAAGGAAGAACAGAACTTTGATTGATATGGCAAGGTCTATGCTCAGTGAATACAATGTCAGTCATTCCTTTTGGGCCGAAGCTATCAATACGGCTTGCTATTGTAGCAACCGTCTCTATTGCCATGGCATGCTAGAGAAGACACCATATGAGCTATTAAATGGAAGAAAGCCAAATATCGCATACTTTAGAGTTTTTGGTTGCAAATGTTATATATTGAAGAAAGGTGCAAGATTGAGCAAATTTGAGAAGAAATGTGATGAAGGATTCTTACTTGGATATTCAACAACAAGCAAAGCATATAGAGTTTGGAACTTGGCTAGTGGTATTATTGAAGAAGTGCATGATGTTGAATTTGATGAAACTAAGGGCTCTCAAGAAGGAAATGAAAACCTTAATGATGTGAGAGGCACTCAATTGTCAAATGCAATGAAAAATATGGATATTGGTGATATTAGGCCAAGACAAGTGGATGATAATGAAGATGACCAAATGTTCTCCTCCAATGAGCAAGTTGATGCAAATCAAGCTAGTGGTTCTCATGATCAATCAAGTGCTAGTGAAGATCAACAAGCTAGTTCATCTCAACCAAGCAATCAAGTGCAAATCCTCCAACCAACCAATATTGCAAGAGATCATCCCATAGATCAAATTGTTGGGGATATTAGAAGTGGTGTGCAAACAAGATCAAGATTGGCATCATTTTGTGAGCATTTTTCTTTTGTTTCATCATTTGAGCCAACCAAGATAGAAGATGCATTGATGGATGTTGATTGGGTAAATGCTATGCATGAAGAGCTAAACAACTTCACCCGCAACCAAGTTTGGGAACTTGTTGAGACACCAAAGAATTATAATGTAATTGGAACCAAATGGGTATTTCGAAATAAGCAAGATCAAGATGGAATAGTAGTAAGAAACAAAGCAAGATTGGTAGCTCAAGGTTACACTCAAGTTGAAGGTCTTGATTTTGGAGAAACATATGCACCGGTTGCAAGAATGGAAGCAATTAGAATTCTATTGGCTTATGCATGTGCTCATAATATCAAGTTATATCAAATGGATGTCAAAAGTGCATTTCTCAATGGGTATATCAATGAGTTAGTATTTGTAGAACAACCTCCCGGTTTTGAAGATGACAAGAAGCCCAACCATGTTTACAAGCTCAAGAAGGCGTTGTATGGTTTGAAGCAAGCACCAAGAGCATGGTACGAGAGGTTGAGAGATTTCCTACTCTCTAAAGGCTTCAAGATGGGCAAGGTTGATACTACTCTCTTCACCAAGAAGATTGGCAAAGACTTGTTTGTGTTGCAAATATATGTTGATGATATTATCTTTGGGTCCACCAACCAAGAGTTCTGTGAAGAGTTTGGGAATATGATGGCAAATGAGTTTGAAATGTCTATGATTGGAGAGCTTAGTTACTTCATTGGTCTTCAAATCAAGCAAATGAAGAATGGCACTTTTGTGAGTCAAGGCAAGTACATCAAAGATATGCTCAAGAAGTTTGGTCTAAATGATGCAAAAGCTATTAGTACACCTATGGGAACAAATGGACATTTGGATAGTGATGCTAGTGGCAACATGGTGGATCAAAAGTTGTATCGGTCTATGATTGGAAGCTTACTCTATGTGACCGCTTCTAGGCCGGACGTCATGTTTAGTGTATGCATGTGTGCAAGATTTCAAGCTTCACCAAGAGAGAGTCACTTGAAGGCAACTAAAAGAATATTGAGATATTTGAAGCATACACAAAATGTTGGATTGTGGTATCCCAAGGGGTCAAACTTTGAGTTGATTGGATATTCGGACTCCGACTATGCAGGATGCAAAGTTGATAGAAAAAGCACATCGGGCACATGTCAATTACTTGGAAGATCACTTGTATCATGGTCATCGAAAAAGCAAAACAGTGTTGCACTTTCAACCGCCGAAGCAGAATACATATCCGCAGGGAGTTGTTGTGCTCAATTACTTTGGACGAAAGCAACTTTGGATGACTTTGGAATTAAATTCCAACAAGTACCATTGCTATGTGACAATGAGAGTGCAGTGAAGCTCACCAACAATCCAGTACAACATTCAAGAACAAAGCACATTGACATTCGCCATCACTTCATAAGAGACCATCAACAAAAGGGTGATATTTCAATTGAGAATGTTGGTACCGATGATCAACTTGCCGATATATTCACCAAGCCACTTGATGAAAAGAGATTTTGCAAGCTAAGGAATGAATTGAATATACTTGATTTCTCAAATATGAGGTGATGCACCCTCCATTATATGACATGCCTCTCCTTCGACAAAGCAAAGGTAAAATTGTTTGGCATGACATTCATTTTTGCTAAGGATATGTTTAGTGCATTTAGTCATTCCTTGCATCTTATAGGCTCATTCATGAAAATAAAATACTTTTGATGTACATATGGTACCACTATTGCTTCTATGTTTGATATGATCTAGTGGTAGCATATGACATGTTTATAGGCTTGTGAACCTAGTGTTTGATCTTGAAAACAAGCATTCAAGTGTTTAACCGACATGAGTAAGATAACCATTGAAAGATGTGTGAAGAAGCTTACTCTAGAGCAAACCGTGTTAAATATCTTATGTTTGTTTGCTAGGTTGAACCATACTATGAACTTGATCACCTTTTTGATTAACTTAACTCCTACTAAAATTGGTGTGCCTTTTATGGTACTTAATGACAAAGGGGGAGAAATGGTTATTAAGATAGATATATATAACAAAGGGAGGATCAATTAAAATTTGAGCACATAAGTCGGGGGAGCAAGCTCATGAACTTATTGTTGCATTTGAATGTGCATATTCATATGAGTGATTGCATTGTAAAAATTTAAATTCAATATACATGCTTGTGTGATGTATGCTAGAAGTAAATTTTGAATGATGATTTGTGAACTAGCATGCATAAGTGGTAGCTAGAGGTAATCTGTTTTTGCAAAGTGGTACTAGAACCTTTTATATAATGTTGATCTCATAAGGTATCTAGTGTTTTTGTAAGTCTAGCTAATCAAGATGCTAAGGATGGTGTACATTGGCAACTTCGATTGGTATCACGCTTCAAAGGTCCATTCTTTATACCTTAGCATCATTTGATAGTATTACTCTCCCACATTTCATATCTATGCATATGTGCCGAACTTGAACCAAACACTATAGCACATATGTAGGGGGAGCTAATACTAACAAAGTGGTGACTCAAATCTTCAAACATATATCTTTGTGAAAGGTTGTCATCAATTACCAAAAAGGGGGAGATTGAAAGTCCTTGTTTGGTTTTGGATAATTGATGTCACCTAGAGTACTAACCTTGTCATGAAGAGTTTATGAGCTAGGTTGGTACATTCCAAGTACGGGAGCCAAATGATGATCATGGTATTGGTGGTGATGACCAAAAGATAGATCAAGTGCTCCACATTTGGAAGAAGAAGAAGAGAAAAACAAAATCCTATGGAGATCAAGGCAAAGGTATAAATAGGAATTTTGTTTTGGCACTCAAGACACCGTAGAGGGTGTGAGTGCATTTAGGATAGATAGCCGTACTATTAAGAGGGGAATATCTCAGTGATCACGGTTATCAAGTGCCACTAGGTGGATTCATACATGCATATGCATTAGGACCTAGTGTGCTAACTCGAATCCTTTGAATATGTTTGTGAAAATGCTAACACACATGCACATGAAGTTGTACACTTGTTGGTGTTAGCACATTTGCAAAGGAGAAGTTGTTGAAGTAGTTTTGGATCAACACAGAGAAGAAAATGAAGTTTTCTGTGTATGGTCGGTGGTACCGACCAGGTGGTCGGTGGTACCGCCCATAGGTGCTGCGTGCAGCCTTCTCTGTGTTGGGGCGTTTTTGGCCTGGCGGTAGTACTGCCATAACCTCGGTACTACCGCCGGCGGTGGTACCGACCAGAGGGTCGGTGGTACCGTGGCTCTAAAGGGTTTCGCGAGGCTCTCTGTGTAGATTTGAAAATGGCCTAGCGGTAGTACCGCCATAACCTCGGTACTACCGCCCGCGGTGGTACCGACGCAAGGTCGGTAGTAGCTTGCTTTTCACAGAGCTCTCTGTTCGCGGCCGATTTTGGCTTGGCGGTAGTACCGCCATAACCTCGGTACTACCGACGTCGAAGGTACCGACCAGAGAGTCGGTGCTTCGCCTAAATCAGTGGGTCGTGTGTTAAACGGCTAGTTTGACTCTGTCGGTACTACCGCCCAGGAGGGGTCGGTACTACCGACCAAGCGCAGAAAAGTAGGGTTCGGGCTGTCGTCCTCCCCTCCATATAAATTGGCCGTGGCCGCCTTTGGGGAGGCTCTCTTGACTCTCTGACTTCTTGAACATCCTCTTGAACAAGATCTAATCCCTCCCTCCGATCTCTTTGCTTGTTAGTGCGAATCCAAGTGAGATCGAGAGATCCAAGTGCATTTGCTTGTGAGTTTGCATCTAGTGGCACTTGGCGATTGTTGTTGCTGCGGATATTCTTATTACTCTTGGTGGTTGCCGCCACCTAGATGGTTTGGAGCAGCGGAGGAGATAAGGCACGAGTGGTGATTGTTCGTGACCATCTCCCGGTGATTTGTAAGGGGTTTCTTGTACCTTCCCCGGCGGAGCGCCAAAGGTAACTCTAGTGGATTGCTCGTAGCTTGTGGATCCCCTTCTTGTGTTGGTTGTGCGGCACCCTATTGAGGGTTAGGCGTGTGATGCCTATTAGCGCGTGAACCTCCAAGTGGGTGTATCGCTACAACGGGGACGTAGCTTGCCGGCAAGCAAGTGAACCTCGGAGGAAAAATTATTGTGTCAACCTGTCTCCGTGGTATTCTTTGATATTCATTTATTAATCTCTTGCCGGCTCGGTATACACACCTCTATCTCTTGTACTTACATTTGTTACTTTCTTGCAAGATAATATTATACCTTGTTGTTAGTTACATTCTCTTATCTTGTGTAGTGATATACATTATTGCTTATTTAGTTGTTGAATAGTTCCTCTGACATTGTGTGACTTAGAGTTTGTGGTTATCTAGAATTGTGAATAGGTGGCTTGCATCTGTGTAGAGCTAGCGCAAACTTCGCTTCGCCATTTAGTTGTCTAACTAGTTTGTTTAAGTGTTGTTGTAGAAAATTTTTATAGGCTATTCACCCCCCCTCTAGCCATTTAGGACCTTTCAATGTCATGCTCCCGGGAGACTCGAATGATCTCTTGGTCCTTCTCCTCCAAATCAAGTTGGAAGTCTATGACCTGTTGAGTCGGATTTCTAGGGAAATCATCATCAATCCTCCTGAACAAAGGTAACAAAGTGAGAATAGCTGCTTCATTGAGGAACAAAATTGAAGAAAGCGACCTTTTCCTGGAAGTGCTGGAAACACCGAGCTCGGAACTATGTTTGTTCGCCATAGAAGACTACGGATACATGGGTGTATGTCGGGTCTCTGAGTGTTGAGTGATTGTCAACTAGGATGATGCGCATGTTCTTTGGCTTGAGTTGTGCAGGTGTCGAGAACGGATACAGTGATCGACGGCGAGGTGATGGTCAAGTTGAGACGTGCCGTGCCAATGGACCGGGTGCGGTGAAGGATGGGCGTGCCGTGCGACGGACGTGCCATGCCGAGGTACCGAGCGGTGAAGGGTGGACGTGAGGCTTGGACTGAGGGACCAGAGGCCCGAGGATCAGCTGTGGTGGCTGGCAGCCTGTGACGACGACAAGTGAAGAAGTGCGGTCATGTGTTGCCTGAGTCGTGGACTCAGGGACACGTGTCGGTGGACAGGGTGCACGGGCTGTGCATCCCCTCTACGACGTCGGTTTGGTGGTAGAGCCAGAGAAAAACCATCGGATGGACGGTTTCCAGGTTTGAGCCTCAAAACCTGGGCGTGGACGGTTTCCGAGTTTGGCCACAAAACTCGGGCTGAGTGTTTCCGAGTTTGGCCACAAAACCTGGGGGTGCAGAGCGAGAGCGGCACGTGGCGGCGATCTGGAGGTTGCGTCGAGGCAACTCTTCGAATCGAGCGGGCGTGGCCGTCAGATACACCTACCACCGAGTTGGTCTAGAATAACCCTAGGGTTTAGCTGGTTCGCTCTGTAATTAGATTAGAGAGGCGTAGAGTAGGAATTAGACTTAGGCTAGTAGTAGGATAAGTAGTCGGGAGACTCCCTCCTCCCTTTCTATCTCAGTCATTTGCTCTTTCGCACTTAGGGTTTCCTGCTCTCCCATCCCCTGCTATAGCTAGCTGAGATCCGCAGAGAGACTTGCCTCTGTGTACTGTTGATTCTGAGGAAGTGGGGCCGTATCCTCACTGTTGTAGCGTGTGGCAGCCACACGGTTGAAGATCGTGGTGTCGATTCGCGTTTTGGTTGTGTTCTTCGCGGAATCCTTTTTCTCCACGATTTTCCCGTCGTTTGATCTCTTTGCTTGGTTCATCTTTTGCGAATCCGTTTGAACCAAGTTGTTCTAGATCGTGAGGCACTTCTTTCCACCGAAGGAATTAACCTCTAACCTCACAGTCTAGGAGATCCATCGATTTTTCGTTTCGGGTCAAGTTTTCTCCCTTCCCCCGAAATTCTTTGATTCATCGATTTGGAGATAGGTTCGAGCCATGATCTCTTAGGGATAGCTCACTATACTCCTTTTGACTCTTCTCACCACGTTTGATCCCTAGAGGATTCGTCTTGGATGAGTTAGAGTCGAATCGGTGGACGAACAGTGCAATCGCGGGGTGACCGGACGCTGGGCTCGGGGTGACCGGACGCTGACTCTGTGCGTCCGGTCGTTGAACGTTCAGCGTGTTCATTTTGCTCCTGACCGGACGCTGGCTTCCTTGTGTGACCGGACTCGACGGTAGTCCTGTTCATCTGGGTTTGGCACTTGTGACCGGACGCAGGGGAACCCACCGGACGCTCTCTCTCCCAGAGTCCGGTCAGTTCCAGAGAGGTTCCCGAGTGGGATTTTGGTGACCGGACGCATCCGGTCCCTACTGACCGGACGCTGGCCAGAGTCCGGTCGAGTTTGTTTTGCGCGTTTTCGTTCGCGGTTCGCCCGTTCATTGACGGATTCGGTTTCCGTCTTTTGCGTAGGCTTTCTAGAGTTGTGTAGTGTCCCGCTGTGCTTCTTGGAAGCATCCACCCTACATCTAGGGTCGTGGACATTAGCAAGCTCTAGGGTTTGTCTTTTGGGGTGATTCTCGGGACAGTGGCTACTAGTTTCCGAAAGGAAATTTTGAAGCTCCCATTCACCCCCCTCTGGTCGCTTTCTGGTTGCTTCTCGGTCCTTCAAAGACATCTTCTAGATTGGATTGGGCGATGAAAAGAAAAAGAAGGGTTTTTCTTGGTTTGGAGATTGAAACAGGGGAGCTTGAGGGAGTAAGCCGAAACGAAGTGAAGGGTGACTTAAAAAGACCCCAAAGTGTGCATCGGGAGATGAATCGGCAGGTAAGGCAATTATGGTACGCGAAGGTGGATGCTTCCGGAGGTTTCACGTCGGTATACAGGAGAAAGGAATTTTGGAATAAATATTTATCCCAAAATTAGGGGGCATGTGTTAACACCAGATTTTCGCACGCACAAGGAAATGACAGATGGGCCAGTATGCGAGAGATGGTCATATGATGCATTCGGCAGATGGCCAAGGTCAGTTAAATCTCGGAGTTTCGGCAAGTGCCTGTGCGGTCGGCTATCTTGCAAGGCGGTGATTCTATTCGGGAAGCAAATATGGCAAGTGGAGCTGACTTGCACGAGAAGATGTGTGACAATGGAGGACACCAAAAGGAAAATAGGAATAGGGCTCGTATTTTCCAAGTTTTATTGTGTAAATCGTAATCTTCTAGGACTCGATTTTCACCCAGGGTATAAATATAAACCCTTGGCCATTGTAAAATTGTTCACAACCATATCAATACAAATCGGCCCCGTGCCACCTTCAAGTCCATTGTCGTGTCGTCGAGTTCTTCGAGAGGAATCATCGATCCGTCGACCTCCGTAAGTCCCGGCAACCTTGTTATTATGTCTAGTATCATGCGGTGGATTTAGATATGATGCAAGTAGTCTTGTTTGTTTGCAATGGTCGTGCGGCGCACTTTTGTTAATGATCAGGAAGTCTTTGCTTGTGCTTTGCTTATGAGTGAATACTGTGTGGCAGGCGTTTATTGATACGTTTAGCAAAAGCGAGATAGTTATCGGCTCTATTAGATTTGGCAAGATCTAGTAGATTCATTAAGTTACCTTGTGTTGCATGATTTATTTAATTATGTTTTACAACACTCTTTTGCCCAATCTAGATTGACTTTGTTTGGCCTTGCTTTGCAAGTTTTTACTTGTTTCTTCCGGTAATTGAATAACCATGATGGCCGAATTAATTTCTAATCTAGATTGTTACGTGTTGCGGGTTCATACATGTCAATCATGCTTAGGCTTTGATAAAACTAGGTATCGTGTGGCAGATGCAGGTTTTAGATTAGTTTAATCGTTTTTGATTTGCATGTTCCTTCTTCATGGACCCCAATTCGGCTGGTTTGCCGAGCTTGGTTATACGTTATTTTATAATCTATCTCTTATTCAAGCATGTCTTTTTACGAATGTGCATTCGGCAACCAATTGTTTACATGTGCTTGTGTTTGGAGTTAGCCGAATGATCATTAAAACTTGTCGACAGATAGCTTCTATAGCTATATGTCGTTGTGAGTGGCTTCAGAGCCGTAAATATGGAACTGTCTGGTCTCACCCGACACGTTCCAGTTTTTATTCTCACAGTTTTATCCCTTGTTGGCTTTTAGGTCAAACCGACTGGCACGTCTCCGGATTTCAAACCGTCCGGGCACCCGATTGAAGCCACGCTTTTCGGCTTGTTGTGTGTGAGGCATGGTGCGACACATTTTGTGCCAACACCCCCCCTCTAGCCAATTCGGACCTTTCAGTCGTGTGACTTCGTTTCTCTTATAGTCTTGAGCGACCTATTAGAGAAATTAGTCTGCCCGAGTACTACTCTTAGTACCCTGTTCCAAGGGATAAATTTCATCAAGCGCCTCTTGAGGATCGATCCAACGGTTCCTGTCGGGCGAATCGTATCCTCTTGGTAGTCGCAGCTTGAGTGCGAAGTCGGATTGTCCTTCATCCGAGTAATAGGCAACAGGGTAAGGAACGCTCCCCTTGTTGTACGTTATAAGAACCAATATCTTTTCTATAAGATATTGTATTCACTATAGGTTTATAATCGGGTTTTAAGTCGTACTAGCAAATGAGTTGTATTGAGCTCGTAGCTCGTAACTCGAGTGTGGTTGCCTCTGAACTAAGAAGGATCCATCTGAGTAATATTATATATTAGTCGATGGGATGTAATAGTCTGGTATTTTATCCGACTAAGTAGTTGTGATAAATATGATTGCTTGAAAAAATAAAACTCGTAAAGTTCTTATTTCTGATGAAATCCAGACTTTATTAACATCCAAGAAATAGATACATTTGCCCTGACTTGAAACTGTAGCATAGTCCTTAGGTATGAAATTTCTTCAGATGCTCAATATTCCATGAATTTGGCAATGGAGAACCATCGTCAGTGACTAGCTCAAATGACCCGGGTCTTGATACTTTAGATACTATGTAGGGTCCTTCCCATGGACTCATAAGCTTGTGGCGTCCTATGGTGTTCTGAATCTTCTTCAGGACCATGTCGCCTACTTGGAAGGTGTGGTGATGGACGTTCTTGTCGTAGTAGCGCCTTATCCCTTGGAGATATCTTGTTGATTGAAAATGTGTGTTTATTCGGGCCTCTTCGAGCCTGTAGACTTCTAATCGCCTTGTATGATCAGCCTCTCCTTCACTATATTGTTCTGTTCGTGGAGAATTCCAAATTAATTCTGCCGGGAGGATTGCTTCTGTACCGTAGACCAGGAAGAAGGAAGTCTGTCCTGTTGCTCTGCTTCGTTGTGTCCTTAGCCCCCAAACTACTTTAGGTAATTCTTCTACCCACTTGCCACCATGGTCCCTTAGAAGATCAAATAATCTTGGTTTTAGGCCAGCTAGGATGATGGCGTTTGCTCTTTCAACTTGGCCATTTGACTGTGGATAAGCCACTAACGCGTAGTCTATCTTTATTCTGCAGTCGCTGGCCCATGTCTAGAACTCAATTGCCGTGAATGGAGAACCCAGATCAGTGATAATTCTGTGAGGCATCCCAAAGCGGTGGAAGATGCTCTGCATGAATTGTACTGATTTTGATGGGTTGAATTTGACCAAGGGCATGTACTCAATCCATTTGGTGACTTTGTCTATTGCCACGTAAACGTACTCGAATCCACCTGGAGCACGCTTGAGAGGGCCCACCATGTCGAGTCCCCAACATGAGAAGGGCCACGATGGTGGGATACAAATCAACTCGTGAGCTGGGACATGCTGTTGCTTAGCGAAAAACTGACATGATTGACATCGGCGGACTAAGTCTTCTGCATCTTTTAGGGCAGAGGGCCAATAGTACCCGGATCTGAAGGTTTTTCCGACTAATGTCCTTGATGCTGCATGGTTGCCACAATACCCAGAATGAACATCATTCAGTATTTCTTTGACTTCTTTTGGTGAAATGCACTTGAGGAGGACTCCCGATGAGGTGCCGCGTCGGTATAACTTGTCCCCGACTAGAACGTAGTTTTTGCTACGTTTGGTGACTTGCTCTGCTGTAGTTTTGTCACTTGGCAATTTGTGCTCCTTGAAGTAGTAGATGAAAACTTTAGTCCAGTCGGGTGATATTGTTAAGATTTGCATGGAGGGTGTTGGGTCGGGTTCTTCCTTCTGATGAATAGAGGGTTTAGATAACTCATGTATGAAGATGCCGCTAGGAACAGAGGCTCTATCAAATCCTAGTTTTGCTAGAACGTCGGCAGCAACATTGAGATCTCTGATAATATGAATGAGTTCCAATCCTGAGAAATTTTTCTCTAGCTTGCGGACTTCAGCGCAGTAGGCGTCCATTGTTTCCTTTGTGCAGTCCGAGTCTTTGTTGACTTGATGAATCACCACGGAAGAGTCGCCATAGACTAGTAGTCCCTTGATTCCCATTGTGACTGCTAGTCTTAACCCATGTAATAGCGCTTCGTACTCTGCTTCATTATTGGTGGCTGACCACATGATTGGCAGGACGTACTTGAGTTGCTCTCCTGCGGGAGATACAAGTAGAACTCCAGCACATGCGCCTCCAAGTTTTAGGGAGCCATCGAAGTACATCTTCCAATGTTCCGGAATAACTGTGTCTTGATCCTGCTGAAATTTTGTCCACTCGGCGACGAAA
The DNA here is from genome assembly GCA_009763385.1 of Coix lacryma-jobi var. lacryma-jobi. Lineage (NCBI taxonomy): Eukaryota > Viridiplantae > Streptophyta > Magnoliopsida > Poales > Poaceae > Coix > Coix lacryma-jobi. Next base: position 79,797,109 of record CM019826.1, on the reverse strand, counting down.
TCAGCCAGGGCTTGTGACTTGATTGCCTTCCTTGGAGTGAACATAATATTGAGTGCCCCCAACTCCACTGCCCATTTGGAAATTCTTCCTGTGACATCACGGTTGTGGAGGATTTCCCCCAATGGAAAATCTGTGATGACTGTGATTTCGTGGGCTTCGAAGTAGTGTCGTAGCTTCCTTGATGATATGAGTAGGGCATAGAGCAATTTTTGAACTTGCGGGTACCTGACTTTTGAGTCGGAAAGTACCTTGCTGATGTAGTATTCTGGTCGCTGAGTATCATAGACGTGTTGCTCATCTTTGCGTTCCAGTACTGTTGCTGTACTTACAACATGTGTGGTAGCCGCAATGTATAAAATCATTGGTTCCCTTGGTTCTGCTGGTGTTAGTATAGGAGAATTGGTGAGGTATCATTTGAGTTGTTCAAAGGCCCTGTCCGCTTCTTCCGTCCACTGAAATTTATCACCGGCTTTGAGTAATTTGAAGAAAGGTAGTCTATTTTCTCCCAACCGTGAGATAAATCTGTTAAGTGCAGCCATACACCCAGTGAGCTTTTGAACGTCCTTGACCAAGTTTGGCGGCTTCATGCTGGTGATAGTCTTGATCTTCTTTTGGCTAGCCTCGATGGCTAACTAAGAAGCTGAGTAGTTGGCATGAGGGTACTCCAAATACACATTTTGTGGGGTTGAGCCTCCATTTATAAGTGCATAGTCGGGTAAAAGTTTCCTCTAGGTCTTATATGAGGGTAGTCGGATCTTTTGTCTTTATAACCACATCATCAGCGTAGGCTTCCGTGTTGCGGCCAATTTGGTCGCCTAGGCAATCTTGGATAGCTCGTTGATAAGTGGCTCCTGCATTCTTCAATCCAAAGGACATGGTTTTATAACAGTAGGCACCGAAGGGAGTTATAAACGATGTCTTTGGTTGGTCTTCTTCTTTGAGAGCAATCTGATGGTACCCTGAATAACAATCCAGAAAAGATAATAGAGCAGAACCTGCGGTGGCATCAACTATTTGATATATCCTTGGTAATCCGAAGGGATCCTTTGGACAATGCTTATTGAGGTCTGTGTAGTCGACACACATGCGCCATTCTGCAGAATTCTTCTTTTTTACTAGTACTGGGTTAGCTAACCACTCAGGGTGGAGAATTTCTCTAACGAACCCGGCTGCGAGTATCTTAGCTATTCCTTCTTGATTGCCTCTTTCTTTTCTGGTGAGAATCGTCACAGTCTTTGCTTGATGGGTCTAGAGCCCTCTTTTAATTCCAACTTGTGCTCAGCCAAGTTCCTTGGAACGCCTGGCATATCAGCCGGCTTCCAAGCGAATATGTCTTTGTTTGCTCTGAGGAACTCGGTGAGCGTGAGTTCCTATTCCACAGATAGGTGAGCGCTGATAACCGCCGTCTTTGAGGGATCGCCGGTTTCCAGATCAATAAATTTTGTAGAGATTTCTGCCGGTGGTTGGATAGTACCCGCCTTCTTGGTTGGCATTTCTGAATTTCCAGGCTTGGCGTTATGTACCATCTATAACACCTCTGGTGTTAAGCTAGCATAACATCATCATCTCATCATGCATAATCATCTCATGAGCATGGAGCATTCATATGTTGTTTTCTTTCTCATCTAAAATGTCATTTCATGTAATAGTATGCATTTAAACCTAAAGTAATGTGTTGTTGTTTGGCTTGTTTTGAACTGGTTTGGTTTTCTTAACAATCCAACTTTGTTGAGGAGCCAAAATGAGGCCATGTTTATACTGGTCATTTTGGCTAATCAAGTTGCTAAACCCTAGTCAACCCTATAGAACCTAAAGAGTCCTTTTGTTTGACTAACTAAAACCTCCTTGATAGAAGCTTTGCATGGCTGAGTGCCCTTAAGCAAAAGTGTGTAGGTTTTAGAGTGGAACAAAAGTTGTTTTAGGGCCAACTCATGAAAATGGGTTTAACAAGGTGTTTTAGGGCCCACAAGGCAGAATTAGATGGGTTTTTGACTTAATAATTTTCATATGTCCTAAAACTAGAATTCAGTTCGGCCTAGCCATGGTTTTCTCCGGCAACCCAGTGGAGGAAAGGGGAAGAGCCATGTGCCGCCGCCGTCTGCCGTGTCTTCGCCCCGCAAACCGCACCGCCAGCCTTGCTTCGACCTCCTCCATCGTTTGCCTTAACCAGCCCTCGCCGAAGACGCCTAGGTAAGCCGCGGGATGAGCTTCCGCCATGGCCGCCATGACCGCCAAGCTCGGTCCGCCATGGTCGGCTTCCTTCCCGTGGGTTTCCTGATGTCTTAGCTAGCGTTCATGAGTCTGTGAGGGTCCAGGAAGAAGGTATGGAGTCGGTTTAGCCGATTAGGGTTTGAGCGCCTCGGTACGCTGCCGTCCGCTGCCCGCCATGCGCGCCGGTGATGGCATGCTCGTGTTCCCGCCGTGTCGTCAGCGAATCCTTTGCTCTTTGCTTCGCGTTACGGTCGTGTGAGCCAGAGGAATGTGGAAAAGGAGTTGGTTTGGCTCGTCGTGGTTGGAGACGGCCGGCGTGGCGAGTCCGCGCCGCCGTGGCTGCCATTAGCAACAGCCAGCTCGATCCGCCGTGTTGCTAGGTTAGAGAGTGGTACCAATCGATGCGGAAGGAAGAGGGGAGTCGAGTGAGGGTGATGGTTTCGCCGGAGGAGCCGCCGTCGGCGAGCTCCGGCGAAGTCAACGTCTCCCGTATTTTCTGGAGTATTCCAGGTGGGGCCGGTTTGACTGTGGCTCCCGGTGGTCAGTCTCTCAGGTGAAGTGGAGTCGGATGCGCATAGCAGTTAGGGTTTTTTGTTTTTGTTTTTATGTTTTGAATAAATGTTGGTAGTGCTTGTTTAATTCAGAACTTGAGTTCTGTTAAACCAATGAATGTGAGATAAATTTTGTTAAGTTTATATTGATGAGTTCTATGCATGAAAAATATAATATGCCCAGTTTGTGATAATTTTATATGCAGTAATAATTAATTTGTATTTAGGCTGATATCTTGTTAAATACATAATAAATTGTATGTTGCTCAGAAAAATGTGATTCTTGTTTTGTTAGATCTGTTAAGTGATGTAGAATCACAGAAAAATGATGAATGCTGTTTGACTGTGGAAAAATCTGAAGTTAGCTTTTAAATGGATTATATGCTGTTTTCTTGTATGATTTTTAGCAATTAGAATATATGTGATATGAGTCTTATAAATTTTATAGACTGCTCTTGTGCTAAGAAGTTCTGAATAAAAATTTGAAATCTGCTGTTTGACACTTTTCAAAATGATGTGTAGTTCAAAGTGCCTTTTCACCCTGTTATTTGTCTTTTTCTATACAGAATAATACTTAAGTCCAAATGACATGAAATTTATACAGCATGCCTTATTCTTAGATGTGAACCTACAGTAATTTTTGTAGATTTTTCTGAAGATGTTAACTATGGGCTGCTGTTGTAGGCTTGCTTTAATGGGTTAAATTGTTTAGTTAAGTTAAGCTTGTGGATCTCTTTTGTGTGGGACCAGCAGGGGTGAAATGATCTTTTCAGTGCATTTATATTAGCCGCACTTAGCATGAAGAGTATAGCTACTCTCTAAGTAGGGTGTTACACTCTACTCGAGAAGAGATATGCTCATATTCGGTCGAATTCAATTAAAATGCATCTCTCCTATGCATTGTTGGCACTCGTTCATTTGCACATATGCATCATGACAGGTTCGGTAGAGGAGCCAACCGCCGCAGAGGAAAGCGAGGAGCAACAGCCCTAGGAGTAGGAGCAAGGAGTTGCCGGGGAAGAACCTGAAGAGGAGCTCCCGGAGTGCCCGAACCATTTACCCAGCACGTTTGAGAAAGGCAAGCCACACATCATTTCTAACTACCTATGGTTTACAATTAACTCTCTAATAATTATGCTTGTTGCATTAAGTATAGGAGTTGTTTGATACCGTTGATGCATTATATTCCTTACCTTGCTATCATCGATATATTATCCTTGTTACCTAATTAGAGATAAGTTCGAGTCTATGCTTAGTCTTGCTTAGACCGGTAGAAGTCGGGCGACTTTCATGTTACCCGCGAGTAATAGGTGGTTACTCGACCAGTAACAGGATATTGCCAGTAACTGAGATAACTGAGTGTTGTGAAAAATGGAGATCGGTAGATTCCTGTAGGGTTGTGCTTCAGTATTTCTAGCCGTGATTTATGAGAATCAGTATCTTGGTAAGATGGCCTTCTTGTCATATTGAACACATGCCCCACATTTAGCTGGAAGGATAACTTGTTCCGACCGCGAAGCCGCACACTTTTTTGGACCGGTTCTAGGGTCCCACGCATCTGCCGAAGCCACGAAGGGGGTATTGGGACACGGGGGCACGAAGAGTAAGACGCGGGGGATGGTGGTTAAGTCCAACCCCTTGCCAGTCGAGCTTGCCTCTTGGTATGATGGTGGCGGTTGAGGCCACGGCTTCCTGGAACGGTGCTGTGGTTATCTGTAGCTCACCGACGGGTGAGTGTGGTTTGTGTGGGGAATAAAATCACCAACTTGTTAGGAATCGATTATAATCGCCATCGCTCTTGGATAGCGAGCACTTGACTTGAACTCTGATCGACCTTGATACTGAAATTGTGGAACACATGACAACTATCATTATACTTTTGGCAATGCTTACTTGGTCTGTTTGTTACTTTATGGTGATTGTTGGATCACCACCATGATTGTTATAGTATAGGAGCTAACCTAGTTAAACAGGTTAATTACTATTTATTTTGCAGTTAGTAAGCAGAAGAATGAGTTATTGAATTACTTACGCTTTTATGCAGAAATATGGTCTCCTACCAGCTCCACTATATACTTGCCTTGCATACTCCTTGGTGTCGCTTATTTTTGGTTTAAGTTGGGTAAGTATAGCTGAGTACCTTCTCGTACTCAGGGCTTTGTTTCCCTTGTTGTTGCAGATGGCCAGGTCTTTTATGGTTATTGCATCAACTGCCTCTGCCCAGCTCTGGGAGATAACTAGGTCAAGGGCAATGACCAGTTCTACTCGTACCTTTTGCTTAGTCAAAGATGACTACTGGATGGCACTGTATTAGACTATGCGTGTGTGATTTCAAAACTATGTTTTAAGATTGAACTTCCGCTACTTAAATTTGGAACTCGGTTTGTAATAACAAAGTTTGCTACTCCGATGAACTTATATAATTGTCTATCATGTAATGGTTGACACTGAATGATTATGATCCTATGTTGTTGATGTGGTAAAAGATTGGAATCCTTCGAGACTTCACGGACTACCGGATTTATATGGGCTCAAGTGGGAAAATTTACTGTTTCGGTGGAAAATTTCGTACTTGTGCTCTTATAAATTGGTCGGTTCTGTTACAGCTGGTATCAGAGCATAATTCAGCGGGGACTGTTCACATGACTAAGTTTTCAAAATATAAAAACAATTTTGGGGTATAAAAAGTATTTGCCAAAATTTCACAAGAGTTGGTGTAAAAAGGTACTTGTAGTAAAAATTACATTGTGCCAGTGGTCATATCCTTTGTGCCCATAGGATCTCAGGTGGCTTATTTAAGTACTAACTTGGAAAAGGGTCTTGCATCATACTTTGATTTTCATTTATTCTGTCGTCCATACGGCAAGGGTGAAATTGTATGGGTGCTATTCTTCGGAATAGTAATGTATGGATCAGTTTGCCTCTACGCCAAGATAAGGTGAGTTGTGATAGCATGATCGAACAACCGTCGGTTTAGGGAAAAGTTAGTTGGTACTGGAACCTATGCACGTCAGCACACGGGTGCGGGTGAAGGTACATGATAATGGGAGTAACACTGTTTGACGGGTGCATATACTGCTTATGTGTATACGGGGTGTACACCTAGGTGAGTATCTAGATTTAAAATTTCAGCTATGCATGATTTTCATAGTGTGGGCAGGGCTGAAATGGATCTTATGCAGGTACACTAAGCGCGTATCGTTAAAACGAAGTAGTAACGTTTATATGAGTGGCGTGTTATGCCACCGCATAGTTCGTATGTAGTGGAAAGGACGTACGGAATGCTTCATACATATATATCATGGCATGCTTGCTTTCTTTCCTTTTGCATTACTTCCTCCCTAATTATTGGAATATCTCTCGAATTGAAACCTAAGCGTATGTTAAAATGATGAACTTGGGACGTACCAAGGAGACTGCACGTAAGTCGACAGGTGGCAGGGTTCCCAGGCACCAGTTAGCACCCAGGTCCGAGAGGTGTAGGGACAAGTTTCTGGATGTGTTTGGGACACCGACGTTGCTTTGGAGAGTTCTACGTTCTGTCGGGTACCCAGATGGTAGAGAGCCTCGCTACTTTTGGTCGAGGGAGCCTTTGGGAGACACCACTTTGGTGTATGTGACAGCTGTGGTGAAGCCCAGGGAAGAAGGTTCTGTGTAGTCTGGTTGGATGTTCGAGAGCAATGGAAGGAACCCTTGGGAAGGTGCGCAGATAGCAGCGTTCCTTATCCTCAGGGACATCATGGAACGGTTTCCAGAAGACCTTAGTCGGGCTCTTGCGGGAGTGTTTCCAAGAGCTGATCCGTTCAGAGATGTTTGGGTGCAGACCAAGCAGGAAGCTATAGAGGGCAGCCCCAGTGAGCTTCAGGCATGTGACGGACCAGCAATGAGTGCTATGTATGCAGTGATGAAGGGATATGCGGTCATGCAGCACAGTTTGTGCAGTATGACTGAATCTTGTCATCATGTTAGAAATGAGAAGAGACAAGCTCAGCGGGAGTTTGATGAAGAGATGGAGAAGATGCAAGAGGAGCTGAAGCAGATGACTATAGAGAAGGATCAGACAGCTCGGCGGAATGTGGTTGCAGCTCAGGAGATCATCAGGTTGCAGGAGCAGCTAGGGCATGCCAAATATGCTAACTAAAGTGCAGAAAACTAGATGGTGAAGCTTCTTCAGCAGCGGAACCAGGCATGGGAAGAAGAGTTTGACTTGAGGGCTCGCATCACGACCCTGGAGCAGCAGCTGGCAGCGACGGAAGCATACAACAACAACCTTCATGAAGAAGTGCATCGCCTCCACAACAAGCTTCATTCGTACCATCCTCCACGTGTAGCCGAGTTGGAGGTGGAGATGGGCATCGTCCTAGCTGATGGTGGGGCCGAACATGGTGGAATGCTTTTCGCCAACCAAGAAGAAGAAGAAGATGGTGGAGCCGGCGACGCCGAGAGTCACGTGTCCGACGCTGAGAGCGACTAGAGTTTAGGGTTTCGTTGTTTATCATTGTGATCGTGTTGTATCGAACAAGTTATGTGGGTTGTAAGTTTTAAGAACCTCGTTGCTACCGTTGGAATCGTTCGAAGTATCAGACCTTCGTTACATTTCATCCGTGCGTATCCATGCGAGTGTTAAGTGCTTTTCATATAATCCGTATGTGATGTTATTTATGTGGAACGACTTGTGAATGTGCCTTATTGTATGAATTATGTTCAAATACAGTACTGCAATCATTACGCATTTTGGTCTGTATATATGGCATCACTCATTGATTATTGATTTGCTATGCAGATGGTGAATACTCGTCGTGGAGCCGGCAGTGCTAGTGGTGTTGGTGGTGATGGTTAGGGCGAGGAAGCCAATCCTCCTCCTCCTCCTCCCCCATACATAGCAGAGCAGTTCTTTGCGCAGTTTCTAGGAAGTCAGCGAAACATGGAAGCTATGCAGAGGAATATGGAAGCCAACCTCAGAAACATCGCAGATAATACACGTCGGGCTGCAGGCCACGGGGGTCAAGAAGTGAACCAGTACAGCACTAGACCTCCGATCTTCAAGGAAGCAGCTGAGCCCTTAGAAGCAGATGAATGGATCAACACCATCGAGCAGAAGTTTAGGTTGCTACGTCTGACTGAATCTATAAAAGTAGAGTACGCCACTCACCAGTTGCAGGGACCAGCTGGTATATGGTGGGCGCACCATCGTACCACTTTTTCGGCAAATCAACCGATAGTTTGGGAGCAGTTCACAGCAGCTTTTCGGGGCCATTATATTCCTCCTGGTTTAATGGCTATGAAGGCAACACAGTTTTTGAGTTTGACTCAAGGTACCAAGACCATGGCAGAGTATCTACACGCTTTCAACAATCTTGCTCGTTATGCGCTGGAGTATGTCCACACTGAGGCTAAGAAGATTGCTAGTATGAAGAGGGGACTGAGCCCCAAGCTCCTGAAGTCAATGGGAAACTCTTCCAGGACACAGTTCAATGACTTTGTCAGTGACTGTTTGACCCAAGAGAACAACAACAACATCTAAAGTGCATCCAAGTCACGCAAGAGAGCTGTGGACGCAGGGGCACAACAGGGCAGAAATCAGGTGGCCAACCGTCCTCCTTTTCGTTCAGCAGTGCCGGGGGCACGTTTCAAGCCTCCTCAGCGCCGTTTTCCTGGAAACCAACAGCAGGCCAAGACCCAGAAGGTGGCAAAAGGCCAGACATCACTAGTACAAGATGGGGCCCGGAACTCAGAACTTTGCAGGCAGCTATGTCCAGGGACCATGTTACAATTGTGGCAAGGAAGGGCATCTGTCCAGGACATGTCCTAGCCCAAGAAAGAAGACCAATCAAGTGCAAGCCCCTGTGCATCATACCTTTCTGGAAGGCATTTCTGAGGGAGAACCCGTGACTGCTGGTATGTTTTCTATCAACGATATCTCCGCAGTTGTTTTTTTGATTCCGGTTCATCGCTTTCTTTCATAAGTCAAGCATTTGCACTTAAGCATAATCAGGAAATGGTAACAATGGATTTTGGATTCCATATCAATTCAGCTAGTGCAAGCGTGTTATCTAACCATGTAATACAAGGGATGACTCTTGGTTTGGAAGGTAGGCAATATAGAGTAAGCGTAGTAGTTATGTCAGGGTTGTCGTTGGATGTTATCTTGGGAATGGACTGGATGAAAAGGTGGGAAGTGAGGATAAATACTGGAAAAAGGATGATATCTTTGAGGGAACCCGAGGAAAATGAGAAGTTTCAAGTGCTCCTTCCTAACAATCTTAACCTCAGTTCGGCAAGTTGTGCAGTTCAAGTATCAGTCCATCAGTAAATCCCTGTGGTGTGCGAGTTTCCTAATGTGTTTCCGGATGAGTTACCTGGTCTACCTCCGGATAGGGATGTGGAGTTTGCAATAGAACTAATACTAGGCACAACACCTATATCCAGAAGACCGTACCGTATGCCTCCCAATGAGTTAGCAGAGTTGAAGGTTCAGCTAAAGGATCTTTTGGACAAGGGTTTGATTCAACCTAGTTCATCTGAGTGGGGATGCCCAGCTCTTTTTGTAAAAAAGAAGAAAGACAAGACTTTGCGTATGTGTGTGGACTATAGGCCTTTGAATACAGTAACGATCAAGAATAAATATCCTCTACCCCGGATTGATATTCTCTTTGATCAGTTAACAAGGGCCAGAGTGTTCTCTAAGTTGGACTTAAGATCGGGGTATCATCAGATCAAGATCAGGCCAAAGGATATACCCAAAACGGCTTTTTCTACTAGGTATGGGTTGTATGAGTATCTTGTCATGTCTTTTGGATTGACAAATGCTCCCGCATATTTCATGTACCTAATGAATTCCGTGTTTATGCCTGAGTTAGATCATTTTGTGGTAGTCTTCTTGGATGATATTTTGGTATATTCAGAAAACGTAGAGGATCACGCTGAGCATCTACGGATAGTTTTAACCAGACTCCGGGAACATAAGTTGTATGCTAAGTCCAGTAAGTGCGAGTTTTGGTTGAAGAAAGTTCACTTTCTCGGTCATGTGCTATCAGAAGATGGGATCTCAGTGGATCCAGGGAAAGTACAAGAGGTCATGGATTGGAAGGCTCCAACCTCGGTTACAGAAGTCAGGAATTTTCTAGGTTTGGCTGGTTATTACTGTCGTTTCAACCCGGACTTCTCCAAGATCGCAAAACCGATGGCCTCCTTGCTACAGAAGAATGTTAAGTTTGTCTGGATAGAGGAGTGTGAAGCAGCTTTCCGAATCTTGCGGGATCTGTTGACCACTGCTCTCGTCTTAGCCCAACCAGATATAGAGAAACCTTTTGATGTGTTTTGTGACGCATCCAAGATTGGACTGGGTTGTGTGCTCATGCAAGAAGGATGTGTGATAGCATATGCTTCAAGGCAGTTAAGGAAACATGAGATCAACTACCCTACTCACGATTTGGAGTTGGCAGCCGTAGTGCATGCTCTGAAGATATGCAGATACTACTTGTAGGGAAATGTGTGCAATATATACACGGATCATAAGAGTCTTAAGTATATCTTCACTCAATCTGAGTTAAACATGAGACAGCGAAGATGGCTAGAACTGATAAAGGATTATAACTTGCAAGTTCACTATCATCCTTGAAAAGCCAATGTGGTTGCGGATGCTTTGAGCCGTAAATCGCAATGTGTTGTGGTGCAAACGTTGTTTGAAGAGATGTTCAATCTGCTACACCGAGAAGTTTTGTTCAATATTTAGCTCAGTTGTTCGCTTGAAAGCCAGATAGTTGAAGCTCAAAAGCCTGACAAAGGGGTTTCTCACATCAAGAGAAGAATGTTGGAGCATCCCTTAACCTCTTTTAGGCTGGATGAACAGGGAGTGTTATGGTTTGGTTATCGTCTCGTAGTGCTAAAGAACAAAGATCTTAAGGATAAGATTCTGAATGAAGCTCACTTATCCAAGTTATCTCTTCACCCAAGGAGTAGTAAGATGTATCATGATCTAAAACCTCGTTTTTGGTGGACAAAGATGAAGAAAGAGATAGCAGCATATATCACAAGATGTGACACATGTTGCAGGTTTAAGGTAGTGCATATGAAACCTGCAGGGTTGCTACAACCGTTATCGGTGCCTGTTTGGAAGTGGGAAGACATCAGTATGGATTTTATAACCGGTTTACCCACTACACAAAAGGGGAATGATTCAATTTGGGTAATAGTGGATCGTCTGACAAAGTTAGCTCACTTCATTCCAGTTAAGACCGGGTATCGGCCGCCACGGTATGCTGATATATACATCCGAGAGATAGTGCGTCTTCATGGGATACCTAAGACAATCGTTTCAAATCGTGGACCTCAGTTCACTGCACACTTTTGGCAGCAGTTGCATAAATGTTTGGGAACAACGTTGGTTCACAGTATCGCTTATCATCCTCAAACTGCAGGGCAGACAGAAAGAGTAAACCAAGTGCTTGAAGATATGCTCAGAGCTTGTGTGTTATCCTCTAAAGGATCGTGGGAGTCATGGTTACCGTTGGCAGAATTCTCGTACAATAACAGTTATCAAGAGAGCATCAAGATGGCACCGTTTGAAGCTTTATATGGACGTAAGTGTGTGACTCCGCTCAACTGGGTCGAACCAGGGGAAAGGAGATATTTTGGAATCGACATCATGGAAGAAGCTGAGAAAAAGGTTCAAACCATCCATCAACACATACAAGCAGCACAATCTCGACAGAAATGTTATGCAGACAAAAGAAGAAGACAGTTAGAGTTTGAGAAGGGGGGGTCATGTTTATCTTAAGGTAACCCCGATGAGGGGAGTGCAAAGGTCGACATAAAGAAAAAGCTAGCACCAAGATATGTAGGGCCATATCGTATCCTAAAGAGAAAAGGGGAAGTATCCTATCAGCTTGGGTTGCCCAAAGCTATGAGTTCGATCTTTCCAGTTTTTCATGTCTCGCAACTGAAGAAATGTCTACGTGTACCCGAAGAAAGTATAGAACCTCAAGAGTTGAGGCTTGCATCAGATCTCACGTATCAACAGCAGCGGTGCGAGTTTTGGACAGCAAGGAAAGAGTAACTCGCAATCGCATAGTGAAAGTATACAAGGTGTTATGGAATCATCATGACGATGGAGATGCAACCTGGGAAACCGAAGACTATCTCCAGAAGGTTTATCCAGTTTTTCATGAACAGTGGTTAGTAAATCTCGGGACGAGATTTCTTTAAGGGGGAAGGGTTGTAACACCTCTGGTGTTAAGCTAGCATAACATCATCATCTCATCATGCATAATCATCTCATGAGCTTGGTGCATTCATATGTTGTTTTCTTTCTCATCTAAAATGTCATTTCATGTAATAGTATGCATTTAAACCTGAAGTAATGTGTTGTTGTTTGGCTTGTTTTGGAGTGATTTTGTTTTCTTAACAATCTAACTTTGTTGCGGAGCCAAAATGAGGCCATGTTTATACTGGTCATTTTGTCTAATCAAGTTGCTAAACCCTAGTCAACCCTATAGAGCCTAAAGAGTCCTTTTATTTGACGAACTAAAACCTCCTTGATAGAAGCTTTGCATGGCTGAGTGCCCTTAAGAAAAACTGTGTAGGTTTTAGAGTGGAACAAAAGTTGTTTTAGGGCCAACTCATGAAAATGGGTTTAACAAGGTGTTTTAGGGCCCACAAGGCAGAATTAGATGGGTTTTTGACTTGGAAATTTTCCTATGTCCTAAAACCACAATTCAGTTCGGCCTAGCCATGTTTAGCAGCTTCCCGAGCCAAATCCAAACCAAACCGATGTTTGATCTTGTAACCAAAGTTGTAGATGGAGTGTAGCTCTAACCATAGAAGCAGTTGGTTTAACGTTTCACGGAGTAATTAGGAAGTTAATCACGTTAGAAAATGGGCCATTAGTCGGCCATTAGCTAACTGAATCGTCCGATTCAGTTTGAATCGACCGGTTTTAGTGGCCGCCGCGCCAGAGCTCATGCGTCGCGTGGCTCACGCTGGCCGGCCAGGGCAGGAATCGCGCGCGGCGTGGCAAGTTGAAGACGCTCGCGCACGCCACTAACCAGCCCAGACGCGCCTCCTCCCTCTTTGCCTCACCCTCTTTCCTCTCGCCGGCGACCAAGCGGAAGAAAGGGGAAGAGTCGTGTGTCGCAGCCATCCGCCGTGTCTTTGCCCTGCAAACCGCACTGCCAGCCTCGCTTCGACCTCCTCCATCGTTTGCCTTAACCAGCCCTCGCCGAAGACGCCTAGGTAAGCCGCGGAACGAGCTTCCGCCATGGCCGCCATGACCGCCGAGCTCGGTCCGCCATGGTCGGCTTTCTTCCCGTGGGTTTCGTGATGTCTTAGCTAGCGTTCATGAGTCTGTGGGGGTCCAGGAAGAAGGTAGTGGAGTCGGTTTAGCCGATTAGGGTTTGAGTGCCTCGGTACTGTCCAGAACACGAGCACGGTCGTTGGTGGCATGCTCGTGTTCCCACCGTGTCGTTCCCGCCATGACCGCCGAGCTCGGTCCGCCATGGTCGGCTTCCTTCTCGTGGGTTTCGTGATGTCTTAGCCATGCGTGCCGGTGATGGCATGCTCGTGTTCCCGCCGTGTCGTTAGCGAATCCGTCGCTCTTTGCTTCGCTTTATGGTCATGTGCGCCAGAGGAATGTGGAAAAGGAGTTGGATTGGCTCGTCGTGGTTGGAGACGGCCGGCGTGGCGAGTCCGTGCCGCCGTGGCCGCCATTAGCGACGGCGAGCTCGATCCGCCGTGTTGCTTGGTTAGAGAGTGGTACCAATCGATGCGGAAGGAAGAGGGGAGTCGAGTGAGGGTGATGGTTTCGCCGGAGGAGCCGCCGTCGGCGAGCTCCGGCAAAGTCAACCTCTCCCCTATTTTCGGGAGTATGCCAGGTGGGGCCGGTTTGACCGTGGGTCCCTGTGGTCAGTCTCTCGGGTGAAGTGGAGTCGGGTGCGCATAGCAGTTAGGGTTTTGTGTTTTTGTTTTTATGTTTTGCAGAAATGTTGGTAATGCTTGTTTAATTCATAACTTGACTTCTGTTAAACCAATGGATGTGAGATAAACTTTGTTAAGTTTGTTTTGATGAGTTCTATGCATGAAAAATATAATATGCCCAGTTTGTGATAATTTTATATGCAGTAATAATTAATTTGTGTTTAGGCTGATATCTTATTAAATACATAATAAATTGTATATTGCTCAGAAAAATGGGATTCTTGTTTTGTTAGATCTGTTAAGTGAAGTAGAATCACGGAAAAATGATGAATGCTATTTGACTGTGGAAAAATCTGAAGTAAGCTTTTAAATGGATTATATGCTGTTTTCTTGTATGATTTTTAGTAATTAGAATATATGTGATATGAGTCTGACAAATTTTATAGACTGCTCTTGTGCTAAGAAGTTCTGAATAAAAATTGGAAATCTGCTGTTTGACACTTTTCAAAATATTGTGTAGTTCAAAGTGTCTTTTCACCCTGTTATTTGTCTTTACAGAACAATACTTAAGTCCAAATGACATGAAATTTATACAGCATGCCTTATTATTAGATGTGAACCTACAGTGATTTTTGTAGATTTTTCTAAAGATGTTAACTATGGGTTGCTGTTGTAGGCTTGCTTTAATGGATTAAATTGTTTAGTTAAGTTAAGCTGGTGCATCTCTTTTGTGTGGGACCAGCAGGGGTGAAATGATCTTTTCAGTGCATTTATATTAGCCGCACTTAGCATGAAGAGTATAGCTACTCTCTAAGTAGGGTGTTACACTCTACTGGAGAAGAGATATGCACATATTCGGTCGAATTCAATTAAAATGCATCTCTCCTATGCATTGTTGGCACTCGTTCATTTGCGCATATGCATCATGACAGGTTCGGTAGAGGAGCCAACTGCCACGGATGAAAGCGAGGAGCAGCAGCCCCAGGAGCAGGAGCAAGGAGTTGCCGAGGAAGAACCTGAAGAGGAGCTCCCGGAGTGCGCGAACCATTTACCCAGCACGTTTGAGAAAGGCAACCCCCAGAGCATTTCTAACTACCTATGGTTTACAATTAACTCTCTAATAATTATGCTTGTTGCATTAAGTATAGGAGTTGTTTGTTACCTTGCTATCATCGATATATTATCCTTGTTACATAATTAGAGATAAGTTCGAGTCTATGCTTAGTCCTGCTTAGACCGGTAGAAGTCGGGCGACTTTCATGTTACCCGTGAGTAATAGGTGGTTACTCGACCAGTAACAGGATATTGCCAGTAAGTGAGATAACTGAGTGTTGTGGAAAATGGAGATCGACAGATTCCTGTAGCGTTGTGCTACATTATTTCTAGCCGTGTTTTATGGGAATCAGTATCTTTGTAAGATGGCCTTCTTGTCATGTTGAATGCATGCCCCACATGTAGCTGGAAGGATAACTCGTTCCGACCGCGAAGCCGCACACTTTTTCGGGCCGGTTCTCGGGTCCCACGCATCTGCCAAAGCCATGAAGGGGGTATTGGGACGCGAGGGCACGAAGAGTAAGACCCGGGGGATGGTGGTTAAGTCCAACCCCTTGGCAGTCGGGCTTGCCTCCGGGTATGATGGTTGCGGTTGAGGCCGCGGCTTCCTAGAATAGTGTTGTGGTTATCTGTAGCTCACCGACGGGTGAGTGTGGTTTGTGTGGTGAATAAAATCACCAGCTGGTTAGGAATCGATTATAATCGCCATCGCTCCTGGATAGTGAGCACTTGACTTGAACTCTGATCGACCTTGATACTGAAATTGTGGAACACGTGACAGCTATCATTATACCTTTGGCAATGGTTACTTGGTCTGTTTGTTACTTCATGGTGATTGTTGGATCACCACCATGATTGTTATAGTATAGGAGCTAACCTAGTTAAACAGGTTAATTACTATTTAATTTGCAGCTAGTAAGCAGGAGAATGAGTTATTGAATTACTTACGCTTTTATGCAGAAATATGGTCTCATACCAGCTCCACTATATACTTGCCTTGCATACTCCTTGGTGTCGCTTATTTTTGGTTTAAGTCGGGTAAGTCTAGCTGAGTACCTTCTCGTACTCAGGGCTTTGTTTCCTTGTTGTTGCAGATGGCCAGGTCTTTTATGGTTATTGCATCTACTGCCTTTGCCCAGCTCTAGGAGATAACTAGGTTGAGGGCAATGACCAGTTCTACTCGTACCTTTTGCTTTGTCAAGGATGACTACTGGATGGCACTATATCAGACTATGTGTGTGAGATTTCAAAACTATGTTTAAAATTGAACTTCCGCTACTTAAATTTGGAACTCAGTTTGTAATAACTAAGTTTGCTACTCCGATGAACTTATATAATTCTCTGTCATGTAATGGTTGACATTGAATGATTACGATCCTATGCTGTTGATGTGGTAAAAGTTTGGAATCCTTCGAGATTTCACGGACTACCGGATTTATATGGGCTCAAGTGGGAAAATTTACTGCTTCGGCGAAAAATTTCGTACTTGTGCTCTTATAAATTGGTCGGTTCTGTTACACCATCTGCGTGAGTTCTTGTACTTCTAGGGCGAGTTGAGCCTTTTCGGCGATTTGGACAGCTTCTGTGTCGCATTCGAAGGATATCTTCAAGTCGCCCTTGAAAGTTAGAATACCTTTAGGACCCGACATCTTCAACAGAAGGTAAGGATAGTGTGGAACTGCCATAAATTTGGTGATAGCTGGATGTCCAAATATGGCGTGATATGATGATTCAAAGTCGGCTACCTCAAAACTGATGTACTCGGTGCGATAGTTGACCTGAGTTCATAAAGTGACGGGTAGTATTATTTTTCCAAGTGGTATGACCGCCTTTCCGGGTACTAAGCCGTAAAAGGGAGCGCTTGATGGTGTGATCTGAGTTGCTAGGTCCAAGTTCATCTTGCGTAGGGTACTTGCGAAGATGACGTTGAGTCCTGCTCCTCCATCAATGAGTACTCTTCCCAATTTGAAACCGGCGACCGTAGGATCCAGTACTAGCGGGTAATGCCCTAAATTTGAGACGTTGGTCCATTGGTCTGCTCGAGAGAAATTGATCGGATGCTCATACCAATCGAGGTATCTGGGGGTTGCGGGTTC
Source organism: Coix lacryma-jobi var. lacryma-jobi (assembly GCA_009763385.1). Classification (NCBI taxonomy): domain Eukaryota; kingdom Viridiplantae; phylum Streptophyta; class Magnoliopsida; order Poales; family Poaceae; genus Coix; species Coix lacryma-jobi. The sequence goes on along the minus strand of CM019826.1, from coordinate 79,780,284 downwards.
AGTTGACAAGATCTCCCGCAAGGAAAGCTTCAGAAGGCGCTTGTTATCACGGGTGGTGACTCCCCCAAATATAACATTGATGGTACCTTTGGGGTGTTGGAAACCATCGACGTCTTGCTGAGGGTCTTCGGCTACTTTCTTCCCCTTGTCTTTTTTTATTTTTGTTGAAGTCGGAGTTTAGACCTCGCTCTTTAAGCTGTCGACAATTCCTAGCCTGGTGTCCTCCTTTTGGATGGAAGGGACATGGGCCGTCTAGGAGGTCATCGAAGCTTGAAGGTTTGTTCTCTTTGTTCTGAGGTTCCATGGCTTGCAACAGTGTTGTCACGGGTTCTTTTGCGGGTGTTTTGCTGAGCAGTCTGGATTCCTCTCTGGTTATTTCCCCGATCACCCTGCATGTTCTTCTCGGAGAAGCGCTCCTGTGTGCGTTCTTCTGTTGCCATCATGGAGTTTACGACCCGATGGAACTCGTCGGCGGTGGTCGGGTCATGCTTGATGAAATCCTTGTAATTGTACCTTTCGCAAATTCCATTGCCGAAAAGGTCGATTACTTCTCTATCTGTTATGTATGAGACTGTGGAGCGGATATCAGAGAAACGTCTGTAGTATTCCCGCATTGTCTCATTTTTCTGCTGCTTGCAGGTTCTAAGCTTAGTCCGAGGATCTGATCCCTCCGGGACACCCACAAAGTTCTCTATGAAAATGCGGTGAAGTTATTCCCAGGAGTCAATGGACTCGGGCTTAAGTCTGTCGAACCATGCAAGAGGCATTGTCTCTAGAGCCATGGGGAGAAATAATGCTTTGACATCATTGCTTCCTCCAGCTAACTCGACTGCTTGAGCATACAGCCTGAGCCACCGTTTAGGTTCTGTTTTCCCGTCGTACTTTGAGTAGTTCCCGGGTTTGAATTTTCGTGGCAACGGGACTGCTCGGAGCCTCTCAGAAAAGCAGGGGAAGCGATCGACTGTGTCAGATGCTAAGATGTCGACTCCTCGATATGACGATTCAGCTCCTCCTTCAGCTTGGTCAGAGACTCGGTTGCCCAGACGACTCCTGGCCAGAACTGGGCCGAGTCGTTCATGAATAGGTCACCTCTGGCTTGGATGAGATGAGTCCTGATCATCAGCTAAGGACTCAAGGTTTCTACCTTTGAGTTGTAGCGCGGTAGTCTGAAGCACGACCAATCGTCGCTCTTCATCAGGGGTGCGGTTGTCTTTGGCTCCCATCTCCGTGGCTAAAGCCATGATGTTTTGGTAGGGTGTCTGATACACCTTGTGACCAGCGACCCTCATGAATTCAGGTTCGAGGTTGCGTGAACAGTCAGCTCGTCGTCGATTGTGGTCGTTCTGGGACTGGATCTCCTGATCACGCGGATTATGAGCTTGACGTTCAGCTTCCTCTTCGAGACGCCTTTGACTATTATAGTCTTCAAGTCAGACTTGGTGGCGCTCCATGGCCTCCTTACGATGAGTTGCTCGCCTTCTACGAGCGTCTTTTGCCAAATTTCTCCTTAGTCTCTCTGCTTTTAAGGTCTCGGTTTCACCGGGTCCTTCTGGATCGTCATCAGATATCATACTCAAGGTCTCATCATCTCGAAAGACATCTGGAGGAGTCAGAGGTCGTAGAGATTACTGGTGTCCTGCCATGAAGACTTCGCGAGTGTAGCATTGGTTTATTAATCCCAGTGTAACCGATTCCAGGGTAGAAGCACTGGAGATTAGCTCTGTTGAGGTATCATGCTCCTCAAAGGGGAGCTGATGTCCATGTTGATAAGGGAGTTGTTGGTCGATTGTGCCAACCAACCTAGCTAGAGCTGGTTGTATTAGCCAATGGACGATGTTACCCTCCTCGGTTGAGCTGAAAACGAGTCCCTGCTGAGCTCCTGTCAGTGGGATCTGTTGAAGCTTTTGGGAGTTTAATCCAATCAACTCTTGGAAGTTCTCAGCCGAATTGCGCAGTCCAAAGGGGATACGATGTGTAGAATCCGAGTCCTTCCTGGATCGAGAATTCGTATCTGAGTAGGAGTCAGATGATTCTGCATGGTCCCTAGATTCTTGCGATTCTAGGATTGTGAGGTTTGCTAGGTCTCGGGCGAGATGATCTGTCTTTGACGTGGCTTGCGCTTATGAGTCTGTTTGAAGTTGACGATGCAACTTTCCTTGATCATCCGCGATGCATGTCGACGAGCCAAAAACAAAAATTGATCCCGCCGAGAACATGTTGAAGTGGTTCGTCGAGCTCTTGATTGCGGAATCGCCAAGAGCCCCTACATGGCGCGCCAGCTATCAGTGTTTGTTAACCGGCAACTCCTCTTGGGGATTCCTGGACGATTTGTTCGGTGGGGATCGGCATTCGTAGAACTCGGCGAGAACACAGGGACAACGATTTATACTTGTTCAGGCCGCTTAATAGCGTAATACCTTACGTCCAGTGGCGGCGTGTGCCTTGTGTTATGATTTGAGATTCAATGATAGGGGTCGGCGCCCGCTTCCCCTTATATAATCGTGTGAAGCTTAGCACTAACCGAGTCCTAGTCGGTTACAACAGAGGAGTCCTATTCTAATTACAAGACTTCCTTTAGTACTCGACTAAGTTACAATGAGAGTCCAAATCCATATATACTTCGTAGCATGTCTTCGAATCTTCTCGTGACATCCAGAGCTGGTCCGAGTAATCATCTTTTGATGATGTCTCTGACATTCTGGTCCGTCAGCCATAAGAACAAGAACTAGTATGGATGGTCAACACTGTTGAACCACCAAAAGATCACACTCTACCTGCGGATACATGGGTGTAAGCCGGATGTTGAGATGATGAATGATTGTCAACTGGTATGATGCACACGTTCTTTGGCTTGTGTTGTGCAGGTGTCGAGCTCGGAGACGGTGATCGAAGGCAAGGTGAAGGTCAAGTAGAGACGTGCCGTGCCGATGGACCCAGAGCGGTGAAGGGCGGACGTGATGCTTGGACTGATGGACCGATGGCCTGAGCATCAACTGTGGTGGTTGACAGCCTGGGACAGCGACAAGTGAAGACATGTGGGTAGACATTGTGCACGGGCTGTGCATCCCTCTACGGCGTCGGTTTGGTGGTTGAGCCCCAGAAAAACCACCGGGTGGATGGTTGAAGGTTTCCAGGTTGGGGCCTCAAAACCTGGGTGCTGGCAGGTTTCTGAGTTTGGGCCACAAAACTCAGCCGATGGACGACAAGTTTCACGGTTACAGCCTCAAAACTGGGGGAGGTCCAGGAAAAGGACTGAAGGACCGAGAATGCTTCCAAAGGCAACCAGAGGGGGGTGAATGGGAGCTTAAAACTTTCTTTCGAAACTTCAGCCTTTGTCACAACAAATCAACCCCAAAAGCTTCGGACATGAGTGTGATGCCCACGACCCTCGGTAAGATGGTGGATGATCCCTAGGATCACAGCGAGGCACACCAAACGAGCACAAACCAAAACTCACAAACTCCGAGTACTGTCCTTCCCAAAAACCCACTCCCAAAACGTAGATGGAAGGCTACGTCGGGATTCCTCTAAATACCTATGCTAACAAGTAGCAAAGATACCTAGAGAGGTTCCTAGGTGAACTCTAGGAGCAAACAAGAAGCCCGGAAATGAAGCGGAAAAGTCGGGAGAGAAAATGGACTAAACACCTACACTCAGCAGGGTCCCGGACTGTTCGCCCACTGTCGGACTGTCCGTGGTCTGGTGGCGGACTGTCCGCCAGTCAAAAACAGAAAACTAAAGTCTATTGAAACCTCCCTGGACAATCCTGGACTCTCCGCGAGTCACAACGGCGGACTGTCCGCCAGTCAAATCGAGTCACGGAACACCGCGACGAACAGCCATGGCTCGGCTGAGTCCCGATGCGCGGACTGTCCGCGGCACCCATGGAAGACTATCCGCGAGCACCCAGAGAGGGCGATTTCAATCGCCCCTCTCCCGAATCTTCCCAAATTTGATCCAAATCAAAATCCCATGATCCCAAACTTGGAGAAGATGATCACTAGGTAGTTGGAAGACTATCCCTAAGAAATCATCCGCTCAAATGAACTCAAACTCTAGGAAATCAAAAGGGAAGGTGTAGGAACGAAAAAGTCGCCACGAAACTTGAATCGACCCGATCTACTTGTTCGTGAGGATTGAGATGAATTCCTTCGGTGGAAATGTTCTCCTCGCATCAAAGAACAAGTTGATTCAAGTGGATTCGAAAAAGACGCAGCGTAGAGGGAGATCGAGCGGCGGGAAAATTGAGACAAAAAGCAAAACGCGAAGAACAACTCAAGAACGCGAATCACAATCTCAATTCCCAGCCGAAATTTGTCCCCACGAGGAGACAACGGGAATCGGGTCCCATTTCCGCAAAATCCAAATACACAGAGGTATGATTAAGCCGTCTCTACGGATCTCAGTAGCTACAACAGGGAATGGGAAGCAAGAAACCCTAAGTGAAAGTAGCTAATGGCTGAGATAGTTTGGAGGGTGGGGTTGCCTCTCCTAATATAGCCTAATAAAATTATTCCCCTTCTACCCTTACTGCTAATGAGCGAGTAGGCTAACCCTAAGGGTATTCATGTCCAACTAGAGGTTGATGTCGATCCGACAGCCACGCCCGCACAACTGGTAGCTTCGCCTCAACATGACCTCACCGGATGCGGCCACGTGCCGCCACTCGCCCTCCGTCCATTTTCCTAGACCTCCACCCGGTTTTGAGGATGAAACCGGGAAACCAGTCCTCAGGCTGAGTTTTATGGCCCAAACACAGAAACCCGCCATCGCCCAGGTTTTGAGGCCCAAACCTGGAAAATGTCCTCAGCCCGAGTTTTGAGGCCCAAACTTGGAAACCGGCTAGCACCCAGGTTTTGAGGCCCAAACCTGGAAACCATCCACCCGATGGTTTTTCTGGGGCTCTACCACCAAACCAAAGCCGTAGAGGGATGCACCGCTCGTGCACCCCGTCCACCCACATGTCTTCACTTGTCGCTGTCCCAGGCAGTCAGCCACCACAGCTGATCCTCAGGCCACCGGTCCGTCAATCCAAGCCTCACGTCCGCCCTTCACTGCTCCGGGTCCATCGACACGGCACGTCTCTACATGACTGTCGACGAAATATGGTCGATAGTCCTCCGAGGGGTATGCCCAAGGTAGTAGATTAGAGGGGAAGGTGCGCAAGATGACGACCCAGACGTTGACGCAAGGCAAAAGTAGATGAACACAGAGGTTTATCCTGGTTCGGGCCGCTAGGTTAGCGTAATACCCTACGTCCTGCATCGAGTTGTATTGATTGGATGTGGTTTGTGGCTTATGACCTGTGACCTAGGACCTATCTTCTCGTCTCACTTGTGATCCACTGTCCTCTCGGAGGACCTTTGCCCCTCCTTATATATTCCGAAGGGACAGAGTTACATGGTAAGTGTCCGGGTTGGTATTATATCTAGATTACAACTGTTGTGCGGTGCATGTCGTGCGCCGCACGTCTTCATCCTATGTGTCGGACGACCCCTAGTGGTGAGGCCCATGTAGCATCGTGTGGTACCCTGGGGTCTATATCCCCACAGCTAGTCCCCGAGCCTGACAGCAGGTGACTCGATCACGTGGTGCCAGGGTCTTCAGAATAATCAGACTTATATACATGCGCGGACGAGCGCCATGTATACACGGTAGTCCCCAAGGCTGCTAGAAGATGAAGAATAAATCTTGTAGCAGGCTTATAAAAATGAAAATCCACTATGGTGAAAGCAGCATGTCGTCCGAGCAGGTTGCCGAACGACGAGTCTGAGCACCGAGCAGTCCCTCGGTTATCTGGTGAGCCCTCGGTGTAGCCGTCAATGAACATCGAGGAGTCTGGCTAGCTGGTCAGCGATGAAGTTCGAGCGCCAGGTGGTGAGCACCGAGCGAAGCGACCAGCTGGTCGATGATGAAGTCCGAGCGCTAGGTGGTGAGCACCGAGCGAAGCGACCAGCTGGTTGGCAACGAGGTCTGAGCGCCAGGTGGTGAGCACCGAGCGAAGCGACCAGCTGGTCGATGATGAAGTCCGAGCGCCAGGTGGTGAGCACCGAGCGAAGCGACCAGCTGGTTGGCAACGAGGTCTGAGCGTCGGTTGGTGAGCACCGAGCGAAGCGACCAGCTGGTCCCAAGCGATGATCTTCTTGTTCTTCATGACTGGTCCAGTCCCCGAGCGTAAAGAATTAGCTCGCAGACCGAACATGGTTCCTGTAAAATAAACATGGAGAATGGTAGTATAAGACGTACAAATAAAATATGGAGAAAACATTAGCAGTAAAGAAACAGCATGTGCCGCTCAGCGGTCAGTCAGCTGGATTGAACGCTCAACATTAAATAAAATTCCCCCGAGCAGTTTGTTTGTAACTGAGTTGCCACCCCCGGCTAGCCGATAACTCCGGAGCGTGAGGCGCGGAGCCCAGACACGCGTAAGAGCACCAGCTTCACCGAGGAGCCCCTGCCGACCACCCGTAACACAGAGCTGCATTCATGTGTAGGGAGGAGCTGCATTCACGTGTAGGGAGGAGCCGAAGACAGGGCCGTCTCTGGAAAGCACGAGTGTAAACATGGCTGCTCGGGAAAACGCATATGTCATCCTCAGGATGGTATATATGGTGAAAAATAATAAAGAGCCATTGTAAAGAATAATGTGACCGCAAAGGCACACGATGACATCTAGAGATATATCACGATCGAAGGAATATTTGATTGATGTGAAAGATGATACTTAGCTTGATTGTCGTCCGAACCAAGCAGAAGACGAGAGGCGCCGAGGAAGACGATGAGTCGACAACGAGCGGTCGACGAGGATGGTGGTGAGACGATGACGACGATGTGATGGCTCGTCGGCTCTTTGGTGGCTCATCGGGGGGCTCGACGATGGCTCGCTTTTGGCTCGTTGATGACTCGCTTTTGGCTCGTAGGCTCATGAGTGGCTCGTTGGCTCGTCGATCGCTCATCTTTGGCTCGACGACCACGTGATGGCTCGCTTCTGGCTCGTAGATGATCAGAGCGAGCGTAGGGCACGGGTCATCGAGCAGCTTCTCGTAATCCTCGTCGTAGTTGATCAGCCGAGCCAACGATGTCTTCTTGTCGATGGTGATGGAGTTGCCTAGCCCTCGATCTTTCCTCCCGGTCGTGGTCCTCATAGCACTGATTATTACGGCGATCAACATTGCGACATGGTTGGAGGTCGGAGTGAGAGGTACGGGCAATATTGTGCTTGGGAGATCGATCTCTGATCAGATCTACGAGAGCGAGAGTGTTGGTGATGCCTGTTGTGACCCGATCGATGGATTCGATCGGATCGGTATTGTCGACACGCCGTCCCCGATAGCGGGGAAGCGTGGTCGGAGCGCCAGGGAAGATGACCTCGAAGAGATGTCGAGGCTGGTCTCGCCAATGCTGAAGTGATGGAAGCAGATTTGTTCAGCACAGGAAAAGCCTGCACTGCCTCCACGCCCCTGGCGGCGCCGTCGACGTCAGTGGTCCAGGAGAACGATGCGACGACGAACATGAAGACTCCGGAAGAGTCGTGGAAACGAGGAAGGAAACCATCTGAGTCGTCATGGCGTCCGTACGCACATGCCCCACGGTGGGCGCCACTGTCGACGAAATATCACCAATAGTCCACCTAGGGGTATGTCCAAGGTGGTAGTTTAGAGGGGAAGGTGCGCAAGACGACGACCCAGACGTTGACGCAAGGCAAAAGTAGATGAACACAGAGGTTTATCCAGGTTCGGGCCGGTAGGTTAGCATAATACCCTACGTCCAGCGTCGAGTTGTATTAATTGGATTTGGCTTGTGACCTGTGACCTAAGACCTGTTTTCCCATTGTCCTCTCAGAGGACCCCTGCCCCTCCTTATATATTCCGAAGGGACAAAGTTACATGGTAAGTATCCAAGTTGGTACTATATCTAGATTCCAACTATCGTGCGGTGCATGCCGTGCGCCACACGTCTTCATCATGTGGGCCGGACGACTCCTAGTGGTGAGGCCCATGTACCATCATGTGGTACCCTGGGGTCTATATCCCCACATTGACCTTCACCTTGCCTTCGATCACCGTCTCCGAGCTCGACACCTACACAACACAAGCCAAAGAACATGTGCATCATACCAGTTGACAATCACTCATCATCTCAAGATCCGACATACACCCATGTATCTGCAATCTCCCCCTTGATGAGTGCATTGTGAAGGACCGAGAATGTACTAGCAAGGCGACCAGAGGGGGGGTGAATGGGAGCTCAAAAATTTCTATCGAAACTTTGGCCGATTGTCCCAAAATCAACCCCCAAAAGCTATGACCGAGAACGTGATGCCCACGACCCTTGGAAGAGGGTGGATGATCCCTTGGATCACAGCGATGCACCACAAAGTGATAGCGAACCAAATACCAAAAGCGCCGGCGCAGGTTCGACCCTCAAAAACCATGTCTCGAACGTAGATAGATGGCTACGTCGAGAAACTCCCAAATACCTAAGCTAACAAGTAGCAAAGATACCTAGAGAGGTTTCTTGATCAACTCTAGGGCCAAACGAGAAGTCCGGAAACCAAGCGAAGAAGCTGGAAGAGTAAACGCACAAGACCGGAGTACACAGCCGATTCGCGGACTGTCCGGCCCTGGGGTCCCGGACTGTCCGCCCCTACTGCGGACTGTCCGCGAGGGGATGGCGGACTGTCCGCCGGTCAAAAGAGAAAAACAACAGGGCTGCTGAAGTTCCCTGGACCCTTCCCGGACTGTCCGCGACTTTACACTGCGGACTGTCCGCCGGTGTAAGAACAGTAACCCATCCGAAGAACACAGCCACTGATCCGGCTGATCCCCGACGCGCGGACTGTCCGCCGGTCAAACCGCGGAATGTCCGCGACCTCCCAGTGAGGGCGATTTCGGTCGCCCCTCACACAACTCTTCCCAAATCCGAATCAAAACTCAATCCCACATTCCCAAACTTGGAGAGGATGATCACAAGGTAGTTAGGAGACTATCCCCAAGAAATCATCCACTCAAATCGATTCAATCACCGCGAAATCGAAAAGGGGAGGAGTATGAACGAAAAAGTGCCACAAAAACGAAATCAACCCGATCTACTTGTTCGTGAGGAGTTAGATGAATTCCTTCGGTGGAAATGTGAAGGACCGAGAAAGCACTAGCAAGGCGACTAGAGGGAGGGTGAATGGGAGCTCAAAAATTTCTTTCGAAACTTTGGCCGATTGTCCCAAAATCAACCCCCAAAAGCTACGACCGAGAACGTGATGCCCACGACCCTTGGAAGAGGGTGGATGATCCCTAGGATCACAGCGAGGCACCACAAAGCGATAGCAAACTGAACGGCAAAAGAACCGGCACAAGTTCGTCCCTCGAAAACCAAGTCCCGAACATAGAAAGACGGCTACGTTGAGAAATCCCCAAATACCGATGCTAACAAGTAGCAAAGATACCTAGAGAGGTTTCTTGGTCAACTAAGAGGCCAAACGAGAAGTCCGAAAACCAAGCGAGCAAGCCGGGAGAGCAAACGCACAAAACCGGAAGCTTCAGCAGGGTCCCGGACTGTCCGGACCTGGAGTCCCGGACTGTCCGCCCAAGGCCGGACTGTCCGCGATTCACTGGCGGACTGTCCGCCGGCAGAAACCGCAAAACAACAGTGGTGCTGAAGTCTTGCTGGACGTCTCCCGGACTATCCGCAAACTTCAACGGCGGACTGTCCGCAGGTCAAACAAAAACCAAACATCCGAAAAACAGGGCCACTGGTCCGGCTCGTTCCCGACGCTCGGAATCTCCACGACTGGAACGGCGGACTGTCCGCCAACTCCCAGTGAGGGCGATTTTTGTCGCCCTTCACTCTAATCTTCTCCAAATTGATTCAAATCAAAATCCCATGTTCCCAAACTTGGAGAGGATGATCACGGAGTAGTTAGGAGACTATCCCCAAGAAATCATCGGCTCAAATCAACTCAAACACCGGGAAATCAAAAGGGGAGGAGGATGAACCGAAAAGTGCCACGAAAATGAAATCAACCCGATCTACTTGTTCATGAGGAGTTAGATAAATTCCTTCGGTGGAAATGATCTCCTTTCTAATACGAACAGGTTGATTCAAACGGACATCACAAAGACGCACGAGAGAGGGAGATCGAGTGACGGGAAAATCACGGAGAAACGAAGAACGCGAAGAACACGAACCAAAACGCGAATCAACACATCGATCTGCAACCGTGTGGCTACCACACGCTACAAAAGTGAGGTTACGGCCTCACTTCCTCAAAATCTCCAGTACACAGAGGTATGGTTCTCTGCGGATCTCAGCTAGCTACAACAAGGGATTGGGAGAGCAGAAAACCCTGGAAGCAAAGAGCAAATGAACTGAGATAAATGGGGAGGTGGGTGTCTCCCCCTACTTATCCTAATTCTAACTATTCCTAATTCCCACTCTACCCCTAACTACTTACAGAGCGAACCAGCTAAACCCTAAGGTTATTATGGACCAACTCGATGGTAGGTGGATCTGACGGCCACGCCCGCACAACTTGTAGCGTTGCCTCGACGCAACCTCCCGATTGCCGCCATGTGCCGCCACCACTCTGCACCCCCGGTTTTGTGGCCCAAACCGAGAAACCAGCCTTTCCAGCCAACCCCCGGTTTTGAGGCCCAAACCAGAAAACCAACCCACCAGCGCCTGAGTTTTCTGGCCCAAACTCAGCAAACCCACAGCACCCAGGTTTTGAGGCCCAAACCTGGAAACCGTCCTCAGCCCGAGTTTTGTGGCCAAACTCGGAAACCATCTGCGCCCAGGTTTTGAGGCCCAAACCTGGAAACCGTCCACCCGATGGTTTTTCTCTGTCTCTACCACCAAACCGAAGCTGTAGAGGGGATGGACCGCCCGTGCACCCCGTCCACCGACACGTGTCCCCAGGTCCACGACCCGAGCAACACATGACCGCAAGTCTTCGCTCGTCGCTGTCCCAGGCTGTCAGCCACCACAGCTGATCCTCGAACCACCGGTCCCTCAGTCCAAGCCTCACGTCCGCCCTTCGCCACTCTCGGTCCCTCGGCACGGCACGTCTCTACTTGACCTTCACCTTGCCTCTGATCACCGTATCCGTGCTCGACACCTGCACAACACAAGCCAAAGAACATGCACATCATTCCAGTTGACAATCACTCATCACTCAGAGACTCGGCATTCACCCATGTATCCGCAACCTCCCCCTTGATGAGTGCATTGTCAACTACCAACACAAATCATAATAGAAATAGAAGGAGGAAGAAGGAGAAGAGAGAACTCAACCAAATGACCCAAAAGCATAGCAAAGCGGAAGAAGGTCAAGTGGAAAGAGCAAAACAACTTGGTTCCCAAAGACATGGGCAACGGCTCGACGCAACCAAGCAAAGCAAAGCTAGCCCTCAAGAAGAGGTAGAACAGGCTCAACACCGCTAGCAAATTCCAATTTAAAAATCAAGGCAAAAATGCTAGTCCCTCAAGATAGAGGCACAGAGGCTCAACACAACTAGCAAAAAACTTGACATCAACTAAAAAGCTCGATACCAACTGAAGACAACTGAAGCAGCTGCTAGTCCCTCAAGATAGAGGCAGGGGCTCAACACAACTAGCAAAGCGCTCCGAACCAATTGGAAAATTCAAAAAATTCAGCACGAGCAAAACTCCCCCTTGCATGGTGCACACAACTGATTCCTCTCCCCTTTGAACATGGGAGGCATGATTTGTCCAAATTCTCCCCGTTAGTTGAAAATGCACCATCAAGTAAAAGAGACCGAAAGCAATTTTCTCCCCCTCAGAAAATGCTCACGGTGCAAGTTAGCAGCTTCAGGGATATAGTCAAGAAAATGCAAAGATGCTCTAAACAGTATAGGTCCAACGACTCATTGGAAAGCATACAAGCTAGCGAAGGCTCAAACTGATCACCAAATATGCAATATGAACATACGAGCAGAGTGATCAGTTTTGAGTCAAAAGCTATTCACCATCAAAATAGCACCAAACATGTATAGACAGGAAAACAAGTGCTAATCATGTATACAAGGTGAACTACCCCTAGCAGAGTTCAATCATCATGCTGATACCAATTGAAAAAATGAAGCATATACTTGTGATTTCAAATTTTAATCGGAGTTGCAGCAGTGAAATTACACAAGTTCAGAAATCAGCATATGACTGCGAGAGGTTAAATGCTTGTTATTGCCTAACTTTCCAACTGTGCGAAGCCTATGCATAAGCAATCAGAAGCTTAAAGCAACAGTTTCGGTCATACACTACACAGTTCAAGTTTAACTCAAAGTGCAATGAGAGACAATCTCGAAACTATGAGGTGCTAACAAGCAAACCCATCTCGATCTTTTTCAATTCACTTAACTTGGTTCAGATTTTAAACAGAATATGACATACCAAGCAAGTGAATGACTCAACACTAGAGACATAGCAACCTAGCATACATAAATAGCATAAGTGACTTCGACACATCCTACACATGCTAGTTGCATATCTCAATGGTGAATATTTTCAAGTTTTATGTTCATTATCAAATTTCACCATTCAAAAATAGCTCAGCTCACAGTATGTATCAGTGATCAGAAAGAGCATAAGCTACAACATCTACATAAAGCATCGGAGCAAAGACTACACAGAGCATAGTTACATTCTTCAGACTATATTCATGAAGCTCAGAATGTAAAAGCGTATGCTGAAATGGAAAGATGCATGAAGAAACCAAAAAGAAGCAAAACTAACTAAAAAACACAAAGTCAGTGTATTATACAAGAGTCAAAATGTTTCCCCCATCTAAAAGGGGAAACACACACCAAGCTCACCCCTCAATCGATTAAAGGTTGATTCGTCTAAAGGCTTGGTGAAAATATCAGCCAACTGATGATGAGTATCGACATGGCGAAGGTCGATATCACCCTTCTCATAGTGGTCTCACAAAAAATGAAAGCGCGCATCAATGTGTTTGGTCTTCGAGTGCAGCACGGGGTTCTTAGCAATGCTAATCGCACTCGTGCTATCACAAAGCAAAGGAACACGAGAAAAGCTCAAACCAAAATCACGCAAGAGAATCCAATAAACTGCAGCTAGCCGCAATTGAGAATAGCAGCTAGCCGCAGCAACGTATTCAGCCTCTATGGTAGACTGAGCGACACTAGACTGCTTGCGAGAAGACCACGATACAAGAGAAGATCCAATAAACTGGCAAGTCCCAGAAGTGGACTTGCGCTCGACACGACAACCAGCAAAATCGGCATCGGAATAACCGCAAAGGGAGACGGTGGAGGAAGCTGAATACCAAATCCTGAACTCAGGTGAGAAACGAAGGTACCTGAAAATGCGCTTCACCGCCTGACGGTGAGAAGTGTGCGGCGACGCCTGAAAGCGCGCGCACAGACACACCGCGAACTGGATGTCCGGGCGTGTCGCCGTCAGGTAGAGCAGCGACCCAATCATGCTTCGGTACTCCTTCTGGTCCACAGCTTCTCCATCCTTGTCCGCATCCAGGGCCGTCGTGGTCGACATGGGTGTTGGAAGAGGCTTGGCCTCACCCATATCGAATCTCTTCAGCAAGTCCTTGGTGTACTTGCCCTGGTGCACAAACGTTCCTTCTCGGGATTGCTTAATTTGCAAACCGAGAAAGAAAGTCAGCTAGCCCATCATGCTCATCTCGAACTCCCTGCTCATAGTATCTGCAAACTTGGCAACCAAAGCATGAGAAGAACTACCGAAAATGATATCATCCACGTAAATCTGGACCAAGAGAGTGTCAGTGCCTTGCTTGAAGAGAAAGAGCGTTTTATCTACACATCCCATTTTAAAACCCTTAGCAAGCAAAAAAGTTTTCAACCTATCATACCAGGCTCTAGGGGCTTGTTTCAAACCATACAAAGCTTTGTGAAGTTTAAAAACATGGTTTGGAAACTTGGGATTTTCGAAACCGAGGGGTTGTCTAACATACACCTCCTCTTCTATGTAGCCGTTTAAGAAGGCACTCTTGACATCCATTTGAAAAAGTTTGAAACCTTTGGATGCAGCAAAAGCCAAGAGTATCCTAATCGCCTCCAAACGTGCTACAGGAGCAAAAGTCTCCTCATAGTCTATCCCCTCCTTCTGACTATATCCCTGGGCTACGAGTCTGGCCTTGTTTCTCACAACATGGCCATCCTCTCCCTGTTTGTTTTTGAAAACCCATTTTGTCCCAATAGGATGACACTCAGAAGGTGGAGACACTAGAACCCAAACCCGATTCCTCTCAAAGTTCTCAAGCTCCTCATGCATGGCATTGACCCAATCCAGATCCGTCAAAGCGTGTCCAACATCCCAGGGTTCAAAATCAGCAACAAATGCAGAATGAGCAAAGTGAGAGATTTGCCTTGACCAGGTGACGTGTTCGTCGATGCTGCCGATCATCTGCTGAGGCGGGTGCTGGCGCTAAATGTGTCGTGGCGCCTCCCTTGCCGAAGTGGCCTCCCCCTCAACAGCAGCTGGTGCCTCCCCGGGTACAAAAGGTACCGCTCGGGGTGGCGGATCCCACGGCCCCCAGGAGGAAGAAGTGTCAGGGCCGTGAGTCGTCGTAGAAGCCGCTCCTTGCGGCACAGCAGGTGGAGGGGGTGCTGGATCATCCATACCTTCAGCACCCTCGTCCTCATCATCAAAAAGAGGCTCACCAACCTCATGATCACCTGCACGCTCAAAACGAGAAGAAGGACAAACCATGGTCTCGCCGAAGGTGACATCGGATGTCTCCATGACTCGGTTAGTGTCAAGGTTAAGTACACGATAAGCTCGAGTGTGAGTGCCATAACCCAAAAACACACCGTCAGAAGAACGAGACTCAAATTTGTCCAGGTTGCCCTTTTTGAGTATAAAACAATGGCAACCAAAAACTCTAAAATAACTCAACTTGGGGAGTTTTCCAAAACGCAACTCATAAGAGGTCTTTTTCAAGAAAGCTCAAAGAAAAATGCGATTGGAAATATAGCATGCAGTGCTCATAGCTTCGGCCCAATATCGCCTAGGAATCCTATGCTCATCGAGCATCGTCCTGGCCATCTCTACAAGGGTCCGATTCTTCCTCTCTACAACACCATTTTGTGGCGGTGTGTAGGGAGAAGAAAACTGATGCTCCAACCCCAAGGAGTTACAAAACTTCTCAAAATCCGAATTCTTGAATTCAGAACCATTATCACTCCTAATAGCTCACATCGAGTTCAAAGGGAACTCGTTCTTAAGACGCAAAATCAGATTGCGAGCAGGGAGAAAGTCTCGGTCTTCTCAGCTAAAAAGAAGACCCACGAATATCTCGAAAAGTCGTCAACAACAACAAGCACATACCACTTCCCCCCAACCGAGCTCACCCGAGCCGGACCGACAAGGTCCATATGCAAAAGCTCTGCAGGGTGCTTGGTCATGACCTGAGTCACTGGATGGTGGGGAGCGGCAACCATCTTCCCATGTCTACAAGAGTGGCAAACAAGATCCTTCTCCGTCGACAACTGGGGCAATCCTCGGATTAGGCCAAGTGAGCTAAGTCTTGCAAGCAAGTCGAAGCTCAAATGTCCTAGTCTCCTATGCCACTTCCAAAGATCAGAAGAAGAATGTCCAGCCACAAGACAACAAGAAGTGCCAAAAGACTCCGAGAAATTCGCACGAAAGACTTTTCCAAAGGGCGAAATCAAACACACAAGATTGCCCTGAGGATCCAAAATATGACTGAGATTCGGTTTAAAACAAATCTCATAGTCGTCGTCAAAGAGTTGCAAAACAGAAAGAAGGTTAAAATGCAAGTTAGAAACAAGAGCAACATCGCGCAACACAAAGTGCTCATTAACTCGCACCGACCCACGAGACAACACCTTACCTTTGCTATTGTCGCCGAAGGTGATAAACTCCTTTCTGGCGACAGGACTAAGACTGGAGAACCACTTGGCATTTCCGGTCATGTGCCTCGAGCAACCGGAATCCACCAATCAAACGTTCTCCAATCGTTTTACCTACATCAATAAAAAGACATAGGGTGAGCATACGGTCCAACACTGGGGTTAGTGAAGTAAGGGGAATACCAGTGTTGGGCCGACTGCTCAAAAGAATGGTTAGCAGAAAAATGATTCCTAGCACGCCTATGGGGAAAGCGATCACCACGCTGAGGAAAATGTGGTCTGCTAGGGAAGGAGCGCTCACCGCGATACTCAAAATGCGGTGGAGGAAAACGCTCAACTACAAAGCCACCGCCACGGGGTCCATAGCCTACAACTGCAGGCTCCCGCCGGGCATGTCCTCTCCGCTGCCTAGGCCTAGGAACTTGAGGTTCTGGACCTCTAGGCCTAGCAGCTCTCCTTGGAGCTCTCCTCTGAACATTCGTTACATGTACATCATGGAAAGGATGGTACAAGTCCGGGTTGTCCATCTCCATAGCGCGGCACGCCTCTCTCTTGCGCCGAAAGCAGAACTCCCTCAAGTGTCCATCTCTCCCACAGTGCTCACAATGGTACCTCACCGCTCTCATAGGGGGTTGTTGGTACTCACGGTTGTGGGTGTGGATCACCTTGCCCTTCTGTGACATAAGCTCCTCCTGGATGGGTGGCATTGTGTCCAGCTTGTTTTTCAGGTGCTTGGGTTTGGGATGCCACACTTCGTTCTTGGGTGGAGCTCTTGGAGGTTCCTCAAACACTCCATCCTTGGTGTTAGGCTTGAGAGGCTCTTTGGGTGGAAGCTTGGTAAGTTTGGGAGTAGTGGTGGAGTTGGGCTTCTCACTCAAGTTCAAACCACTCGACTCTCTAATCTTCCCAAAAGCAGAAACATCAACGCCCGGAGCAAAGCCTACACCAGGACCTCCAGCAGCTCGCTTGAATTGGGAGATCATCATCCCAAGCTGCGGCTCACCATAAGACACCCATGACAAGATGGTCCGAAGATATGTGTTTTCCTCCTCGGTTTGCATCTTGTCATGTTTCACATTTGCAATCTCCATCTCCAAACCCTCACACAAAGCGCACCTAGTTACACAAGTGCTACCCGAGCTGGCCTCCTCAAGAGACACAATCTTGGCATTCTTCTCTGCCAACTCGGATTACAAGACAGGACAAGTCTTGCACGCACCCAACAGCGAGGGTCTAGCCTTCAGCTCATCCACCTCTCCTACCAACACAGCATACTTACCTCTCAAAGTGAGAAGGTCAGTCATGTGCGTGGTGCACGTCTCACACTCCTCCTCCTCTGTGACAACAACGGTGGACTTGACAGATTCAAGTTCCTTCACCGTATCCTCCCACTTCTGCCTAAACTCCTTGCGCTCTCTAGCGGCACGCCTAAGCAACTTATCCTGACTAAGGAGCGCGGCAGTAAGTTTCTCAACCTCTGCAGAAAGTTCATCGTGGGTCAGAGATACCTGGGAGGTGTCATCGTCGTCGTTCCGAGGGGAGTCCACCAGCTCGCCGTCGACCTCCTTGCCGAGGGCCATGGTGCAGAGGCCATCGTCGTCGGCGAAGAAGCAGAGGCCGTTCAGCTTGTCCTCGATCCTCTTCTTCTTCTCGGACTCATCATCTCTTGAGCAAGCGGAGTCATCATCCGAGCCGTCGACGTCGCTGAGCGTGGCGAAGAATGCACGCTGCTCAGCCTGGGCCTTCTCCAAGTACTTCTTCTTGATGTACTCCTTTTTGAAGCCGCCCCTCCGCTTGTGCCTCGCGGGGACATACTTCTCCTTGCGCTTGCCGAAGTCGTACTTGTGCCCATGATCGCCCTTCCCAGATGTGTTCTTCTTCTTGGGGCAGTTGGCGATGAAGTGGTCGGGGTCGCCGCACTCGTAGCATCCTGACCGTCCTCCTCCGCGGCGACGGTTCATGCGGTTGTTGTGGAACCGCGAGAACCGGTTGGCGAGCATTGCCAACTCGTCATCCCCCAAAGACTCCAGCTGGTCCTCTATGACAGAAAAGAGTGAAGAGAGTGCAAATCCTCCAGAGGGGTTAGCAGAAGAGCCAGAAACCAAAGCCATAGTCGGGTCAGAAGGATTCTCATAAGAAGCCCTCGACATGGCGTCAATCTCACTAGACTTGAGCTTACTAAAGAGCTCGTCGCAAGTGACGGTCTCATAATTAGATGATTCGATGATCGCCTGGACCTTTGTGTCCCACACTGACTGATCAAGAGTGTGCAAAAGCTTCAAAGGTCTCTCATGATCGTCAAAAGTGCGGATACATGGGTGTATGCCGAGTCTCTGTGTGATGAGTGATTGTCAACGGAGATGATGCGCATGTTCTTTGGCTTGTGTTGTGCAGGTGTCGAGCACGGAGACAGTGATCGATGGCGGGTGAAGGTCAAGTTGCGACGTGCCGTGCCGACGGACCGGGCGCGATGAAGGATGGGCGTGCCGTGCGGCGGACGTGCCATGCCGATGTATCGGACGGTGAAGGGCGGACGTGGACTTGGACTGATGGACTGGAGGCCGGAGGATCAGCTGTGGTGGCTGGCAGCCTGCGACAGCGACAAGCGGAGAAGTGCGATCAGGTCGGTGGAAGGGGTGCACAGGCGGTGCATCCCCTCTATGACGCCGGTTTGTTGGTAGAGCCCGGGAAAAAACCAACGGTGGACGGTTTCCAGGTTTGGGCCTCAAAACCTGGGTGCTGGGTTTCCAGGTTGAGCCACAAAACCTGGGCGCGACGGTTTCCAGGTTGAGCCTCAAAACCTGGGCGTGGGCCGGTTTCCGAGTTTGGGCCTCAAAACTCGGGCGCGGACGGTTTCCGAGTTTGGCCACAAAACTCGGGCTGGAGGCTGGTTTCCCGGTTTGGGCCTCAAAACCGGGGGCTGATGGAAAAGGCTGGTTTCCCGGTTTGGGCCGCAAAACCGGGGGTGCAGAGTGGTGGCGGCACGTGGCGGCGATCTGAAGGTTGCGTGGAGGCGACGCGGAAGACCGTGCGGGCGTGGCCGTCGGATCTACCTACCACCAGCGGGTGGACTAGAATAGCCTTAGGGTTAGGCTGGTCCGCTCTGTAATTAGAGTAGAGAGGGGTAGAGTAGGAAATAGACTTAGGCTAGGTTAGTATAAGTAGTCTAGGGGAGACACCCTCCTCCCTATCTCAATCTCAGTTAGAGCTTTCATTTCCTAGGGTTTCCACTCTCCCACACCCCTGCTTTAGCTAGTTGAGATCCGCAGAGAGACTCCACTCTGTGTACCGTTGATTCGAGGAAGTGAGGCCGTATCCTCACCTTGGATCCCATCTCTTGGTGTCAATTCGCGTTTTGATTTCATGTTCATCATGTTCTTCGCGGATTGCTTTGTGCCTTGAGTTTTCCCGTCGCTTGATCTTCGTGCTCGGTTCATCTTTCACGATTCCGTTTGAACTGAGTTGCTCTAGATCGTGAGGCACTTCTTTCCACCGAAAGAAATCATCTCTAACCTCACGGTCTAGGAGATCGATCAAGTTTTAGTTTCGGGTCTCTTTTTCTTCTTTCCCCCGAATTCCTTCGATTCACCGATTTGGAGTTAGGTTCGAGCCATGATCTCTTAGAGATAGCTCACTAACCTCCTTGTGACTCCTCAGATCGAATCCCAAGCCTAGAGCACTTGATTCGGAGGAGATCGGGTTGAATCGCCGGAGTTTCAGTGCAGTCGCGGGGTGACCGGACGCTCTGTCGGGCTGACCGGACGCATGCTTTCAGAGTCCGGTCGTTGAGCACGGCGCCAAGCTTTTCTGCGTACTGACCGGACGCTCTCGACCGGACGCTCTGTTTGCATTTCGACCGGACGCTACGCTTGCACTGTTCCCGTGTCATTGTCTCATCTGACCGGACGCTCAGTGAACGACCGGACGCTTGAGCTCCGTGCGTCCGGTCGCGAACAGAGAGCTCCCAGAGCTGTTTTCTGACGACCGGACGCGTCCGGTCCCTGCTGACCGGACGCAGGCCAGAGTCCGGTCGCTGCAGTTTCGCGCGTCTTCGTTCGCAGTTCGTTCGTTCTTGATTGGATTTGAGTTCCGTCTTTTGGGTTGGCTTTCTAGGGTTGTCTAGTGTCCCGCTGTGCTTCTAGGAAGCATCCACCCTACATCTAGGGTCGTGGACATTAGCAAGCTCTAGGTTTCGCTTTTGGGGTTGATCTTGGGACAGTGGCATCTAGTTTCCGAAAGGAAATTTTTGAAGCTCCCATTCACCCCCCCTCTGGTCGCTTTCGGGTAGCTTCTCGGTCCTTCAAAAAGGCAACAGCTCCTTGTTCGCTCTCATCTTGTTGACAATGACCTGAAAGCGAGCGAATAAACTCTCTATGCTCTCGCCAGGCCTGTGTCGAAAGTTCTCGTACTCCCGCTTGTGCGACTCGTAGAGACGATATTTGACTTGAGAAGTTCCCTCATCGAAGCGCATGAGGGTAGCCCAAATCTCACGAGCCGTGGGGAGGTGAGAAACGCGATCAAACTCAGACATGCTCAAATAGGAGAAAAGAGCGTTACGCGCTCGGCTATTGGCATCGTGCTCATCCATCTGAAGCTGAGTAACATGAGCTGCCAAGACAACGTAATCATCCCTGTTGCAAATCTCCCAAACAGAAGAGCCCATGCTCTGAAGATAGGTCGACATGCGTATCTTCCAATACGCATAGTTCGTCCCATCAAAGAACGGCGGTTTGCCCACGCCGCAATCCATGTCGCCTTCTGTGGATCTAGAACCGGCTAAGGTGGAAGATCCTTAACCCGCTCCGATACCAATTGAAGGACCGAGAAAGCACTAGCAAGGCGACTAGAGGGGGGGGTGAATGGGAGCTCAAAAATTTCTTTCGAAACTTTGGCCGATTGTCCCAAAATCAACCCCCAAAAGCTACGACCGAGAACGTGATGCCCACGTCCCTTGGAAGAGGGTGGATGATCCCTAGGATCACAGCGAGGCACCACAAAGCGATAGCAAACTGAACGGCAAAAGAACCGGCACAAGTTCGTCCCTCGAAAACCAAGTCCCAAACGTAGAAAGACGGCTATGTTGAGAAATCCCCAAATACCGATGCTAACATGTAGCAAAGATACCTAGAGAGGTTTCTTGGTCAACTACGAGCCCAAACGAGAAGTCTGAAAACCAAGCGAGCAAGCCAGGAGAGCAAACGCACAAAACCGGAAGCTTCAGCAGGGTCCCGAACTGTCCGGACCTGGAGTCCCAGACTGTCCGCCCAAGGCCGGACTGTCAGCGATTCACTGGCGGACTGTCCGCCGGCAGAAACCGCAAAACAACAGTGCTGCTGAAGTCTTGCTGGACGTCTCCCGGACTGTCCGCAAACTTCAACGGCGGACAGTCCGCAGGTCGAACAAAAACCAAATAGCCGAAAAACAGGGCCACTGGTCCGGCTCGTTCCCGAGGCGCGGACTGTCCGCGACTGGAACGGCGGACTGTCCTCCAACTCCTAGTGAGGGCGATTTTGGTCGCCCTTCACTCAAATCTTCTCCAAATTGATTCAAATCAAAATCCCACGTTCCCAAACATAGAGAGGATGATCACGGAGTAGTTAGGAGACTATCCCCAAGAAATCATTCGCTCAAATCAACTCAAACACCGGGAAATCAAAAAGGGGAGGAGGATGAACCGAAAAGTGCCACGAAAACGAAATCAACCCGATCTACTTGTTCGTGAGGAGTTAGATAAATTCCTTCGGTGGAAATGATCTCCTTTCTAATACGAACAGGTTCATTCAAACGGATTTCACAAAGACGCATGAGAGAGGGAGATCGAGTGACGAGAAAATCGCGGAGAAACGAAGAACGCGAAGAACACGAACCAATACGCGAATCAACACATCGATCTGCAACCGTGTGGCTACCACACGCTACAACAGTGAGGTTACGGCCTCACTTCCTCAAAATCTCTAGTACATAGAGGTATGGTTCTCTACGGATCTCAGCTAGCTACAACAAGGGATTGGGAGAGCAGAAAACCCTGGAAGCAAAGAGCAAATGAACTGAGATAAATGGGCAGGTGGGTGTCTCCCCGTACTTATCCTAATTCTAACTATTCCTAATTCCCACTCTACCCCTAACTACCTACAGAGCGAACCAGCTAAACCCTAAGGTTATTCTGGACCAACTCGATGGTAGGTGGATCCGACGGCCACGCCCGCACAACTCGTAGCGTTGCCTCGACGCAACCTCCCAATTGCCGCCACGTGCCACCACCGCTCTACACCCCCGATTTTGTGGCCCAAACCGGGAAACCAGCCTTTCCAGCCAACCCCCGATTTTGAGGCCCAAACCGGAAAACCAGCCCACCAGCGCCTGAGTTTTGTGGCCCAAACTCAGCAAACCCGCAGTACCCAGGTTTTGAGGCCCAAACCTGGAAACCGTCCTCAGCCCGAGTTTTGTGGCCAAACTCGGAAAACCATCTGCGCCCAGGTTTTGAGGCCCAAACCTGGAAACCGTCCACCTGATGGTTTTTCTCTGGCTCTACCACCAAACCGAAGTTGTAGAGGGGAAGCACCGCCCGTGCACCCCGTCCACCGACACGTGTCCCCAGGTCCACGACCCGAGCAACACATGACCGCAAGTCTTCGCTCATCGCTGTCCCAGGCTGTCAGCCACCACAGCTGATCCTCGGGCCACCGGTCCCTCAGTCCAAGCCTCACGTCCACCCTTCGCCACTCTCGGTCCCTCGGCACGACACGTCTCTACTTGACCTTCACCTTGCCTCTGATCACTGTATCCATGCTCGACACCTGCACAACACAAGCCAAAGAACATGCGCATCATTCCAGTTGACAATCACTCATCACTCAGAGACTCGACATACACCCATGTATCCGCAAAATGATCTCCTCACTATAAAGAACAAGTTGATTCAAGTGGAATTCGAAAAGACGCAGTATGGAGAGAGATCAAGTGACAGGAAAAACGCAAAGAAACGAAGAACGTGAAGAACACGAACCAAAATGCGAATCGACACATCGATATGCAACCATGTGGCTACCACACGCTACAAAAGTGAGGTTACGGCCTCACTTCCTCAAAATCTCCAGTACACAGTGGTATGATTCTCTGCGGATCTCAGCTAGCTACAGCAGGGGATTGGGAGAGCAGAAAACCCTAGAAGCAAAGAGCAAATGACTGAGATAGGAAGGGAGGAGGGTGTCTCCCTCTACTTATCCTAATTCTATTTCCTACTCTACCCCTCTCTAATTACAGAGCGAACCAGCTAAACCCTAGTGTTATTCTGGACCAACTCAAGGTAGGTGGTGATCCGACGGCCACGCCCGCACAACTGGTAGCGTTGCCTCGACGCAACCTCACTGATCGCCGCCACGTGCCGCCACCGCTCTGCTTGTCCTTTTCCCGGACGTCGCACCCCCGGTTTTGTGGCCCAAACTGGGAAACCAGCCTTCACAGCCAACCCCCGGTTTTGAGGCCCAAACCGAGAAACTAGCCGTCCATCGCCTGAGTTTTGTGGCCCAAACTCAGAAACCCGCAGCACCCAGGTTTTGAGGCCCAAACCTGGAAACCGTCCTCAGCCCGAGTTTTGTGGCCAAACTCGGAAACCATCAGCGCCCAGGTTTTGAGGCCCAAACCTGGAAACCGTCCACTAGGTGGTTTTTCTGTGGCTCAACCACCAAACCGAGCCGTAGAGGGGATGCACCGCCCGTGCACCCCGTCCACCGACATGTGTCCCCAAGTCCTCGACTCGAGCAACACCATGACCGCAAGTCTTCGCTCATTGCTGTCCCAGGCTGTCAGCCACCACAGCTGATCCTCGGGCCACCGGTCCCTCAGTCCAAGCCTCACGTCCGCCCTTCGCCACTCTCGGTCCATCGGCACGGCATGTCTCTACTTGACCTTCACCTTGCCTCTGATCACTGTATCCGTGCTCGACACCTGCACAACACAAGCCAAAGAACATGCGCATCATCCCAGTTGACAATCACTCATCACTCAGAGACTCGGCATACACCCTTGTATCCCCACATTGTCAACTACCAACACAAATCATATAGAGATATAAGAAAAAGAAAAAAGAAGGAAGCAAACTCAACCAATCGACCAGGGGCGAAGCAAAGCCAAAAGAGGTCGAATGGAGTGAGCAAGACAACTTGGTTCCCAAAGACATGGGCAATGGCTCGACGCAACCAAGCAAAGCAAAGCTAGCCCTCAAGAAGAGGCAGAACATGCTCAACACCGCTAGCAAGAAGTTCAGAGCAAAGAAGCCCAAGCTTGAGTAAATCAGCTAGTCCCTCTAGAAAGAGGCAAAGGCTCAACACAACTAGCTTAAAACCGCTCTAAACCAATTGAAAACTCATCAAGCGAGCAAACCCCCCCTTCAAAAATGCACACAACTAGGACATGATTTGTCAAATTTATCCCCCTTAGTTGATAATGCACAATCAAGCAAATGCATATGAGTCACAAATGCAGGTTAGCAGCTTCAGGTATATAGTCAATAGAATGAATAGATGCTTTAAATTGTGCTGATCCAACTACTCAACAACAAGTATAAATGCCAGCAAAGGCTCAAACTGATCACAAAATACGAAATATGAACATGTGACCATAGTGAGCAGTTTTTAAGCCATTCAGAAAGGGCTCACCATCAAAATAGCACCAAACATATATAGAGACGAAGTTAAGCAAGTGCTAAACATGTATAACAAGGTGAACTACCCCTAGCAAAGTTCAATCATCATGCTATAGAAAGAAACATAGACTTGTGTTCTCAAATTTTATCGGAGTTGCAGCGTGATTATACACAAGTCTGTATTTTCAGCATGTGATTGCAAGAGGTTGAAAACTTGACATTGCCTAACTTTTCAATCGAGCTAAGCCTATGCATCAGCAATCAGAAGCTTGAAGCAACGGTTTCTGAAAGGGTTAGGACGCCTAAGAGGGGGGTGAATTAGGCATCTAAAAACTTTACTCTAACTATGGCCTCTAATTACCACCTAGTCAAAACCTAAGCAAGAAAGTAAACTATCTATTGTGCAACTAAGGTTTTGCCAGGTGTGTTGCTATCTTTACCGCAAAACAAGTTATGCAACCTATGAGCCAAACCTACCAACTAGCCTATCAACTAAGCCAGGAAAGGTAAAGCACATAACAAGGTAACAAAGTAAATGCGGAAGCTAAAGAGTAAGGTAGAGATGCAATCTCCCGTCGACGACTCCAGTATTTTTACCGAGGTATCGAGAAGCACGCAAGCTTCCCCCTAGTCCTTATTGGAGCCCCTCGCAAGGGCCAAGCTCCCGGTCGGGTAACTCCGTGGATAGCTCCGGTCCTTCCCCACGCGCAAGTGGGTCTCCGGTTAAGCCACTCGTGGCAAAGCCTCTCCCGGATGCTCCCCGCCGTCTCGACTATCAAGCTTCCGGCCGAAACACCACGGGTCTTGTTCCCTTCGGTACACGGTGGCAGCCACACCACAAACGCGGTTGTTGTGGTCTCGCAAGACTACAAGCCCCTCTGATGTACAACAATGGTGCGCGCAAGCACCGAGTAGCAAGAGGTATGCAAACCTCACTAAACACTAGGCCTAAACCTAGAGCAAGCGCATGAGCGGTGATCTAACTAGCCTAAGCATTTCACAAAGCACCTACGCTAATCACCATGTGAATCACTAAGCGCTATGCATATGGAGGAACTAATATGGTGTAGCAACACTCTTGGTATGTTTCCTCACTCCTCCACACCTCATTTGGCCGGTTAGAGGTGGTATATATAGGCCCCCAATCAAATAGAGTCGTTGGGGGGGGGCTGAAATCAGCTTTCTGTAGAGCATCAGACGCTATAGTGATGCCATCAACGCGTCCTTTGCTCATGTGATGAGTAGCAGTTGGAAAACTAGCCGTTAGACCTATTTTTCAGGGGCATCAGACGCTATAGTAATGCATCGGACTCTACCATCACACTGTTCTTTCTGGGCTGATTTTGGAGTGCATCGGACGCTGCATCGGACTCGCGTCCATTGCTCTGCATCGGAGCGTCCATTGCTCTATTTTCAAAGAGACATGCTTTCGTATTTTTGGCATAACTCTTAGCTCCTAACTCCGATTTCGATGATCTTAGACTTTTCGGAAAGCTAATGAAATTCTCTATAGCTTTATTCTAATGCCATGTCAGTTTGAGCAAATACAAAATCATGAGATAGTTCCAATTCAATCAGCTCTTGTCTCAGCTTGAGCGTTAACTTTGTTTGCGTCCAACCCTCTATTTCTTGTGTCTTGGACTTTGCTTGATCTTGGTAAGCCTCCAAAACATATTGTAGGGTCTTGCTTGAGATGATGATCACTTGATCACCATATTGCCTTCATCCAAGTCACATGCGCATCTTATTGGACTACAAAACAAACACTTGCAAACACATTAGTCCAATATGGCTATGTTGATCATCAAACACCAAAATCCAAAGATAAATGGGTCGAGGTCCATTTTCCTTATAGTTTTGGTCTTACACTACACGGCTCAAGTTTAAGTCAATGTGCAATGAGAAACAGTCTCGATACCGTGATGTGCTGTCAAGCGATCCCATCTCGATCTTTTCAATTCACTTAGACTTGGTTCAATTTTATCAGAATATGAACATACCAAGCAAGTGAAAGACTCAGAACTAGAGACATAGCAACCTAGCATATAGGAATAGCACAAGTAACTTCAACACATTCTAAACATGCTAGTTGTCAATCTCAATGGTGAACAAGTTTCAAAATTTATGTTTGATTAAGCATATTCACAGTTCTAAAAAAATAGCTCAGCTCACAACATGTATCAGTGATCAAGGAGAGCCTATGCTACAAGCATCGTCATATATCATCGGAGCATACACTAATTATAGCATAGATTCATTCTAAAGATTATAGACATGAAGCTCGAAAAAGTAAAGATGCAAAGATAATGAAATGCAAAGTCTAAACAAAAACAAAACAAAAGAAGTTAGTCTATGATACAATAACCAAAATGTTTCCCCCAACTAAAAGGGGGAAACACACACCAAGCTCACATCTCAACCTAGAAAAGTTTGATTGGTCCAAACGCTTGGTAAAAATATCTGCCAACTTATGATGAGTATCGACATAGCGAAGGTCGATATCGCCCTTCTCATAATGGTCACGCAAGAAATGAAAGCGCACATCAATGTGTTGGGTCTTAGAATGAAGCATGGGGTTTTTAGCAACGCTAATCACACTCGTGCTATCACAAAGCAATTGTACTAGAGAAAAACTCAGACCAAAATCATGCAATGTGGCCATCGTCCACAACAATTGGGAACAGCAGCTAGCCGCAGCAACATATTCAACCTCTGTGGTAGACTGAGCGACACTAGACTGCTTGCGAGAAGACTAAGATACAAGAGAAGAACCCAAAAACTGACAAGTCCCAGAAGTGGACTTGCGATCAAGTCGGCAACCAGCAAAATCGGCATCAGAGTAACCACAAAGAGAGAGGGTAGAGGAAGCAGAATACCAAATCCCGAACTTAGGAGTGAAACAAAGGTACCTCATAATGCGCTTTACCACCTGACGGTGAGGGGTGCGCGGCGATGACTGAAATCATGCGCAAAGACACACCACGAACTGAATGTCCGGGCGTGTCACGGTCAGGTACAACATCGACCCGATCATACTTCGGTACTCCTTTTGATCCATGGCTTCTCCCGCCTCATCCGCATTGAGGGCCGTCGTGGTCGACATTGGGTGTTGGAAGAGGCTTGGCCTCACCCATATCGAACTTCTTCACTATGTCCTTGGTGTACTTGCCCTGATGCACTTGGCAACCAAAGCATGAGAAGAACCACAGAAAATGATATCATCCACGTAAATCTGAACCAAAAGTGTGTCATTGCCTTGCTTGAGGAGAAAAAAAGTTTTATCCGCACATCCAATTTTAAAACCCTTAGCAAGCAAAAAGGTTTTCAACCTATCATACCAGGCTCTAGGAGCTTGTTTCAAACCATACAAAGCTTTGTTAAGTTTAAAAACATGGTTTGGAGACTTGGGATTTTTGAAACCGGGGTTTGCCTCACATACACTTCTTCCTCTATGTAGTCGTTTAGGGAAGCACTCTTGACATCCATTTGAAAAAGTTTGAAACCCTTGGATGCAGCAAAAGCTAAGAGCATCCTAATTGCCTCTAAATGAGCTACAGGAGCAAAGGTCTCCTCATAGTCTATCCCCTCCTTCTGACTATACCCATGGGCTACAAGTGTGGCCTTGTTTCTCACAACATGGCCATCCTCTCCTTGTTTGTTTTTGAAAACCCATTTTGTCCCAATAGGGTGACACTCAGGAGGAGGTGGAACAAGAACCCAAACCCGATTTCTCTCAAAATTTTCAAGCTCCTCATGCATGGCACTGACCCAACCCAGATCAGATAAAGCATGTCCAACATCTCGGGGTTCAAAATCAGCAACAAATGCAGAATGAGCAAAGTGAGAGATTTGTTATGACCTTGACTGAGTGACGCGTTCGTGGATGTTGCCGATCATCGGTTGAGGAGGGTGTTGGCACTAGATGTGTCATGGCGCCTCCCTTGCTGAAGTGACCTCCCCCTCAACAATAGTTGGTGCCTCCTCGGATATCACTGGCAAACCCCGAGGTGGTGGATCGACCGGACCCCATGTAGTTAAAGAAGATGGGTCGGGGCTGTGAGCAGTCGTGGTCGAAGTCGATCCCAAAGGAACAACAGGTGGAGGAAGATCTGGGTCATCCATCTGCTCAGCTCCATCTTCCTCATCATCAAGAAGAGGCTCACCGACCTCGTGTTCACCTGCACGCTCAAATCTAGAAAAAGGACAAAGCATGGTCTCGTCGAAGGTGACATCAGATGTCTCCATGACTTGATTAGTATCAAGGTTAAGTACACGATATGCACGAGTATGATTACCATAACCCAAAAATACACCGTCAGAAGAGCGAGACTCAAACTTGTCTAAGTTGCCTTTCTTGAGTATAAAACAGTGGCAACCAAAAACTCTAAAATAGCTCACTTTGGGTTGCTTCCCAAATCCCAACTCATAAGAGGTCTTCTTGAAGAAAGCACAGAGAAAAATGCGATTGTAATATAGCATGCAGTGTTAATAGCTTTGGCCCAATACCGCCTAGGAGCCCTATGCTCATCGAGCATCGTCCTAGCCATCTCAACAAGGGTCCGATTTTTCCTCTCTACAACACCATTTTGTGGCAGTGTGTAGGGGAAGAAAACTGATGCTCTAAACCCAAAGAATTACAAAACTTCTCAAAATTCGAGTTCTTAAACTCGGAACCATTATCGCTACGAATAGCTCTCATCGAGTTCTTAGGGAACTCGTTCTAAAGTCGCAAAATCAAATTGCGAGTAAAAGAGAAAGTCTCCGTTTTCTCAGCTAAAAAGAAAACCCATGAATATCTCAAAAAGTCGTCAACAACAACAATCATATACAACTTCCCACCAACCAAGCTTACCCAAGCCGGACCTACAAGGTCCATATGCAAAAGCTCCCCAGGGCGCTTGGTCATAACTTGATTCACAGGATGGTGGGGAGCAGCAACCATTTTCCCATGTCTAAAAGAATGGCAAACAAGATCCTTCTCCATGTGTAACTTGGGCAATCCTCGGATTAAGCCAAGTAAACTAAGCCTTGCAAGCAAGTTGAAGCTCAAGTGACCAAGTCTCCTATGCCATTTCCAAAGATCGGAGGAGGATCCAGCAAAAAGACAATGAGAAATGCCAAAAGACTCCGAGAAATTCACACGAAAGACTTTCCCAAATGGCGAAATCAAACATACAGGATTGCCCTGAGGATCTAAAATACGACTGAGATTCAGTTTAAAATGAATCTCATAGTCATCCTCAAAAAGTTGAGAATCAGAAAGAAGGTTAAAATGCAAGTTCGATACAAGAGCAACATCACGTAGGACAAAATGCTCATTAACTCGCACAGAACCACGGGATAGCACCTTACCTTTGCTATTGTCATCGAAGGTAATAAACTCCTTTCCGATGACTGGACTAAGACTGGAGAACCACTTGGAGTTTCCGGTCATATGCCTTGAGCACCCGGAATCCACAAGCCAAACGATCTCCAATCTACTTACCTACATCAATAAAAAGACATAGGGTGAGCATACGGTCCAACACTGGGTTGAGTAAAACGGGAAGATATCAGTGTTGTCCCGACTGCTCAAAAGAACGGTCAGTATAAAAACCATTCCTAGCATTCCTACGGGGAAAGCGATCACCACTCATAGGAAAATATGGTCCGCTAGGAGGAGAGCGCTCACCGCGATAGCCAAAACGCGGTGGGGGATAACGCTCAACAACAATGCCACCGCCATGCGGTCCATAGCCTACAAAACTAGGATCCCGTCGGGCAAAACCTCCTTGTGGCCCAGGACCTTGAGGCATTGGACCTCTAGGCCTAGCACTCCTCCTTTGAACGTTCGACACATGTACATCATGGAAAGGATGGTACATGTCCTTGTTGTTCATCTCCTTTGCACGACGCTCCTCTCTCTTGTGCCGAAAGCAAAACTCCCTCAAGTGTCTATCTCTCCCACAGCGCTCACAATGGTACCTCATCGCTGTCATAGGTGTTGTTGGTACTCATGGTATTGGGTGTGGATCAATTGGTTCTTTTGTGGCATGAGCTCCTCTTGGATTGGTGGCATAGTGTCAAGCTTGTTCCTCAAGTGGTTTGGTTTTGCAGCCCATGTTTGTTTGTTGGGTGGAGCTTTTGGAGGTTCTACAAACACTCCATCTTTGGTGTTAGGCTTGAGAGGCTCTTTGGGTGGAATCTTGGTCAGTTTGGGAGTAGTGGTGGAATTGGGCTTCTCACTCGGCTTAAGACCACTAAACTCTCCAACCTTCGCAAAAGATGTAGCACTCTCCATTAGCAATCTCCATCTCCAAACCCTCACACAAGGCACACCTAGACACACAAGTGCTACCCGAGCTGGCCTTCTCAAGAGATACAATCTTGGCATTCTTCTCTGCCAACTCGGATTGCAAGCCTGCATAAGACTTGCACGCACCCAACAACACGGGTCTAGCCCTAAGCTCATCCACCTCTCCAACCAAAGCAACATACTTCCCCCTCAAAGTGAGAAGGTCAGTCATGTGCTTGGAGCAGATCTCACACTCATCCTCCTCGGTGACTACAACGGTGGACTTGACAGACTCAAGTTCCTTCACCGCATCCTGCCACTTCTGCCTAAACTCCTTCCTCTCTCTAGCAGCAAGTCTAAGCAACTTGTCTTGATTAAGAAGAGCAGCAGTAAGTTTCTCGACCTCAGCAGAGAGATCATCGGGGGTCTGAGATACCTGGGAGGAGTCATCGTCGTTGTTCTGAGGGATCTCCAAGGGCCATGGTTCTGAGATACTTGCTGTTGACCTCATCGCCAAGGGCCATGGTGCAGAAGCCCTTGTCGTCGGTGAAGAAGGAAAGACCGTTCAGCTTGTCTTCGATCTTCTTCTTCTCGGACTCATCATCACTTGATGCAGTGGAGTCGTTGTCTGAGTCATCGACGTCGCTGAGCGTGGCGAAGAAAGCATGCTGCTCGGCCTGGGCCTTCTCCAAGTACTTCTCCTTGAACTCCCATGAACTCCAGCTGCTCCTTTGTAACAGACAAAAGAGAAGAAAGTGCAGAGCCTCCAGAGGGGATAGCAGAAGAGCCAGAAACCAAAGCCATTGACGGGCCAGAAGGATTTTCATAAGAAGCCCTCGCCATGGCATCAATCAATCTGGACTTGAGCTTACTGAAGAGGTCATCGCAAGTGAGAGTCTCATAGTTAGACGATTCGATGATCACCTCAACTTTTGAGTCCCACACCGACCGATCGAGAGTGTGAATAAGCTTGAGAGCTCTCTCATGATCGTCGTACGACAAAAGCTCTCTATTAGCTCCCATCCTATTGATAATCACCTGAAAGTGAGCGAATAAACTTTCTATGCTCTCGCTAGGCATGTGATGGAAGTTCTCATACTCACGCTTATGCGACTCGTAGAGACGGGTTTTGACTTGAGTGGTTCCCTCATGAAAACGCATGAGAGTCGCCCAAATCTCCCAAGCCATGGTGAGGTGAGAGACACGGTCAAACTCAGACATGCTCAAACAGGTGAAAAGAGAATTATGGGCTCGGCTATTGGCATCATGCTCATCTATCTGTTTTCGAGTCACACGAGCAGCCAAGACCACGTAATCAGCAGAATTGAAAATATCCCAAATCGAAGCACCCATGCTCTGAAGATAGGCTGACATGCGTATCTTGCAATACACATAGTTCGTCCCATCGAAAATGGCAGTTTGCCCATGCCGCGATCCATGTCGCCTTCTGTGGATCTGGAACCGGCTAAGGTGGAAGATCCTTAACCTGCTCCGATACCAATTAAAGGACTGAGAATGCTACCAAAGGCGACCAGAGCGGGGTGAATGGGAGCTTAAAAATTTCATTCAAATCTTCAGCCTTTGTCCCAACAAATCAACCCTATAAGCTTCCGACACGAGTGTTATGCCCACAACCTTCGGTAAGAGGGTGGATGATCCCTAGGATCATAGCGAGGCACCACAAAATGAGGACAAACCAAAACTCACAAACTCTGAGTAGTATCCTTCCCAAAAACCCACTCCCGAAACGTAGATGGAAGGCTACATCGGGATTCCTCTAAATACCTATGCTAACAAGTAGCAAAGATACCTAGAGAGGTTCCTAGGTGAACTCTAGGAGCAAACGAGAAGTCCGGAAATGAAGAGGAAAAGCCAGGAGAGAAAACAGACTAAACACCAACAGTCAGCAGGGTCCCGGACTGTCCGCGGGTACGGTCCCGGACTATCCGCCCACTGCCGGACTGTCCGCGGTCTGGTTGCTAACTATCCGCCGGTCAAAAACAGAAAACTCCAAGTCTGCTGAAACCTCCCTGGACAGTCCCGGACTATCCGCGAGTCACAACGACGGACTGTTCGCCGGTCAAATCGAGTCACAGAACACCGCGACGAACAGCCACAGCTCGGCTGAGTCCCGATGCGCGGACTGTCCGCAGCACCCACGGCGGACTGTCCGCGAGCACCCAGAGAGGGCGATTTCATTCGCCCCTCTCCCGAATCTTCCCAAATTTGATCCAAATCAAAATCCCTTGATCCCAAACTTGGAGAAGATGATCAATAGGTAGTTGGAAGACTATCCCTAAGAAATCATCCGCTCAAAACAACTCAAACTCCAGGAAATCAAAAGGGAAGGTGTAGGAACGAAAAAATCGCCACAAAACTTGAATCGACCTGATCTACTTGTTCGTGAGGATTGACATGAATTCCTTCAGTGGAAATGTTCTCCTCACATCAAAGAACAAGTTGATTCAAGAGGATTCGAAAAAGACACAGTGTAGAGGGAGATTGAGCGACGGTAAAATTGAGACATAAAGCAAAACACGAAGAACAACTCAAGAACGTGAATCATAATCTCAATTCCTAGCCGAAATTCATCCCCACGAGGAGACAACGGGAATCCAGTCCTGTTTCTGCAAAATCCAAATACACAGAGGTATGATTAAGCCATCTTTGCGGATCTCAGTAGCTACAACAGGGAATGGGAAGCAAGAAACCCTAAGTGAAAGTAGCAAATGGCTGAGATAGTTTGGAGGTAGGGGTTGCCTCTCCTAATATAGCCTAATACAATTATTCCCCTTCTACCCTTACTACTAATGAGCGAGCAGACTAACCCTAAGGGTATTCCTGTCCAACTCGAGGTTGATGTCGATCCGACGGCCACACCCGCACAACTGGTAGCTTCGCCTCGATGCGACCCCACCGGATGCCGCCACGTGCCGCCACTCGCCCTCAGTCCATTTTCCTGGACCTCCCCCTGGTTTTGAGGCTGAAACCACGAAACCAGTCCTCAGGCTGAGTTTTGTGGCCCAAACTCAAAAACCCGCCATCGCCCAGGTTTTGAGGCCCAAACCTGAAAACCGTCCTCAGCCCGAGTTTTGAGGCTCAAACTCGGAAACCGGCCAGCACCCAGGTTTTGAGGCCCGAACCTGGAAATCATCCACCTGGTGGTTTTTCCGGGGCTCTACCACCAAACTGAAGCCGTAGTGGAATGCACCGCCCGTGCACCCTGTCCACCCACATGTCTTCACTTGTCGCTATCCCAGGCAGTCAGCTACCCTGGGTGTTTGATTTGGATCGAATTTGGGGAGATTTGGTGAGAAGGCGACTGAAATCGCCCTCGCTGGGTGTTCGCGGACAGTCCGCCATAGGGGGTTCGGACAGTCCGCGCATCGGGGTCCAGCCAGTTCAGTAGCTACACGTCTCGGTGTTTTTGGTTCGGATTGACCGGCGGACAGTCCGCCTTAGAAGGGCTCGGACAGTCCGAGAACCGTCCAGGGAA
Source organism: Coix lacryma-jobi var. lacryma-jobi (assembly GCA_009763385.1). Taxonomy (NCBI): domain Eukaryota; kingdom Viridiplantae; phylum Streptophyta; class Magnoliopsida; order Poales; family Poaceae; genus Coix; species Coix lacryma-jobi. The sequence goes on along the minus strand of CM019826.1, from coordinate 79,745,986 downwards.
GTTTAGCAGCCTTGCTATTTTGGGAATTTCCCGCAGACAGTCCGGGGTTGCCGCGGACAGTCCGGTACCAGCAGTCCGGACAGTCTGGGATCGTGCTGTGTTGTGTGTATTAGTGCATTTGTTCTCCCGACTTTTCCGCTTTGTTTCCGGACTTCTCGTTTGCTACTAGAGTTCACCTAGGAACCTCTCTAGGTATCTTTGCTACTTGTTAGCATAGGTATTTAGAGGAATCCCAACGTAGCCTTCCATCTATGTTCCGGATGTGGGTTTTTGGGAAGAACACTACTTGGAGTTCGTGAGTTTTGGTTTGCTCTCATTTGGTGGTGCCTCGCTGTGATCCTAGGGATCAGCCACCCTCTTTCCGAGGGTCGTGGGCATCACACTTGTGTCCGAAGCTTTTGGGGTTGATTTGTTGGGACAAAGGCTGATGTTTTGAAAGAAATTTTTAGGCTCCCATTCACCCCCCTCTAGTCACCTTTGGTAGCATTCTCGGTCCTTCACTACCTCCACTACGCCTTGAGAAGTTGTACAATATAGGAGTACCAACCATCGACTGCATGATCAAGGAGAGTACCTTCTACAACACGTTCTGTGACATCGGCTCAAGTGTCAACTATGGCAGAACCGTCCAAATTATAAGAGCTCAAGAACCGTCTTAGCCAAATCAACTGACTTCGACTCATACTTGAACCCATATAACTCCGGTAGTCTAGAAATCTCGAAGGATTTCAATCAACTTACATCATACAGGATCACATTGTTCAAGTACCACATTCGCAAAGATACAACAGTCGGTAATCGAAATCTAAACTAACATTTGAGTGCAAAATCTTAAGAGTTATTACAACACTGAGTTGAAAGTGCGGAAGCTTAAATAAGTTTGAAATACGACCACCACACACGTGGTCCAAATAAAACATCGTTTTTGATAACTCACTCCTCCTTTTTCAAATAGTGTGCCACCAGTAGTCTAAGTCCAGTAAAAGAAAAGGAGAAGCTTCTGGATGACACTACCCTGGGCCTACTCCTCATCACCCTCCACGGGGTAGAGGGAGTGCTTACAATAGCCGAAGTAGACCTGGCCATCTGCAACAAACGGGATAAACCCTGAGTACGGGAATGTACTCAGCTAGACTTAGCCGTCTAACTAAAAATAAAAGACACCAAGGGTATGCAAGGCCTTTTCGGTGGAGCTGGAAATTTACTTGCGAAAAGCTCAAGTTTAGGAAAGTATCATTTAGTTGTATAGATGAGCAGACCAAATTTTAAGCCTATCTCTTAGTCTAGGTTTGCACCTGATCTACATAATACACTTGAATCTAGCAATCAATAGTATAAACCATATCCAGTTGACTTATCCACATTTTAGTTGAACCTTAAACATCACATGGAGTTGTATCATGGTGAAGCTCGATATAGTTTCCCACTAACCGGGGGAGACGGCGACTCGAATCGAATTACCAACCAGCTGGTGAGAAACCTTTAATACAAACCCACACTTTCCCCGTCGGGTCCTTGCATTGGATAACCGCTCAATACTATCCGTGGTGGTAATCGTCACGGCTCACAGCACGGACCACCCAATTGGATCTATACGATGGCCATTCCGAGGCAGATCGTGTTTCCATACTAGAGGGTGCGACACGGGTTGAGACCGGCCCGAACAGCGTCTAACCGGCTTCGGGGTCGGCGATTACAACACCAACAACCCTAAGTAAAAGGGCGATTTCAAAAATGAACGAGGGCCAACATCGATACAAACCTACACGATCCAACGGACGAGCTATCCCAAGTTTCCAAACTTGTGCCTTGCCTTCTAGTTGACCGTATTTCATTACTACTCAGGTTCTTTTCCACGATAGCAAATATAGCCAACCGTGATCCGGTAAATACCGACCAGGGGTACTACGGAAACATCCTTCAGTTACTACTTTTACTTTAGCATACTAAGCAATTCTACATATAAATAAGTAACAGGATAACAAGGCATGTATAACAATAATCAAGGAATGGTAATGCAGCAAATAGGATTCAATCAACTCCTATACCTAATGCATCACAGTATAAAATACTCAATTAGATTAATTGTAAATACTCGGAGACCTAGAATGCTCCGGGGCTTGCCTTGGGAGAAGACCGAGGCCTCGTGGGAGGGGTGTAACACCTCTGGTGTTTAGCATGTAATTAACTTGACATATCATCATTAAGCATCTTGATCATGATTTCATGTGTATGCATTTTGCTAAGTGTATCATTTTATGTGATTTATCTCTATTGCAAAAACCCTATTTAGCCCACTTCTCTCTACTAGGGCAAAATGGTAATTTCATCTCTGTGATTAGCTTTGTGTAATTCTTATTCCTTTGGTGTCTTGAAGTGTTGTTGTGTTGGCCAAAGTTCAAAAATCAGAATTTGATTTCAAAACTCTTTGCAAAACCCTGATTTCCAAATCCTGGATTTTATCCCTCTTGTTGTGATTCAAAAATTATTCAAAATTTGGGATTGGTCCAAAAAGCAAAGTTGTAGATCTGTCAAAGAGAAACAACTTTGGTATTTACAAATTTTCAAGTTACAGTACAAAGTTTTGAGTTATTTCAAATTCTATCAAACTCCAGTTTTTGTCCCCTTTTCAGTTTTCAAAATGAGTTCAAAAACTAATGAGTTTCAGGAAAAGTGTATAATAGCAAAGTTGTAGGTTTTGACAAATGGAACAACTTTCATATATAAAGATTTCAAGTTTTAGTTTGAATCCAGAGTAATTTTGATTTGAATCAAGTTTGAAAAAGTGTCCCCTTTACTGTTTTCAAGTATTGTTCAAAAACTATTTGGAATTTGAAAATGTTCATATTGACAAAGTTGTAGATCTCGTTTTTCTGAGCAACTTTGGTGTTTTGAGTTTTTGTCGCTCAGTTCAAGTTTTTGAAGTATTTTGCAAAATACAGAAACCAGCCAAAGGTCAAACCCTAGCCTAGACCCTGTTCATCTTCTCCGGTAGGGGGGGGGGTCCGGCCATGGCGCCTCGCCGTCGCCGCGTGCGCCACGCGCCTGGCTGCTGTCCGCCTGCTCCCGACCAGCCGCCTGCAACCGCGACAGCACGCCGCACCCGCACGCGCAACCGCTGACCCTCGCACCCGTCCCCCACTGCTCCCCGACACCGCCGCCGCGTGTTCAACGTCGGCGAGCTCACGCCCAGGCCCCGAGCGCGCGTCAACCCTGCTGCCAGAGCACAATCGAGTGCGCACGCCTCCGTGAAGCTTACCCGCCTGCCCGTGGCACCTCTCCGCCCCCGAGCGCGCCTATAAAACCTCCCCGCCGGTGAGCCGAAGCCCTCACCGCCTCCGCCACCGTCGCCAGCTCACACCAGCGCCTCCCGAGCTCAACCATCTAGCTCAGGAGCTCCGCCGTGTCCTTGTGCAGCTTCACCACCCCTCAATTTGGTCTCTACCGTCCCTGGTTGCCCGGCGTAACTCGCCGTTCCCATCTCCGGCGAGAAGCCCGTCGAGGTCGGGATCGTGAAATACTCCCTCTCGGCCTTGATCATCTCCCTCCGACCCCCGCATCACCTTCCTTGCTCCTTTGCGCCTCTGACAGACCCCTTGCGGTCACTTGTATCGCGCAGGATCGCCGAGTCGACGATCGCCGCCGTGAGACGTCCGCCGGTCACCGTCGACCACCTCCCTCCGTTCATCGCCTTCCCTCGCCGAGCCGCTTAATCGACTCACGGTGAGCTCCTGAAGCCTCCCATCTCCTCGGTTTCGCCTGAGACGCCTCGTCGTGGCCGGCGTAGCAACGCCGCCGCCGTCGGACGGTCGCCGGCGAACGGAGGAGAAGAACAGTGCCGTTTTCTTTTTTCCCATACATGTGAATAGTGTTCAGATTTCATATTTTTGTGTGATTTTCTGTGTTGATCCTTAAATTCTGAAATTTTTGTGGTAGACTCTTTATGCTCTGAAGTTTATAAAAATATGAAACTTGAGTTTTGTGCAAAAGTTTGAAAATGAAAAATCCCCTTTTAATTAATAAATGATGGTTTTGGATTTTTAGAAAATGTTTTATAACTCCAAAATTTATGAGATCACTTTTTGTGAGCTAGTTATGCCATGACAAGTCTCTGGTGAAATTTTGAAGTCATTTGGAACAAGTTGATTTTTGAGCTTTATTTTAATTAAGGAATAGTGCCTTTTGTTAATTAAGTGTCTAGATTTAATTGAGCACCTTAATGACCTCCAAAAATTATGAAATTTGTTTGCCATATACTTGTACCCTAATGAACTTGTGTGATTAATTTGGTAATTTTGGAGCACCTTCATAAAATGACCTTTTTAAATAATTAAGAAAAATAGAAAAGGTGATTAGGGTTAGCGTTTGAATGCTCTGTGATGTGACTTTTGGGATTGCTTGATGTCATAGACCCCTACCCTTTGTCTATGATGTTGTGATGCTATGTTTGATTGATGCTTAGGATAGTTATGATATAGTCTAGTTTAATCAATTTTGCCTAAGGAAGAAATGGTTAACTTTTATGCTCAACCTAGATTTCGATTATGCCTTGCCTTAGAGTAATCTGAATCTGTGGTATTGTCTTGCACCTGAAGTCCATGTCATCATTCTCATGAGCATTCATCATTGCATCCGTATAGTTGACGAAGAAGGCCCTGAAGTCGAGGTAGCCGCCGAAGGATCTGTCCCCGAGGCAACCCCAAGCTCCGACGCTTATACCTACCCCGACTCTGCTCTTTTTGCCATCCAAGGCAAGCCCCGGTGCATTTAACCCTACCTTGCTTTTATAAATGTTTTCTTAAATGTTTTGAGTTAAATTATTGCATTAGGTTGATAGGAGTTGAGTGAAATCCTATCTGATGCATTATCTACCTTGACCAATGATACACCCGATACCGCTTTCAAAAACTATTTGCAAATGCTTAGCAATGCTATATGATAGATTTGCAATAAAAATGCCAACTTCAAAGTGTGATCACTTTAAGAATATTTATGGGAATTTCTGGTTTACTCCACTATTGGCTAAGTATCTGATCCGTACCTAGTCAATGGGAAGGAGAGGTTGTCCTTGCGTACGGTGCCGTCATGTTGTAGTCCGGGACTCAACAGTTGACACCGACCGGGACAGGGTGAAAAACTGACAGGACCTGTACTCTTGGGTTAGAGTCCCGAGGTGCTTGTCGCTGGCTGGAAAATTTAGGGACCACCTGTATGGGGGCCTGATTGACTAAGACTTGCAACTATTCACATACTACGGAAAGCTTCGGCTCCGAGGAATCCTTTATTGGACCGACAACCGCGCACTGGGAGTGGAGAGATGGCGGAAGTAGCATGTACCCACGTGGGTTAGAGGCCCGGATTGGAGTGGTGTACTGTACTTCCGGGTGGCGTAGGACCGGGCCCAATCTTGGAGGAATCGTGGTAGACGAGTTGGCATATGCAAGCTTGGGTGCTACATATGCAGTGTGGATAGGGACCCTCAGCTGAGTTATTTATCCGGATTAACGCTGCTCCTCGGTTATGGAGACTTAGTCACTGACTGTCAACAGGGAGTGGTTCTCAACTAGGTCTGTTTTGGAAAGTAAAATGAATCAAGGATGATGACGGACAAGGAATACCGCATCTTTCAAAATAAAAATGAGGTTTACCAAAAATGCTTTTCTGCAAAATACTTGAACTTGCTTAAGCCTTACCTTGACTACCCTAAGCCTGCATTCCTGAGTCTTCTCCCTTTTCTTTAGTCGGGTAAGTCTTGTTGAGTACCTTTGTACTCAGGGTTCTTTTACCCATGTTGCAGGTATGGCAGATCCCTCAGTATGCCTTGGACCCTGCTGTGTGACTGTTGTTCAGGAAGAGGCCGATGAGGCCGATGAGTGATTATTCACCCTTGGGCTGGGTGAAGTATCTTTATTATTGTCATATGCTACCTTGCCAACTCTATCTATTTGAACTATGGTCTGTAATAACTTCACTTTAAGTTTATGTTGAACACTGGTTTGTAAAACTATTGTTATTTAAGTCTTCCGCTATTTACTCCGATGTTTTTGTCAAAATGTTCAAGAGATTGTAACTGAATTGTGAGATGATCCTGCGGACATCGGGCACTGATGTAGCCCAGTGGCGAACCCGGTCCTAACCTCTTGGCTGTACGGATCGACTGTCAGGGGTTGATAGTGATCAGTGGGCCATGGGATTAGGGCCGTTACGTCACAGAGTGGTATCGGAGCATCTCACTACGACGTTGCAATTTTTTTGCGACAACTTCAAAAGGTTTTAAGTCCAAAAACTAAACTTGACTATTTTGAGTCCAAATTGCTTCTCTCATCTCATCTTGTCTTTGGCAACTAGTAGCAAGACAACTTGTTTAAGCCCTATGTACCACTACTAGAGAAATGGCCTTTGGGCGATAGACAGATTCGGACATTAGCCTCGAATATTTTTGTGTCCGGGGCTAAAAGTTCTTTAGTCCCGGTTGGTAACACCAACCGGGACTAAAGGTTCCTTTTCCTCGAGGCAAACGAGAGAGGCAACCGGGGCTAAAGGGTCAGTGTTCTTTAGTCCCGGTTGGTAATACCAACCGGGACTAAAGGTCCTACCTTTAGTCCCGGTTGGTATTACCAACGGGACTAAAGGACCTTTTAGTCCCGGTTGGTAACACCAACCGAGACTAAAGGTCCTTCCAGACACAATTTAAAAGAAGGAGTATCCTATTCTGTTAGATGTGTAGTGTAGCTCAGTTGGTAACGCGCGCACGTGAAGGCTAACTGTGCGGTCTTGAGTTCGAATCTCCACAGCCACAACATTTTTTCGTTTTTATTCCAAACCTTTAGTCCCGGGTTGAATACTGTAGCAAACCTTTAGTCCCGGAACCGTAGTCCCGGGTCCAGAACCGGGACTAAAGGTCCCTAGGACCCGGGACTAAAGGCCCATCCTCTACTAGTGTACCTTACCTTAGTAGTTGCATTGCCTTGTTCCGTAGGAACGAATCATGCATCATGTCATAATCACTTAAGATAATAACTTCCTCTCTAAGTCGGTTGGGTTAGTATGCCTTTACCTTTTTCTTGCTAGCCTTTCTCATCTGTAACCTCTTGTCCAGATATGGTCATCCTCAAGCGGACTGCTCGCAAGTCGACTGGACCCATGGTGTGTCGCGTCACCAGCTGGCGTCACGCACCGGAGAAGAGACTGGAGAATCCTCCAACGGACGTCGCCCTTCCCGCCGCACCCGCAAGCAGCTGAAGGAGGAGATCAAGAATCTCAAAGCTGAGATGGAGAACATGGAGCATGACTTCTATCTTTCCCGCATGGAGTTTTATGAGGCACGAGCTTCCTTGGAGCAGGCCAATCGGAACACGGTTCGCGCTATCGAGCAGCGCAACGAGGCTTGGAACCGCGAGGACGTCGCCAGAGCCCAGCTCCATGGACTGCAGCAGTACACTGCCCAGATTGAGCAGTACAACGATATGCTTCATGAGGAGGTACATCAACTGTACGACCAGCTCCACCCATGATTCCACCTGTTGCTGAGGATCCAGAAGATGGAGTCGTGGAGGAACCTGAAGTAGAACATGGGCCAGTCCAGAATGTAGGAGTGGAACCTGTTGAAGATGTTCACATTGAAGATGAAGATGAGGAGGAAGAGCCTGAGCTCATCATCGAAGATGAAGATGACGATGAAGAGATGATCATCATCGATGACGACTAGATTCGTTGTGTCTGTACCATCTGCTCACCTAAAGCCTTAAGTCTAGGTTTGGGACGTTAGTTGGTCTTCTGTCTAGTCGAGTCTGTATCGCGTCTTGTACCTTTCCTTTATCAGTTAGTCGAACCTCTATATCAGTTATCTACCCTTGCATCAATGAATCTTATCAGTCAGTTTCGTTCAAAATCAATCTTTGGATGCTAAGTTCCCAAATTCTTAACAGATGCCTGTGTGAACACCCGCACTGGAGCCGGAAGTTCCGGAGGTGCCAACCTTCCAAACCCTCCACCAGTTCCTGCTACCCTGGCAGATGCCATTGCAGCCTTGGCCGCCGCTGCCAACCTAATGGCTCAGAACCAAGGACAGCAGAATGTTGGTCACCGTGGTCGTCACAACCAAGAGACCACCTATGTGGAGTTCACTGAAACCCGTCCACCGGTTTTCACCAGAGCCGATGAACCCCTCGAAGCTGATGATTGGCTCCGCACCATGGAGCAGAACGGAGCAGAGTTTGGTCTCATCCGATGCACTGAAATCCAGAAGCCCCGGTTTGCTTCTCAGCAGCTTCGTGGTCCAGCAAGTGCTTGGTATGCCAACCTCTTGGCTGCCCAACCTGAAGGTCATGAGTTGACCTGGGAGGAGTTCCGCACCGCTTTCCGTGCACATCACATCCCGTCAGGTCTGATGAAGATGAAGCTTGATCAGTTCTTAGCTCTGCAGCAGAAGGAATCCACAGTGATGCAGTATGTGGGTCAGTTCAATCACCTGAGCCAGTATGCCTCCGACTATGTCAACACAGAGGAAAAGAAGAGAGATTGTTTCCTTAGGGGTCTGCACCCTAAGATTCGCAGAGGTCTGTCCAACAACCTCAACGGATCCTATCATGATGTCGTTGACCGTGCTGTCGCTTTCGAGGAAAGTAACCGCCAGTATCAGGAGGAGAAGAAGAAGAAGAAGGCTGGGTCTAGCAGCTTCTCCAGCAACCACAAGCGCCCAAGAATCATCTACCACCCCAGCCAACCACCAAAACCGTGCCCCATATCCCCATCAGCAAGTGGTCGTTCGTACCGCGGCCACCACTCATAACGCCAACCAGCAAAGTGCCACTCAGCCGAACGCCCCAGGTGTTCGTATCACCACCCCTCAAACAGCTTACAACCATCCATGCTACAACTGTGGCCAAGTGGTCACTGGTCTCGTGATTGTCCGAACCCAAGAAGAATGCCCAGCATGCACAGAAAGGCCCTGGAGGATCACAGCAGCAGCACCGTGCACCGCAGCAGCACGTCCAGAAGGGCAAGTTTGTCAAGAATCACGGGCAAGTCTACTTCACCACCGTCAGTAGCATCCCAGAAGGAGAGCCCGTCATGCTCGGTAGGTTCTCTGTTGCCAATCATCCTGCAGTCGTCTTGTTCGATTCTGGTGCATCGCATTCCTTCATCAGTCGCACTTTTGTCATCAAGCATGAGTTACCCATGGGGGAGTTAAAGAAGGTTTTTGCATACTTTCGCCTGGAGGGCGGATAAATACTAAGGAAGTGGTCCGCAGTATACCAGTAAGTTGGGGGAACATGTCTTCCTTACCGTGATAGTACTGCGCGATCAAGAGATAGATGTCATCTTAGGCATGAATGTATGTGTCAGTTATAAAGCCATGAAGACCTCTTGGGTAGAGTTGGGAGAGTGGATATTCCTAACAGCACTTCCAAACTCCTTCTCCAACTTTCCTATGCTCAAAACCAGCAACCACCCAGTGAATGCCGCCTGGTTGCGGAAGTCAGGGATATCCCGTGGTTGTGAGTTCCTGATGTCTTCCCGGAAGCGAAGAACTAACTGGTCTGCCCCCGACCGCGATGTGAGTTCCATAGGAGCTAAAGCCCGGGACTGCTTGTTGGGGAAAGGACCCTCGGCAGAGGCGCCGCCCGAACTGGTGGTCGAAATCAGCCCTCGCGCAACGATCTGGTGCGCTTGCGAGGTCCCTCTCCTATTGGAGACCGTCACCCTGACCCCGGATGCGGGGACAACCCTCGTCGCTTTGTTGTACTTTTGTGCAGGTCTGAGGCGACGGTCGCACCGCAGGAAACCTTCGCTGACTCACGACGCCACCTTCGCTAGGAGCGAAGGTCCAGGCAAGCAGCGAAGGTACAGGCAGGCAGCGAGTGTGCGCTGCACCAAAGGCAAGCGAGACCGAAGGTCCGGCGAGCACGGCCGAAGGCTAAAACCTTCGTCCTTCTCCCGGGAGGCAAGTGAAGCCGGAGGTCCGGCAGATGACGGAGGTGTGCAGGCCCAAGGGCGAGCGCAGCCGAAGGTCAGGGCCGCCGCACCTCTCCCCGAAGGTGAACAAGGGCCAGGTGGCAGCGCGCTGGAGTGTGACCGACTAGGGTTTCCGCTTCAGCTGTGTATTTACATTTTTGCCCTTCCTCCCTGCGCGGAGGCGAAGAATCTTTGCTGTACCCTTTTGTAATTTGGCCCGTGCCCCTTGGCATTCCCTATAAATACCAGGGGGATGAACAGTGTAAGGGGACGGGGGGGGAATTCGAGTACTTTCCATTTCCGTTTCACCTTCGCTATTGCATCCGACGCTTGGCCACCTTCGCTCTCTCCCCTGCACAAGTGCGGAGGTTGGGCAAGTGTGTTCCCAACAGTTTGGCGCCGTGGGGACGGCGAAGTCTGAAATGGCGGGAAACAGGAGGGCACCTTCGGCGAGGGACCAGCGCGTTGCTAGAGAGGCGGCAGCGGTGGTCCCGCCTGCTGAGGAAATTGCAACCCTCGGGAGGAGAAAATGTCACCCCGGAACCCCAATCCCTGGGCCCCCAGGCCCGAGTGGCGACACAGCCGCACCCACACACTTCGGGAGAGGAGAAGGAGAAGGGAAGAAGAAGAGGTGGGCCTCGAGGCCCTTGAAAGGCTCGAGGCTGAGCTGCAAGAGAAGAAGAGGCGCCTGGAACAGCTTGAGAGGCACAACCGACTGCGCTCAATCAGACAGAGGGCAGACGAGGCCAGGGAGCAGCTTCGCCGCATGGAGGAGTCCCTCGCCGCGGCAGAGGCCGAAGCCGAGGGCTGGAACAATGAGGAGATACCCCCGTTGCGAGAGGGGAATGAGGAGCCAAACCAAGACACCTTCGTCACCACCCGCCACCCCCACCACCACCAGTACACCCAGAGCCATATCTTGTGAGACACCCAAACCTCCGCCAACTCTACCCAGATGAGAGAGAGCAAAACCTTCGCATTCAGCGAAGGCATCAACAACACCAAATGCCATACGATCCAAAGTCACCACTCTCCCAAACACTCCAAACCCAGCCCTGGCCACATTGCTATAATCCACAAAACCTACCTCGCTATGATGGACTTTCCGACCCTCGCCAGTTCATCATGAGCTATGAAGCAGCGGTTGCCGCAGCAGGCGGTGACGAATCAACAATGGCCAAATCCTTTGTCATCATTCTGCGAGACATCGCACAAACTTGGTACAGCAACCTTCGCCCGGAACTGTGGATTCCTGGGCCTGCCTCAGAGACAAGCTGTGTACAAACTTCAAGGGCATCACTCCAGCCCCGTTAAACCCCATCGAGCTATTCAACTGCAAGCAAGAGGAACGCGAGCCGCTCCAAGATTACTGGCGAAGGTTCATTCAAATCAGAGCGAGGACCCCTGGGATATCTGACGAGGCTGTCATCCTCGCTGCAGTCAGTGGTTTGCGCCCAGGACCATGCTCCTCAAAATTGCCAGAAAACCGGCAAACTCGATCGAGGAGTTGCATGAAACAATGGAAAGATACTGTAGAGCTGATATGGATTTCAGAGCAAAGTCCGACGCTCGCAGGTCTCAGCAGAGGCCACAGCCGAGGCCTCAACCGAGAGAAAGCAACCCTCGCCAAGAGCAAAGCAACGTTGGTGCGATCAACAAAGCAACAAGCTACGAACATCAAACACGGGACGCTCATCACCCGAGCAGCCAAGCCCCGCAGGTTTGCCACCTCCGCCGAACCAGCGCTACCAGCAGCGAGATCCTGCCAAAATGTATTGCCACTTCTGCGGAATGGGAAAGGGGCACACAACAAAGCAATGCGAATGCTTCGCCAAAGGAAAAGAATTCCAGGAATCCGGGAAACCTGCCATGTCAGACCCCCGAACCATAAACCACACAAGGAAACCAAGCTTCCACCCACCAAACCCAACATACCACTATACCCCCATAAACTACGGCCTACCTTCGCAACAACCCCCCTACAACCACCACCCACTCTACAACCAAACCCATTATCAGCCAACCACCACCCCACAACGCCAAAACCCACCTTACACAGTCACATACCCAGCTACCCCGCAAAACCAAATTCCAACAACCCACCAGCCACCAGCGCTCTGCCACCACCACCGCCGATCCCCGCGTTACCAGCACCACAACCTGTGAAAGCCGAAGGCTCGAACCAAACAACCATCAACAATCCAACATCGACCTTCGGTGTCATTCTAGCTATCACCGGAGGCTCAAACGAAGACCATGGCAACAAACGGCAGAGGAAGGAACATGCCAGACGCGTTCACCACGTGGCCGTCGAAGGACCACATAAATTCGGTCGCTGGTCTCACATCCCCATAACCTTCGATTCCAGTGACATGAAGCTAAGAGATTACCCTCACACAGATGCCATGGTGATCGAAACCAACCTCGCTGGGTGGACCGTCACCAAAATACTGGTCGATACTGGAAGCTCCGCTGACATCTTGTTCGCTTCAACCTTCGACAGCATGAAGCTTGACAGAAATCTTCTGCAACCGGCCGACAACCCCCTATACGGTTTCGGTGGTCAACAAGTAAGAGCCGTCGGGAAAATTCCTCTGCCCGTAACCTTCGGCGACCAAATCAACTGCAGGACGGAACACATAACATTCGATGTCGTCGACATGTTCTACCCATACAATGCCATTTTTGGCCGAGGGGTCACAAACGCGTTCAATGCGGTCATCCATCCCGCCTACCTATGCATGAAACTCCCCCGCGCCGAAGGGTGTCGTCGCGGTATTCGGGGACCAGGACATTGCAAGGACAGCTGAAGGGAACGTCGCTCCGGGGCAACGCAATGTACATAATTGTCAAAACCTCAAACCCCGGTATCAGCGTCGAAGGCGAGGCCTGCAATGACAGAGTGAAGGCGGCGCCAAAGGACGAAACCAAACAAGTCCAACTCTTCGAGGGTAATGGAGAAAGAAAGGTGATCATCTCAGCCAATCTAGACCCTCGATCAGAAGGCAACCTCGTCACCTTCCTCAGAGAAAATTCCGACACCTTCGCTTGGTCCGCCGAAGACCTAAAAGGAGTCAACAGATCAATGATCGAGCATAGCCTGAACATCAAGACAGGTTATCGCCCAATCAAACAAAAGCTTCGCAAGATGTCAGAAGAAAGAAAGGAGGCAGCGAAGGCTGAGGTAAAAAGGCTTCTGGACGCAGGCGTCATTCGCCCAGTCAAATACCCAACTTGGCTCTCAAATGTGGTCCTAGTCCAAAAGAAGAATAAAAAATGGCGAATGTGCGTCGATTTCACTTGCTTGAACAAAGCCTGTCCGAAGGATGACTTCCCTCCCAAACATAAGCACCCTGGTCGACAGAGCGGCAGGCTGCCAAATGCTATCCCTCCTCGATTGCTTCTCAGGCTATCACCAAATCTGGATGAACGAAGAAGACGAAGAAAAAAACAAGCTTTATCACACCCTCGGGCACTTTTTGCTTCCGAAGAATGGCAGAAGGTTTGAAAAATGCAGGCTCAACCTTCGCTCGCATGACCTCCGAAGTTTTCAAGGATGAGCATGCAGTCTCCGCCTATGTCGACGACCTAGTCGTTCAAAGCGAACTAAAAGAGAACCACATTCCAGACCTATCGAGGGTATTCAGCAACCTCCGGTACGCCGGACTGAAACTAAACCCAGAAAAATGTGTTTTCGGGGTAAGCGAAGGCAAGTTGCTAGGTTGCATCGTCTCAGCCAGAGGAATCGAGGCCAACCCTGAGAAGATTGATGCCATCATGAACATGGAACCTCCGACGACCAAGAAAGCAGCTCAGCGTCTGACTGGTCGTTGGCAGCACTTAGCAGATTCATCTCAAGATCCGCAGAGCGAGGGTTACCATTTTTCGAAACACTCAGAAGCAATGCTCCTTTCCACTGGGGCCCCCAGCAACAAAAGGCCTTCGAGGAGTTAAAAAAGTATCTGACCAGCTTGACTGCATTAACCAGCCCAAGCAAGGGAGATTTATTGTTACTTTACGTCGCAGCCTCGCCTCACGCTGCAAGCGCGGTTCTCATCAAGGAGCTTCGCGCAAACGACAAGACCAGACAAGCCCCAATCTATTATGTTTCAGAAACCCTCGAGGGACCAAAGAGAAATTATTCGGAGCTTGAGAAAATAGCATACGCAGTCGTCATGGCATCAAGAAAGCTCAAACACTATTTCCAGGCTTACGAGATCCAAGTACCTTCGTCATACCCTCTCGAGAACATTTTCAAAAACAGCGAAGCAGTGGGGAGAATAGCAAAATGGGCAGTGGAGCTTAACAGTTATGCTATAACCTTCGTTGGTAGAACAGCGATCAAATCGCAGGTGCTGGCTGATTTCATAGCAGAATGGACACCCGACCCTCGCACCGGTGAGCTGCAGCAGGACCAGCTTTGGACCGTCTACGTCGACGGGGCCTGGGGTGCAACCGGAGCCGGTGCCTCGGCCATCTTAATCTCGCCCTCCGGGTCGAAGCTGAGATACGCACGAAGGCTGGACTTCAAGTGCACAAACAACTCCGCTGAATATGAGGCTGTGATTCTGGCACTTTCAAGGTTGCGATCGTTATCAGTCCGAAGGGCGTTCATCAACACAGACTCTCAAGTCATTGCGGGGCACATTGAAAAGAACTACAAAGCAAAAGATCCAGAGCTTCAAAAGTACTTTCAGTATGTGCGAAGGTTAGAATCCTTTTTCCTCGGCATAACAGTAAAAGCGATATCGAGGACTGAGAACAATGAAGCAGATTGCTTAGCCAAAGCCGCCGCACAGCAGCTACAGCTCCCTCCGGACGTATTCTACGAGGTTTCCACTCGGTCAGCTTTCGAAGCTTCTGAAATCAGCACCAAGCTTATCAGCACAATCCAGTCGAGGATGAGGATGGAGGGCACCTATCATGGCCTACATCAAAGGACTGCACGAGCCCAGCTCCAAAGAAGAAGAGAACAGACTAAAGCAAAGAGTGCGAGGGTACAAGATTATGGATAACACCTTGTTCAAAGCTTCAGTAACCTCACCTTGGCTCAAGTGCGTGTCACAGTCCGAAGGTAACGACATCCTCAAACTCATCCACGAAGGTATATGTGGTTCACACAATGGCCCGAGGGCACTAGTAGGAAAGGCTTTCCGGCAAGGTTTCTACTGGCCAACCGCGCTGAGAGACGCTGAAACCATCGTCAAGAAGTGCGAAGGTTGTCAACTGACAGCAAAACACCAAAACACCCCAGGGGCTCCCACAACCCTCATACGCCCAACCTGGCCCCTACAAAGGTGGGCAATGGACCTCGTGGGCCCATTACCGACGGCTCCGGGGAACCTTCGCTACGCGGTGGTAGCCGTGGAATATTTCACCAAATGGACCGAAACAAGACCGCTGTCCTCCATAACATCCCTCGCAGTAAAAAGGTTTTTCTGGCAGCAGATAGTTTGTCGCTTCGGAGTCCCCCAACATCTAACCGTCGACAACGGCACCCAGTTTGACAGCGAGGTTTTCAAAGAATTCTGTGCACAAATCGGAACAATCCTATGCTTCGCCTCAGTCCGACACCCGCAGTCCAACGGCCTAGTCGAAAGGGCCAACGCAACAATCTTCCAATCCATATCCAAAAAATTGCAAGGCAGACCCAAAGGCAAATGGGCAGACGAGCTAACTGCAGTCACCTGGTCTCACAATACCTCCGAATGCAGAGCAACCAAGTTCACACCCTTCAAACTTTTGTTCGGCGAAGAAGCCGTGTTACCAGAGGAGCTAAGATTCATCTCACCAAGAACAACCCTCGCAAGTGATGAGCCAGCCATACTAACCGACAAGGACTTGCTAGAAGAAACAAGATGCAGCGCAGTTCACAACCTGCGCAAATATCAGGAAGAGACCAAGAAGTGGAGAGATAAAAAGGTCAGAATCAAGAACCTGCAGAAGGGTGACCTCGTCCTCATCCGAAAACAAAACGCCAGCATGGCCGGAAAGTTCCAGCCTAAGTGGACAGGCCCGTTCCTGATCGCAGAATGCAATCGCCCAGGCTCTTTCCACCTCTCCGACAGCGAAGGTAATATCCTACCACACACCTGGAACATCGACGACCTTCGCAAATTCTACCCATAGCGGAGCCTTAGCGACCCCTCGCGCTATGTAATTTTTGTCACTTTCTATGTTACCTACTCTCATGTACTTAACAAAAACAGGAGCTGCACTCTTTTTCCTTACGAAGGGGCGTAAGGTTTTTTAACGAGGCAGTGTCCAAAGCACAAATACAGGCTAGAACCCCCAAAAAAGCAAAGTCTCCAGCTTTCCACTTCCAAGCATCGAAAAAGCGGATCTCTTTCAAGAGCGCTACATTCGATGAAAACCGCTAAGATTGCTTTGCAAAACGTTCCTGTTCTTTTCAAAGCAAACTTCACCTCCGCCTAAAAAGGGGAGGAAAGTCGAGCACCCTGGCACAAACGACAGGGGCTCGCAAAAGCAATTCCACCTCCGCCTAAGACAAGGGGAGGTCGAAAAAGTCGAGCACCCTGGCACAAACGACAGGGGCTCGCAAAAGCAATTTCCACCTCCGCCTAAGACAAGGGGAGGTCGAAAAAGTCGAGCACCCTGGCACAAACGACAGGGGCTCGCAAAAGCAATTTCCACCTCCGCCTAAGACAAGGGGAGGTCGAAAAAGTCGAGCACCCTGGCACAAACGACAGGGGCTCGCAAAAACAATTTCCACCTCCGCCTAAGACAAGGGGAGGTCGAAAAAGTCGAGCACCCTGGCACAAACGACAGGGGCTCGCAAAAGCAAAACCACCTCCGCCTAAGATAAGGGGAGGAAAGTCGAGCACCCTGGCACAAATGACAGGGGCTCGCAAAAAAGCAAACTTCACCTCCGCCAGAAATAAGGGAGGGCGCGAAGTCCAAAAGTCAAGCTTTCTCGCTCAAGCAAACCAGGCATCGGCGCGGGCCCCACTTCTCCGCCCCGCCCGAGCCCTCCAAGCCAGGCCTCGGCGCGGGGCCACATCAACGCGATCAAAAAGAAACGCGCGAGCCCCGCTAAAAGAAAAAGGGGGCGTCGCTGTTTTTCAAAACAAGCTCACGAGAGCAAACGCGCGAGCCTCGCTAAAGAAAAAGGGGCGTCGCTGTTTTCAAAACAAGCTCACGAGAGCAAACGCGCGAGCCTCGCTAAGAAAAAAGGGGGCGTCGCTGTTTTTTCAAAACAAGCTCACGAGAGCAAACGCGCGAGCCTCGCTAAAAAAAAAGGGGCGTCGCTTTTTTCAAAAACAAGCTCACGAAGCAAACAAAAAACGAGTTTTCAAACAAGAAAGGAGAAAACGCGCGAGCCTCGCTAAAGAAAAAGGGGGCGTCGCTGTTTTTCAAAACAAGCTCACGAGAGCAAACGCGCGAGCCTCGCTAAAGAAAAAGGGGGCGTCGCTGTTTTTTCAAAACAAGCTCACGAGAGCAAACGCGCGAGCCTCGCTAAAGAAAAAGGGGCGTCGCTGTTTTTCAAAACAAGCTCACGAGAGCAAACGCGCGAGCCTCGCTAAAGAAAAAGGGGCGTCGCTGTTTTTCAAAACAAGCTCACGAGAGCAAACGCGCGAGCCTCGCTAAGATTCAAGCAGGGCGTCACCGTTAAAACAACTTAACAAACGTCAAAATAGCACAGCAAATATGGCACACAACCCATACGCTTCTCATACCGTTACAAAACAATGTTACAACAACAAACATATCCCAAAATAAAAAATCCTTACAAGGGACCACCGCTCCCCTCTTTTAACTCCAAATCATCCAAACCTTCGGCCTCCACCTCAAACCCCCCCTCCACTGGAACCAGGGGTCCCCACAACAAAGGAACTGCAGGGACAATTGGCAGCTCCCCGGGCAAAACCCTCGCCCTATACATGTACCTATGCCTCGTCTCAACTTCCGAAGGTTCCTCCTTCGGGATCACAAGCGCCCCATCCGAACCAACTTCAAGCTCCTTTCGACCAAACAAATATTCCAAAGCCGTGTTCTCGTCAATATCATCATCACCGACAGCTTGCGAAGTCGACGAAGACCCAAACAAATAACGATCGGCTTGGCGGTCTGTATAGTCTGCCTCGCGCCAAAATCGACTCGACCTACTATTCTTTAAATCATATCTCCGCACCTTCGACCACCAAAAACGTTCAAAGGAAAGCGAAGGATACTTAAATCTAGCGCGAGCCCATGATTCACCAGTTATAAAAACATCTTGGTAGTTCAACATCAGCGGGGTCACGTCGAACACGTCTAGCACGGTTCCGTCAGGAACCTGCATGTTACACAAAAATACGAGATGTCTCAGCCTCGCCAAGTTTTTACAAACAACCATAGTATCTACAAAAATGCCTCCCTCGCCCCATCAAACCCAGGCATCACACCTGCCCAGCTTCCCCCCGATTGATGTCCGCACCCTCGCCAGCGGTGGCAGTCGAGGTCCCAGCTGACGCCTCCTCCGCCGTGTTCTCCTTCGCGGCATCTCCTTCCACGATCGGCCCGCTCCCGGTCAACGCCTCGATCTCGGCGAGCGTAACCCCCCCACAGCTTGGCTCAGGAGCGGCTTCGGGGTCACCCCTCGCTGCATCTTCCGTGGTCGGCGAGGGCATCGCATCTCGTCGAGCCTACAAGAAAAATAAAGGACAAACCTCGCCAAAATCAACAAGCAACCCCTCTAAAACAAAAGCAACACAGACCACAAAACTTAAACAAAGGTGCGAACCTGGCGCGTAGCCTCGGCAGCTTCTTCGAAGGCGAGAGCCCGGCCACCTCCGGAGATCCAAAACTTGCGAAGCAAACGCATCGCACAGTTCCGGACATCTGCGTCATCAACCTTCATCTGGCGAACCTCTTCAACCGTCGGAAAGACATGGCTCGGCCTTTTGACCTTGCGAAGATGATCACAATCCGCCAGTCGAAGCGTGCTTGCCATTGCCAAGGCCCCGGCGTAGCCACCAAAATCGGCTGCATTGGAGACTAGCGAGCTAAACACATCAAGCTCGTTGCCCAGCCAGCCCTCGAAGGCCTCTGCATCAACCGCAGGCAACGGCTCTCCGGCCGAACCCCCAGCCTCGGTCAGACAACAATCAAGTTTACGCTTGACGTTCTCCATGCTCGCCCGCCAAGAATTCTTCAAATCAACTAGCCGACCCTCGGCCTCGGCTAAAGCCTTGTCTTTCTCCTTTCCCGCGGCGATCAGATCAGCATTACGCTTCGCCAGCTCAACCGCCTCCTCTCGAGCCTCCGCGGCCTTCTCCGAAGCAATTCTCATTTCACTTTCTCTGTTCACCAGGCTCCGCGCCAGCTTGCTGTTCTCCTTCTCAAGTTCAGTCATATGATTCCTCATAAACTCCATGTCGGCGCTAACCTTCCGCCTCGCTGAGCGGTTCAAGAGCATCAGCTCCGCCAATTTGACGTCAACATCATCCAAGGTGTCGCCAACCGCTTGACCCGCAAGAAGGACCTCCGCCTCCGGCACACAAATGCGGCCGAAGATCCGGCCCAGAAAATGCCTTTCCTCCGGGCTACACTGCAGGTGGCAACCCCGAAGGTCCGGACTGGTGAACAGTGCAGTGGCCGGATCAGAAATCCCAAGCTCCCTGGCGTATTCTGGAAGGCTCGACCGGCTAGCCTCGCCAAACGGCCTTTTTCCCCGCGACCGCGCAGAGTCAAGTTCCCCATCAAACTCTGCCCCCTCCACCCAGAGGTGTGAGCCCGCGAAGCTGGGAACCGAACCTCGTCGAGGGCCACCCGGCTCAATATCTCGTGAAAGCTCATCTGCGCCCCGGGTAGCCATCCCACCAACAACCGGCGAGGCTCCGCCTCCAATCGACACCTCCTCATCCGTGTCATGCCCTCCAGAAGAACCCTCGCTACCATCTTCAGACGAACCCTCGCCCGTCCCCCCCTCCTTCGCGTCCTTCTCCACCTCATCATCAGATTCATCCTCGTCGCCCGAAAGTTGGACCAAAGCACCGATCCCTCCAACGCGAGGCACGCGTGCCCCGACCGAACTGGCACCCCGGCCGCTCCGAGCCGCGGCCAAAGAAGCGCCCGCACCAACAGAGCCAGTAGCGACCCTCGTCGCAAGCACCTTCGCTCGTCCGCCAGCCCCTCCACGGCCTCGACCACGGCCCCGCTTCGGCCGAGACACGATCTCCGCTTCTCCCGAAGCCTTCCGCTTCCTTTTCTTCGGCGCGTCGTCGCTCGAAGGAGCAGGCCAGTCGGCGTACCGAATACCAAGAATATCAAACATTCTGTTCACGCGACCTTCGCCGCCCACCAAGCTATGGATAGTTTTCACTTCCAGTGGGGAAAGCTTCCCCACGAGCTCGTCCGTCCACTGTTGAACTCGTTTAAAAACAGCTTCGTTCCCATCCTCGCGCCTCGGAAATTTTTTAAGAGTTCTTTCCCACACCTTCTCTAGATCCAAACTAGGCTTCTTCAAGCCCCTACCTTCGTACCTCGGGTCATCCTCCACAACGAACCAAGTTTGCCTCCGGCCAAGAGGCCAAATCTTGGCACAGCAATATTCCTCCACCAAATCACGGGCGCACTGGGAACGCGCAACAACCCTCAGGCAATCAACAGCAGCATGGGCCTCGATGCTCATCTTAGCCTCGGCACCCACATCTCCAAGCACCGGAAGCTCGCCGCAAAGCTCGGAGCTGTCACTAAGTTTGTAATAGAACCAGAACTCCTGCCATCCGCTGCTCCACTTGTTCCTCTGTGCTTGCACCGGCAGCTCCGCGCCGGCGCGATGGCAAAAAGTGTACACCGCAAATTGCCCAAGGCTGGTCTTGCCCTCGCTGTCCGTAATCTTGCGAGGCTGCATGTGAACGCGATGAGTACGAACAAAACCCTCGACATGCGGGACAACCCCCTGAGACCTGCAGGCCCAGACGTAGACCGACATCTTTGTGAAGCAAGAAGGCGTAAGCTGATGAAACCGCAGGTTGAACCTTCGCAAGACCGAAGTCACGAAGGAGTCAGCTGGGAAGCGAAGGCCAGCCGAAAAGAACTCTTCAAACACCACAACCTCGTCTGCATCCGGCTTCGGCACGGTCTCCCCACTGCTGGCCCTCGCTCTGCCTTCCTCAATCCAGCCCCACCGCACGTAAGATGCAACCTCACTTGCACAAACCCGGCTCAAACCAAACTCAAAGCTAATCCCCTCATCCGCGGCTGCGGGAGAAACAGCGCGAGCAGTTTGCTTCAACCTAGCCATCTGTTCAACTGCAAACACTACCGAACAACGAACGCCTACCTCAACCCTCGCAGACAAGCTCAAACAAACCTTCGCTACAAGCAAATTGCAACAGCAAGATGGCTATAGCAACAGAGAGCACAATCGAAACTCCACACCTACTCGTGCTTTTTATAGGCCGGGAAAACAAGCCCTTCACCCGACGAAGTCGGCACGACAACCAAAGAACGCGGCGCAAAAAACGAAACAGGCCTCAACAGTATAAAACAACAACGCAACGGCCCAGCCCAAAGCAGCCGCGGGCGTCGCTGCCGAGGGCCCCTTTCTGTCCCCATTAAAAGGCGCTGCTTGGGCCTAAACACGGTTTTTAGATCCAAGACAACGAGGGGCTACTGTTGGGGGAAAGGACCCTCGGCAGAGGCGCCGCCCGAACTGGTGGTCGAAATCAGCCCTCGCGCAACGATCTGGTGCGCTTGCGAGGTCCCTCTCCTATTGGAGACCGTCACCCTGACCCCCGGATGCGGGGACAACCCTCGTCGCTTTGTTGTACTTTTGTGCAGGTCTGAGGCGACGGTCGCACCGCAGGAAACCTTCGCTGACTCACGACGCCACCTTCGCTAGGAGCGAAGGTCCAGGCAAGCAGCGAAGGTACAGGCAGGCAGCGAGTGTGCGCTGCACCAAAGGCAAGCGAGACCGAAGGTCCGGCGAGCACGGCCGAAGGCTAAAACCTTCGTCCTTCTCCCGGGAGGCAAGTGAAGCCGGAGGTCCGGCAGATGACGGAGGTGTGCAGGCCCAAGGGCGAGCGCAGCCGAAGGTCAGGGCCGCCGCACCTCTCCCCGAAGGTGAACAAGGGCCAGGTGGCAGCGCGCTGGAGTGTGACCGACTAGGGTTTCCGCTTCAGCTGTGTATTTACATTTTTGCCCTTCCTCCCTGCGCGGAGGCGAAGAATCTTTGCTGTACCCTTTTGTAATTTGGCCCGTGCCCCTTGGCATTCCCTATAAATACCAGGGGGATGAACAGTGTAAGGGGACCGGGGGGGGAATTCGAGTACTTTCCATTTCCGTTTCACCTTCGCTATTGCATCCGACGCTTGGCCACCTTCGCTCTCTCCCCTGCACAAGTGCGGAGGTTGGGCAAGTGTGTTCCCAACAGCTCCTATATCCCGTAGAGCTTATCGAATGCCTCCCAGAGAGTTGGCAGAGCTGAAGATCCAATTGCAAGAGCTTTTGGATAAGGGTCTCATTCGCCCAAGTTCATCTCCTTGGGGCTGTCCTGCTATCTTTGTGAAGAAGAAGGACAAAAGTCTTCGTCTGTGCGTTGACTATCGCCCGCTCAATGAGGTCACCATCAAGAATAAATATCCTTTGCCTCGCATTGACCTTCTTTTCGACCAGTTGTCTGGAGCCAGAGTGTTCTCCAAGATTGATCTCAGATCTGGCTATCACCAAATAAAAATCCGTCCAGAAGACATTCCTAAAACAGCTTTCACCACCAGATACGGCCTATATGAGTACTTGGTCATGTCCTTTGGCTTGACCAATGCCCCCGCTCATTTCATGTATCTCATGAACTCTGTGTTCATGCCAGAGCTCGATAAATTTGTAGTCGTGTTCATTGACGACATCCTTGTCTATTCAAGAACTCCTGAAGATCACGCCAAGCATCTTCGAATCGTTCTCTCTCGTCTCAGAGATCACCAGCTGTATGCCAAGTTCAGTAAATGCGAATTCTGGCTAGATCAAATTCAATTCCTTGGTCATGTCCTGTCCGCTGAAGGTGTGTCAGTTGACCCTGAAAAAGTGGCAGATATCTTGGATTGGAAGCCACCTACCACTGTCCGCGAAGTTCGCAGCTTCATGGGAATGGCTGGATACTATCGTCGTTTCATCCCAGATTTCTCCAGAGTCGCCAAGCCTATCACAGAGTTGTTGAAGAATTCCGTGGATTTCGTTTGGTCACCAGCCTGTGAGCAAGCCTTTCAAGCCCTGAAGAAACTGCTAACTACATCACCAGTCCTAGCTCAACCAGATATCGAGAAACCCTTCGATGTATACTGTGATGCATCTGGTACTGGTTTGGGCTGTGTTTTGATGCAAGAAGGACGAGTAATCGCTTATGCCTCACGACAGCTTAAGCGACATGAGGAAAACTACCCCACCCATGATCTTGAGCTAGCAGCAGTCGTGCATGCCTTGAAGATTTGGCGTCACTATCTGTTAGGCAGTACCTGCAATATGTATACGGATCACAAGAGCCTAAAGTATATATTCACTCAGGAAGAATTGAATATGAGGCAGAGAAGATGGCTTGAGCTGATTAAAGATTATGATCTCAAAGTACATTACCATCCTGGTAAGGCAAATGTAGTTGCCGATGCCCTCAGTCGCAAGTCACACTGCAACTGTCTGACGACGAAGCCCTATGATCTTTCCTTGTGCCATGAACTTGAAAGGATGGGTATCGAAATGATCCCGCAAGGAAGCCTGAACAATGTCAGCATAGAAACATCCATCAAGGATCAAGTCATTGCTGCTCAGAAGGATAACCCTGGAATCAAGCACATCATCGAAAAGATCCAGACCGGAAAGGCTGATTGTTTCAGGATCGATGATGTAGGAGTTGTTTGGTTCAAGAACCGTCTAGTAGTTCCCAAGGTGCCTGAATTGAGACAGTTAATCCTTGATGAAGCACACTTGACCAGATTCTCTATTCACCCTGGTAGCAACAAGATGTACCAAGACTTAAAGCAGAGATTCTGGTGGACTAAAATGAAGATTGAGATTGCTCGGTATGTCGCTCAGTGTGATACCTGCCAAAGAGTCAAGGCAGTACACATGAAGCCTGGAGGAGAATTGCAACCTTTGTCAGTACCCGCTTGGA
Source organism: Coix lacryma-jobi var. lacryma-jobi (assembly GCA_009763385.1). Taxonomy (NCBI): domain Eukaryota; kingdom Viridiplantae; phylum Streptophyta; class Magnoliopsida; order Poales; family Poaceae; genus Coix; species Coix lacryma-jobi. The sequence continues at coordinate 79,721,922 of CM019826.1, read as the reverse complement.
AATGGGACGACATTAGTATGGATTTTGTTAATGGACTACCCAGAACCCAGAAAGGTTTTGATTCCATTTGGGTAATCGTGGACCGACTCACTAAGCAAGCTCACTTTTTGCCAGTCAAGACCAGTTACACTGTCCCCATGTATGCCACCTTGTACAAGAACAACATAGTGAAGCTTCATGGCATACCCAAGAGCATTATCTCTGACCGTGGTACCCAGTTTGTCGCTAAGTTTTGGAAAGCGTTCCATACCTCACTTGGAACCAAGCTCTTGCATAGTACAGCTTATCATCCTCAAACTGATGGACAAACAGAGCGAGTCAACCAAGTGCTGGAAGACATGTTGAGAGCCTGTATTCTTACCTTCGCAGATACTTGGGATGACTGTTTGCCTTTGGCAGAGTTCTCGTATAATAACAGCTACCAAGAGAGCATCAAAATGGCACCCTTTGAAGCACTGTACGGTCGTCGTTGTCGTACACCCCTCAGTTGGTCTGAGCCCGGAGAAAGAGAATTCTTCGGAGTTGACCTGGTTAAAGATATGGAAGAGAAAGTCAAGCAGATACAGGAGAATATGAAGATTGCCCAATCTCGACAGAAGAGCTACGCAGACAAGAGACGTCGACCTTTGAAGTTTCAAGTTGGAGATTATGTATATCTCAAGGTCTCACCAACCAAAGGAGTCACTCGTTTTGGAGTCAAAGGAAAGTTAGCACCTCGCTACATTGGTCCGTTTGAGATTTTGGAATGTTGTGGCAAGGTAGCTTACAAGCTGAAGTTGCCTGATCATCTCTCCGCTGTCCACAATGTTTTCCATGTCTCCCAACTCAAGAAGTGTCTCAGAGTACCAGAACATGTCGTGGAAGTTGAAGGTGTCGAGCTAGAGCCTGATCTGTCCTACTCAGAATACCCAGTTCGCGTGTTGGACCACAAGGATCGCGTTACCCGAAGAACCACCACAAGATGGTACAAAATCCAGTGGAACCAGCACTCTGAAGAAGAAGCTACTTGGGAATCTGAAGACTTCTTAGCAAAGAACTACCCCGACTTTCTCGAATCTCTGTCAATGTAAAGTTTTGCCTTTATCCCTTCTTTGTCCTTTTGTAAGACGTGGAATCTCGGGGCGAGATTTCTTTAAGGGGGGGAGGCTGTAACACCTCTGGTGTTTAGCATGTAATTAACTTGACATATCATCATTAAGCATCTTGATCATGATTTCATGTGTATGCATTTTGCTAAGTGTATCATTTTATGTGATTTATCTCTATTGCAAAAACCCTATTTAGCCCACTTCTCTCTACTAGGGCAAAATGGTAATTTCATCTCTGTGATTAGCTTTGTGTAATTCTTATTCCTTTGGTGTCTTGAAGTGTTGTTGTGTTGGCCAAAGTTCAAAAATCAGAATTTGATTTCAAAACTCTTTGCAAAACCCTGATTTCCAAATCCTGGATTTTATCCCTCTTGTTGTGATTCAAAAATTATTCAAAATTTGGGATTGGTCCAAAAAGCAAAGTTGTAGATCTGTCAAAGAGAAACAACTTTGGTATTTACAAATTTTCAAGTTACAGTACAAAGTTTTGAGTTATTTCAAATTCTATCAAACTCCAGTTTTTGTCCCCTTTTCAGTTTTCAAAATGAGTTCAAAAACTAATGAGTTTCAGGAAAAGTGTATAATAGCAAAGTTGTAGGTTTTGACAAATGGAACAACTTTCATATATAAAGATTTTCAAGTTTTAGTTTGAAATCCAGAGTAATTTTGATTTGAATCAAGTTTGAAAAAGTGTCCCCTTTACTGTTTTCAAGTATTGTTCAAAAACTATTTGGAATTTGAAAATGTTCATATTGACAAAGTTGTAGATCTCGTTTTTCTGAGCAACTTTGGTGTTTTGAGTTTTTGTCGCTCAGTTCAAGTTTTTGAAGTATTTTGCAAAATACAGAAACCAGCCAAAGGTCAAACCCTAGCCTAGACCCTGTTCATCTTCTCCGGTAGGGGGGGGGGGTCCGGCCATGGCCGCCTCGCCGTCGCCGCGTGCGCCACGCGCCTGGCTGCTGTCCGCCTGCTCCCGACCAGCCGCCTGCAACCGCGACAGCACGCCGCACCCGCACGCGCAACCGCTGACCCTCGCACCCGTCCCCCACTGCTCCCCGACACCGCCGCCGCGTGTTCAACGTCGGCGAGCTCACGCCCAGGCCCCGAGCGCGCGTCAACCCTGCTGCCAGAGCACAATCGAGTGCGCACGCCTCCGTGAAGCTTACCCGCCTGCCCGTGGCACCTCTCCGCCCCCGAGCGCGCCTATAAAACCTCCCCGCCGGTGAGCCGAAGCCCTCACCGCCTCCGCCACCGTCGCCAGCTCACACCAGCGCCTCCCGAGCTCAACCATCTAGCTCAGGAGCTCCGCCGTGTCCTTGTGCAGCTTCACCACCCCTCAATTTGGTCTCTACCGTCCCTGGTTGCCCGGCGTAACTCGCCGTTCCCATCTCCGGCGAGAAGCCCGTCGAGGTCGGGATCGTGAAATACTCCCTCTCCGGCCTTGATCATCTCCCTCCGACCCCCGCATCACCTTCCTTGCTCCTTTGCGCCTCTGACAGACCCCTTGCGGTCACTTGTATCGCGCAGGATCGCCGAGTCGACGATCGCCGCCGTGAGACGTCCGCCGGTCACCGTCGACCACCTCCCTCCGTTCATCCCCTTCCCTCGCCGAGCCGCTTAATCGACTCACGGTGAGCTCCTGAAGCCTCCCATCTCCTCGGTTTCGCCTGAGACGCCTCGTCGTGGCCGGCGTAGCAACGCCGCCGCCGTCGGACGGTCGCCGGCGAACGGAGGAGAAGAACAGTGCCGTTTTCTTTTTTCCCATACATGTGAATAGTGTTCAGATTTCATATTTTTGTGTGATTTTCTGTGTTGATCCTTAAATTCTGAAATTTTTGTGGTAGACTCTTTATGCTCTGAAGTATTTTATAAAAATATGAAACTTGAGTTTTGTGCAAAAGTTTGAAAATGAAAAATCCCCCTTTTAATTAATAAATGATGGTTTTGGATTTTTAGAAAATGTTTTATAACTCCAAAATTTATGAGATCACTTTTTGTGAGCTAGTTATGCCATGACAAGTCTCTGGTGAAATTTTGAAGTCATTTGGAACAAGTTGATTTTTGAGCTTTATTTTAATTAAGGAATAGTGCCTTTTGTTAATTAAGTGTCTAGATTTAATTGAGCACCTTAATGACCTCCAAAAATTATGAAATTTGTTTTGCCATATACTTGTACCCTAATGAACTTGTGTGATTAATTTGGTAATTTTTGGAGCACCTTCATAAAATGACCTTTTTAAATAATTAAGAAAAATAGAAAAGGTGATTAGGGTTAGCGTTGAATGCTCTGTGATGTGACTTTTGGGATTGCTTGATGTTCATAGACCCCTACCCTTTGGTCTATGATGTTTGTGATGCTATGTTTGATTGATGCTTAGGATAGTTATGATATAGTCTAGTTTAATCAATTTTGCCTAAGGAAGAAATGGTTAACTTTTATGCTCAACCTAGATTTCGATTATGCCTTGCCTTAGAGTAATCTTGAATCTGTGGTATTGTCTTGCACCTGAAGTCCATGTCATCATTCTCATGAGCATTCATCATTGCATCCGTATAGTTGACGAAGAAGGCCCTGAAGTCGAGGTAGCCGCCGAAGGATCTGTCCCCGAGGCAACCCCAAGCTCCGACGCTTATACCTACCCCGACTCTGCTCTTTTTGCCATCCAAGGCAAGCCCCGGTGCATTTAACCCTACCTTGCTTTTATAAATGTTTTCTTAAATGTTTTGAGTTAAATTATTGCATTAGGTTGATAGGAGTTGAGTGAAATCCTATCTGATGCATTATCTACCTTGACCAATGATACACCCGATACCGCTTTCAAAAACTATTTGCAAATGCTTAGCAATGCTATATGATAGATTTGCAATAAAAATGCCAACTTCAAAGTGTGATCACTTTAAGAATATTTATGGGAATTTCTGGTTTACTCCCACTATTGGCTAAGTATCTGATCCGTACCTAGTCAATGGGAAGGAGAGGTTGTCCTTGCGTACGGTGCCGTCATGTTGTAGTCCGGGACTCAACAGTTGACACCGACCGGGACAGGGTTGAAAAACTGACAGGACCTGTACTCTTGGGTTAGAGTCCCGAGGTGCTTGTCGCTGGCTGGAAAATTTAGGGACCACCTGTATGGGGGCCTGATTGACTAAGACTTGCAACTATTCACATACTACGGAAAGCTTCGGCTCCGAGGAATCCTTTATTGGACCGACAACCGCGCACTGGGAGTGGAGAGATGGCGGAAGTAGCATGTACCCACGTGGGTTAGAGGCCCGGATTGGAGTGGTGTACTGTACTTCCGGGTGGCGTAGGACCGGGCCCAATCTTGGAGGAATCGTGGTAGACGAGTTGGCATATGCAAGCTTGGGTGCTACATATGCAGTGTGGATAGGGACCCTCAGCTGAGTATTATTTATCCGGATTAACGCTGCTCCTCGGTTATGGAGACTTAGTCACTGACTGTCAACAGGGAGTGGTTCTCAACTAGGTCTGTTTTGGAAAGTAAAATGAATCAAGGATGATGACGGAACAAGGAATACCGCATCTTTCAAAATAAAAATGAGGTTTACCAAAAATGCTTTTCTGCAAAATACTTGAACTTGCTTAAGCCTTACCTTGACTACCCTAAGCCTGCATTCCTGAGTCTTCTCCCTTTTCTTTAGTCGGGTAAGTCTTGTTGAGTACCTTTGTACTCAGGGTTCTTTTACCCATGTTGCAGGTATGGCAGATCCCTCAGTATGCCTTGGACCCTGCTGTGTGACTGTTGTTCAGGAAGAGGCCGATGAGGCCGATGAGTGATTATTCACCCTTGGGCTGGGTGAAGTATCTTTATTATTGTCATATGCTACCTTGCCAACTCTATCTATTTGAACTATGGTCTGTAATAACTTCACTTTAAGTTTATGTTGAACACTGGTTTGTAAAACTATTGTTATTTAAGTCTTCCGCTATTTACTCCGATGTTTTTGTCAAAATGTTCAAGAGATTGTAACTGAATTGTGAGATGATCCTGCGGACATCGGGCACTGATGTAGCCCAGTGGCGAACCCGGTCCTAACCTCTTGGCTGTACGGATCGACTGTCAGGGGTTGATAGTGATCAGTGGGCCATGGGATTAGGGCCGTTACGTCACAGAGGGGCACTCGGGCAGGTTAGTCTCTGCTGAAGGGTCAGCCTCCTCGTTCCTGGACACCTCCTGGATCTCCGGCTCGACATTTGCTTCCGGCTCCTGGTCGGGCTCTGGGGCTGTCGATCCTATTGCAATGCGATAAATAAATAAATAAATAAAATAATGAACGGTGCACTTATGATGCATGCAAAGTAAACCTTTCTTGTAAACCAACAAAACCAACTTGATGAACAACTTTTGACATTGAGGAAAACACTTATTGACTGCATCAAATAAAACCATTAACTCAACTATTTTCTTTTGATTAATTCAAAAGGAACCTAGGTTTAAACACGAAGTTTATTTTTCTGAATTTAGAAAAACCCATAAAAATTACAGTAGGCACCCTACAGCTACTGGACTCCCTTGTACAAATTTCATCAAAAAATAAATTACTGAACAGCAGATATAAAAAGACGAAATAAACTACCAAAAAGGTAGTCTGAATTAAATTTTCTTTTAAAAAGTGTCAAACAACAGATTTTTCCTTCCTATTACAACCTTGCTGCAGAAAAATTACAGCTTAAGCAATAACACATAATTCTATACAAAATAAATAAGTTTATCTCAAAATAAACCCTTTGAACTGTAGCCCTACTGGAAAAGGGTGCAATCCTCATTTTTCATATTTTTTCCAGATTCTACTCCATATTTAATATTTATCAAGAAAGTTCCATGAACAGAAACATCATATTCCCATACAAGAACCCATACCTAGCATTTTTCTCAGCTTGAACAGAACATACAGACACTGTATAAATTTCCCATATTTTATTTCCACATATATTTCTCTCAATAATTATTTTAACAAAACAGCTAAAAAGGCATTTAAATCTAAACATATACTTTTCCTACAGAAGCAGACCCTCATAAATTTTTCACAGACACATAACTTCATAAGAATCATACACAATTTTTTCCCATGAATTAATTCAACCAGAAAACATGTAATCCCATTTATTTAACAAAAAGCACATAAACTGAATTAAATACAAACAGTGCCATAAACTGCTACCAAAAATACTTTCACATTTTTCTCTGATAGGTCTACTCATGTACAGGCTAGCAAAACTGGGAGCACCTCATTTGCATCATTATAACATGCTACACAAAATAAACAAGGTTTCTCTGGAAAATAACAAGAAAAGAAAAAATATTTGAAAACTCCCGGCCCAAACTTGTGTGGACTCGGCCCATGGACCAAGAGCGGCTGACGTGCGGGGCCAGCTGGGTCAACGTACTCACTTATCAGTCATAGCAGAACAGAAGAGGGGTTTGACCGCGCGGTTCTCGCCGACGGCAAGGTCGCCGGCGGTGAGGTGGCTCTTGGCGAGCTTGTCTCGACGAGGCGGATCGGGTGGTGGGGTTGGTTCGACCAGAGGACGGCCGTAGCCTACCGGCGGCGAGCTATGGCGGATGGCAGCGGCGGCGCGGCTCGGCCGTGCCATCTCCGGCGGTCGCCGGTGCAATGGGTGCGTGCGTAGGCTCGAGTAAACCCTAGGAAAGCTACGTGGCGGGTTGGTTGGGCCGGTGAAGCTCCAGAGGAGCTTGGCCACGTGCGAGGGCCACGGCGGCGGACATGGCGCTTGTCCGGGTGAAGGAGGGAGATAGGGAGCGGTAGCGTTGAGGCCGAGGGGTGTTCTCACCTTGCTTTGGTGCGGTGAAGAGCTCCGGGGAGAAATGGGGCTCGGCGGAGGCTCGGTTGTCGTGGAACGGTGGCGCGGGCTCCTCGGCGGCGAACGGCGACTGAAGGGGGCGCTGCGTGTTCTGGTGTCGGTGGAGCTCGGCCGGGGGTGCGGGTGCGCGCACCGTGTGTTCCTCGCGAGGGCGGAGCGGTGGTTGGGCTTAATCGACCGGCGGTGGCTCGGCTAGGGTTGGAGCGACGAGGGGAGTTGCGGTGGCGAACGGCGTTAGGGGTGGTGTTCGCATGCGGGAGAGAGAGCGGGAGCTGGCGAGAGCTGGGGCGTGCGAATGATGGGTGAAGGAGGGAGGAGTGCGGGGCGCTCAGTTTTTCTTCGGTCGGTGGTAGTGGCGGGGCCCGGTGCGGCGAGCGGCAAGCGGCGGCACGACAGGTGAGGGCAGCGCGCGGCAGCTGAGGCGCGCGCGGAGTGGCCGCGGCAGATCACTTGCATGATCGGGCGGAAACGATCGCGTGGAGAGTCGGCGAGCGGGATCCGCAGCAGGAGAAAGCCGCCACGCGGCGGTTCGGCTGGCGTACGGTGCGGCGAGCCGGTCGGCCGGTACGCGGGCGCGCGGCGCAGCATGCACGGAGCGGCGTGAGGCGAGCGTGGGCCGGCGCGGTGCGGGATGGGCCGAAAGGTTTGCGCCGGAAGAAAAACAAAACTCTTTTTCTTTTTCCAAATTTTCCTAAACTTTGACCAAATCAAAACAGTTTCAAAAACTCAAAACTAGACTTTGACCCAAAAATAAAAGTTGCTCCAAATAATTTTCTCTATAACTTTCATATAAGACATATGTTCTAAAAATCATTTCTCTAGCCTACACATATTTAAAGTCAATTTTATGCCATAAATCATTTTTGTTCCCACATTTTTAATTATTAAACTATACTGAACTAGGTCAAGGTGTCAACATAAAAAGTGTTTTACTCAATATTATCTATTTTATAAAATTATTTGCCAAGACAGAAGTTTATTTAAACAACCAAGTCCTATTGAAACTAAAATTCAAATAAACAATCAAAAGGCAAAAACACTTCCATGCACATGAAATGATGCAATGCATTGCTTATGGAAATGTAGTAGCTCATGTGGTTCCTAATGCAGTGCTTGACACTAGGGTGTCACAACCCTTCCCCCCTTAAAGAAATCTCGTCCCGAGATTTAGGTTACATACCACTTCTTATAAAAAGCGGGGTAATTCACGCGCAAGTACTCTTCGGTTTCCCAAGTTGCATCATTGGGTCTATGATTACTCCAAAGAATCTTGTAAGTCTTTATTTCGCGGTTGCGAGTTACTCTGGTCTTTGTATCCATTATCTCCTGAGGTTGTTCGTAATACTCTAGGTCTGACCTGGTGGTGATATCCGGTATTCGAACATCTTCTCGTTCGGGTACTTGAAGATATTTCTTTAACTGCGATACATGGAACACTAGAAAGATTGCATTCATCTTCGGAGGTAACTGTACTTCGTAGGCTACTTCACCTTTTCTGGCTATAATCTGGTATGGTCTCACATATCGGGGTGCTAATTTCTTCTGGATTCCAAAACGTTAGACCTTTCTCATGGGTGAGACTTTAAGGTAAACGTAGTCTCCTTGGAATTCCAAAGGTCTCCATCGGGTGTCAGCATAACCTTTCTATCGAGATTGCGCTGCCTTGATATGTTGCTGCACAGTTTGCACAATCTCTTCGGCATCCTTTACATAATCTGACCCATAGAATCCTCGATCTCCTGATTCTACCCAGTTTACTGGTGTTCTGCATCTTCGTCCATACAAAACTTCAAATGGTGCCATCTTTATGCTTCCTTGATAGCTATTGTTATAAGAGAACTCTGCTAGAGGTAACCATTTCTCCCATGATTCTCCTGAGGAAAGTACACATGCTCTGAGGATATCTTCCAAGATTTGATTCACTCTTTCTATTTGCCCTGCGGTTTGAGGATGGTAAGCGGAACCACGTACCAACTTAGTTCCTAGCTCCTTATGCAACTGTTCCCAAAAACGAGCTATGAACTGGGGTCCTCTGTCGGAAACAATCCTTTTGGGAATCCCGTGTAATCTTAAGATGTTCTGAATGTACAAATCTACATATTGGTATGGTCGATATGTAGTCTTGACTGGTACGAAATGAGCCACTTTGGATAATCGATCCATAATAACCCAGATAGAATTGTGTCCCTTTCGGGTGACTGGCAATCCCGTAATGAAATCCATACTAATATCTTCCCATTTCCATTCTGGGATTGACAGCGGTTGCAACAACCCTGCGGGTTTCAAGTGTATAGCCTTTATCCTGCAGCAAGTATCGCACTTCGTGACATAAGCTGCAACGTCTTTCTTCATCTTGGACCACGAATACCTTGTTCTCAGATCTTGGAACATCTTATTACTTCCCGGATAGATAGACAATTTTGAATTCTGAGCTTCTTTCAAAAGTCGGTCTCTTAGTACCGTATCCTTCGGAACCACTAACCTTTGATTGTACCATAAAATCCCTTGTTCATCCATCATGAAGATCAACGAACTACTGATTTCCAGTCTCTTCTTGATCTGACAGATTTCTTCATCATTCTTTTGTCCTTCAATGATATCACTTTCCAGGGTACACTATATGGTGATATTATTTAGCATAACGGGGTGCATTAGGTTGAATCCATCTTCCAACAATGGTTGTATGGAGTTACAATGAGCCTTGCGACTCAAAGCATCTGCAACCACATTTGCTTTTCCGGGGTGGTAATGAACTTCTAGGTTATAATCCTTGATCAGCTCTAACCATCTTCTCTGCCTCATGTTCAACTCTGGCTGAGTGAAGATATATTTCAAACTTTTGTGATCTGTTTATATGTGACAAAGATTACCCATAAGGTAGTGCCTCCAAATCTTGAGTGCATGAACTACTGCGGCCAATTCCAAATCATGAGTCGGGTAATTCTCTTCATGCGGTCGTAACTGGCGTGAAGCGTAGGCTATGACTCTTCCATTCTGCATAACTCGTGAAGTTTACCCGTGAAGTTTTCATGGCAGGGCATCAGTCGTCTCTACGACCACCAACCCCTCCAGATGTCTTTCAGGATGATGAAACTCTGAGTATGATATCTGACAACGACCCAGAAGGACCCGGAGAAACCGAGTCATTAAAGGCTGAGAGAATCAGAAGGAATCAAGCTAAAGAAGCTCACAGAAGGCGCGCAAATCACCGCAAGGAAGCTGTAGACCGCTACAATGTACGACTCGACGAATATAATACTCGGAGGCACCTAGAAGAGGACACGGAAAATCATGCTCGCGCCCAACGTGATCAGGAGCATCAATCACAAAATGATCACAATCGCCGACGAGCTGATTGCTCCCGCATCCTCGAGCCTGAGTTTATGAGAGTCGCTGGTCACAAGGTATTCCAGACACCTTACCAGAACATTATGGCCCTAGCTACAGAGATGGGAGCCAAGGACAACCGCACCCCCGATGAAGAGCGATGACTGATCATGCTTCAGACTACTGCGCTACAACTCCGGGGATGGAACCTTGAGTCTTTAGCTGATGAACAAGCTTCATCCCATCCAAGCCAGAGGAGACCTGTTCAAGAGCGACTCGGCCGGGTTCCAGCGAGGAGTCGTCTGGGCCACCGAGTACCTGATCAAGCTGAGGGAGGAGCCGAATCTTCATAACAAGGAGTCGCAATTGCGGCATCCGACGCAGTCGATCGTTTCCCTTGCTTTTCCCAGAGGCTACGAGCAGTTCCGTTCCCACGAAAATTCAAACCCGGGAACTACTCAAAGTATGATGGGAAGACAGAACCTAAGCGGTGGCTCAGACTGTACGCTCAAGCAGTTGAGTTAGCAGGAGGAAGCAACTACGTCAAAGCACTCTTCCTCCCAATGGCTTTAGTGACAATGCCACTCGCTTGGTTCGATAGGCTTAAGCCCGAGTCCATCGACCCCTAGGAATAACTCCATCGTATCTTCATAGAGAACTTTGTGGGTGTCCCCGAGAGATCAGATCCCCAGACTAAGCTCAGGACCTGCAAGCAACAGAAAAACGAGTCAATACGGGAGTACCATAGGCCCTTCTCAGAGATCCGCTCCACAGTATCTGACATCACAGATAGAGAAGTAATTGACCTTTTTGGCAACAGAATTTGCGAAAGGTACAATTACAAAGATTTCATCAAGCAGGACCCGACCACCGCTGACAAGTTCAATCGGGCCGTAAATTCCATGATTGCAACAGAAGAACGCACTCAGGAAGGCGATCGAGGGAACAATCAGAGAGGCAACCAGGAACCACAGCAAAACACCCGCAAGATAACAGGAGACAATACTGTTGCTGCCATGGAGCCTCAGAAGAAGGGGAATAAGCCATCCACCTTTGATGACTTACTCGACGGACCGTGCCCTTTCCATCCTAAAGGAGGACATCAGGATAGGCATTGTCGACAGCTCAAGGAGAGAGGCTTAAACTCCGACTTCAATAAAAACAAGAAAGACAATGGGAAAAAAGCAGCCGAAGACCCTCAGCAGGACGCTGGCGGTTTCCAGCACCCCAAAGGGACCATCAACGTCATATTTGGGGGAGTAACTAGCAGCGACAACAAAAGGCTCCAAAAGCTTTCCCTATGAGAAATTATGTCTACAGAACCAGCAACTCCCAGATATCTTGACTGGTCTGAACACCCGATTAGTTTCTCCCGAGCGGACCAATGGACCAGTGTCTCCATTGCAGGGCATTACCCGCTAGTCCTAGATCCTACGGTCGCCGGGTTTACGTTGGGAAGAGTACTCATCGATGGAGGGGCAGGACTTAACGTCATCTTTGCAAGCACGCTACGCAAGATGAATCTGGATCTCACAACCCAGCTCACACCATCAAGTGCCCCTTTCTACGGCATAGTACCCGGAAAGGCGTTGTACCACTTGGAAGGATCATACTACCCGTCACTTTTGGAACTCAGATCAATTACCGGACTGAGTACATCAGTTTTGAGGTAGCCAACTTTGAATCATCGTACCACGCCATATTTGGACGACCAGCCATCGCCAAGTTTATGGCAGTGCCTCATTACCCGTACCTTTTGCTGAAGATGCCGGGTCCTAAGGGAATTCTAACCTTCAGGGGTGACTTGAAGCGATCATTCGATTGTGACACAGAGGCTGTTCAAATTGCTGAAAAAGCTCAACTCGCTCTGAAAGTACAAGAACTCGCTCAGATGGTGCATAGTACCAAGCCTGGATATTTAGAAATCCCAACCAAGAAGGCGGGTCCTATCCAACCATCAACAGAAGTCTCTACAAAAACCATTGACCTAGAAACCGGTGATCCCTCCAAGACAGCGGTTATCAGTGCTCACCTATCTAAAGAATAGGAATTCGCGCTCACCAAGTTCCTTAGAGCAAACAAAGATATATTTGCTTGGAAACCGGCTGATATGCCAGGAGTCCCAAGGAATTTGGCTGAGCACAAATTGGAATTAAAAGAAGGTTCTAGATCTATCAAGCAAAGACTACGATGATTCTCACCAGAGAAGAAAGAGGCGATCAAGAAGGAAATAGCCAAACTACTCGCAGCCGGATTCATCAGAGAAATCCTCCACCCCGAGTGGTTAGCTAACCCAGTGCTAGTCAAGAAGAAGAACTCTGCTGAGTGGCGCATGTGTGTCGACTACACAGACCTCAACAAACACTGTCCAAAGGATCCTTTCGGATTACCAAGGATAGATAAAATAGTTGATGCCACCGCAGGCTCTGCTCTATTATCCTTTCTGGATTGCTACTCCGGATACCACCAGATTGCTCTCAAAGAAGAAGATCAACCCAAGACATCATTTATAACTCCCTTTGGCGCCTACTGTTATAAAACCATGTCCTTTGGGCTGAAGAATGCAGGGGCCACTTATCAACGAGCTATCCAAGATTGCTTGGGTGACCAAATCGGCCGCAATGCAGAAGCTTATGTTGATGATGTGGTCATAAAGACAAAGGATCCGACTACTCTCATACCATACCTGGAGGAAACTTTCAACCGACTACGCGCATATCAATGGAGACTCAGTCCCACAAAATGCGTTTTCGGAGTACCCTCAGGCCAGTTACTCGGATTTCTCGTTAGCCATCGGGGCATCGAGGCTAGTCAAAAGCAGATCTCAGCTATCATCAACATGAAGCCACCTACCTCAGTCAGGGATGTTCAGAAGATCACCGGGTGCATGGCCACGCTGAATCGATTTATCTCACGGCTGGGAGAAAAGGGACTTCCTTTCTTCAAATTACTCAAGGCTGGCGATAAATTTCAACGGACAAAAGAAGCGGACAAGGCCTTCGTACAACTCAAAGGATACCTTACCAATTCACCTATACTGACGCCACCCGAACCCAAGGAGCCGATGATGCTTTATATCGCAGCTACAACAAATGTTATAAGCACAGCGATCATAGTGGAGCGCAAGGATGACAAGCACATCTACCACACCCAGCGACCAGTATACTACATCAGCGAGGTACTCTCCGACTCAAAGGTCAGATACCCGCAAGTACAGAAATTGCTCTATGCCCTACTTATATCTTCAAGAAAGCTACGACATTACATCGAAGCTCATGAGATCACAGTTGTTACGGATTTTCCTTTGGGAGAAATCCTCCACAATCGTGATGCTACTAGTAGAATTTCCATGTGGGCTGTCGAATTGGGGGCACTCCACATCAAATTCACTCTCAGGAAAGCAATCAAGACACAGGCTCTAGCTGATTTCATTGCCAAGTGGACAGAAATACAGCAGATCCAAGACAGCCCTATTCCCGATCATTGGAAGATGTACTTCGATGGGTCCCTAAAACTCGGAGGAGCAAGAGCCGAAGTACTACTTGTATCACCCGCCGGAGAGTAGCTCAAGTACGTTCTACAAATATTGTGGCCCGCTACCAACAATGAAGCAGAATATGAAGCGCTACTCCACGGACTCAAGCTAGCAGTCGCATTGGGCATCAAGCGACTCCTAGTCTACGGTGACTCTTCTGTGGTAATTCACCAAGTCAACAAAGACTGGGATTGTACCAAGAAACAATGAATGCCTGTTGCGTGGAAGTCCGTAAACTGGAAAAACACTTTTCTGGGCTGGAACTCATTCATGTTACCCGGGATCTCAATGTAGCAGCAGATGTCCTAGCCAAATTGGGTTCCGACAGAGCTCTGGTTCCCAGTGGTACCTTTGTTCATGAGTTATCCAAGCCGTCAATTCAAGAGAAGGAAGAGGTTGATCCAGCACCATCTGCTCAGGCTCTAGTTCTCGCACCCGAGTGGACACAAGTCTTCATCGACTACTTCAAAGAGCATAAACTGCCAAGTGACAAAACAGCCATAGAGCAAGTCACCAGACGTAGCAAAAACTATGTACTAGTCGGGGACAGGCTATATCGATGCGGAGCTTCGTCAGGAGTCCTCCTCAAATGCACTTCACCTGAAGAAGGCAGGGAAATCGTAAATGAAGTTCACTCCGGGTGTTGTGGCAACCATGCAGCATCAAGGACACTAGTTGGAAAAATCTTCAGGTCAGGGTACTATTGGCCCTCAGCCTTGAAAGATGCAGAAGACCTAGTCCGCCATTGTCAGTCATGTCAGTTCTTTGCCAAACAGCAGCACATACCTGCACATGAATTGATCTGTATTCCTCCATCATGGCCTTTCTCATGCTGGGGACTCGACATGGTGGGTCCTCTTAAACGTGCTCCAGGCGGATTCGAGTACATCTACGTCGCAATCGACAAATTCACCATGTGGATTGAGTACATACCATTGGTCAAGTTCAATGCATCCAAGTCAGTAGAATTCATGCAGCGCATCTTCCACCTCTTTGGGATGCCGCATAGAATTATCACCGACCTTGGGTCCCCTTTCACGGCTATCGACTTCAAGTCATGGGCTAGTGACTGTGGAATCAAGATAGACTACGCATCGGTAGCCCACCCACAGTCCAACGGTCAAGTAGAGCGAGCAAATGCCCTGATCCTTGCCGGATTAAAACCAAGGCTATTTGACCTTCTAAAAGATCATGGCGGAAAGTGGGTTGAAGAGCTGCCTAAGGTAGTATGGGGGCTACGGACACAACGAAGTCAGGCAACAGGACAAACTCCTTTCTTCTTGGAGTATGGCACCAAAGCTATCCTTCCGGCTGACCTAATCTGGAAATCCCCACGGACAGAGCAGTACAATGAAGGCGAAGCTGATGATAATAGGCGGCTAGAAATCGACAGCCTTGAAGAATCCCGATTAACCGTACTCTTTCAGTCAGCAAGATACCTTCAAGGGATGAGGCGCTACTATGACAAGAACGTCCATCACCGCACCTTCCAAGAAGGCGATCTGGCCCTGAAGAAAATTCAGAATATCACAGGGCGCCACAAGCTCATGTGACCATGGGAAGGACCCTACATAGTATCCAAATTAACAAGACCCGGGTCATTTGGGCTAGTCACTAAGGATGGTGCTCCGTTGCCAAATTCATGGAATATTGGGCATCTGAAGAAATTCCATACCTAAGGACCACGCTAGAAATCTGACTCAGGGCAAATGTACTCACTACACAGATATTAATAAAGTTTGCAGTTCATCAGTAACAAAAGCTTTTATTATACTTCATTATGACTATTTAGTCACATGAAGCCTATCAGTCATACAATAAGCTTTAGCTATTGTATCCCATCGACTAATATATAATATTACTCAGATGGATTGGTTCAGCAGCAACCATACTCGAGTTACGAGCTCTGAGCTCAATACAACTCTAATGATAGTCGGTTTAATACCCGGCTATCAACCTATAGCGAATATGGTATCTATCATAGTAGATACTAGTTCCTATAAGGTGTAACAAGGGGAGTAGTACTCACCCCGTTACAACTTAACCGGACAGAGGTCCACCCATTTTCGCACTCAAGCTGCGAGTACCAAGAGGATATGATTCACCAAGAAGGAATCATTGTCACGGTCCTTCAAGAGGTGCTTGATCAAAATTATCCCTTGAACAAGGGTACTAAGAGTACTACTCAGGCAAGACTAAGTTCTCTACAAGATCGTTATAAGACTACTAGAGAAACAAAGTCACATGACCCAAACTCAAAGTGGTAGAGAGCACCCGGATAGACTCGTCTCATAAGACGCTTGGTCATATGTCCACATCAAATAGAAACAACCCATTGACAAGAACTTTCTTGCAATGACGAGTTGATACGAACTTCACAACGACTGAAAAGTAACTAATACATTGATTCTTTATATTTGACAATAATTATTTCCAGGGAATACAAGCGGCAATTAAACGATCAAGGAGGCTAAGCTACTCTACAAGATCTAAAATTTTCGAGTACTCCTCTGCCGCGGTCTTCACCACGTCTTGCATCGCCGCAAGATCCTCATCGCCTTTGCCTTCAGGAAGCGTCATAAGTGATGACAAGTCGAAGGACGGCAGATGCAGCCGCAGTGTTGCCATTAGACCCTGCACAACTGAAGTCGACTAGTACTTTGCGCCAGCCGTCCAGGTGCAGCTTTGGCTCGATCAATCAAAGACTCCTCGACTTTTTCAGGGCACGAAATCATATCCAGAATGGGCTCGACAGCACACTCCAACGCCTTCAAGGAAGCCTGCGAAGACTCTAGAGCTTCCCGCGACTCCTTCGTAGATTTCAAAGCCCGCAGGAGGTCCCGGTCAACACCCTCACGCATCAATTTGGCCTCTTGAAGAGTACTTTGCGCATTAGCAAATACCTCCTCAAGCTCCGCTTGCTTTCGGTTGAACACGCTTTGCCACCCGGAAGCCAGTTTGTTCGCATCTGAAGACACATCAGTCGGATACCGTGTCATCAGTTAGCAAGGATACAAAGACTCGGAGTAGTATTTTCAACTTACCATCCAGTTGTTTCTTGGAAGTTTTCTTCAGCTCCTTCATCTTCTGCTCCAAGGAGGCGTCTTTGGCTATCAGCGCAACCTCCCAGTTATGAGCAGCATCACGCTCAGCTACTGCAGTCTTAAGTCTACCTTGAAGCTCGTTGATGCGATTGTGCAGGAGTTGGTTGGCCACTTTCTGGCTAATTTGGTCTTGGGCGATGTAATCTCGAAGCTTCTGATTCTCACGAGACATCTCCTGACGGATCCGAGTGATGTGGTCCTTGACCTTTACATCAAAGCCCTGCACAAAAATATTACCGTCAGTACTCAAACGACATTGTAACGAATGAAGAGGACTTCAAAAGATTTACCTCGACAAATTACCGAAGCGCTTCGACAGGGGCCCTCACTTGCTCACTTAGCTCTTTCAGCCGAGTGAGGTCCTGGTCGTACCCCACCACATCGAGCGTTGCTCCTTGACACGAAGACTCGGGGGCACCCGCGGACTCTCCCTGCGGAAGAGTGGCTACTTCAGCATTGATGTCGGCTAAGACCATCTCCAGGGTTGGCTCGTCCGGCTGTCGAGTGCGGAAAAACCAATCATTCATTACTCGGTCAAATTCCAACTGAGCAGGAGAACGGAAGATCGAATATGGCACACCAACCTGAGGCAAAGGGATAATATCCACTTCATGTGTTACATCCGCCTAGGGACCAGACGTATAGGAGCCGGGCAGAGGATCTACCTGACTAAAGACGGTAGGGTGCTGATTTCTTCTTTGTCCACCATCTCCGACTCCTCTACCGCCGGAGTCTCAGGGACCGCATCTGAGGCTGCTGCAGTCGACTTTGTTTTCCTACAACAGATGAGTATCTATGTTAGTGCCAGAAATATGCGAGCACTCTACAAGTAAAATCATATGACTTACTTTACGAGCCTTAATGGCCGCGCAACTTCAAGAGAGGTTTCTTCAGTAGCGGGTCTGGAGTCGGAGCCTCCTCAGGGACCGCACTGCTTGAAGTCCCTTGGATTGTTTCAGTATCTGGTACAAAGACATATATAAGACAAGGGTTTATCAAAATCCAAAAACAAAAGGAGTACAAGGTACTCGGGTTTCCCCTTACTAGGAGCACCCATATTACAGTGCTTTTCAGCCAATGCTAGTGACAAAAGTACTTTTCGACAAGCACGGCGCCTACCAGTGCGAGCCTTCTTGGGACAGGTTCCCTGGCTTCTTGAAGTGGAGTCGACGACCTCTTCTGGCTACTCTCAGCTTCTGGGTCTATGAGCATGACATCAGAGTCAGTTGATTCTGTGTCAAGCCAATCAAGGACATCAAGAGAGCTTGGGTTGTTCGGAAGGTCCTCACTTCGGATAGGACCTCCTAGAATTATGCCTCCGCCTTCTTCAGTCGCCGGAGGCAGGGGCGGACAATCATTGTTATCCCTCCCCTGGCCCTATAAAAGGAGAAAACTCAGTCAAGTCAGAACGATATCTACTAAAAATCTTAAAGACAAGACAGGACAACTACTCACCTGAGGAGGCGGGTTGATGGTGCAGAATGTTGTCATCACCGGAACAAGGTGTTCACGGCTCTTGAGCAGTCGGTTCACCCTCCTCAGGATCTCATGATCTGGAAGCTGTTCGGCGTCATGATGACCCGGGTCCTTCGTACCCAGGTACTCAAAGCCAAAGTTGGCTCGCTATTGAAGAGGATGGATGCGGCGCGCGATGAAGTCTTGGACGACGGTGTACCCGTTCAATCTGCCAAGCTTTAATGCATCTATCATATCAATGAAGGGTTGGACGGTCACTACCTCAACGGCACTAATCTTGTCCTTCCACTCCTGGCACTTTTGTGGAGGCCATCCATCATGGCGGTGAAGAGCCGGCGGAGGGTTGGCCATATAAAACCACCCGGCAGCCCAATCTCGGACATAATCTGACAGCTCCACAGTAATATACTGCGTGGCCACTACTAGCCTAAGCTGGATGCTAGCCCCTCCAACTACCTCAACGTTAGCGTCACTAGGTTGACACTTCACCAGAAGAAGTAACGGAAGAGAGTAAAGGATGGACAGATACCCAGGAAAGCTTCACATAGATGAGTGAAGATGGCAATATGGAAGCAGGCATTGGGAGTGATATGGTTGAGAGTCAAACCATAGTAATGGAGCAACCCTCGCAAGAAGTTCGACGCTGGAGTCCCAATCCCCGCTCCATGAAAGATTTGAACATGACTATCTCCGTGGTGTTGGGGGCGGGGGCACGATGATCAGTCGGTACCCTCGACCCATCCAATGGCTGTGCTCGGAGCAATCCTTGTTGCGCCAAGTAAGCAAGCTCCGTTAGCCTGGTATCCGACATTTTCCATGCCAAGACATCAGTGGGCGGGCAAGGATGGCGCGACGTCCCAGTAGTGGTTATCCTGGCCTTCTTCTTCTCCGCAGCGGCTTGTTTCTTAGGACCCATGTTGGTAGCAAGAGACTTTCTGCGCATCAACTGAGGATTGGCTAGGGGATTTTTAACTCTGAAGGAAATGGCTTGATGAAAGCATGAGGAAAACACAGGCCCAACGGTGGCTCATTATAGACCTGTTTCGGCAACCGTTCATCTTTTCCAAACGGCGTTATGAAACCGTTCAAAACCCTAACGGCTGGGAGAACGTTTTGGACGGCGTCAGCAATAGTGAACAGCTAGACAGAGAACAGACAAGTTTCCTTCTTTTTCAAGACATATTTAGTACTCAGAGAACAAGACAAAGGACTCGGAAAATATTCCAAGTACCCGGATCTTATTTATTATTACTCGGAATTACAATAGAGATACATGGAAACATCTTGAGACACAACAACTACCAGCACAAGTACCATCAAGATGTAAAACTCTACTCTAGTGTAATCAAGGTACAGAGTCCTGATGCCTAATGCACCAAGGACCGGGTTCAGTGAGACGCAGTCAAGCAGACACAGAACTTTGGGTAGACACTATGTTTTCAGTGCACTCCAAGGTGGATCTTAGGCAACACCCCAGTACTCAAGGAACTCGGGGGGGAAGACCATCACCCTCGCCGCCTTTTCACAACCTGTGACTCCGAGGTTATCTACGAGTGGTAGTCACAAAAGTTCTTCTAGGCGCACCTCTATATCCCTCTGCTCGCGACCACTTGGAAACCACCCTGGCAGATGGTCCCTTCACAAGAGTTCTTCTGGACACCTCATCTATCTTACAGAAGGAAGATACCCAGGGTCTCGGCCATCTCCACTATTGATCCTACAATACTCATGGAATTAGAGGAAGTCTGGCATCGATGATGGATTTGATTCCCATGTGCACTTCAAGAGGAAGACGACAAAGTTTGCAGTTACAGAAGACGACAAAAATTATTAATACGTACAGCTGGAACAATCATTGGTCAATTATTGCTGATTTCACAGTAATTTTTGTTCAGTGGGGGGTGATAAGGGATGTTTGTTGAAAACATCACCCACCTGAAGCTGAATATTTATTACTCAGATGGAGTAAGCAACGCATCAGTGGCATGTTTTGGCTCCTCAAGACCTTTTATGGATTACCCGGTCATATATTTGGAAGATCCCAAGAACCGACTACTAAGTACTCGGAACGTAGGCTCGGGGGCTGCAGGGTACATATCATAAAGGAAATGTTTTTTCTTACCCAAGAATTACTCAGAAAAGGCTCAAAAGATCCTCAAGGTTATTATAAATAACAAGAGGCTCGGGGGCTACATCCTATGGGTGCACTTTTTAAGAAAAAGTGCACACCATGGAATTTCTTTACCTACGGAGCACTTCAAGATTTCTCAAGACATCACTCGGAGATTCTTAGAGAGAAACCAGAAGATAATGTTATGAGGAAATGATGAAGAGCTCGGGGGCTTGACGGACCAGGATGTCAGAGATGTCATCAGAAGATAATTACTCCGACTAATCCCGGATGGAATGGGAGATCCGAAGACTTGATACGAAGCGTACTTGCATTAGGACTCTCATTGTAACTTAGTCGAGTTCTTAAAGGATGTCTTGTAATTAGAATAGGACTCCTCCATTGTAACCGACTAGGACTCGGTCTACGCAATGCTTCACCCGGATATATAAGGGGAAGCAGGTGCGGGCTCCCATCAATTGAATCATAATCATACACAAGGCATACGCCGCACTGGACGTAAGGTATTATGCTATTTAGGGGCCTGAACCAGTATAAATCGCTGTCCCTGTGTACTCGCCGAGTCCTACGAACGCCGATCCCCACCGAACAAATCTTCTGAGATTACTCAAGACGAGTTTCCAGTTAACAAACACCGACACCACGTTCTCCGAGAAGTCCTCTTGCGGATACATGGGTGTATGCCGAGTCTCTGAGTGATGAGTGATTGTCAACTAGGATGATGCGCATGTTCTTTGGCTTGTGGTGTGCAGGTGTCGAGCACGGATACAGTGATCAGAGGCAAGGTGAAGGTCAAGTAGAGACGTGCCATGCCGAGGGACCGAGAGTGGCGAAGGGCGGACGTGAGGCTTGGACTGAGGGACCGGTGGCCCGAGGATCAGCTGTGGTGGCTGACAGCCTGGGACAGCGACGAGTGAAGACTTGCGGTCATGTGTTACTCGGGTCGTGGACCTGGGGACACGTGTCGGTGGATGGGGTGCACGGGCGGTGCATCCCCTCTACAGCTCCGGTTTGGTGGTTGAGCTAGAGAAAAACCACCGGTGGACGGTTTCCAGGTTTGGGCCTCAAAACCTGTGCGCGGATGGTTTCTGAGTTTGGCCACAAAACTCGGGCTGAGGACGGTTTCCAGGTTTGGTCCTCAAAACCTGGGTGATGTGGGTTTGCTGAGTTTGGGCCACAAAACTCAGGCGTTGGTGGGTTGGTTTCCCGGTTTGGGCCTCAAAACTGGGGGTTGGCTGGAAAGGCTGGTTTCCCGGTTTGGGCCACAAAACCGGGGGTGCAGAGCGAGGGCGGCACCTGGCGGCAATCGGGAGGTTGCGTCGAGGCAACGCTACGATTTGTGCCGGCGTGGCCGTCGGATCCACCTACCATCGAGTTGGTCCAGAATAACCTTAGGGTTTAGCTGGTTCGCTCTGTAAGTAGTTAGGGGTAGAGTGGGAATTAGGAATAGTTAGAATTAGGATAAGTAGGGAGAGACACCCACCTCCCCATCCATCTCAGTCATTTGCTCTTTGCTTCTAGGGTTTCCTGCTCTCCCAATCCCCTACTGTAGCTAGCTGAGATCCGCAGAGAACCATACCTCTGTGTACTGGAGATTTTGAGGAAGTGAGGTCGTAACCTCACAGTTGTAGCATGTGGTAGCCACACGGTTGCAGATCGATGTGTTGATTCGCGTTTCGGTTCGTGTTCTTCGCGTTCTTCGTTTCTCCGCGTTTTTCCCGTCACTCGATCTCCCTGTATCGTGCGTCTTTGCGAAATCCGTTTGAATCAACTTGTTCGTATTTGAAAGGAGATCATTTCCACCGAAGGAATTTATCTAACTCCTTACAAACAAGTAGATCGGGTTGATTTCGTTTTCGTGGCGCTTTTCGGTTCATCCTCCTCCCCTTTCGATTTCCCGGTGATTGAATTGATTTGAGCAGATGATTTCTTGGGGATAGTCTCCTAACTACTCCGTGATCATCCTCTCCAAGTTTGGGAATGTGGGATTTTGATTTGAATCGATTTGGAGAAGATTTGAGTGAAGGGCGACCAAAATCGCCCTCACTGGGAGTTGGCGGACAGTCCGCCGTTCCAGTCGCGGACAGTCCGCACGTCGGGAACGAGCCGGACCAGTGGCCCTGTTCTTCGGCTGTTTGGTTTTTGTTTGACCAGCGGACAGTCCGCCGTTGAAGTTTGCGGACAGTCCGGGAGACGTCCAGCAAGACTTCAGCAGCACTGTTGTTTTGCGGTTTCTGCCGGCGGACGGTCCGCTAGTGAATCGCGGACAGTCCGGCCTTGGGCGGACAGTCCGGGACTCCAGGTCCGAACAGTCCGGGACCTTGCTGAAGCTTTCGGTTTTGTGCGTTTGCTCTCCCGGCTTCCTCGCTTGGTTTTTGGACTTCTCGTTTGGTCTCGTAGTTGACCAAGAAACCTCTCTAGGTATCTTTGCTACTTGTTAGCATCGGTATTTGGGGATTTCTCAACGTAGCCGTCTTTCTACGTTCGGGACTTGGTTTTCGAGGGATGAACTTGTGCCGGTTCTTTTGTCGTTCAGTCTGCTATCGCTTTGTGGTGCCTCGCTGTGATCCTAGGGATCATCCACCCTCTTCCAAGGGTCGTGGGCATCACGTTCTCGGTCGTAGCTTTTGGGGGTTGATTTTGGGACAATCGGCCAAAGTTTCGAAAGAAATTTTTGATCTCCCATTCACCCCCCTCTCTGGTCGCCTTGCTAGTGCTTTCTTGGTCCTTCAATTGGTATCGGAGCGGGTTAAGGATCTTCCACCTTAACCGGTTCCAGATCCATAGAAGGCGACATGGATCGCGGCGTGGGCAAACCGCCGTTTTTCGATGGGACGAACTATGCGTATTGGAAGATACGCATGTCGGCCTATCTTCAGAGCATGGGCTCTTCTGTTTGGGAGATTTGCAATAGGGATGATTACGTTGTCTTGGCTGCTCATGTTACTCAGGTTCAGATGGATGAGCACGATGCAATAGCCCAGCGCGTAATGCTCTTTTCTCCTGTTTGAGCATGTCCGAGTTTGATCGCGTTTCTCACCTCCCCACGGCTCGTGAGATTTGGGCTACCCTCATGCGCTTCCATGAGGGAACTTCTCAAGTCAAATCTCGTCTCTACGAGTCACACAAGCAGGAGTACGAGAACTTTCGACACATGCCTGGCGAGAGCATAGAGAGTTTATTCGCTCGCTTTCAGGTCATTGTCAACAAGATGAGAGCGAACAAGGAGCTGTTGCCTTTTGACGATCATGAGAGGGCTTTGAAGCTTTTGCACACTCTTGATCGGTCAGTGTGGGACTCAAAGGTCCAGGCGATCATCGAATCGTCTAACTATGAGACCCTCACTTGCGACGAGCTCTTTAGTAAGCTCAAGTCTAGTGAGATTGATGCCATGTCGAGGGCTTCTTATGAGAATCCTTCTGGCCCGACTATGGCTTTGGTTTCTGGCTCTTCTGCTAACCCCTCTAGAGGATTTGCACTTTCTTCACTCTTCTCTGTCACAGAGGACCAGCTGGATTCTTTGGGGGATGACGAGCTAGCTTTGCTCGCCAACCGGTTCTCGCGGTTCCACAACAACCGCATGAACCGTCGCCACGGAGGAGGACGCTCAGGATGCTATGAGTGCGGCGACCCCGACCACTTCATCGCCAACTGTCCTAGGAAGAAGAACACATCTGGGAAGGGCGATCATGGGCACAAGTACGGCTTCGGCAAGCGCAATGAGAAGTACGTCCCTATGAGGCACTAGCGGAAGGGCGGCTTCGACAAGGAGTACATCAAGAAGAAGTACATGGAGAAGGCCCAGGCTGAGCAGCGTGCATTCTTCGCCACGCTCAGCGACGTTGACGGCTCGGATGATGACTCTGCTTGCTCAACCGATGATGAGTCCGAGAAGAAGAAGAGGATCGAGGACAAGCTCAACGGCCTCTGCTTCTTCGCCGACGACGACGGCTTCTGCACCATGGTCCTCGGCAAGGAGGTCGACGGTGAGCTGGTGAACTCCCCTCGGAACGACGATGACGACGACACCTCCCAGGTATCTCTCACCCGTGACGAGCTTTCTGTTGAGGTTGAGAAGCTTACTGCCGCCTTGCTTAGTCAGGATAAGCTGCTTAGGCGTGCCGCTAGAGAGCGCAAGGAGTTTAGGCAGAAGTAGGAGGAAACGGTGAAGGAGCTTGAGTTTGCAAAATCCACCGTGGTCGTGTTTGAGGAGGTAGAGTGTGAGATGTGCACCAAGCACATGACTGACCTTCTCACTTTGAGAGGTAAGTATGCTGCTTTGGTAGGAGAGGTGGATGAGCTGAAGGCTAGACCCTCGCTGTTGGGTGCGTGCAAGACTTGTCCTGTCTTGCAATCCATGTTGGAAGAGAAGAATGCCAAGATTGTGTCTCTTGAGAAGGCCAGCTCGGGTAGTACTTGTGTGACTAGGTGTGCTTTGTGCGAGGGTTTGGAGATGGAGATTGCTAATGTGAAGCATGACAAGATGCAAACCGAGGAAGAAAACACATACCTTCGGACCATCTTGTCATGGGTGTCTTGTGGTGAGCCGCAGCTCGGGATGATGATCTCCCAATTCAAGAGAGCTGCTGGAGGTCCTGGTGTAGGCTTTGCTCCGGGCGTTGATGGTTCTGCTTTTGGGAAGATTGGAGAGTCGAGTGGTTTGAACCCGAGTGAGAAGCCCAACTCCACCACTACTCCCAAACTTACCAAGCTTCCACCCAAAGAGCCTCTCAAGCCTAACACCAAGGATGGAGTGTTTGAGGAACCTCCAAGAGCTCCACCCAAGAACCAAGTTTGGCATCCCAAACCCAACCACCTAAAGAACAAGCTGGACACAATGCCACCCATCTAGGAGGAGCTTATGCCACAGAAGGGCAAGGTGATCCACACCCACAATCGTGTGCACCAACAACCCCCTTTGAGAGTGGTGAGGTACCATTGTGAGCATTGTGGGAGAGATGAACACTTGAGTGAGTTTTGCTTTCGGCGCAAGAGAGAGGCGCGCCGTGCAAGGGAGATGAACAACCCGGACATGTACCATCTTTTCCATGATGTACATGTGCCGAATGTTCAGAGGAGAGCTCCGAGGAGAGCTGCTAGGCCTAGAGGTGCAGTGCCTCAAGTTCCTAGGCCTAGGCCTCGTAGAGAGCGTGCCCGGCGGGAGCCTGCTGTTGTAGGCTATGGACCCCGTGGCGGTGGCTTTGTAGTTGAGCGCTTTCCTCCACCACGTTTTTAGTATCGCGGTGAGCGCTCCTTCCCCAGCGGACCACGTCTTCCTCAGCGTGGTGATCGCTTCCCCCATAGACGTGCTAGGAATGGTTTTTCTGCTAACCGTTCTTTTGAGCAGCCGGCCCAACACTGGTATTCCCCTTACTTCACTAACCCCAGTGTTGGCCCGTATGCTCACCCTATGTCTTTTTATTGATGTAGGTAAAACGATTGGAGAACGTTTGGTTGGTGGACTCCGGTTGCTCGAGGCACATGACCGGAAACGCCAAGTGGCTCTCCAGTCTTAGTCCGGTCGCCTGAAAGGAGTTTATCACCTTCGGCAACAATAGCAAAGGTAAGGTTTTGTCTCGTGGGTCGGTGCGAGTTAATGAGCACTTTGTGTTGCACGATGTTGCTCTTGTTTCTAACTTGCATTTTAAACTTCTTTCTGTTTCGCAACTCTTTGACGACGACTATGAGATTCGTTTTAAACCGAATCTCAGTCGTATTTTGGATCCTCAGGGCAATCTTGTGTGTTTGCTTTTGCCCTTTGGAAAAGTCTTTCGTGCAAATTTCTCGGAGTCTTTTGGCACTTCTCGTTGTCTTGTGGCTGGACCTTCTTCTTCTGATCTTTGGAAGTGGCATAGGAGACTAGGACATTTGAGCTTCGACTTGCTTGCAAGACTTAGCTCACTTGGCCTAATCCGAGGATTGCCCAAGTTGTCGATGGAGAAGGATCTTGTTTGCCACTCTTGTAGACATGGGAAGATGGTTGCCGCTCCCCACCATCCAGTGACTCAGGTCATGACCAAGCGCCCTGTGGAGCTTTTGCACATGGACCTTGTTGGTCCGGCTCGGGTGAGCTCGGTTGGGGGGAAGTGGTATGTGCTTGTTGTTGTTGATGACTTTTCGAGATATTCGTGGGTCTTCTTTTTAGCTAAGAAGACTGATACTTTCTCTCTAGCTCGCAATCTGATTTTGCGTCTTCAGAATGAGTTCCCTTTGAACTCGATGCGAGCTATTAGGAGTGATAATGGTTCCGAATTCAAGAATTCGGACTTTGAGAAGTTTTGTAACTCTTTGGGTTTAGAGCATCAGTTTTCTTCTCCCTACACACCGCCCCAAAATGGTGTTGTAGAGAGGAAGAATGGGACCCTTGTAGAGATGGCCAGGACGATGCTCGATGAGCATAGGACTCCTAGGCGATATTGGGCCGAAGCTATGAGCACTGCATGCTATATTTCCAATCGCATTTTTCTTCGAGCTTTCTTGAAAAAGACCTCTTATGAGTTGCATTTTGGAAAACTTCCCAAGGTGAGTTATTTTAGAGTTTTTGGTTGCCATTGTTTTATACTCAAAAAGGGCAACCTGGACAAGTTTGAGTCTTGTTCTTCTGACGGTGTGTTTTTGGGTTATGGCACTCACACTCGATCTTATCGTGTACTTAACCTTGACACTAACCGAGTCATGGAGACATCCGATGTCACCTTCGACGAGACCATGGTTTGTCCTTCCTCTCGTTTTGAGCGTGCAGGTGATCATCAGGTTGGTGAGCCTCTTTTTGATGATGAGGACGAGGGTGCTGAAGGTATGGATGATCCAGCACCCCCTCCACCTGCTTTGCCGCAAGGAGCGGCTTCTACCATGACTCACGGCCCCGACACGTCTTCTTCCTGGGGGCCGTGGGATCTGCCACCCCGAGCGGTACCTTTTGTACCCGGGGAGGCACCAGCTGTTGTTGAGGGGGAAATCACTTCAGCACGGGAGGCGCCACGACACATCCAGCGCCAACACCCCCCTCAGCAAATGATCGGCAACATTGAGGAACGGGTCACTCGGTCCAGGTCTCAAATCTCTCACTTTGCTCATTCTGCTTTTGTTGCTGATTTTGAGCCCCGAGATGTTGGACACGCTTTGACGGATCCAGATTGGGTCAATGCCATGCATGAGGAGTTAGAAAACTTTGAGAGAAATCGGGTTTGGGTTCTAGTGTCTCCACCTTCTGAGTGTCACCCAATTGGGACCAAATGGGTTTTCAAAAACAAACAGGGAGAAGATGGCCATGTTGTGAGAAACACGGCCAGACTCGTAGCCCAGGGTTATAGTCAGAAGGAGGGAATAGACTATGAGGAGACTTTTGCTCCTGTAGCATGTTTGGAGGCTATTAGGATACTCTTGGCTTTTGCTGCATCCAAAGGTTTCAAACTTTTTCAAATGGATGTCAAGAGTGTCTTCTTAAACGACTACATAGAAGAGGAGGTGTATGTTAGACAACCCCTCGGTTTTGAAAATCCCAAGTTTCCAAACCATGTTTTTAAACTTCACAAAGCTTTGTATGGTTTGAAACAAGCCCCTAGAGCCTGGTATGATAGGTTGAAAACCTTTTTGCTTGCTAAGGGTTTTAAAATGGGATGTGTGGATAAAACGCTCTTTCTCCTCAAGCAAGGCACTGATACTATCTTGGTCTAGATTTACATGGATGATATCATTTTCGGTGGTTCTTCTCACGCTTTGGTTGCCAAGTTTGCAGATACTATGAGCAGGGAGTTTGAGATGAGCATGATGGGCGAGCTGACTTTCTTTCTCAGATTGCAAATTAAGCAATCCCGAGAAGGGACGTTTGTGCACCAGGGCAAGTACACCAAGGACTTGCTGAAGAGGTTCGATATTTGTGAGGTCAAGCCTCTCCGAACACCCATGTCGACCACGACGGCCCTGGATGCGGACAAGGATGGAGAAGCTATGGACCAGAAGGAGTACCGAAGCATGATCGGGTCGCTGCTCTACCTGACGGTGACACGCCCGGACATCCAGTTCGCGGTGTGTCTGTGCGCGCGCTTTCAGGGGTCGCCGCGCACTTCTCACCGTCAGGCGGTGAAGCGCATTTTCAGGTACCTTCGTTTCACACCTGAGTTCGGGATTTGGTATTCAGCTTCCTCCACCCTCTCCCTTTGCGGTTATTCCGATGCCGATTTTGCGGGTTGCCGTGTTGAGCGCAAGTCCACTTCTGGGACTTGCCAGTTTATTGGATCTTCTCTTGTATCGTGGTCTTCTCGCAAGCAGTCTAGTGTCGCTCAGTCTACCACAGAGGCTGAATATGTTGCTGCGGCTAGCTGTTGTTCTCAATTGCTTTGGATGATGGCCACTTTGCGTGATTTTGGTCTGAGCTTTTCTCGCGTGCCTTTTCTTTGTGACAGCACGAGTGCTATTAGCGTTGCTAAGAACCCCGTGCTTCACTCGAAGACCAAACACATTGATGTGCGCTTTCACTTTCTGCGAGACCACTATGAGAAGGGTGATATCGACCTTCGCCATGTCGATACTCATCATCAGTTGGCTGATATTCTCACCAAGCCTTTGGATGAATCAACCTTTAATCGGTTGAGGGGTGAGCTTGGTGTGTGTTTCCCCTTTTAGATGGGGGAAACATTTTGGTTCTTTGTATCATACACTGACTTTTCGTTTATCCTTGTTTCTTCAATTGGTATCTTCTTGCATCCTTTCTGCATTTCATTTTACATAAGCTATTACATTCTGAGCTTCATGTATATAATCTTGAGAATGTGATTATGCTCTATGTAGTATGATCCAATGCTTTATGTTGATGCTTGTAGCTTATGCTCTTTCTGATCACTGATACATGTTGTGAGCTGAGCTATTTTCGCAAAGGTGAACTTGCTTAACATACATAAAACTGAAAATATTCACCAATGAGATGTGCAACTAGCATTTGTAGGATGTGTTGAGTTCACTCGTGCTTTTCATATATGCTAGGTTGCTATGTCTCTAGTCTTGAGTCATTCACTTGCTTGGTATGTTCATATTCTGTCAATAAAATTTGAACCAAGTTTTTAAGTGAAAAGATCGAGATGGGATTGCTTGTCAACACATCACGGTATCGAGACTGTTTCTCATTGCACATTTGAGTTAAACTTGAGCCGTGTAGTGTATGACCGAAACCGATGCTTTAAGCTTCTGATTGCATATGCATAGGCTTTGCTCAGTTGAAAAGTTAGGCAATGACAAGCCTTCAACCTCTCGCAAACACATGCTGAATTTGAACTTGTGTAATTTCACCGCTGCAACTCCGATTATAAATTGAAATCACAAGTATATGTTTCATTCTATAGCATGATGTTTGAACTGTGCTAGGGGTAGTTCACCTTGTATACATGATTAGCACTTGTCTTCCTGTCTATACATGCTTGGTGCTATTTTGGTGGTGAATACCTTTTTGGCTAAAAACTGCTCACTCTGCTCGTATGTTCATATTGCATATTTGGTGATCAGTTTGAGCCTTCGCTAGCTTGTATGCTTTTTAATGAGTCGTTGGAGCTATACTGTTTAGAGCATCTTTGCATTTTCTTGACTATATTCCTGAAGCTGCTAACTTGCATTTTGACTCATATGCATGTTCGAAGGGGGAGAACCTCTCTTGTTGGCACTTTTGATGGTGCATTTTCTGAGGGGGAGAAAATTGCTATCGATTCCTTTTACTTGATGGTGCATTTTTAACTAAGGGGGAGAATTTGGACAAATCATGCCACCCATTGGTTCGGAGGAATCGGTTGTGTGCATCATGCAAGGGGGAGTTCGCTCGTGCTGAATTTTTGAATTTTCCAATTGGTTTGGAGCGCTTTGCTAAGTTGTGTTGAGCCTTTGCCTCTTTCTTGAGGGACTAGCAGTCGCATCTTTGTTTCAGTTGGATTCAATTGGTATCGAGCTTTTCAGTTGATGTCAAGTCTTTTGCTAGTCGTGTTGAGCCTCTGTGCCTCTGTCTTGAGGGACTAGCATTTTGCCTTGATTTTTCAACTGGTATCTGCTAGCGGTGTTGAGCCTGTTCTACCTCTTCTTGAGGGCTAGCTTTGCTTTGCTTGGTTGCGTCGAGCCAATGCCCATGTCTTTGGGAACCAAGTTGTTTTGCTCTTTCCACTTGACCTTCTTCGGCTTTGCTATGCTTTTGGGTCATTTGGTTGAGTTCTCTCTTCTCCTTCTTCCTCCTTCTATTTCTATTATGATTTGTGTTGGTAGTTGACAATGCACTCATCAAGGGGGAGATTGCGGATACATGGGTGTATGCCGAGTCTCTGAGTGATGAGTGATTGTCAACTGGGATGATGCGCATATTCTTTGGCTTGTGGTGTGCAGGTGTCGAGCACGGATACAGTGATCAGAGGCAAGGTGAAGGTCAAGTAGAGACGTGCCGTGTCGAGGGACCGAGAGTGGCGAAGGGCAGACGTGAGGCTTGGACTGAGGGACCGGTGGCCCGAGGATCAGCTGTGGTGGCTGACAGCCTAGGACAGCGACGAGCGAAGACTTGCGGTCATGTGTTACTCGGGTCGTGGACCTGGGGACACGTGTCGGTGGATGGGTGCACGGGCGGTGCATCCCCTCTACAGCTCCGGTTTGGTGGTTGAGCCAGAGAAAAACCACCGGTGGACGGTTTCCAGGTTTGAGCCTCAAAACCTGGGCGCGGATGGTTTCCGAGTTTGGCCACAAAACTCGGGCTGATGACGGTTTCCAGGTTTGGTCCTCAAAACCTGGGTGCTGCGGGTTTGCTGAGTTTGGGCCACAAAACTCAGGCGTTGGTGGGCTGGTTTCCCGGTTTGGGCCTCAAAACCGGGGGTTGGCTGGAAAGGCTGGTTTCCCGGTTTGGGCCACAAAACTGGGGGTGCAGAGCGAGGGCGGCACGTGGCGGCAATCGGGAGGTTGCGTCGAGGCAACTCTACGAGTTGTGCGGGCGTGGCTGTCGGATCCACCTACCATCGAGTTGGTCCAGAATAACCTTAGGGTTTAGCTGGTTCGCTCTGTAAGTAGTTAGGGGTAGAGTGGGAATTAGGAATAGTTAGAATTAGGATAAGTAGGGAGAGACACCCACCTCCCCATCCATCTCAGTCATTTGCTCTTTGCTTCTAGGGTTTCCTGCTCTCCCAATCTCCTGTTGTAGCTAGCTAAGATCCGCAGAGAACCATACCCCTATGTACTGGAGATTTTGAGGAAGTGAGGCCGTAACCTCACAGTTGTAGCGTGTGGTAGCCACACGGTTGCAGATCGATGTGTTGATTCACGTTTTGGTTCGTGTTCTTCGCGTTCTTCGTTTCTCCGCGTTTTTCCCGTCACTCGATCTCCCTCACTCGTGCGTCTTTGCGAAATCCGTTTGAATCAACTTGTTCGTATTTGAAAGGAGATCATTTCCACCAAAGGAATTTATCTAACTCCATAAGAACAAGTAGATCGGGTTGATTTCGTTTTCGTGGTGCTTTTCGGTTCATCCTCCTCCCCTTTCGATTTCCCGGTGATTGAATCGATTTGAGCGGATGATTTCTTGGGGATAGTCTCCTAACTACTCTGTGATCATCCTCTCCAACTTTGGGAACGTGGGATTTTGATTTGAATCGATTTGGAGAAGATTTGAGTGAAGGGCGACCAAAATCGCCCTCACTGGGAGTTGGCGGACAGTCCGCCGTTCCAGTCGCGGACAGTCCGCACGTCGGCAACGAGCCGGACCAGTGGCCTTGTTCTTCGGCTATTTGGTTTTTGTTTGACCGGCGGACAGTCCGCCGTTGAAGTTTGCGGACAGTCCGGGAGACGTCCAGCAAGACTTCAGCAGCACTGTTGTTTTGTGGTTTCTGCCGGCGGACAGTCCGCCAGTGAATCGCGGACAGTCTGGCCTTGGGCGGACAGTCCGGGACCCTGCTGAAGCTTCTGGTTTTGTGCGTTTGCTCTCCCGGCTTCCTCGCTTGGTTTTCGGACTTCTCGTTTGGTCTCGTAGTTGACCAAGAAACCTCTCTAGGTATCTTTGCTACTTGTTAGCATCAGTATTTGGGGATTTCTCAACGTAGTCGTCTTTCTACGTTCGGGACTTGGTTTTCGAGGGACGAACTTGTGCCGGTTCTGTGACGTAACGGCCCTAATCCCATGGCCCACTGATCACTATCAACCACTGACAGTCGATCCGTACAGCCAAGAGGTTAGGACCGGGTTCGCCACTGGGCTACATCTGTGCCCGATGTCCGCAGGATCATCTCACAATTCAGTTACAATCTCTTGAACATTTTGACAAAAACATCGGAGTAAATAGCGGAAGACTTAAATAACAATAGTTTTTCAAACCAGTGTTCAACATAAACTTAAAGTGAAGTTATTACAGACCATAGTTCAAATAGATAGAGTTGGCAAGGTAGCATATGACAACAATAAGATACTTCACCCAGCCCAAGGGTGAATAATCACTCATCGGCCTCATCGGCCTCTTCCTGAACAACAGTCACACAGCAGGGTCCAAGGCATACTGAGGGATCTGCCATACCTGCAACATGGGTAAAAGAACCCTGTGTACAAAGGTACTCAACAAGACTTACCCGACTAAAGAAAAGGGAGAAGACTCAGGAATGCAGGCTTAGGGTAGTCAAGGTAAGGCTTAAGCAAGTTCAAGTATTTTGCAGAAAAGCATTTTTGGTAAACCTCATTTTTATTTTGAAAGATGCGGTATTCCTTGTTCCATCATCATCCTTGATTCATTTTACTTTCCAAAACAGACCTAGTTGAGAACCACTCCCTGTTGACAGTCAGTGACTAAGTCTGCATAACCGAGGAGCAGCGTTAATCCGGATAAATAATACTCAGCTGAGGGTCCCTATCCACACTGCATATGTAGCACCCAAGCTTGCATATGCCAACTCGTCTACCACGATTCCTCCAAGATTGGGCCCGGTCCTACGCCACCCGGAAGTACAGTACACCACTCCAATCCGGGCCTCTAACCCACGTGGGTACATGCTACTTCCGCCATCTCTCCACTCCCAGTGCGCGGTTGTCGGTCCAATAAAGGATTCCTCGGAGCCGAAGCTTTCCGTAGTATGTGAATAGTTGCAAGTCTTAGTCAATCAGGCCCCCATACAGGTGGTCCCTAAAATTTTCCAGCCAGCGACAAGCACCTCGGGACTCTAACCCAAGAGTACAGGTCCTGTCAGTTTTTCAACCCTGTCCCGGTCGGTGTCAACTGTTGAGTCCCGGACTACAACATGACGGCACCGTACGCAAGGACAACCTCTCCTTCCCATTGACTAGGTACGGATCTGATACTTAGCCAATAGTGGGAGTAAACCTGAAATTCCCATAAATATTCTTAAAGTGATCACACTTTGAAGTTGGCATTTTTATTGCAAATCTATCATATAGCATTGCTAAGCATTTGCAAATAGTTTTTGAAAGCGGTATCGGGTGTATCATTGGTCAAGGTAGATAATGCATCAGATAGGATTTCACTCAACTCCTATCAACCTAATGCAATAATTTAACTCAAAACATTTAAGAAAACATTTATAAAAGCAAGGTAGGGTTAAATGCACCGGGGCTTGCCTTGGATGGCAAAAAGAGCAGAGTCGGGGTAGGTATAAGCGTCGGAGCTTGGGGTTGCCTCGGGGACAGATCCTTCGGCGGCTACCTCGACTTCAGGGCCTTCTTCGTCAACTATACGGATGCAATGATGAATGCTCATGAGAATGATGACATGGACTTCAGGTGCAAGACAATGCCACAGATTCAAGTTTACTTTTAAGCAAGGCATAATCGAATCTAGGTTGAGCATAAAAGTTAACCATTTCTTCCTTAAGCATAATTGATTAAACTAAACTATATCATAACTATCCTAAGCATCAACCAAACATAGCATCACACATCATAGACCAAAGGGTAGGGGTCTATGAACATCAAGCAATCCCAAAAGTCACATCACAGGTCAATCAACGCTAACCCTAATCACCTTTTCTATTTTTCTTAATTATTTAAAAAGGTCATTTTATGAAGGTGCTCCAAAAATTACCAAATTAATCACACAAGTTAATTAGGGTACAAGTATATGGCAAAACAAATTTCATAATTTTTGGAGGTCATTAAGGTGCTTAATTAAATCTAGGCATTTAATTAACAAAAAGCACTATTCCTTAATTAAAATAAAGCTCAAAAATCAACTTGTTCCAAATGGCTTCAAAATTTTACCAGAGACTCATCATGACACAACTAGCTTGCAAAATTTATCTCAAGATTTTTGGAGCTACAGAACACTCTCTAAAAATACCAAAGCCTTCATTTTTCAATTAAAAGGGGAATTTTTCATTTTCAAATTTTTGCACAAAACTCAGGTTTCATATTTTTATAAAATACTTCAGAGCATAAAGAGTCTACCACAAAAATTTCAGAATTTATGGATCAACACAGAAAATCACACAAAAAAATGAAATCTGAACACTATTCACATGTGTGAAGAAAATAGAAAACGGCACTGTTCTTCTCCTCCGTTCGCCGGCGACCGTCCGACGGCGGCGGCGTTGCTACGCCGGCCACGACGAGGCGTCTCAGGCGAAACCGAGGAGATGGGAGGCTTCAGGAGCTCACCGTGAGTCGATTAAGCGGCTCGGCGAGGGAAGGGGATGAACGGAGGGAGGTGGTCGACGGTGACCGGCGGACGTCTCACGGCGGCGATCGTCGACTCGGCGATCCTGCGCGATACAAGTGACCGCAAGGGGTCTGTCAGAGGCGCAAAGGAGCAAGGAAGGTGATGCGGGGGTCGGAGGGAGATGATCAAGGCCGGAGAGGGAGTATTTCACGATCCCGACCTCGACGGGCTTCTCGCCGGAGATGGGAACGGCGAGTTACGCCGGGCAACCAGGGACGGTAGAGACCAAATTGAGGGGTGGTGAAGCTGCACAAGGACACGGCGGAGCTCCTGAGCTAGATGGTTGAGCTCGGGAGGCGCTGGTGTGAGCTGGCGACGGTGGCGGAGGTGAGTGAAGAGCTCGGGCTCCGGCGGGCTTTATATAGCCACGGCTAGCGGCCGGTAGAGTGCTCGGAGAGGTGTGGACGAGTTCGGCCGAGGCACGCGCAATCGATTGCGAGGCCGAGGGTCAGCGGTTACGTTGCGCAGGGTCGGGCGCACGGCTCACCGGCGGCGAACGCGTGGCGGCGACGAGCTGCGGGCGGTAGGGGCCGTGAGAGAAGGTCAGCGCTCGCGTGCGGGCGCGGAGGGAACCGGGGAACATCGGCGACAGGTTGCAGGCGCGTGGGGAGTAGCCAGACGTGCGGCACGCGCGACGCCGGCGAGGCGGCCACGGCCGGGTCCCCCCCCCCCCTACCGGAGAAGATAAACAGTGCTAGGGAGTAGGGTTTGACTTTCTGAAATTCGCAAATTGCTTCCAAAATTTGAACTGTGCGACAAAAACTCAAAACATCAAAGTTGTTCAGAAAAATGAGATCTACAACTTTGTCAATATGAACATTTTCAAATTCCAAATAGTTTTTGAACAAATTTGAAAACAGAAAAGGGGACACCTTTTCAAACTTGATTCAAATCAAATTTACTCTGGATTTCAAACTGAAACTTGAAAATCTGTAAACATGAAAGTTATTCCTTTTATCAAAACCTACAACTTTGCTATTATACACTTTTCCAGAAACTCATTAGTTTTTGAACTAATTTTGAAAACTGAAAAGGGGACAAAAACTGGAGTTTGATTGAATTTGAAATAACTCAAAACTTTGTACTGCAACTTGAAAATTTGTAAATACCAAAGTTGTTTCTCTTTGACAGATCTACAACTTTGCTTTTTGGACCAATCCCAAATTTTGAATAATTTTTGAATCACAACAAGAGGAATAAAATCCAGGATTTGGAAATCAGGGTTTTGCAAAGGGATTTGAAATCAAATTCTGATTTTTGAACTTTGGTCAACACAACAACACTTCAAGACACCAAAGGGACAAGAATTACACAAAGCTAGGCACAGAGGTGAAATTTCCATTTTGCCCTAGTAGAGAGAAGTGGGCTAAATAGGGTTTTAGCAATAGAGGTAAATCACATAAAATGATACACTTAGCAAAATGCATACACATGAAATCATGATCAAGATGCTTAATGATGATAATGATGATATGTCAAGTTAATTACATGTTAAACACCAGAGGTGTTACAGCCTCCCCCCTTAAAGAAATCTCGCCCCGAGATTCCACGTCTTAAGAAAGGACAAAGAAGGGATAAAGGCAAACCTTACATTGACAGGGATTCGAGAAAATCGGGGTAGTTCTTTGCTAAGAAGTCTTCAGATTCCCAAGTAGCTTCTTCTTCAGAGTGCTGGTTCCACTGGATTTTGTACCATCTTGTGGTGGTTCTTCGGGTAACACGATCCTTGTGGTCCAACACGCGAACTGGATATTCTGATTAGGACAGATCAGACTCTAGCTCGACACCTTCAACTTCCACGACATGTTCTGGTACTCTGAGACACTTCTTGAGTTGGGAGACATGGAAAACATTGTGGACAGCGGAGAGATGATTGGGCAACTTCAGCTTGTAAGCTACTTTGCCACAACATTCCAAAATCTCAAACGGACCAATGTAGCGAGGTGCTAACTTTCCTTTGACTCCAAAACGAGTGACTCCTTTGGTTGGTGAGACCTTGAGATATACATAATCTCCAACTTGAAACTTCAAAGGTCGACGTCTCTTGTCTGCGTAGCTCTTCTGTCGAGATTGGGCAATCTTCATATTCTCCTGTATCTGCTTGACTTTCTCTTCCATATCTTTAACCAGGTCAACTCCGAAGAATTCTCTTTCTCCGGGCTCAGACCAACTGAGGGGTGTACGACAACGACGACCGTACAGTGCTTCAAAGGGTGCCATTTTGATGCTCTCTTGGTAACTGTTATTATAAGAGAACTCTGCCAAAGGCAAACAGTCATCCCAAGTATCTGCGAAGGTAAGAACACAGGCTCTCAACATGTCTTCCAGCACTTGGTTGACTCGCTCTGTTTGTCCATCAGTTTGAGGATGATATGCCGTACTATGCAAGAGCTTGGTTCCAAGTGAGGTATGGAACGCTTTCCAAAACTTAGCGACAAACTGGGTACCACGGTCAGAGATAATGCTCTTGGGTATGCCATGAAGCTTCACTATGTTGTTCTTGTACAAGGTGGCATACATGGGGACAGTGTAACTGGTCTTGACTGGCAGAAAGTGAGCTTGCTTAGTGAGTCGGTCCACGATTACCCAAATGGAATCAAAACCTTTCTGGGTTCTGGGTAGTCCATTAACAAAATCCATACTAATGTCGTCCCATTTCCAAGCGGGTACTGACAAAGGTTGCAATTCTCCTCCAGGCTTCATGTGTACTGCCTTGACTCTTTGGCAGGTATCACACTGAGCGACATACCGAGCAATCTCAATCTTCATTTTAGTCCACCAGAATCTCTGCTTTAAGTCTTGGTACATCTTGTTGCTACCGGGGTGAATAGAGAATCTGGTCAAGTGTGCTTCATCAAGGATTAACTGTCTCAATTCAGGCACCTTGGGAACTACTAGACGGTTCTTGAACCAAACAACTCCTACATCATCGATCCTGAAACAATCAGCCTTTCCGGTCTGGATCTTTTCGATGATGTGCTTGATTCCAGGGTTATCCTTCTGAGCAGCAATGACTTGATCCTTGATGGATGTTTCTATGCTGACTTTGTTCAGGCTTTCTTGCGGGATCATTTCGATACCCATCCTTTCAAGTTCATGGCACAAGGAAAGATCATAGGGCTTCATCGTCAGACAGTTGCAGTATGACTTGCGACTGAGGGCATCGGCAACTACATTTGCCTTACCAGGGTGGTAATGTACCTTGAGATCATAATCTTTAATCAACTCAAGCCATCTTCTCTGCCTCATATTCAATTCTTCTTGAGTAAAGATATACTTTAGGCTCTTGTGATCCGTATACATATTGCAGGTACTGCCTAACAGATAGTGACGCCAAATCTTCAAGGCATGCACGACTGCTGCTAGCTCAAGATCATGGGTGGGGTAGTTTTCCTCATGTCGCTTAAGCTGTCGTGAGGCATAAGCGATTACTCGTCCTTCTTGCATCAAAACACAGCCCAAACCAGTACCAGATGCATCACAGTATACATCGAAGGGTTTCTCGATATCTGGTTGAGCTAGGACTGGTGATGTAGTTAGCAGTTTCTTCAGGGCTTGAAAGGCTTGCTCACAGGCTGGTGACCAAACGAAATCCACGGAATTCTTCAACAACTCTGTGATAGGCTTGGCGACTCTGGAGAAATCTGGGATGAAACGACGATAGTATCCAGCCATTCCCATGAAGCTGCGAACTTCGCGGACAGTGGTAGGTGGCTTCCAATCCAAGATATCTGCCACTTTTTCAGGGTCAACTGACACACCTTCAGCGGACAGGACATGACCAAGGAATTGAATTTGATCTAGCCAGAATTCGCATTTACTGAACTTGGCATACAGCTGGTGATCTCTGAGACGAGAGAGAACGATTCGAAGATGCTTGGCGTGATCTTCAGGAGTTCTTGAATAGACAAGGATGTCGTCAATGAACACGACTACAAATTTATCGAGCTCTGGCATGAACACAGAGTTCATGAGATACATGAAATGAGCGGGGGCATTGGTCAAGCCAAAGGACATGACCAAGTACTCATATAGGCCGTATCTGGTGGTGAAAGCTGTTTTAGGAATGTCTTCTGGACGGATTTTTATTTGGTGATAGCCAGATCTGAGATCAATCTTGGAGAACACTCTGGCTTCAGACAACTGGTCGAAAAGAAGGTCAATGCGAGGCAAAGGATATTTATTCTTAATGGTGACCTCATTGAGCGGGCGATAGTCAACGCACAGACGAAGACTTTTGTCCTTCTTCTTCACAAAGATAGCAGGACAGCCCCAAGGAGATGAACTTGGGCGAATGAGACCCTTATCCAAAAGCTCTTGCAATTGGATCTTCAGCTCTGCCAACTCTCTGGGAGGCATTCGATAAGCTCTACGGGATATAGGAGCAGTCCCGGGCTTTAGCTCTATGGCAAACTCAACATCGCGGTCGGGAGGCAGACCAGGTAGATCTTCCGGGAAGACATCAGGGAACTCACAGACCACGGGAATATCCCTGACTTCCGCAACACAGGCGGCATTCAACTGGGTGGTTGCTGGTTTTTGAGGCATAGGAAGTTGGAGAAGGAGTTTGGAAGTGCTGTTAGGAATATCCACTCTCACAACTCTATCCAAGATGTCTATCATGGCTTTATACTGACACATCCAATTCATGCCTAAGATGACATCTATCTCTTGATCGCGCAGTACTATCATGGTGGTAGGAAAGACATGTTCCCCCAACATTACTGGTATACTGCGGACCACTTCCTTAGTATTTATCCGCCCTCCAGGCGAAAGTATGCAAAAACTTTCTTTTAACTCCCCCATGGGTAACTCATGCTTGATGACAAAAGTGCGACTGATGAAGGAATGCGATGCACCAGAATCGAACAAGACGACTGCAGGATGATTGGCAACAGAGAACCTACCGAGCATGACGGGCTCTCCTTCTGGGATGCTACTGACGGTGGTGAAGTAGACTTGCCCGTGCTTCTTGACAAACTTGCCCTTCTGGACGTGCTGCTGCGGTGCACGGTGCTGCTGCTGTGATCCTCCAGGGCCTTTCTGTGCATGCTGGGCATTCTTCTTGGGTTTCGGACAATCACGAGACCAGTGACCAACTTGGCCACAGTTGTAGCATGGATGGTTGTAAGCTGTTTGAGGGGTGGTGATACGAACACCTGGGGCGTTCGGCTGAGTGGCACTTTGCTGGTTGGCGTTATGAGTGGTGGCCGCGGTACGAACGACCACTTGCTGATGCGGGTATGGGGCACGGTTTTGGTGGTGGCTGGGGTGGTAGATGATTCTTGGGCGCTTGTGGTTGCTGGAGAAGCTGCTAGACCCAGCCTTCTTCTTCTTCTTCTCCTCCTGATACTGGCGGTTACTTTCCTCGAAAGCGACAGCACGGTCAACGACATCATGATAGGATCCGTTGAGGTTGTTGGACAGACCTCTGCGAATCTTAGGGTGCAGACCCCTAAGGAAACAATCTCTCTTCTTTTCCTCTGTGTTGACATAGTCGGAGGCATACTGGCTCAGGTGATTGAACTGACCCACATACTGCATCACTGTGGATTCCTTCTGCTGCAGAGCTAGGAACTGATCAAGCTTCATCTTCATCAGACCTGACGGGATGTGATGTGCACGGAAAGCGGTGCGGAACTCCTCCCAGGTCAACTCATGACCTTCAGGTTGGGCAGCCAAGAGGTTGGCATACCAAGCACTTGCTGGACCACGAAGCTGCTGAGAAGCAAACCGGGGCTTCTGGATTTCAGTGCATCGGATGAGACCAAACTTCTGCTCCATGGTGCGGAGCCAATCATCAGCTTCGAGGGGTTCATCGGCTCTGGTGAAAACCGGTGGACGGGTTTCAGTGAACTCCACATAGGTGGTCTCTTGGTTGTGACGACCACGGTGACCAACATTCTGTTGCCCTTGGTTCTGAGCCATTAGGTTGGCAGCGGCGGCCAAGGCTGCAATGGCATCTGCCAGGGTAGCAGGAACTGGTGGAGGGTTTGGAAGGTTGGCACCACCGGAACTTCCGGCTCCAGTGCGGGTGTTCACAGGCATCTGTTAAGAATTTGGAACTTAGCATCCAAAGATTGCTTTTGAACGAAACTGACTGATAAAATTCATTGATGCAAGGTAGATAACTGATACAGAAGTTTGATAGATAACCACTAACTGACAAAGGAAAGGTACAAGACGCGATACAGACTCGACTAGACAGAAGACCAACTAACGCCCCAAACCTAGACTAAGGCTTTAGGTGAGCAGATGGTACAGACATAACGAATCTAGTCGTCATCGATGATGATCATCTCTTCATCGCCGTCTTCATCTTCAATGATGAGCTCAGGCTCTTCCTCCTCATCTTCATCTTCAATGTGAACATCTTCAGCAGGTTCCACTCCTACATTCTGGACTGGCCCATGTTCTACTTCAGGTTCCTCCACGACTCCATCTTCTGGATCCTCAGCAACAGGTGGAATCATGGGGTGGAGCTGGTCGTACAGTTGATGTACCTCCTCATGAAGCATATCGTTGTACTGCTCAATCTGGGCAGTGTACTGCTGCAGTCCATGGAGCTGGGCTCTGGCGACGTCCTCGCGGTTCCAAGCCTCGTTGCGCTGCTCGATAGCGCGAACCGTGTTCCGATTGGCCTGCTCCAAGGAAGCTCGTGCCTCATAAAACTCCATGCGGGAAAGATAGAAGTCATGCTCCGTGTTCTCCATCTCAGCTTTGAGATTCTTGATCTCCTCCTTCAGCTGCTTGCGGGTGCGGCGGGAAGGGCGACGTCCGTTGGAGGATTCTCCAGTCTCTTCTCCGGTGCGTGGCGCCAGCTGGTGACGCGGCACACCATGCGGTCCAGTCGACTTGCGAGCAGTCCGCTTGAGGATGACCATATCTGGACAAGAGGTTACAGATGAGAAAGGCTAGCAAGAAAAAGGTAAAGGCATACTAACCCAACCGACGTAGAGAGGAAGTTATTATCTTAAGTGATTATGACATGATGCATGATTCGTTCCTACGGAACAAGGCAATGCAACTACTAAGGTAAGGTACATAGGGCTTAAACAAGTTGTCTTGCTACTAGTTGCCAAAGACAAGATGAGATGAGAGAAGCAATTTGGACTCAAAATAGTCAAGTTTAGTTTTTGGACTTAAAACCTTTTGAAGTTTTCGCAAAAAGATTGCAACGTCGTAGTGAGATGCTCCGATACCACTCTGTGACGTAACGGCCCTAATCCCATGGCCCACTGATCACTATCAACCACTGACAGTCGATCCGTACAGCCAAGAGGTTAGGACCGGGTTCGCCACTGGGCTACATCTGTGCCCGATGTCCGCAGGATCATCTCACAATTCAGTTACAATCTCTTGAACATTTTGACAAAAACATCGGAGTAAATAGCGGAAGACTTAAATAACAATAGTTTTTCAAACCAGTGTTCAACATAAACTTAAAGTGAAGTTATTACAGACCATAGTTCAAATAGATAGAGTTGGCAAGGTAGCATATGACAACAATAAGATACTTCACCCAGCCCAAGGGTGAATAATCACTCATCGGCCTCATCGGCCTCTTCCTGAACAACAGTCACACAGCAGGGTCCAAGGCATACTGAGGGATCTGCCATACCTGCAACATGGGTAAAAGAACCCTGAGTACAAAGGTACTCAACAAGACTTACCCGACTAAAGAAAAGGGAGAAGACTCAGGAATGCAGGCTTAGGGTAGTCAAGGTAAGGCTTAAGCAAGTTCAAGTATTTTGCAGAAAAGCATTTTTGGTAAACCTCATTTTTATTTTGAAAGATGCGGTATTCCTTGTTCCATCATCATCCTTGATTCATTTTACTTTCCAAAACAGACCTAGTTGAGAACCACTCCCTGTTGACAGTCAGTGACTAAGTCTCCATAACCGAGGAGCAGCGTTAATCCGGATAAATAATACTCAGCTGAGGGTCCCTATCCACACTGCATATGTAGCACCCAAGCTTGCATATGCCAACTCGTCTACCACGATTCCTCCAAGATTGGGCCCGGTCCTACGCCACCCGGAAGTACAGTACACCACTCCAATCCGGGCCTCTAACCCACGTGGGTACATGCTACTTCCGCCATCTCTCCACTCCCAGTGCGCGGTTGTCGGTCCAATAAAGGATTCCTCGGAGCCGAAGCTTTCCGTAGTATGTGAATAGTTGCAAGTCTTAGTCAATCAGGCCCCCATACAGGTGGTCCCTAAAATTTTCCAGCCAGCGACAAGCACCTCGGGACTCTAACCCAAGAGTACAGGTCCTGTCAGTTTTTCAACCCTGTCCCGGTCGGTGTCAACTGTTGAGTCCCGGACTACAACATGACGGCACCGTACGCAAGGACAACCTCTCCTTCCCATTGACTAGGTACGGATCAGATACTTAGCCAATAGTGGGAGTAAACCAGAAATTCCCATAAATATTCTTAAAGTGATCACACTTTGAAGTTGGCATTTTTATTGCAAATCTATCATATAGCATTGCTAAGCATTTGCAAATAGTTTTTGAAAGCGGTATCGGGTGTATCATTGGTCAAGGTAGATAATGCATCAGATAGGATTTCACTCAACTCCTATCAACCTAATGCAATAATTTAACTCAAAACATTTAAGAAAACATTTATAAAAGCAAGGTAGGGTTAAATGCACCGGGGCTTGCCTTGGATGGCAAAAAGAGCAGAGTCGGGGTAGGTATAAGCGTCGGAGCTTGGGGTTGCCTCGGGGACAGATCCTTCGGCGGCTACCTCGACTTCAGGGCCTTCTTCGTCAACTATACGGATGCAATGATGAATGCTCATGAGAATGATGACATGGACTTCAGGTGCAAGACAATGCCACAGATTCAAGTTTACTTTTAAGCAAGGCATAATCGAATCTAGGTTGAGCATAAAAGTTAACCATTTCTTCCTTAAGCAAAATTGATTAAACTAAACTATATCATAACTATCCTAAGCATCAACCAAACATAGCATCACACATCATAGACCAAAGGGTAGGGGTCTATGAACATCAAGCAATCCCAAAAGTCACATCACAGGTCAATCAACGCTAACCCTAATCACCTTTTCTATTTTTCTTAATTATTTAAAAAGGTCATTTTATGAAGGTGCTCCAAAAATTACCAAATTAATCACACAAGTTAATTAGGGTACAAGTATATGGCAAAACAAATTTCATAAT
Organism: Coix lacryma-jobi var. lacryma-jobi; assembly: GCA_009763385.1. Classification (NCBI taxonomy): domain Eukaryota; kingdom Viridiplantae; phylum Streptophyta; class Magnoliopsida; order Poales; family Poaceae; genus Coix; species Coix lacryma-jobi. Next base: position 79,677,557 of record CM019826.1, on the reverse strand, counting down.
TTTTGGAGGTCATTAAGGTGCTTAATTAAATCTAGGCATTTAATTAACAAAAAGCACTATTCCTTAATTAAAATAAAGCTCAAAAATCAACTTGTTCCAAATGGCTTCAAAATTTTACCAGAGACTCATCATGACACAACTAGCTTGCAAAATTTATCTCAAGATTTTTGGAGCTACAGAACACTCTCTAAAAATACCAAAGCCTTCATTTTTCAATTAAAAGGGGAATTTTTCATTTTCAAATTTTTGCACAAAACTCAGGTTTCATATTTTTATAAAATACTTCAGAGCATAAAGAGTCTACCACACAAATTTCAGAATTTATGGATCAACACAGAAAATCACACAAAAAAATGAAATCTGAACACTATTCACATGTGTGAAGAAAATAGAAAACGACACTGTTCTTCTCCTCCGTTCGCCGGCGACCGTCCGACGGCGGCGGCGTTGCTACGCCGGCCACGACGAGGCGTCTCAGGCGAAACCGAGGAGATGGGAGGCTTCAGGAGCTCACCGTGAGTCGATTAAGCGGCTCGGCGAGGGAAGGGGATGAACGGAGGGAGGTGGTCGACGGTGACCGGCGGACGTCTCACGGCGGCGATCGTCGACTCGGCGATCCTGCGCGATACAAGTGACCGCAAGGGGTCTGTCAGAGGCGCAAAGGAGCAAGGAAGGTGATGCGGGGGTCGGAGGGAGATGATCAAGGCCGGAGAGGGAGTATTTCACGATCCCGACCTCGACGGGCTTCTCGCCGGAGATGGGAACGGCGAGTTACGCCGGGCAACCAGGGACGGTAGAGACCAAATTGAGGGGTGGTGAAGCTGCACAAGGACACGGCGGAGCTCCTGAGCTAGATGGTTGAGCTCGGGAGGCGCTGGTGTGAGCTGGCGACGGTGGCGGAGGTGAGTGAAGAGCTCGGGCTCCGGCGGGCTTTATATAGCCACGGCTAGCGGCCGGTAGAGTGCTCGGAGAGGTGTGGACGAGTTCGGCCGAGGCACGCGCAATCGATTGCGAGGCCGAGGGTCAGCGGTTACGTTGCGCAGGGTCGGGCGCACGGCTCACCGGCGGCGAACGCGTGGCGGCGACGAGCTGCGGGCGGTAGGGGCCGTGAGAGAAGGTCAGCGCTCGCGTGCGGGCGCGGAGGGAACCGGGGAACATCGGCGACAGGTTGCAGGCGCGTGGGGAGCAGCCAGACGTGCGGCACGCGCGACGCCGGCGAGGCGGCCACGGCCGGGTCCCCCCCCCCCTACCGGAGAAGATAAACAGTGCTAGGGAGTAGGGTTTGACTTTCTGAAATTCGCAAATTGCTTCCAAAATTTGAACTGTGCGACAAAAACTCAAAACATCAAAGTTGTTCAGAAAAATGAGATCTACAACTTTGTCAATATGAACATTTTCAAATTCCAAATAGTTTTTGAACAAATTTGAAAACAGAAAAGGGGACACCTTTTCAAACTTGATTCAAATCAAATTTACTCTGGATTTCAAACTGAAACTTGAAAATCTGTAAACATGAAAGTTATTCCTTTTATCAAAACCTACAACTTTGCTATTATACACTTTTCCAGAAACTCATTAGTTTTTGAACTAATTTTGAAAACTGAAAAGGGGACAAAAACTGGAGTTTGATTGAATTTGAAATAACTCAAAACTTTGTACTGCAACTTGAAAATTTGTAAATACCAAAGTTGTTTCTCTTTGACAGATCTACAACTTTGCTTTTTGGACCAATCCCAAATTTTGAATAATTTTTGAATCACAACAAGAGGAATAAAATCCAGGATTTGGAAATCAGGGTTTTGCAAAGGGATTTGAAATCAAATTCTGATTTTTGAACTTTGGTCAACACAACAACACTTCAAGACACCAAAGGGACAAGAATTACACAAAGCTAGGCACAGAGGTGAAATTTCCATTTTGCCCTAGTAGAGAGAAGTGGGCTAAATAGGGTTTTAGCAATAGAGGTAAATCACATAAAATGATACACTTAGCAAAATGCATACACATGAAATCATGATCAAGATGCTTAATGATGATAATGATGATATGTCAAGTTAATTACATGTTAAACACCAGAGGTGTTACAGGTTCTTTTGCCGTTCAGTTTGCTATCGCTTTATGGTGCCTCGCTGTGATCCTAGGGATCATCCACCCTCTTCTAAGGGTCGTGGGCATCACGTTCTCGGTCGTCTTGCCTCTGATCGCCCCCATTCACCCCCCCTCTGGTCGCCTTGCCAGTGCTTTCTCGGTCCTTCACCTCTTAGGGCACTGGTGATGCAGGCAGCCTACCACAATGCAGCGTTGATCTCTCGTCACTAGCTCCTCACAAGAAGGAGATGGCGGTGATTCGAATCCAGCGAATCTAGCAATAGTGTCGCACATGCAAAGGCCCAGCACCAACCACCACGTAGGCTAAGGGACACAGCGGCTTACCCGCCGAGGCCTCAGCCCTGAGCCTCGGGGGATGAGTTTGGTTTCCGCCTCGCACGAGCCCTCGCGTTGAGGCCTTAGGCAAGCTCCCCGATTCCGTCCGAGCTCCCCGTGATGGGCCTCGACGGATGCTTTGTTCTCCGCTTCGCGTGAGCAATCGCGCTTAGGCCTCGGGCGATATTCTCCGCATCCCCCGAGCCCCCGAGCTTAGGCCTCGGGCGGTCTCCTCCGCTTCGCCCGAGCCCTCGTGTTCAGGTCTCGAGCGGACTTGTCCATCTCACCCGAACCCTCCACAATGGGCTCTGGTTGAATACCTCTTTCTCCGCCTCGATCGAGGTCTCTCGGCCAGGCCCCGGGCGAAGCCCAAACCTTCCCCCAGAAGCTTTGGCGCAAGGAGACAAGCGCAGGGTACTACAAGGACCAGCGAATCCCGGGCCATTCATGACTCTTCCAGCACGCCCGCGCCGCATGGGCCAAGACGTGGATTGGGACTCGCACCATCCCTTCGCTTAGAAGGACAAGATGAACGGACTCAATGCTGCATCGCCACAGTACTGGACGTGCGCAGCCATGACGACAAGGACGATGACCATGCCGTTACAGTAGAACCACAACAGTGCACCTCTACCTTTAGATTAAAATAAGAGCACCCATGTACTATCCCTTTGTAAACATGTGCCCTCCTTGAGGCTATAAAAGGAGGGGCCAGGGACGCCATCGAAGAAAAGCGACAAGCAACACCCACACACGCACACCAGCGACACTCGGTTGCAACTCCACCTCCTTCGTTCTCACGAGACTTGGGTCCAGCACCCTCTCTCACCAGCTTGTACCCCTTCTATGAGCACCCCGGTGCAAGATAACACGACCACTCCCACCTCACTGGACATAGGGCCTCCGTTTGCTCGAACCAGTATAAACCTCCTGTGTTCTTCTTGCATCACCACCTGGAGCCAGGGCCACGCAGAAACAAATTCACTCGCCGGTGTTAGGACCCCCCGTTTCTGAAACACCGACAGTTGGCGCGCCAAGTAGGGGCCTGTTCTGCGTGGTGACCACATCCCTACTCAGCTCCGAGTGGCAGAAACGCCGCCCGGAAAACCCCTCTCTGCAGAAGAAAGACTTGGGGGCTCGGCATGTCCCCGACATTGTCGGGGGCTACCCGCTGTTGGTATTTCTTAGCTACACCTAGGATAGGGTAACTAAAGTAGCTATCTATTAATGCCAAGCGAGGTTGTCAATCCCGACACTAGTAGGAGTTAGCTAGCAAGAATGCAATCTACCAGGAGGAGATTCTGCAAGCGCACAAAACTATCATAGTAGCACTTTGCCTGGGAGTACCAGGTGTCGATTTATTTGATCCCAAGGGAAGGCTAGGGTGGTGTATGAGTTGAGTCAAGGAGGGGATGAGAGTAGAAGAAAAGAGAAAAGGGAAAAGGGGAGAAGGGAAGATGAAAGGCTAGAAAGAATATATGGGTGGATAGGTAAGGATGAAATGGATGGCTAAGGTAAGGTGGATAACTAGATAGATAGATAGTTGAAGGGAAATATGATAACTAAGGATAACTAACTACTAACTAATAACTAATCCTAGATAACTAATCCTAGATAACTATAGAGGAAGATAACTATGAAGCAAGGTAGTTACGAAGCAAGGCAGGCAAAAGACAATAAAGCAACTAAGTTGAGTATAGTTTTATTCCTATCTTGTCAAGTATCGAGGCGTACTAGCCTTTACCACTTACTTAGGTTGAACGCTAGCACAACGAGCCTTACTATTAAACTGGGCCAACTACGTGGTGGAATTCAAGGCGCACAAGGCTGTCACCACCTGCTTGCTACCACAGCTATCCGGGGGTCCAGCCGTATCTGAAGGTAAGTCTATAACTAAGCACCACGCTTAACTATATTCCAACTATCTCTACCCTAGCTTTGAATAGAGACACCCTTGCGGACGTCAGAGCAAACACTTGACTTAATAAGATAAACACTAAACTAACTAAGCAACCTATTGGCAAAGATCAAACACTAAGCTCACTAGAGATTAACTACTATGGCTAAGTGAATTGATCTGTAGGATAGCTAGGCACTCAAGCAATCAATCAAGTATACCACTCAATACTGATAAGTAGAATAAAGTAATACTTGAAATGATGAACTAGAATATAGTAAGTGCTTGAGTAACAAGAGCAAAACCTGAACTCGAGATGAAGGAAGACTCTTCCCAGCTCCAGAACCGATCACTCGCATGCCTATACTCTTGAGCTAAGCCTTGAGCAGCGCTACCGCGAGGGCGAAGATGCCTTGCTCTACTAGCTACCTACTTGCCTAAGCTCTCTGAGCTTCTAACCTAACTCTCACTTGCTTATCTTGCTTCTGTGTTGCTCTGAGATGGCAATGTGTGATGGTACAAATGAAGTAGTGTTGCCAGGGGGGTATTTATAGCCCAAATCAGTGAGGGGAGTTCTTATAGGGGGCAGTCAGCCGACCTAGGGCTAACCCTAGTGGCGAGCGCCAGCCCTAGGTGGCGGCCGCAACCTCCCTCACCGTTGGATGCACCGCCTTGGCTTCAACGGCATCCAGGTGGTTGTCCAAGGCGGTTTGGAGGCCGGTTGCATGTCCTAGCAACCGCCATTCAGCCTTGATCCACACCACTTCATCCTGAGTCGTCCAATGCCACTGACCTAGTGACCAAGGGCCAACATTTGGCCCTGGGGAGGTCACACGGATCGGTGACATGGCAGGGAGGCCAACCCAAGTGGCGGGCGCCACTTAGAGGTGGTGGGCGCCACCTAGAGGTGGCGGGCGCCACCTAGGGGTGGCGGGCGCCACCCCCCTTAGGCCTATTTGGGCCCTGCTGAGTGGGCTTGGCCTCTGGTGGGTCCATATGTCCAAATTTGGTTCAAATCCTGCATTCAAATAAAATTCTATGGACATGTGGAATTTGGTTAGTTTGAAACCTATTTGACTACATTTCATGCCTTTTTGGTGGACTTTAGGGTCAAATGTTGATGGTAAAATAGGTGTTTAAGGACCGTCAACAAGCTCCCCCAAGCTAACCAGTTGCTCGTCCTCGAGCAACAATGCGGTTTAAGCATTGAGCATGAAATGGATAGCAACTTAAGATGTCTGCAAGTGCATATTGTATAGTGAGAAATAACTTAGCATATATCATTAATCATAGCAATGTGGGGCTTATAGCTTTTCACTTCAAACATGCAAGAGTGAAATAAAGCAGTAGATAGGAAACTTTTATCTTGCTTAGGTTTGACTAGGATTCTGTCTGGAGGTTTTTCAAGGTTTTCAAAAGATAACAACTTGCTTAAGTCCTCCAAGATTCACTCAATCATTCAATGGTGTTTAAATCCTCACTTAGGCCAAAATGTAGCCTCTCCTATTTCTATAGAATGATATGTGCAGTTATAGGTGGGCTAAGAACCATGAGCAAATTGCCTGATGTTTATTGCTAAGCTAGACACTCAGATCATAAGGAGCAGCAAATTATAAAAATTGATCAAGATGTGCATGTGTGGTTATGTGGAAGTGTATAGAGAGATATTTCATAATCCTTCCTAGTTAATTTCTAGGGTTTAGAGCTAATGATAATTCTCTCTCTCTCTCTCTTTTTTTGGATACAAAGTGAGTAGACAAAAGATGTGTCCTCACATTTTCTTAGGACATATTCCTCTTTTGAGCTACTTTGCTCACATTTTTTTCACAGGACATAGTCCTTTCTTGAGCTACTTTGCTCATTTTTCTCTCTCTCTCTTTTAGCTCTAGATTTCCCCAGACATCTATAGGAAAGGATTTTTTTTTAAATGAAAAAGGGGAAGAGGGAGAAATGCTTATTCCCAGTGTAGGAATAAGCATAAGGCTAGCAATGGGATGTTTGGCAGGGTATTGCATATCTCCGGTGTAGAGAATAAGCAATTTATTTGGTGGTTGCAAACTTCCAAAGTGGAAAGTAGGCAAATTATGGTGGGTGTGCGTGAATCTTGATTCAAAAGATATGATAAGCTTCTCTACTAAGATCTATGAGGTCTAACAAAGCTCAACACAAACAAAGCTCTTTGTAGTTTTGACTAGTGACTAACCAATATTTGGCTGGTGGTGGGATGGGATAAAAATCTAGGAGGAACTTTTAGCAAGGTTTTCATAATTTTTAAAAGAAATCCTCCAGATTAGGTCCTAATTTCACCTTAGCAAGTTTAAAGAATTACTCCATTTCTTAGTAACTTTATTCACTAAGCATGATTTCAGTTAAAGCATGTGCAACCCACAAAAGCTACAACTTAGATAAGACCAGTTATTGAAACCATAACAATAGCATTTGCATGACATATTTCAAATCTTATTCAGGTTTCAACTTGTTTAAGCAGATATTATCAGTTTTATTCATGGAGTGGTTATTTCGGCAAGCATGTGACATTCAAAAGATATAGAATTTAAGAACTGAATGTAAAGTGTAGGCTTGAGACATACCTTATCGGAGCGGGAGTCTCCCCCAAGCTGGCTTCTTGCTTGGTGAAGGATCTTCTTCTTCTCAGTCGGAGCTCTTGTTCTCATTTTATTAAAAGGGAAACTATCTAATGTTGTGAAAATGGGAAACTATCCTATTATGATATTTTATTTTTCTAACTAAGTTAACATATACCTATGCATATAACTAATGATAACTGATTTTTTTTAGTTACATGCATGACATATGTTATTTATTCAAAAAAGGAAAATTTGAAGGGAAATAAAAATTAAAAGTAAAACCATACCTTAGGTCCATGGAGTTTCATCCTTATCGGGTGGATCTTCTTCTTCCTTGGCACTTCTTCTCTCAGTACTCCATCTGGTTCTTCTTCTTCTAGCACCTCTCCCTTGTTATGCGAATCACACAACTTAGGAGGAGGTGGTTCTCTCTTTCTGCTCCACCCTGTTCTTGGGCGCCTCTTCTTGGTACGAACGGGTTCTGCTTCCTGCATGTTAGCGGCATATGCGGGACCACGGGAGAAGGAGAATATTTCGTTCCTCCCTCCTAATGTCATTTGAATTTTACCAGTTCCCACATATATGCTAGCATTAACAGTATTCAAGAAGGGTCTACCTAAGATTAGAGGCACATGTTTCCTATTTCCCATATCTAGTATTATGAAATCAGCAGGAACATAGGAGCCTCTAATATGAACAGGTAAATCATTAACTATTCCTTCTACATAGCAAGTGGATTGATCAGCTAGCACAACATAGGCAGATGTGGATGACATGGGTGGAAAGAACGAGTTTTCATAGAAATCTTTAGATAGAATATTCACACTCGATCCTAAATCACACATGGCATTTTTAAAGACTTCACCAAAGATTGAGCATCTAATTATGGGACTACCAGGATCACCCTTATTAACAGTCATGGTTTGATCTTCATAATAGTTAAAATATTTTATTTCAACCATATTTGCAGTTTCCATGTCAGGTTTAGCAGGAATTTTGCCAGATTCAAAAGATGGTATGATAGCAGCAAGTTGAGCTAATTGGGTTTCTAACATCTTATTAAAGCTTAATTGATTTTTAGAGGAGATGAGAAATCTTCCAATGTAGCATTTATATTCTCAAGAATTTTATCATTCGCCATTAATCTCTCTTTCAAGAAATCAGTAGTTTTACCTTGTGAGTAAACTAAATTCTTCAAGAATGAGAAATTATCAGAATTATGAAAATTAGAGCGAGGGAATGGATTGTTACCTTGAGAATTTCCAGGCTGATTCCATCCTTGATTCTGTTGACGGAAACCGTTGTTGTTGTTGATGAATTTCAAATCTTCATGTAGCTCGGGGCAGTGGTTCCCAGAATGTCCGGTTTCTCCACAGACTTCACAAGTCATGTAGGATTCCAGAGATTGGACACTCTCCTATTGGTTCATCTTCTCACAGCTATCCAGCTTCTTTGCTAGCAGGTCCATCTTGGCCACGATCATGTCGGCCTCCTTAAGGGAATGCATACCTCGCTTACGGGGCTGCAGTCTCTCGTCATTCCATCCTTGGTTTGACACCATCTTCTCTATGAGAGCCTTAGCATATGCAACATTCAGAGAAAAGAATGCACCGCTGGCGGCGGCATCCAAATGGCTTCTAGAGAGAGGGGTTAGGCCATGGTAGAAGTTCTGGATCAATAGCCAGTCCTCCATACCATGGTGTGGACAAGCAGCGACATACTCTTGCACCTCTCCCAAGCCTCGGGAATAGATTCCACGGCTTATTGCGTAAAGTTGGAGATTTTGTTGCGAAGAGCATTCATCTTGCCCATAGGAAAGAATTTGGCGAGAAAAGCATTGGAACACTTGTCCCATGTGTCTACAGCGTTGCGATCGGTATAGAACCATTGCTTCGCTTTTCCTAGCAAAGAGAAAGGAAAGAGACGAAGACGGATGACTTCTTGGGTTATCCCCTTAATGGTGAAGGTGCCGCAAATCTCCAAAAATTGTTGGAGGTGAGCATTGGCATCCTCATGAGCCTTGCCACAGAACGGGCTAGCTTGGACCATCGTGATCAGAGCCAGTTTTAACTCAAAATTGAGGTTGGCATCGATCACGTCTGGTCTTATCGCTACATTAGCGGCAGAAGGAGCAGAAAACTCACGAATGGTCTCATTGGCCATCGTGAAGATAGAACGAGATAAGAAAGAAAGAAGTTGAAGAAGATGAAGGAAAAAGATAAGAAGAACTAAGGAAAGAAAGAATGGGGTAAGATGGCATTCGCTAAGTAGGAGCTTAAGCGAAGATAAATTCGACACGGACTCAACCGATACACCGATTGCCTTCCCCAGCAACTGCGCCAGAAATGCTTGTTGGTAGTTCTTAGCTACACCTAGGATAGGGTAACTAAAGTAGCTATCTACTAATGCCAAGCGGGGTTGTCAATCCCGACACTAGTAGGAGCTAGCTAGCGAGAATGCAATCTATGAGGACGAGATTCTGCAAGCGCACAGAACTATCGTAGTAGCACTTCGCCTAGGAGTACCAGGTGTCGATTTATTTGATCCCAAGGGAAGGCTAGCGTGGTGTATGAGTTGAGTCAAGGAGGGGATGAGAGTCGAAGAAAAGAGAAAAGGGAAAAGGGGAGAAGGGAAGATGAAAGGCTAGAAAGAATATATGGGTGGATAGGTAAGGATGAAATGGATGGCAAAGGTAAGGTGGATAACTAGATAGATAGATAGTTGAAGGGAAATATGATAACTAAGGACAACTAACTACTAACTAATAACTAATCCTAGATAACTAATCCTAGATAACTACAGAGCAAGATAACTACGAAGCAAGGTAGTTACGAAGCAAGGCAGGCAAAAGACAATAAAGCAACTAAGTTGAGTATAGTTTTATTCCTATCTTGTCAAGTATCGAGGCGTACTAGCCTTTACCACTTACTTAGGTTGAACGCTAGCACAACGAGCCTTACTGTTAAACTGGGCCAACTACGTGGTGGAATTCAAGGCGCATAAGGCTATCACCACCTGCTTGCTACCACAGCTATCCGGGGGTCCAGCCGTATCTGAAGGTAAGTCTATAACTAAGCACCACGCTTAACTATATTCCAACTATCTCTACCCTAGCTTTGAATAGAGACACCCTTGCGGACGTCAGAGCAAACACTTGACTTAATAAGATAAACACTAAACTAAATAAGCAACCTATTGGCAAAGATCAAACACTAAGTTCACTAGAGATTAACTACTATGGCTAAGTGAATTGATCTGTAGGATAGCTAGGCACTCAAGCAATCAATCAAGTATACCACTCAATACTGATAAGTAGAATAAAGTAATACTTGAAATGATGAACTAGAATATAGTAAGTGCTTGAGTAACAAGAGCAAAACCTGAACTGGAGATGAAGGAAGACTCTTCCCAGCTCCAGAACCGATCACTCGCATGCCTATACTCTTGAGCTAAGCCTTGAGCAGCGCTACCGCGAGGGCGAAGATGCCTTGCTCTACTAGCTACCTACTTGCCTAAGCTCTCTAAGCTTCTAACCTAACTCTCACTTGCTTATCTTGCTTGTGTCTTGCTCTTGGATGGTAATGTGTGATGGTACAAATGAAGTAGTGTTGCCAGGGGGGTATTTATAGCCCAAATGAGTGAGGGGGGGTTCTTGTACGGAGCAGTCAGCCGACCTAGGGCTAACCCTAGTGGCGGGCGCCAGCCCTAGGTGGCGGCCGCCACCTCCCTCACCGTTGGATGCACCGCCTTGGCTTCAACGGCATCCAGGTGGTTGTCCAAGGCGGTTTGGAGGTCGGTTGCATGTCCTAGCAACCGCCATTCAGCCTTGATCCACGCCACTTCATCCTGAGCCGTCCGATGCCACTGACCTAGTGACCAAGGGCCAAGATTTGGCCCTGGGGAGGTCACACACGGATCGTTGACGTGGCAGGGAGGCCAACCCAAGTGGCGGGCGCCACTTAGAGGTGGCGGGCGCCACCCCCCTTAGGGCCATTTGGGACCTGCTGAGTGGGCTTGGCCTCTGGTGGGTCCATATGTCCAAATTTGGTTCAAATCCTGCATTCAAATAAAATTCTATGGACATGTGGAATTTGGTTAGTTTGAAACCTATTTGACTACATTTCATGCCTTTTTGGTGGACTGTCAAATGTTGATGGTAAAACAGGTGTTTAAGGACCGTCAACACCCGCCGCACCCGATGGGGCGCTCGGGGGCTCTGTGTGTCCCCGACGTAGCTCCCGATTCCTCCCAAACCCTGGGAAAGGTCTGGGAAGAATCTCCATTAGTGAACATATTCGTTCGCTGATGTTGCGTCATGCCCCGTTTCACCTCTTCGCACTGGTCAACGTCTCCGTTAGTGGATGATACGTCAAGCGGAGAGGAGGAGCCAGGGCCAGGAGAAGAAATAAGGGGCATGGGGAGGAGGCTGGCACCAAACCCACTAGGACCCGCCTCTGAGCACGCTGAGCCTGCCGACGACATGCTCGTCCGTCAGGAACCAGCATGGCAAAAGAGGATGTTCAGTGGAATAGAACCAGCTGCCTCTCCCCACGGGCAGCCGCGGTGGGCTGAAGAGGCTTTTTGGAGTGTCAACAATCCGAAAATGCCTCACACGCCCTTGGCGGCTCAATCGGGCAAGCCGAAGAACTCGCTACTACCGGCAAGTTCTTCGTCCGGTCTGCGTCACCACCAGCGAGCTGGTGCTACAACTCTAGTTCTCAGGGCCACCACACTCGCCGGGGTCGCCAGAGAGGTGGTACACAGCGGAGCGAGGCAAGCCCGACAACCCTCTCTCTCCCCTCCTCGGACAATGAGGAAATCATTCATGGCAGCACCGAGTCCTTAGGGACAGCGTCACGTTCGCCGCCTATGACCCTCCGACACATTCAGGACACCGTCGTAGAGAGGGCGTGTTGAACGAGCCAGAGAAGGGAAGGGAAGGGGCTGAGCCCAAGCACAGAACAAACATTGACCCTGATGACCCGCTGTCTTTCCCAAGGGAGCTGGGATCTCATGGATTCAACCCTGAGAACCCCTTGCTTCATCCTTTTGTCCTTTTATTTTTCCTCTAGTGTCCACCCTCGGGGAACCCTAACTCTACCATTGTAAGTCCAAGAAAGGAAATAAAAGAACTCCCTTCTTTCCAAAAAGGGCATCAGGAAAAACACCTTGACCTGCTAAATAAAGGCAATAAAAGTCGGGCCACTGACCCGAGAACCCGAAAGAGTGGGACGAGACTACCGCAAGCATAAAACACCACTCCGACTTCTCCGACGGGCCTCGGAAGGACACAGCGTTCGCCAGGCCTCGGGTCCAAAAACCCAACAGGTCATCACGAGAAAGACGCGCGCACGGAGAGGCGACGTCACAAGGAGAACGACGTCAACAATTCACCCCTCAAAAAAGAAGCTATGTTTCTTTCTTCCTAAGATTGCATTTTTGTTTCAGTAGTAGGAGAAGGCAACACTTTGCAAAAACTAAATAAAAATCCTATCATCACTCCCGTGTTCAGCGCGTCCTTGTTTTTGAACCTAAGGAACAACATCAACAATCGTGCCTTCTAGGGAAGCTGGTCGGGACTCGGCCGCCGACGCCCCCGAAGGCTAACGGCACCGGTCCCCCGGTTGAACCAGAACACGTTCGGTGGGCCGAGTTCCCGAAAGCTCAAACAGGCGACTAAGCAAACATGGGCAGGACGACAGGAATGTGCGGGCCTCTGTACCCTCATCCTCGTCCCTTAAGGCAACGAGAAGTCACGCGAAATGGCAGAACGAAGCCGCGAGGCGAGAACAAGGGGAGAGCGCTTAGATTATAACTTTTTTAAACTAAAAAATGAAAGGGCACAAACGGCTCTAAAAAAGAACCACCTTGTAGCATGCTAATGCACCCTTTTTACAAGAACACATCTTGGAGTGAGTAACACCGCAGCAAGATGGATTGCGTGTTCGGGCCCCTACACCACGGAACAAGATAGCATGCACCAAGGCAGTGGCCATTGAGTAACCCCGCAAAGAGGGGGGAGAGCCATGCCGGTAAAAGTTCCTAAGGCAGAAGGGCGCCTGAGCGGCGCCAACCTAATGACCGGTGACCCCTCCGCCTTGATAGAGAGAGGACTCAAAGGGGCCCACACCCCTGAATCCCGGGGATCGCTAACCAAGTCGCGCACCGTCATGCGACAAAAGCCTTTTTAGCAAAACAAAAACCCTAGCCGTCCTAAGGGACTTTTTTTGCAAGCAAACGTAAGAAGAGCTGAACCCTCGGGCCTCAGCGAACGGGCCCGGGGGCACACAAAAAGCAAGATGCCCGAGTTCTAAAAACACGATGGGCCTCATTCGAGCTACTATCCATCCACGCAAATGAAAAGAGACGTAGGAAGGCTCGATGCCCGAAGAACAAGAGCATAAATGATTTAATTTTTTTACAAAGGAAGAGTCGGGGCCTCAACCCTGATGCCTCCTACCAGGACTCCCAAATAACTTGTTCCACAGGAACCTCGCCAAGCACGGCCTCTGCAGCATTATCGAACTGTTCGATAAGCTCCTCGAAGTCTGTGGCCCCGGTTCCCTCTGGGGACCCCACGAACGGGTGCAGGTCACGTCTGACACGGACCTGAGCCCCGGCAAGGCCCACCGCGGCCCCTCGGTGAACACCACGCTCCACCGTGGCCCAGACATGCTCGGGCACGTCCTGGAGACGCTCCATGAGGTTGTAGCCTCAGGCGCGCATGATCTCCATGTCCGCCTCGACGGTCAGACGGAGAACCTGGAGCTCGGCCTCTAACTTGGTGACACGACCGTCCGCGTCCGCCAGTTGGCCGCGGAGATCCGCGGCCTCCTCCTCGGCAGCATCCAGCGCTACCGACGCGGCCGACACTGTGTCCTCCAGGTCACGGACCGACATAGGGGCCGGGGAGGAGGCCGGACGGCGAAGGGGGATCGACCTCGACGTTGAGATGACCCTAAGAAGCACATAGAAAGGACGATCAGGACACGATCGCAAGATCACGACAAAGGAAAGGAAGTGAACTAACCCGTGGATACGGCGACGTTGCCCTGGCCTCCCCGACTCCGGCTGATCATCGATGACGCATTTTCCGTGGTCCATGTCGAGAAACGGGAATTCTATGTAGAGCGGTGCCAAGGGCAACGGGTCGGGCTGGCTGAAGGCTAAGTCCACTATTTCGTACTTATAACGGGGTTGAGGCCGGCCTCTGGCACCCGCTAGGGCATGGCCGTTGTGATTCCCCAGAGGATGTTGAGACGTCGCGCGACTCTTCAACTATCGTGCGCGATGGACGGACCCCTGGGAAAACGCGCCCGCAAACGATCGCGATCCCCAGTAGGACTAACCATCAATGAAGGGAAGCCGAAAAGATTGACTCCTCAGTCACTAACCGCCCACAATACCGCGAGCACGTACCACGCCACCTAAAAAACATGCTGACACGCGCACCTCTAGGCCTCGACGGATTTTCAAAAAATCCACCAAGGCCACGGGGGCTACACCCAGCGGGTGCGCTCGCACGCACCCACCGGAAACAAGACCAAACACTCAAAAGGAGGACTTAGCTAAGCCTCTGAGGGAGTACCGGCACTCCCCCAAAGCCTCTCAGGGTACCCCGAACGGCCCAACGAAAGCAAGGCCAGGACCGGTGGGGTGATCCCGGCCAACGCCCGGCCACCAAGGGGTTACCCACCGGGGGTAACGGCCCGTCACTCGGATAGGCCCGACGACAAGTCAGCCCGACCTAAGGGTGAATCGAGACCGGGGGTCGGGCAAAAAACACCAAAGGTATCCCAGCTCCCACGCAAACCCAGCCTGGAACCTTCCCGTACAGGAGCGGTGTCATGACCGAATGTGCACTGCCTATTTCAAACAGGGACGGAGGGCCTCCTCAGTCCACCTCCTTATCCGTGCCGACATAAAGACCCGATATGGACCGCGTAATTCGGAGCGCCTCACCGCACGGACCGGCGGCCTAAAGGCCGCGTTCTCCGAGAAGTCCTCTCAGGGTGCTGGTGATGCAGGCAGTCTGCCACAATGCAGCGCTGATCACTAGTCACTGGCTCCTCAAAAGAAGGAGATGGCGGTGATTCGAATCCAACAAATCTAGCAACAGTGTCGCACATGCAAAGGCCCAGCACCAACTGCCATGCAGGCGAAGGGACGCAGCGGCTTACCCGCCGAGGCCTCAGCCCTGAGCCTCGGGGGATGAGTTCGGTTTCCGCCTCGCCCGAGCCCTCGTAACGAGGCCTTAGGCATGCTCCCCGATTCCGTCCGAGCCCCCCACGGCGGGCCTCGACGAACGCTTTGTTCTCCGCTTTGCCCGAGACCTCGAGCTTAGTCCTCGGGTGATCTTCTCTGCCTCGCCCGAGCCATCGAGCTTATGCCTTGGGCGGTTTCCTCCGCTTCGCCCGAGCCCTCGCGTTCAGGTCTCGAGCGAACTTATCCATCTCACCTTAACCCTCCACAATGGGCTTTGGTTGAATACCTCTTTCTCCGCCTCGATCGAGGTCTCTCGGCCATGCCCCGGGCGAAGCCCAAACCTTCCCCCAGAAGCTTTGGCGCAAGGTTACAAGCGCATGGTACTACAAGGACCAGCGAATCCCGGGCCATTCATGACTCTTCCAGCACGCCCGCGCCTCATGGGCCAAGACGTGGATTGGGACTCGCACCATCCCTTCGCAAAGAGGGACGAGATGAAGGGACTCAATGCTACATCGCCACAGTATTGGACGTGCGCAGCCATGACGACAAGGACGATGACCATGCCGTTACAGTAGAACCACAATAGTGCACCTCTACCTTTAGACTAAAATAAGAGCACCCTTGTACTATCCCTTTGTAAACCTGCACCCTCCTTGAGGCTATAAAAGGAGGGGCCAGGGACGCCATCGAAGAAAGGCGACAAGCAACACCCACACACGCACACCAGCGACACTCGGTTGCAACTCCACCTCCTTCGTTCTCACGAGACATGGGTCCAGCACCCTTTCTCACCAGCTTGTACCCCTACTACGAGCACCCCGGTGCAAGATACCACGACCACTCCCACCTCACTGGACGTAGGGCCTCCGTTTGCCTGAACCAGTATAAAGCTCCTGTGTTCTTCTTGGATCACCACCCGGAGCCAGGGCCGCGCATAAACAAATTCACTCGCCGGTGTTAGGACCCCCCGTTGCCAAAACACCGATAGAACATATGACTGGAGCAAGTAGAAATAAAAAGCTGGAGCCATCTCAACCTCTAAGGTGCTGCACCAAACAAACACAGGTATCCGGGGAGCTAGCTATGATGCTTGTGATTAAACTAAAGCTGAAAAGAAGGTGCTCACTTGAATAACAGTTACATGAACTGCAGCATGAATGTACCATTGCACATAGAGGATATCAGGCTGAACTGCTACTCTTATGTTTCTAATCTGAACATTACAGACTGGGTGTGCAAGCAAATGGAAATAGGATCAAGCTATAGATGCACTGCTTACCTCCTTACGTGATTGCCGAAGTACAGCTGTTGTCTCTACCCTGCTGCTTGCCAACTAAACAAAGTTCTTACTGCTGTTGTGTCTCTGCAAAATATGCCAGCAGATTTCTATTGCAACCACCAAAAGAATTGGATATTAAGCAGCACAGTCTATTCTCCTATCATAGTAATCAGACACATGAAAACAGATAGATTGTCAGGCTGCAATAGCATACAAGAAGACCAACGAAACCAAAATCACAACCGATCAAACAGAGACAAGCACCGGTGGAAGAAAGCAAAGATCAATAAGGAAAGTACGGCGAGTAGCAAGCTGAAGCGGTAAACTGGTCTGCAGAACAGAGACAAAGAACAGAGGCAATAGAGCGTACAAACTGCAGGACGAGCTCCACCCAAGTTTCTCCAGAAAGCAATCAAAACAAAATGATTCGCTTCCAAAAATTGCACAGATGATCTACATGGAGTTAGTGAGCGTACTCTAAAAGATCATCGCCCAATTTTGACTCAAACTACAGAAAAGTAAGATCACGCGCAAGAACACTAAAAACTCGCCCGGAATCAAAATCGTTGATTTCTCCGTGCTCAAGTGGAATTGGATCGATTCAATCAAGTAATAGCTTCATCACTTGTCATAGCACGAATGAACGAAAAAAGAACGAACCAAAACGCTCTAGAAACGACGAAGAAAAATCCCCCAAAAATAGTTGTGAAAATCACAGAAAATAGAGAGGGGAACAAGTGGAGCACGAATTTGATCCTTATTTCAGCAACATGAAGGATTGTATTAGCTCATGGTGTTGGGGTTACAAGCCACTTCTAGCAACACAAAGCTCGGATGGCAAAAATCTCAAGAAAAGAGCCCTCTACACCTCTAAACCTAGCCTCTCCTGACAAGAACAAAACGAGAATGACACACCTCAATGATGGTTGTCCCAAACAGCCCATTCACATATATATAGGCGCACGTCCGAAAACAAAAATGCCCTCACATGAAGTACTCAGTCAAAATACCACCTAAGGGTAAAACCGTCCAACTCTGGCAGTTTCCATCCGACGGCCACACGCCTTCTCATCCTTCGCTTCGCCTCGACGCAAGCTCTAGGAAACCGCCACGTGTCGTCACATCGACCACCGTGCCTTCCTCTCCGATAGCTTCACCGCAACGCAAGCCTCTCGGCGCCGCCATGCGTCGACCGTTCCTTTTGGAACCTCCCCCAGTTTTGAGGCAGAAACCGGGAAACCTGTGTCCTCGGCTGAGTTTTGTGGCCCAAACTCAGGAACTCGGCAGCCCAGGTTTTGAGGCCCAAACCAGGAAATTCGTCCACCCCGAGTTTTGAGGCCCAAATTTGGAAACCGTCACCCTGAGTTTTGAGGCCCAAACTCGGAAACCGTCGATTGTAGTTTTTTGAGGCTCAACTACCGAACCTGTGCCGTAGACGAAGTGTGGTTCTCACACCCCGACCACCGGCACCGATGCCGATGCATGTCCAGCCTCTACGCCGGGCACAACACTTTCGCCTTCCTCCTTGACTTGGCCGATGGCACTTGCACCGCACGCAAGCCCGTGTCCGACCTCCCACCAAGTGCCACGACGCTATCATCTTCCTCCCGACTCAGCCGATGCCATCACACATCTCCATGTGCTCTTTCTTGTCGAATCCATGTGCCAGCTACCACAGATGGTCCTCCAGCCCTCCGGTCCATCGGTCCAAGCCTCATGTCCGCCCTTCGCCACTTCGGGTCCATCGACATGGCACGTCCGCCACACGGCACGCCCATCCTTCACCGCTCCCGGCCCGTTGGCACCGCACGTCTCTACTTGACCTTCACCTCGCCATCGACCACTGTTTCCTAGCTCCACACTTGCATATCAACACAGCCAAGAGACACATGTTGCACATGCACACCAACACATATAACGTACCACAACTCAACATCACCGGTTAGTCATAAACATTATGCGCATATGAAATAAAACTTAACCAGGAAAAGCCTCAAACCTTCCTCACAAGTGTCAATCATTCATCATACACACTTGGGAGTTTCTCAACCATGTCACATGGGCACATCTCAACCAAGTGTCTCAATCTCCCATGTGTTCGCAGAACCAAGGAATGTCCGGTTCATCGGACCTAAATATCCGAACCTTCACCAAAAGGTAAAAATTGGTAGTTATCCTCATATTTAGTTTTCCGCATATTCATATTAATTCTTAATCATTTACTGCATCATCATATTTAATATTTGCATCATCATACTTTATCCATAAGCATTTTAATTTCCACATTGCATTGAAAAAAAATAAAAATAATTATATTGCATTATCATATTGCATCTAAAAAGAAAAACTCCTAAAGCCCATGTGAATATTCAACTGTTTACTGTGGAGTCACAAAAAAAATATTTCTTGCTTTCTGCATTTGCATATTAAAAATAGAAAATCCCAAAAAAATTAAACTCTTGTTGAATCATGCTTTCTCAAGAAGACATATACGGTTTTACCACTAACGCTTAATCAGTTCCACGAGCTTTGGTGTCTATTTGTCTTTAGCAAGAATCAATAAGAAGGCCAGGTAACTTCATCCACTCTGGAGAGACTAAAGCAACAACCTTCCATTAAGGGACAGAGGAGTGGAGTACATCGAAGCTACCAAGAGAACGAACACGCAAGCATCTAGCTTGAGGGAAAGCTCCCCGGTTATCCAAGGTAATATATATATTTTCAAATTTCAATCTTAAAAACAAAAACCACAAAAATATGTGAACACGTGAAGGCTCACCCTTAAAAAGAAAAAGAACAAAAATATTCGGACACATGAAGGCTCGACGCTATTGAAGGGATTAGCTTGGGGGAGACGCACCCCCGTTATCTTCGCTATTAAGGTATATCTTTACTATTATTACTATTATTAATATTATTATTGTTTCTTTATATATCTTTATTAGTCTTTATATTATATATCTTAGAGTGTGTGTGTTTAATATTAGAGTCAATAAAAGAACAATGATGATCTAGAATAAAAGCTTAGCCTGAAATAATTGAGCTCTAGGATAATAAAATTAGTTTGGATGGAAATGATAAATAGTTGCTATGTCGTAATTCTTTACAAGTGCCTAGTGTCCAGTCTTTAATTTTCTGGAGTTTTGGATAAGATTGTCTTAACATGAAAATTTGCTTTCAATATGAAACTTGTGGTTGCAAAAGTTTTGACTTAAGTCTAGGTGTTTGACGAGTATGATATGAAAAGGTTGAACTGCTATTTATCTTGTTCCTAGTGATACTAGAGTTTTGGAGATTTATCCTTTGAAAACTTAAAATTGCTACATGATGAGATCCTCTATGATGAGTGTTTGAAATTCCTACCACAACCTGATATACATGCCTGATAGACTAGGAAGTCCACTCTTTATATTTACTGTTTGCATATGCATTGAGTATTGTCAAACCGTGTTGACCTTAAGAGACTCATCATATAGTTAAAATCAAGATCACGTACAAACCATCCAAATATGTTGCTTCTACACTGGGAGTACGCAACAACATGCCTTCCATTTAGATCCACTCAAAAATGCTTCACTTCTATCCTAGGAGTGAACAACCAAAAATATTTCCTTCATCCATATGACCTTTTTATGCCTTCATTGACATTCATAAATGCTCCAATTTATTATTGTTATCTCTTCAAACATTGTGCAACAAAAAGATACATGGGCTATGCAAGAGTTATCTAAAAATGAAATAGAAAAAGAAAAGTAAAAATGGACAAGTGTCTGAGAGTAGAATTAGGGGTATTTCGATACCCACCTAAAAAAAGAGGGAAGAAAAAGATGATAGCCCATGTTGTCTCTAGCAGGAGTTATAAAAGAGAGAAGTATCTATAAGTAGCAAAGTATTCAAAGGTCTACACCCAATATCCATCATTACATTTCCATTGTCATCACTGTGTTTTTCACCCTCACATTTGTTTACCACCACTGTTCCACCATACACGTCCATTCCACATAGAGGTCCACACACATGCACATCTTGATTTGATTGTATGCCAAGTTTCTCTGGATCCATGCTTTGACTTTGCAATATATGCTATGTAAGTATGTACAGTCTGTGTCCCACCTATGAACTCCACAAAAGCTTATTAGTTATTGTTGGCATTTCATAGCGCAACCACCGGAGGATAGGTTTAGGGTCCATCCTCGGCGATCATGCGAGAAATGCTTATTGATATCTCTTAGCATCATGACTAGGGTAAGCCATCGTCCTCAGGCACGGCACCAAACACCGAGTATGTTGGTTCCTAGCGTTGCTACTAAGGGACATCAGTGTCAGCCTCAGACGCAGCCACTTAGCTACACATCTGGTATCGGCGCTTCTTATCCCAAAACGTGTGGCTTTAGTGATGGCTTGAGAGGCTGGCATGGTAAACCAGTTCATTTATAGACAGGGTCCGCAAGCGCTTGAGGTTACCGTTGTAGCATTTCACTGGGAATATTCCAGGTATCGTTATTTATATTTTACCACTAGGAAGGCTAGGTGCAAAAGGATTCGAGATATGTCCATGTCAAGAAGATAATAAGTGCATAGTTGACTAATTAACCATTGTAAGTGCAATCAAGCTCTATGTGGGTTTTGGTATAAGATGGCCCTGAACTCATGGAGGTTTAATTTCATTTGTATTCTAAATATTAAATTTAGGAAAACCAGACTATCAAGGGGGATTCTAGAATAGTTTGTCAGATTGTGGAACCAATTGCTCAAAATCCCAGAATAACATCCTCATACCCAGCCGAACCAGCCAGCCAAATTTTAGATTCATCAGATGGGCGGCAGTGCCGCCGTTCAAATCTAAGTCCGATTCAGATGTATAAATACAATTCAAAAATGTTGCAACAACACCTTCTTCTAGCTCCTGACTCTCAGACCGTTGCAATAGCTCTCAGACACAGTTCTCTCTCCCCCATTGTTGCTCCTTTACCTCCTCAAGAGATCTAGCGATTCCACCATTGAAACTTGAGAGAAAAAGGCAGCAAAACACTCTTGTAGAGCTGATCTACTGATTACCATTGTCTATGAGAAGTTGGTTCATGTTTGGCCGGCGGTGCTAGGGTTGTTTACTCTTGGAGCTTGCTCCTAGCCGGTTAAGCATCGCCCAAGAGCTTGCCAACTCATGTGGCAGCATCGGGAGGTTTGTAAACATCTTGTGCAGCTAAGAAGTCACCCCTCACTTCAAGAGTTTACTCTCTTGACTTGAGAATGAGGGAAAAGAGCAAGCCTAGGTGGCTAGGTCATCCTTTTGTGGATACCTCAACAACGTGGAGTAAGCAAACCTTTGTGGTGAGCTGAACCACGGGATAAATCTTGTGTCACTTGTGCTATTTACTCATTGCTGGTATTTGCTCATGTTTAGACAAAATTAGGTTGATGAAAGCAATCCATACAAGCTATTGATTTATGTGGTATTCAGTCTTTGAACTGAATCTGTTAGCTATTTCTATACATTATACTACTTACTCTGAGTAGCTCGAGTCTGCAAAATTGCAATCCATTCTGTGCAGATTTTGAAGAGCGGCAGTGTCGCCCTTATAGAGCGGCAGTGCCGCCCTGTGATCTCACCTCTATTCGAGCTAATTTTTTACAGGTCTATTCACCCCCCTCTAGGCTAACATATACTTCCAGAAGTTCCTACACGTGGTATCAGAGCCAGGTTATCTCAAAAACGCTTCACCGCGTGAGATATGGAAGTTGAAGGTGATGCTTCGCCCGTTCTTCGAGAAAAGGGAGATACGGTGGAGTTAGAGGATCATGGTGACAACAGTGAGCTATCCATGTCAACGACGGATGATGCCACAGTCAAAGATGACAAGACCACCGATCCCGAAAGGAAGCAAGCAAGAAAAGACAGAAAAGCAAAGAAAGCCGCAAGAGACAAAAAGAAGCTTGAGAAGCTACTCAAGTAGAAGAAAGAAAGAAAAGAAGCAAGAAGAAGGAAAAGAGAAGAAAGGCTCAAGAGGAGGACAGCAAGAAAGCCAGAAGAAGAAAAGAAGAAGGAGTATGATGCATCATCTAGTGAGCTATCCACTACCTCGGATGATGGAGATGATGATGTATCATACCATGCTTCCAAGGGCAGCAACAAGATGAAGGACAAGAGCAAGAGCAAGGACAAGGGCTGCAACAACAAGACATATGCCGCTGTATCCTTCAATTATTCTTGTTTAACTAATCGTGATCGCAAATCCTTTATAAATGTGCCCGCGGGCAAGTTGCCTCATTTTGATGGGACCAACTTTGCCAAGTGGAAGCACTTGATGAGCGCTTATCTTGTAGGTATTCATCCGGGGCTTTGGGAGATAGTGGTGAGTGGAATTCAGCCACTAGTGGATCCCAAACACCCCACCGAAGAAGATATTGCAGCTATCCACCTCAACGGCCAAGCCACAATCTTACTTCTTCGTGCCTTGGATGGAAGTGAATACAACCGTTTGATGAATGTCAACGAGGCAAAGCAGATTTGGGACACTTTGCACATTGCACATGAAGGTGTTGATAAGGTTAGAAAAGCAAAGATTGACTTGTTGATGGCAAAGCTCAATCAGTTTGTGATTCATGATGGAGAAGGGCCAGAAGAGATGTTTGATAGAATGATGATCATAGTTGGAAAGATTAGAGGCTTTGGTGGAGATGAGCTAGATGACCACAAAGTAGTGAAGATTGTCGCGGAACCATCCTGATTATAAGGACTCAAGTACCATCTTAGTCAATTACGTCTGACATCGACCCGCACTTGAAGCCATATAACCCCGGTAGTCCGGAAATCTCGAAGGATTTCAACATCGTACAACATACAGGATCGCATTGTTCAAGTATTACATTCGAAAGGAGACAACACAGTTAAACGAAACCGAATTTAAACATCAGAGTGTGACATTAAAACAGAGTTATTACAATACTGAGTTTCAAAGTGCGGAAGCTTAAATAAGTTTTGAAATACGACCACCACACATGTGGTCCAAATAAAACATTGTTTTGATAACTTCAACTCAACACAACTCACTCCTCCTTTTTCAAGTAATGTGCCACTAGTAGTCTCAATTCAGCAAAAGAAAAGGGGAAGCTTCTGGACGACCCTGCCCTGGGCCTACTCCTCATCACCTTCCACCGGGTAGAGGCAGTGCTTACAATAGCCATAGTAAACCTGGCCATCTGCAACAACGGGATAAACCCTGAGTACGGAAATGTACTCAGCTAGACTTACCCGTCCAACTGAAAATAAAGACACCAAGGATATGCAAGGCCTCTTTGGTGGAGCTGGGATCTTTAGTTGCGAAAAGCTCAAGATTAAGATAAGGAGTATTGATAACATTGATGAGCTGTCCATTTTTAGACCTATTTCTTACTCTAGGTTTGCCCTGAACTATTACACACACTTGAGTCTAACAAATAATAATATAACCATATCTAGTTGACTCATCCACATTTTAGTTGAACCTTTTTAAACATCACATGGAGTTGTATCGTGGTGAAGCTCGCCATAGTTTCCCACTAACCGGGGGAGACGGCGACTCGAATCGAATTCCAAACCAGCTGGTGAAAGACCTTTAATACCAACCCACACTTTCCCCGTCGGGTCCATGCATTGGGTAACCGCTCGATGCTTGTTCGTGGTGGTAATCGTCGCGGTTCAAGCACGGACCGCCCAATTGGATCCTGGCGATGGCCTGTCGCGGCAGATCGCATTTCCATACTAGAGGGCGCGACTCGGGTTGATTCCGGCCCAAACAGCTTCTACCCGGCTTCGGGGTCGATGATTACAGCACCGACATATCCCTAAGTAAAAGGGCGCGTTCAAAAATGAACGAGGGCCAACATCGATACAAACCTACATGATCCAATGGACGGACTGCCCCCAAGTTCTAACTTGGTGCCTTGCCTTCTAGTTGACCGTATTTCATTACTACTCAGGTTCTTTTCCACGATAGCAAATATAGGCAACCGTGATCCGGTAACTACCCATTAGGGTATTACGGAAACATCCTCAACTACTATTTTTATTAAGAAGGCTAAGCAATTCTATATTGTAAATGTGGATACATGGGTGTATGCCGAGTCTCTGAGTGATGAGTGATTGTCAACTGGGATGATGCGCATGTTCTTTGGCTTATGTTTTGCAGGTGTCGAGCACAGATATAGTGATCAGAGGCAAGGTGAAGGTCAAGTAGAGACGTGCCGTGCCGATGGACCCAGAGTGGCGAAGGGCGGACGTGAGGCTTGGACTGAGGGACCGGTGGCCCGAGGATCAGCTGTGGTGGCTGGCAGCCTGGGACAGCGACGAGCGAAGACTTGTGGTCATGTGTTGCCTGAGTCATGGACTTGGGGACACGTGTCGGTGGACAGGGTGCACGGGCGGTGCATCCCCTCTACGGCGTCGGTTTGTTGGTAGAGCCAGAGAAAAACCATCGGGTGGACGGTTTCCAGGTTTGGGCCTCAAAACCTGGGTGCGGATGGTTTTCGAGTTTGGCCACAAAACTCGGGCTGAGGACGGTTTCCAGGTTTGGGCCTCAAAACCTGGGTGCTTCGGGTTTGCTGAGTTTGGGCCACAAAACTCAGATGTTGGTGGGCTGGCTTCCCGGTTTGGGCCTCAAAACCGGGGGTTGGCTGGAAAGGCTGGTTTCCCGGTTTGGGCCACAAAACCGGGGGTGCAGAGCGGTGGCGGCAGAGGCGGCAATCGGGAGGTTGCGTCGAGGCAACGCTACGAGTTGTGCTGCGATACATGGGTGTATGCCGGGTCTCTGAGTGTTGAGTGATTGTCAACTGGGATGATGCGCATGTTCTTTGGCTTGTGTTGTGCAGGTTTCGAGCCCGGATACAGTGATCGCCGGCGAGGTGAAGGTCAAGATGAGACGTGCCGTGCTGACGGACCGGGTGCGATGAAGGATGGGCGTGCCGTGCGGCGGACGTGCCATGCCGAGGTACCGAGCGGTGAAGGGCGGACGTGAGGCTTCGACTGAGGGACCAGAGGCCCGAGGATTAGCTGTGGTGGCTGGCAGCCTGTGACGACGACAAGTGAAGAAATGCGGTCATGTGTTGCCTGAGTCGTAGACTCGGGGACACGTGTCGGTGGACGGGGTGCACGGGAGGTGCATCCCATCTACGACGTCGGTTTGGTGGTAGAGCCAGGGAAAAACCATCGGATGGACGGTTTCCAGGTTTGGGCCTTAAAACCTGGGCGTGGACGGTTTCCGAGTTTGACCACAAAACTCGGGCTGAGGACGGTTTCCAGGTTTGGGCCTCAAAACCTGGGCACTGAGGGTTTGCTGAGTTTGGCCTCAAAACTCAGATGCTGGTGGGCTGGTTTCCCGGTTTGGGCCTCAAAACCGGGGGTTGGCTGGAAAAGGCTGGTTTCCCGGTTTGGGCCACAAAACCGGGGGTGCAGAGCGAGGGCGGCACGTGGCGGCGATCCGGAGGTTGCGTCGAGGCAACGCTTCGAATTGTGCGGGCGTGGCCGTCGGATACACCTACCACCGAGTTGGTCCAGAATAACCCTAGGGTTTAGCTGGTTCGCTCTGTAATTAGAATAGAGAGGGGTAGAGTAGGAAATAGACTTAGGCTAGTAGTAGGATAAGTAGTCGGGAGACACCCTCCTCCCATCGATCTCAGTCATTTGCTCTTTCGCACTTAGGGTTTCCTGCTCTCCCATCCCCTGCTGTAGCTAGCTGAGATCCGCAGATAGACTTGCCTCTGTGTACTGTTGATTCTGAGGAAGTGAGGCCGTATCCTCACTGTTGTAGTGTGTAGCAGCCACACGGTTGCAATTCGTGGTTGTGATTCGCGTTTTGTTCGTGTTCTTCGCGGAATCCTTTTTCTCCACGATTTTCTCTTCGCTTGATCTCTTTGCTCGGTTCATCTTTTGCAAAACCGTTTGAACCAAGTTGTTCTAGATTGTGAGGCACTTCTTTCCACCGAAGGAATTCTCCTCTAACCTCACGGTCTAGGAGATTGTTCGATTTTCGTTTCGGGTCAAGTTTTCTCCCCTCCCCCGAAATTCTTCGATTCATCGATTTGGAGATAGGTTCGAGCCATGATCTCTTAGAGATAGCTCACTATCCTCCTTGTGATTCTACTCACCAAGTTTGAACCCCAGAGGTTTCGTTTTGGGTGGGATTGAGTCGAATCGGTGGACAAACCGTGCATTCACGGGGTGACCGGACGCTTGATCGTGTCGATCGGACGCTCAGGCTGTGCGTCCGGTGGTTGAACACTCGCTGTATCCCTTTTGGTCTTGACCGGAAGCTCCATTCCTTGTGTGACCGGACTCGACGGAGCTACTGTTCACGTGCGTTTTTGCTGTTCGACCGGACGCTCTGTACAAACGACCGGACGCTCCCTTCAGTGAGTCCGATCAGGAACAGAGAGGTTCCAGAACTGTTTTTCTGTGATCGGACGCGTCCGGTGCTTGTTGACCGGACGCAGGGTGAGTCCGGTCAGTACTGTCTCAGCACGTTTTCATTCGCGGTTGGCTCGTTCTTGGTCGGATTCGATTTCCGTCTTTTGCGTTGGCTTTCTAGAGTTGTGTAGTGTCCCGCTGTGCTTCTTGGAAGCATCCACCCTACACCTAGGGTCATGGACACGAGCAAGCTCTAAGGTTTGCTTTGGGTGTTGATTCTTGGGACAGTGACTACTAGTTTCCGAAAGGAAAATTTGAAGCTCCCATTCACCCCCCTCTGGTCGCTTTCTGGTTGCTTCTCGGTCCTTCAATTGGTATCGGAGCGGGTTAAGGATCTTCCACCTTAGCCGGTTCCAGATCCACGGAAGGCGACATGGATCGCGGCGTGGGCAAACCGTCGTTCTTTGATGGGACGAACTATGCGTATTGGAAGATACGCATGTCGGCCTATCTCCAGAGCATGGGCTCTTCTGTTTGGGAGATTTGCAACAAGGATGATTACGTTGTCTTGGCTGCTCGTGTCACTCAGCTCCAGATCGATGAGCACGAGGCCAATAGCCGGGCACGTAACGCCTTGTTCTCCTGTTTGAGCATGTCCGAGTTCGATCGCGTTTCTCACCTCCCCACGGCTCGCGAGATTTGGGCGACCCTCATGCGTTTCCATGAGGGAACCACTCCGGTCAAATCACGCCTCTATGAGTCGCACAAGCGGGAGTATGAGAACTTTCGACATATGCCTGGCGAGAGCATAGAGAGTTTATTCACTCGCTTTCAGGTCATTGTCAACAAGATGGGAGCGAACAAGGAGCTGTTGCCTTTTGACGATCATGAGAGGGCTTTGAAGCTTTTGCACACTCTTGATCGGTCGGTGTGGGACTCAAAGGTCCAGGCGATCATCGAATCGTCTAACTATGAGACCCTCACCTGTGACGAGCTCTTTAGTAAGCTCAAGTCTAGTGAGATTGACGCCATGTCGAGGGCTTCTTATGAGAATCCTTCTGGCCCGACTATGGCTTTGGTTTCTGGCTCTTCTAACCCCTCTGGAGGTTTTGCTCTTTCATCTCTCTTTTCTGTCATAGAGGACCAGCTTGAGTCTTTGGGGGATGACGAGTTGCCAATGCTCGCCAACCGGTTCTCGCGGTTCCACAACAACCGCATGAACCGTCGCCACGGAGGAGGACGCTCAGGATGCTATGAGTGCGGCGACCCTGACCACTTCATCGCCAACTGCCCCAAGAAGAAGCATTCATCTAGGAAGGGCGATCATGGGCACAAGTACAACTCCGGCAAGCGCAAGGAGAAGTACGTCCCCGCGAGGCACAAGCGGAGGGGCGGCTTCGACAAGGAGTACATCAAGAAGAAGTACTTGGAGAAGGCCCAGGCTGAGCAGCGTGCGTTCTTCGCCACGCTGAGCGATGTCAACGGCTCGGATGACGACTCCGCTTGCTCAAGCGATGACGAGTCCGAGAAGAAGAAGAGGATCGAGGACAAGCTGAACGGCCTGCTTCTTCGCCGACGACGACGGCTTCTGCACCATGGCGCTTCGTGACGAGGTAGATGGCAAGCTAGAGCACACCCCTCGGGACGACGACGACGACACCTCCCAGGTATCCCTCACCCACGACGAGCTTTCTGCTGAGGTTGAGAAGCTTACTGCCGCGCTCCTTAGTCAGGACAAGTTGCTTAGGCGTGCCGCTAGAGAGCGCAAGGAGTTTAGGCAGAAGTGGGAGGACACGGTGAGAGAGCTTGAGTTTGCCAAGTCCACCGTGGTCGTGTCGGAGGAGGTTGAGTGTGAGATGCGCACCACGCACATGACTGACCTTCTCACTTTGAGAGGTAAGTATGCTGCGTTGGTAGGAGAGGTGGATGAGCTGAAGGCTAGACCTTCTCTGTTGGGTGCGTGCAAGACTTGTCCTGTCTTGCAATCTGAGTTGGCAGAGAAGAATGCCAAGATTGTGTCTCTTGAGGAGGCCAACTCAGGTAGCACTTGTGTGTCCAAGTGCGCTTTGTGTGAGGGTTTGGAGATGGAGATTGCGAATGTCAAGCATGGCAAGATGCAAACCGAGGAGGAAAACACATACCTTCGGACCATCTTGTCATGGGTCTCTTGTAGTGAGCCGCAGCTCGGGATGATGATCTCCCAATTTAAGCGAGCTGCTGGAGGTTCTGGTGTAGGTCTTGCTCAGGGTGTTGATCTTTCTGCTTTTGGGAAGATTGGAGAGTCGAGTGGTCTGAATCCTAGTGAGAAGCCCAATTCCACCACTACTCCCAAACTGACCAAGCTTCCACCTAAAGAGCCCGTCAAGCCTACCACCAAGGATGGGGTGTTTGAGGAACCTCCGAGAGCTCCACCCAAGAACAAAGTGTGGCATCCCAAACCCAACCACCTAAAGAACAAGCTGGACACAATGCCACCTATCCAGGAGGAGTTGCCACAGAAGGGCAAAGTGATCCACACCCACAGGCATGAGTACCAACAACCCTCTTTGCGTGCGGTGAGGTACCATTGTGATTTCTGTGGGAGAGATGGTCAATTGAGCGAGTTCTGCTTTAGGCGCAAGAGAGAGGCGCGCCGTGCTAGGGAGATGAACAACCCGGACATGTACCATCCTTTCCATGATGTACATGTGCCGAATGTTCAGAAGAAAGCACCGAGATGTGCTGCTAGGCCCAGAGGTCCAGAACCTCAAGTTCCTAGGCCTAGGCAGCAGAGAGCTCCGAGGAGAGTCGCTAGGCCTAGAGGTGTTGAGCCTCAAGTCCCTAGGCCTAGGCCTCGTAGAGAGCGTGCCCGGCGGGAGCCTGCAATTGTAGGCTATGGACCCCGTGGCGGAGGTTTTGTAGTTGAGCGTTTTTCCCCACCGCGGTTTGAGTATCGCGATGGACGCTCCTCCCTTAGCGGACCACGTTTTCCACTACGTGGTGATCGCTCCTCTCGTAGACGTGCTAGGAATGGTTTTTCTGCTGACCGTTCTTTTGAGCAGCCGGCCCAACACTGGTATTCTTCCTACTTCACTAACCCCAGTGTTGGACCGTATGCTCACCCTATGTCTTTTTATTGATGTAGGTAAAATGGTTGGAGGACATTTGGTTGGTGGATTCTGGTTGCTCGAGGCACATGACCGGAAATGCCAAGTGGTTCTCCAGCTTTAGCCCTGTTGCCGGAAAGGAGTACATAACCTTCGGCGACAATAGCAAAGGTAAGGTATTGTCTCGCGGGTCTGTGCGGGTTAATGAGCACTTTGTGTTGCGCGATGTTGCTCTTGTTTCTAACTTGCATTTTAACCTTCTTTCTGTTTCGCAACTCTTTGACGACGACTATGAGATTTGTTTTAAACCGAATCTCAGTCGTATTTTGGATCCTCAGGGCACTCTTGTGTGTTTGATTTCGCCCTTTGGAAAAGTCTTTCGTGCGAATTTCTCAGAGTCTTTTGGCACTTCTCGTTGTCTTGTGGCTGGACCTTCCTCCTCTGATCTTTGGAAGTGGCATAGGAGACTTGGACATTTGAGCTTTGACTTGCTTGCAAGGCTTAGTTCACTTGGCCTAATCCGAGGATTGCCCAAGTTGCATATGGAGAAGGATCTTGTTTGCCACTCTTGTAGACACGGGAAGATGGTTGCCGCTCCCCACCATCCGGTGACTCAGGTCATGACCAAGCGCCCTGGAGATCTTTTGCACATGGACCTTGTTGGTCCCGCTCAGGTGAGCTCGGTTGGGGGGAATTGGTATGTGCTTGTGGTTGTTGATGATTTTTCGAGATATTCGTGGGTCTTCTTTTTAGCTGAGAAGACCGAGACTTTCTCCTTTGCTCGCAATCTGATTTTGCGTCTTCAGAATGAGTTCCCTTTGAACTCGATGCGAGCAATTCGTAGTGATAATGGTTCCGAATTCAAGAATTCGGATTTTGAGAAGTTTTGTAACTCTTTGGGTTTAGAGCA
Source organism: Coix lacryma-jobi var. lacryma-jobi (assembly GCA_009763385.1). NCBI lineage: Eukaryota > Viridiplantae > Streptophyta > Magnoliopsida > Poales > Poaceae > Coix > Coix lacryma-jobi. The sequence continues at coordinate 79,646,784 of CM019826.1, read as the reverse complement.
TCAGTTTTCTTCCCCCTACACACCGCCACAAAATGGTGTTGTAGAGAGGAAGAATCGAACCCTTGTTGAGATGGCCAGGACGATGCTCGATGAGCATAGGACTCCTAGGCGATATTGGGCCGAAGCTATGAGCACTGCATGCTACATTTCCAATCGCATTTTTCTCCGAGCCCTCTTGAAAAAGACTTCTTATGAGTTGCGTTTTGGAAAACTGCCCAAGGTGAGTTATTTTCGAGTTTTTGGTTGCCATTGTTTTATACTCAAAAAGGGCAACTTGGACAAGTTTGAGTCTCGTTCTTCTGACGGTGTGTTTTTGGGTTATGGCACTCACACTCGAGCTTATCGTGTACTTAACCTTGACACTAACCGAGTCATGGAGACATCCAATGTCACCTTCGACGAGACCATGGTTTGTCCTTCTTCTCGCTTTGAGCGTGCAGGTGATCATGAGGTTGGCGAGCCTCTTTTTGATGATGATGAAGAAGGTGCTGAAGGGATAGATGACCCAGCACCTCCTCCACCTGCAGTGCCACAAAGAGCGGCTTCTACGACGACTCACGGCCCCGACACCTCTTCTTCCTGGGGGCCGTGGGATCCACCACCCCGAGCAGCACCATTTGTACCCGGGGAGGCACCAGCTGCTCTTGAGGGGGAGGCCACTTCGGCAAGAGAGGCGCCATGACACATCCAGCGCCAGCACCCGCCTCAGCAGATGATCGGCAACATCGACGAATGGGTCACTCGGTCTAGGTCACAGCAAATCTCGCACTTCGCTCATTCTGCTTTTGTTGCTAATTTTGAGCCCCGAGATGTTGGACACGCTATGACGAATCCTGATTGGGTTAATGCCATTCATGAGGAGCTTGAGAATTTTGAGCAAAATCGGGTTTGGGTTCTAGTTTCACCTCCTCTTCGTGCCTTGTAGCGAAGGGGTTTTGCCTATTGGGACAAAATGGGTTTTCAAAAACAAGCAAGGAGAGGATGGCCACGTTGTTAGAAACAAGGTCAGGCTTGTAGCGAAGGGTTATAGTCAGAAGGAGGGGATAGACTTTGAGGAGACTTTTGCTCCTGTAGCTCGTTTGGAGGCTATTAGGATACTCTTGGCTTTTGCTGCATCCAAAGGTTTTAAACTCTTTCAAATGGATGTCAAGAGTGCTGTTGACACTTCTTAGCGTCGCTACCAAGAATAGGGTTTGAATCTATCCCCGGCAATGGCGCCAGAAATGCTTGTTGACATTTCTTAACGCAATCACAGAAGATAGGGTTTTAAGCTATGCTCAGCAAAAGCGCCAAGAAGTGCCGTGTCGGTATTTCTTAACATGCCACAAGGATGGCGCCATTGCCTTGTGATATGCCAAGCATATACCGCATGATAGATGGTAAATCTTAGCGAAGCAGCCAAAGTCCGCAAGCGCACGGAAATACCGTTGTAGCATTTCACCCGGTGGTATACAGGGTATCATAATTTCTCAGGGAACGGATGTGTTCAAGGTCACGGATCTAATAAACCCTAGAGAGAAAAGAGGGGAACGACTTAGGTAGCGAGGTTCTTCTAATGCTTAGAAGCCTCGAACAAGGTAACGTGTTTTCACAACCTTACTTCGGGCACCGGCTTATACCTGGTCTGCCAAGTAACTCCGGCCTATAGCTCTACGCCGTATCCGAACGTGGGGGAAACTAAGGGCAAACAGGGCTGTCACCACCTGCCGCCGACCCCTCACCCGTGGGATACGAGGCAAAGGAGGGTAGCTCTTAGCTTAGACACCACGTCTACGCTATTAGCTACTACTCTAGCATTGGCCAGGAACACCTCCAAATGATTCAGAGGTTCCTCTACTAGAGTACCCACCAAAAGATGGACAACGAACCCGCAAGATTGTAAGAACAAGATAACACTGCTCAAGAACTTACTAGAACAAAAGTAGAACTCAACCTTTTCTTACTCCAATGCAGTAAGTCGGGTTGCAGAGGTACAGTGCAGGAAGTAGTCAATGCTTCGGCCTCCCGACAAGTGCAACTAGGGGATGGAGCCGGTCAGTTGCTACTTCTCTTACTCTACTCTCTATCTCGCTCCCTATTCTATTCCTAACCTAAAGGCTAAGGATATGAGTGAAGCTCTTCCTCTCTACATCTTCTCTTGTATCTTGATACTTGATATTGTGAGAGGTCCTCTCCCCATGCTTATATAGGGGTTCTAGGTCGGTTCAATAGGGGGTTTTCTACAATTTGCACCCGGCACCGTCTTAAGAACATTGAATGTACCACCTCTGCAAAGGCGGTGGACGAGTGACGTCAGCAGGGGGTCGGCCGCCCCCTGGCTGGGCCCCCGTGGGCTGGGCCAAAGCCCATTTGGCCTGAAACGTCGTGCTGAGTCTGAATCTGGTTGAATTTTGCAGCACTATTGTATGGGCTTTTATTCCTCTTGTTGTTTTGCTCATTTGATCGTGTCGAATTGCGCCTTTTTATCTGCTTTCCACCTGTATACAAGTTTATGGTCTACAAAACATACTTTTGCAATACATGTGGAAATTGGTTAGCGGTAAAGGTATATGTGAGTAGAATATGTGACTTTCTTCCTTTTTATGGGTCATGTTGACGGTAGAAATATGTCGTTAAGAACCATCAACAAACTCCCTCACACTTACCCTTTGCTCGTCCTCGAGCAAAAGCTAAGGATATGGTTGTTGATCAGGAGTTGCTTCCATGCCGGTTATTTTTCACTAATGTCAGGTTTATACCAAAGTGTCTACCAGGGTTTGAATATACTGGTTGATTACTCACCCTTGTACCTTGTTACCTGTGGGGCTTGTTAGCCTCCTCCAATCCTTGGTTGCTGCATGTCAGACTGGTTTTCACAGAGATGCTTTTCTTTTGTTCTTAGAGCAGCTTTTAATCCGAAGTTTTTTTTTTGAAAATCAAAGTAAGTTCCTCAAATGTTTCACATTTATTGCTAAGTCAAAAACCGAACCATTGGAGATGCAAGTCATAAACTTTTGATTGAGATGTGCAAGTGCGTGGTATATTTTTGTTCTTTTTGAACTCTTTGTCAAGTCTCTTCTCTTTTAGAATTCCTTTGAGAGTATGAGCTATCTTTTCGGCTAATTCTACTTTGGCGGGCACGTGCCCATTTTTTCCAACATGCCTTTCGGCATGGATATTCATTTTTTCCCCTTTTCTGTGGGTATTTGCATACCCCTAATTCTACAGCGGGCACTTGCCCATTTTTTCCAACATGCCTTTTGGCATGGATATTCATCATTTTTTTTTGCATAGCCCATAGCTCCTTCTTGAATTCTTTTTGAGAAAGAAAAATTGACAAGAGTTTTATTTGATGGATGACAAGTGTGCGTGAATCTCAAATCATAAGTACATGACAAGAATCTACAACATTGGTCACAACAATTTGACAAAGCTCAATGTGAGTATAAGCAGCATATGAGGGCTTTTGAATTTTAAGTTTTTTTTTTGAAATAATTCACCGGATGTCACGCTTTTCTTAAAACAAAGTTATAGCAATTCTCTGTTTATACCAAGTCATAACTAGCAACAACTTTAGACTAGAGTAAGCATATGCATCCCACCAGTTTCAAGTTCTTAAGTGAGCTATTTACCAATAAACCCAAATCTTGGTGGAAACTAAGTTATAAGCTAGGCATAGGTGAGAAATAAAACATAGCAACTATTCATCATTTCAACGAGGAAGAAGCTCATATCTTACATCACATATAAGAGTGGAATTTATATGATGTCCAAAAGTTTTGCATCTTTAATTTTATTTATTTTAAAATTAAAAACTTAGGAACAATATGAGAGTAGAGTTGCAGAAACCACCGTTGAAGATGAAGGGGTTTTGTAAAAGTTGAATTCATACTTGTCCTTTGCATGATGGTTCAGATGGTGTTTGTGCACTGTGTTGGGGAGATCTCGAGTTCGTGTGAGTTTATGCTCGAGAGATCTCCCCCACACTTGTGCATGTACCTGTCTTTATTAAACAAACAACAACAAGCAAAGGTTCTATCGGCTTGATTACCGAGAACCCAAAATTTTAATTTTTTTATTGGCTAAAGTTATTATTATTTTTTTATTATTATTATCATCATAATTTTTTTTATAGCAACAGAGAGAAAGAACATATCCATGCTTAAGGGAAATTGAGAAACACAAAGCTCATAAGAACATGGTTCAAAAAAGGTTGCCATTATTTTGAAAAGAGAAAGCGAGAGAGTTTTTTTTTCAAGAGTTTATTTGTTCACCAAGCTTCTTTAACTCAAACAAGGCTAAGGTAAAGCATGCTGCACAAATCTAGCCTTGGTTTATCTCTAGCAAAAGAATTATTTCTATTATTTATTTCAACAACTCAAAGTTCATTAATCAAAATTAAACACCATGTTTAAACTTGATTAAAGGAGGCTAGTTTAACCTAAGCACCATGCTTAATTTAAAGAGCCTATGGATGTATCGTTGGAATCCATCCAAACTAGAGCATATGGCATAAGAAAAGGAAGCATGAATTTTAAAAGTAAAGGGACAAATATGAGCAAATGGGTTGGTGAACATTTATTACCTTTGCATACCTGAGTGTGTTTTATCGGCAGCATCTGTAGTCTTGAATTTTGAACCAGCTGTAGCGGTGTTTTGAAGATCGTACTCAGGTGGGCACCAAGGCTTTGGTCACACACACATACACGAGTAATGTGTATAGACCATGGGCCTTGATGTCATCAACAAAGGTCGTGGAATATGGCGATGCAAGTCTTGTATGAGATGATAAGTGTACCAAGACTTGTATGCACGAGGTGGAGTCAGGTGGATCATGATGAGACCACTCTACTCCTCCTTCCTTTCCCATTCTCTTTTTTTTTAGATATATAAATATTTTTTTTTTTCAATCTCTTTTTTTTTCATTTTTTTTGGAAGGCACATGGGCGTTTGTGATGGCCCAAGTCCTTCTCCTTCTTCCCTTTTTTTTAGCAAGGTGAGCTAGCATAACCTTTAGTGTTTATGATGTTTTTGTCGTCCTCCCCCACACTTGAACTTTTGTGTAAAAGCTGAGTGTTGAGTTAGGGTTTCCTTTAAGTGCATTCCATCACCGAGGGTCATCCAAGGTTAAGGTTGATGTAGCTCCTTATTGTTTGTATGCATCCTTGTTCTTCTTAGTCTCCACCTGAAATGGTTAGTGACAAGAATACCCGAAGGTGCATACTAACTTGATAATATAAACTTGCTTTTATTTAAAAAAGGAAAGGTGGTGTTTACTTTATTTTATTATATTTTTTTTAAATGCATGCCTCTTTTTATTTTAAAGTTTTCAAATCCATTTTGCAAGAGTTCATGCAAAAGCAATATAAGATTTTTTTTTCTTTTTCATATTTTATTCAATTTTTTTTATGCAAGTTTTTATTATTATTTTTTAGAAGGAATTTATGGATGATAACTATTTTTTTATGATAATCCGGGGTATCTCCCGGCAGTGCTTTGATTAGGGTCATAAGCTTGACCATGGGAATCTCGTCTTGCAGCTATTAATGGTGGTGTAGTTCCCAGCTACACCACCGAACATTGAGCACAAGCGTTCAAGCTGCAAGGTCAACACCATCATGCGACTACGCGGTTTGCAATGTCTATGAAAAACATAGGCATCCACAACCATCCTCTCGAAAAGTTAGACAACAAGAATCAAGAATGGTTGTGATCCACATAGATGCATATGGTCCGAAACAAAACAAACTCTAGAGACTCCATGGGTGAGCATGAAACATGAGACGTTTCAAAAGTAAGGTTAACATGCTCAAAAGTGGAATCTGGTTTGGTCTCTAGGGTTGTTGTTTCGGGCATGTCCTTGGCCAGGGGAGTTTTTATTCTCCAAAGATGTGTCATGCAGAACCACTTGTTGATTCTCGGCCACCATCGAGGACAACAATTGTTAGGCCAGAGGGACATGACTTTGGTTTGAGCCAGGTTAAAGGTCGTTCAATTTCACCCAAGTGTGAAGTGAACGAGAAAAAGCAATTTGCCTCCTCAAAAAAGGTGTGGTTGGGTTGCTACTTCACCACTTGATGTTCAGGACAAGGGTTAGGGTTAGCGGAAGCAGCCGTTCCCAACTTTTCAGCTAGGATCCCATTAAATGGTGAGAGTTGGTCTAGCAGGAAGCCTAACATAAGATCAAAGTCAAGGATGGCATAGATATTAAATTCTAAGTGAACCTTGGTTTCATTTATTTCCAATGACACGGCCCTAGCAATCCAACAACACGCAAAAAAAGAGCCCTGGCGGACCTTTGAAAAGCATGTTAGTCGGGACTAGCGGCATGTTGCCCAATAGGGATTCTGCCAAGAAATGAAATTAGTCCCGACTTCTATGTTGTGAAGGGCTTCTATGGAAATTCCCCTAAACGAATAAGTTGTAGTTATGGAAGGTGAAAGAATCTAAATTGCTTTAGAAGAACATTTCGCCTCCATTAACCACTCCTTTGAAGGTTCCGCGTTAGGAGAAACTTCCCTAAAAAGGAACGTGTTCCTTTTGTGCCAAGGTAAGGTCAAGGTTCTGCCATAATCCTTGAATTCAATCAGGAACTCCTCTGATGAAGCAAAAAGGGTTTGGCTTTGAATCCAGCTTCATGGTGGTAGGTTTACGGGAATGGTATTTGTGTTTCATAGGATAAAAGATAAAGATTTTTTTTTTCAACACAAGGATACATGGGCAACTAGGTTCAGAGACTAAAAACGACAACCGTTCCCTGGCAACGGCGCCAGAAATGCTTGTTGACACTTCTTAGCGTCGCTACCAAGAATAGGGTTTGAATCTATCCCCGGCAACGGCGCCAGAAATGCTTGTTGACATTTCTTAACGCAATCACAAAAGATAGGGTTTTAAGCTATCCTCAGCAAAAGCGCCAAGAAGTGTCATGTCGGTATTTCTTAACATGCCACAAGGATGGCGCCATTGCCTTGTGATATGCCAAGCATATACCGCACGATAGTTGGTAAATCTTAGCGAAGCAGCCAAAGTCCGCAAGCGCACGGAAATACCGTTGTAGCATTTCACCCGGTGGTATACAGGGTATCGTAATTTCTCAGGGAACGGAAGTGTTCAGCGTCACGGATCTAATAAACCCTAGAGAGAAAAGAGGGGAACGACTTAGGTAGCGAGGTTCTTCTAATGCTTAGAAGCCTCGAACAAGGTAACGTGTTTTCACAACCTTACTTCGGGCACCGGCTTATACCTGGTCTGCCAAGTAACTCCGGCCTATAGCTCTACGCCGTATCCGAACGTGGGGGAAACTAAGGGCAAACAGGGCTGTCACCACCTGCCGCCGACCCCTCACCCGTGGGATACGAGGCAAACGAGGGTAGCTCTTAGCTTAGACACCACGTCTACGCTATTAGCTACTACTCTAGCGTTGGCCAGGAACCCCTCCAAATGATTCAGAGGTTCCTCTACTAGAGTACCCACCAAAAGATGGACAACGAACCCGCAAGATTGTAAGAACAAGATAACAATGCTCAAGAACTTACTAGAACAAAAGTAGAACTCAACCTTTTCTTACTCCAATGCAGTAAGTCGGGTTGCAGAGGTACAGTGCAGGAAGTAGTCAATGCTTCGGCCTCCCGGCTAGTGCAACTAGGGGATGGAGCCGGTCACTTGCTACTTCTCTTACTCTACTCTCTATCTCGCTCCCTATTCTATTCCTAACCTAAAGGCTAAGGATATGAGTGAAGCTCTTCCTCTCTACATCTTCTCTTGTATCTTGATAGTTGATATTGGGAGAGGTCCTCTCCCCATGCTTATATAGGGGTTCTAGGTCGGTTCAATAGGGGGTTTTCTGCAATTTGCACCCGGCACCGTCTTAAGAACATTGAATGTACCGCCTCTGCAAAGGCGGTGGACGAGTGACGTCAGCAGGGGGGCGGCCACCCCCTGGCTGGGCCCCCGTGGGCTGGGCCAAAGCCCATTTGGCCTGAAACGTCATGCTGAGTCTGAATCTGGTTGAATTTTGCAGCACTTTTGTATGGGCTTTTATTCCTCTTGTTGTTTTGCGCATTTGATCGTGTCGAATTGCGCCTTTTTATCTGCTTTCCACCTGTATACAAGTTTATGGTCTACAAAACATACTTTTGCAATACATGTGGAAATTGGTTAGCGGTAAAGGTATATGTGAGTAGAATATGTGACTTTCTTCCTTTTTATGGGTCATGTTGACGGTAGAAATATGTCCTTAAGAACCGTCAACAAGTGCCTTCTTAAACGGCTACATAGAAGAGGAAGTGTATGTTGAGCAACCCCCCGGTTTTGAATATCCCAAGTTTCCAAACCATGTTTTTAAACTTCACAAAGCTTTATATGGTTTGAAGCAAGCGCCTAGAGCCTGGTATGATAGGTTGAAAACCTTTTTGCTTACTAAGGGTTTTAAAATGGGATGTGTAGATAAAACGCTCCTTCTCCTCAAGCAAGGCAAAGACACACTCTTGGTCCAGATTTATGTGGATGATATCATTTTCGGTGGTTCTTCTCACGCTTTGGTTGCCAAGTTTGCAGATACTATGAGCAGGGAGTTCGAGATGAGCATGATGGGCGAGCTGACATTCTTTCTCGGGTTGCAAATTAAGCAATCCCGAGAGGGGACGTTTGTGCACCAGGGCAAGTACACCAAGGACTTGCTGAAGCGGTTCGATATGGGTGAGGCCAAGCCTCTTCCAACACCCATGTCGACGATGACTGCCCTGGATGCGGATGTGGATGGAGAAGCAGTGGACCAGAAGGAGTACCGCAGCATGATCGGGTCGCTCCTCTACCTGACGGCGACACGCCCGGACATCCAGTTCGCGGTGTGTCTGTGTGCGCGCTTTCAGGCGTCGCCGCGCACCTCTCACCGTCAGGCGGTGAAGCAGATTTTCAGGTACCTTCGTTTCACGCCTGCGTTCGGGATTTGGTATTCTGCTTCCTCCACCCTCCCCCTTTGCGGTTATTCGGATGCCGATTTTGCTGGTTACCGTATTGAGCGCAAGTCCACTTTTGGGACTTGCCAATTTATTGGTTCTTCTCTTGTTTCGTGGTCTTCTCGCAGGCAGTCTAGTGTCGCTCAGTCTACTACAGAGGCTGAATATGTTGCTGCGGCTAGCTGCTGTTCCCAGTTGCTTTGGATGATGGCCACTTTGCGTGATTTTGGTCTGAGCTTTTCTCGCGTGCCTTTGCTTTGTGACAGCACGAGTGCCATTAGCGTTGCTAAGAACCCCGTGCTTCACTCGAAGACCAAACACATTGATGTGCGCTTTCATTTTCTGCGAGACCACCAGGAGAAGGGTGATATCGACCTTCGCCAAGTCGATACTCATCATCAACTGGCTGATATTTTCACCAAGCCTTTAGACGAATCAACCTTTAATCGGTTGAGCGGTGAGCTTGGTGTGTGTTTCCCCTTTTAGATGGGGGAAACATTTTGGATCTTGTATTTTTGACTGACTCTTTGGTCTTTCTTTTCTTTTGCATTTCAGCATACGCATTCACATTCTAAGCTTCATGTTTATAATCACTAGAATGTAACTATGCTCTATGTAGTATGCTCTGATGCTTATATTGATGCTTGTAGCTTATGCTCCTTCTGATCACTAGTACATGTTGTGAGCTGAGCTATTTTGAAATGGTGAATTTACTTAATAACTTACAATCTGAAAATGTTCACCATTGAGACATGCAACTAGCATGTGTAGGATATGTTGAGTTCACTCGTGCTTTTCATATATGCTAGGTTGCTATGTCTCTAGTTCTGAGTCATTCACTTGCTTGGTCTGTTCATATCATGTATAAAATTTGAACCAAGTTTTAGTGAATAGAAAAGATCGAGATGGGATTGCTTGTCAACACATCACGGTATCGAGATGGTTTCTCATCGCACTTTGAGTTAAACTTGAGTCGTGTAGTGTATGACCGAAACCGTTGCTTTAAGCTTCTGATTGCATATGCATAGGCTTCGCACGGTTGAAAAGTTAGGCAAAGACAAGCTTTCAACCTCTCGCAATCACATGCTGAAATTAAACTTGTGTAATTTCACCGCTGCAACTCCGATATAAAAATGAAATCACAAGTATATGCTTCATTCCTATGCATGATGATTGAACTTTGCTAGGGGTAGTTCACCTTGTATACATGTTTAGCACTTGTTTGGATTCCTGTCTATACATGTGTAGTGCTATTTTGATGGTGACTATCTTTTTGGCTAAAGACTGCTCACATGCTCATATGTTCATATTTTGTATGTGTGATCAGTTTGAGCCTTTGCTATTTGAGTGCTTAGTTGAGTCATTGGAGTTATACTGTTTAGAGCATTCTTGCACTCTTTTGACTATATGCCTGAAGCTGCTAACTTGAATTTCTGACTTCATATGCATGTTGGAAGGAGGAGTTTCTTGCCTTGATGCCTTTTCTTGATTAGTGCATTTTCAACTAAGGGGGAGAAATTGCAAATCATATGTCTCCTGGATGTTCAACTAAAGGGGAGTTTTCGTCAAGGGGGAGAATTTCAAATCTTTGTGCTCTTCTCATGTTGGACCTAAGGGGGATTTTCCTAGTTGCTTGCACTTGTCGAGGGGGAGTTTGCTAGTTGTGTTGAGCCTTTGCCTCTGTCTTGAGGAACTAGCAAACATTTTCAGGGCATTTTGTCTTCGATTGGTTCTCTTTTAGTTTGGAGTCATTCCAATTGGTTCGGAGCGTGCTTGGCCGAAAGGCATTGGTTTCGAGCTTTCTTTGCTAGTTGTGTTGAGCCTCTGTGCCTCTATCTTGAGGGACTAGCATTTTGCTTCGATTTTCCAATTGGCATTTGCTAGCGGTGTTGAGCCTGTTCTACCTCTTCTTGAGGGCTAGCTTTGCTTTGCTTGGTTGCGTCGAGCCGTTGCCCATGTCTTTGGGGACCAAGTTCTTTCGCTCTTTCCACTTGACCTTCTTCAGCTTTGCTATGCTTTTGGGTCATTTGGTTGAGTTTTCTCCTTCTCCTTCCTCCTTCTTCCTTATTCTTCTTTTCATTATGATTTGTGTGAGTAGTTGACAATGCACTCATCAAGGGGGAGATTGCGGATACATGGGTGTATGCCGGGTCTCTGAGTGTTGAGTGATTGTCAACTGGATGATGCGCATGTTCTTTGGCTTGTGTTGTGCAGGTGTCGAGCCCGGATACAGTGATCGACGGCGAGGTGAAGGTCAAGTTGAGACGTGCCGTGCTGACGGACCGGGTGCGGTGAAGGATGGGCGTGCCGTGCGGCGGACGTGCCATGCCGAGGTACCAAGCGGTGAAGGGCGGACGTGAGGCTTCGACTGAGGGACCAGAGGCCCGAGGATCAGCTGTGGTGGCTGGCAGCCTGTGACGACGACAAGTGAAGAAATGCGGTCATGTGTTGCCTGAGTCGTAGACTCGGGGACACGTGTCGGTGGATGGGGTGCACGGGAGGTGCATCCCATCTACGACGTCGGTTTGGTGGTAGAGCCAGGGAAAAACCATCGGATGGACGGTTTCTAGGTTTGGGCCTCAAAACCTGGGCGTGGACGGTTTTCGAGTTTGGCCACAAAACTCGGGCTGAGGGTTTCCGAGTTTGGCCACAAAACTCGGGCTGAGGACGGTTTCCAAGGTTTGGGCCTCAAAACCTGGGCGCTGAGGGTTTGCTGAGTTTGGCCTCAAAACTCAGATGCTGGTGGGCTGGTTTCCCGGTTTGGGCCTCAAAACCGGGGGTTGGCTGGAAAAGGCTGGTTTCCCGGTATGGGCCACAAAACCGGGGGTGCAGAGCGAGGGCGGCACGTGGCGGCGATCCGGAGGTTGCGTCGAGGCAACGCTTCGAATTGTGCGGGCGTGGCCGTCGGATACACCTACCACCGAGTTGGTCCAGAATAACCCTAGGGTTTAGCTGGTTCGCTCTGTAATTAGAATAGAGAGGGGTAGAGTAGGAAATAGACTTAGGCTAGTAGTAGGATAAGTAGTCGGGAGACACCCTCCTCCCATCGATCTCAGTCATTTGCTCTTTCGCACTTAGGGTTTCCTGCTCTCCCATCCCCTGCTGTAGCTAGCTGAGATCCGCAGAGAGACTTGCCTCTGTGTACTGTTGATTCTGAGGAAGTGAGGCCGTATCCTCACTGTTGTAGCGTGTGGCAGCCACACGGTTGCAATTCGTGGTTGTGATTCGCGTTTTGTTCGTGTTCTTCGCGGAATCCTTTTTCTCCATGATTTTCTCTTCGCTTGATCTCATTGCTCGGTTCATCTTTTGCAAAACCGTTTGAACCAAGTTGTTCTAGATCGTGAGGCACTTCTTTCCACCGAAGGAATTCTCCTCTAACCTCACGGTCTAGGAGATCGTTCGATTTTCGTTTTGGGTCAAGTTTTCTCCCCTCCCCCGAAATTCTTCGATTCATCGATTTGGAGATAGGTTCGAGCCATGATCTCTTAGAGATAGCTCACTATCCTCCTTGTGATTCTACTCACCAAGTTTGAACCCTAGAGGTTTCGTTTTGGGTGGGATTGAGTCGAATCGATGGACGAACCGTGCATTCACGGGGTGACCGGACGCTTGATCGTGTCGACCGGACGCTCAGGCTGTGCGTCCGGTGGTTGAACACTCGCTGTATCCCTTTTGGTCTTGACCGGACGCTCCATTCCCGGTGTGACCGGACTCGACGGAGCTACTGTTCACGTGCGTTTTTGCTGTTCGACCGGACGCTCTGTACAAACGACCGAACGCTCCCTTCAGTGAGTCCGATCAGGAACAGAGAGGTTCCAGAACTGTTTTTCTGTGACCGGACGCGTCCGGTGCTTGTTGACCGGACGCAGGGTGAGTCCGGTCAGTACTGTCTCAGCACGTTTTCATTCGCGGTTGGCTCGTTCTTGGTCGGATTCGATTTCCGTGTTTTGCGTTGGCTTTCTAGAGTTGTGTAGTGTCCCGCTGTGCTTCTTGGAAGCATCCACCCTACACCTAGGGTCGTGGACACTAGCAAGCTCTAAGGTTTGCTTTGGGGGTTGATTCTTGGGACAGTGACTACTAGTTTCCGAAAGGAAAATTTGAAGCTCCCATTCACCCCCCCCCTCTGGTCGCTTTCTGGTTGCTTCTCGGTCCTTCATGTGCGGGCGTGGCCGTCGGATCCACCTACCATCGAGTTGGTCCAGAATAACCTTAGGGTTTAGCTGGTTCGCTCTGTAAGTAGTTAGGGGTAGAGTGGGAATCAGGAATAGTTAGAATTAGGATAAGTAGAGGGAGACACCCACCTCCCTTCCCATCTCAGTCATTTGCTCTTTGCACTTAGGGTTTCCTGCTCTCCCAATTCCCTGCTGTAGCTAGCTGAGATCCGCAGAGAACCATACCTCTGTGTACTGGAGATTTTGAGGAAGTGAGGCCGTAACCTCACTGTTGTAGCATGTGGTAGCCACACGGTTGCAAATTCGTGGTTGTGATTCGCGTTTTGTTCGTGTTCTTCGCGGAATCCTTTTTCTCCACGTTTTTCCCATTGTTCGATCTCTTTGCTCGGTTCATCTTTTGCAAATCCATTTGAACCAAGTCATCCTAGGTCGTGAGGCACTTCTTTCCACCGAAGGAATTCTCCTCTAACTTCACGGTCTAGGAGATCGATCGATTTTGGTTTCGGGTCAAGCTCTTCTTCCTTCCCCCGAATTTCTTCGTTTCATCGATTTGGAGATAGGTTTGAGCCATGATCTCTTAGAGATAGCTCACTATTCTCCTTGTGACTCATCTCTCTAAGTTTGAACCCTAGAGGTTTCGTTTTGGGAGAGTTTGGATCAAATCAGTGGACGAACAGATCACTGTCGGGGTGACCGGACGCTTGACTCGGGCTGACCGGACGCACGGTCAGAGTCCGGTCGTTGAATGCGTTGACTGTGCGTTTGCTTCAACTCGACCGGACGCTGGTGTTTGGGACTGACTGGACTCAACGATTCTACTGTTCATCGTAGTTTTGTTGTTGTGACCGGACGCTCGAGCATTGACCGGATGCTCAGGGACAGAGAGTCCGGTCAGGAACAGTAAGGATCCCGAGAGGAATTTTTCAGGCCGGACGCGTCCGGTGCTCACTGATCGGGCGCAGGCCAGAGTCCGGTCACTGCTGGTTTGTGCAGTTTCACTCGCAGTTCGTTCGTCCGGTGTCGGATTTGACTTCCGTCTTTTGCGTTGGGTTTCTAGAGGTGTGTAGTGTCCCGCTGTGCTTCTCGGAGGCATCCACCCTACATCTAGGGTCGTGGACACTTGCAAGCTCTAGGTTTGCTCTTGGGGTTGAGTTTCGGGACAGTGGCGACAAGTTTCCGAAAGAAAAATTTGAAGCTCCCATTCACTCCCCCCTCTGGTCGCTTTCTGATTGCATTCTCGGTCCTTCAATTGGTATCGGAGCGGGTTAAGGATCTTCCACCTTAGCCGGTTCCAGATCCACAGAAGGCGACATGGATCGCGGCGTGGGCAAACCGCCGTTCTTTGAGGGGACGAATTATGCGTATTGGAAGATACGCATGTCGGCCTATCTGCAGAGTTTGGGTGCTTCCATTTGGGATATTTGCAACTCTGCCGATTATGTTGTCTTTGCTGCTCGTGTGACTCAGCATCAGATCGATGAGCACGATGCCAATAGCCGAGCATGTAATGCTCTTTTCTCATGTTTGAGCATGAGTGAGTTTGATCGTGTTTCTCACCTCGCTACGGCTCGGGAGATTTGGGCTACCCTCATGCGCTTTCATGAGGGAACCTCTCAAGTCAAAACCCATCTCTACGAGTCGTTCAAGCGAGAGTATGAGAACTTTTGACATATGCCTGGCGAGAGCATAGAAAGTTTATTCGCTCGCTTTCAGGTGATTGTCAACAGGATGAGGGCTAACAAGGAGCTGTTGCCTTTCGACGATCATGAGAGGGCTCTCAAGCTATTGCATACTCTTGATCAGTCGGTGTGGGATTCCAAGGTTCAGGCGATCATCGAATCGCCTAACTATGAGACCCTTACGTGCGACGAGCTCTTTAGTAAGCTCAAGTCTAGTGAGATTGATGCCATGGCGAGGGCTTCTTATGAAAATTCTTCTGGCCCATCGATGGCTTTGCTTTCTGGCTCTTTTGCTAACCCCTCTGGAGGTTTTGCACTCTCTTCTCTCTTTTCTGTTACAGAGGAGCAGCTGGAGTCTTTGGGAGACAACGAGTTGGCTATGCTTGCCAACCGGTTCACGCGGTTTCACAACAACCGCATGAACCGTCGCCGCGGAGGAGGACGCTCGGGATGCTACGAGTGCGGCGACCCCGACCACTTCATCGCCAACTGTCCCAAGAAGAACAAGCATTCTGGGAAGGGCGATCATAGGCACAAGTACGACTCCGGCAAGCGCAAGGAGAAGTACGTCCCCGCAAGGCACAAGCGAAAGGGCGGCTTCAACAAGGAGTACATCAAGACGAAGTACTTGGAGAAGGCCCAAGCTGAGCAGCGTGCGTTCTTTGCCATGCTCAGCGACGTCGACGACTCGGACGACGATTCCGCTTCCTCAAGGGACGACGAGTTCGAGAAGAATAAGAGGATCGAGGACAAGCTCAATGGCCTCTGCTTCTTCGCCGACAACGACGGCCTCTTCACTATGGCCCTCGGCAAGGAGGTCGACGGCGAGCTGGTGGACACTCCTCGGAACGACGACGACGACGACGACACCTCCCAGGTATCTCTGACCCACGACGAGCTTTCCGCTGAGGTCGAGAAACTTACTGTCGCGCTTCTTAGCCAAGATAAGCTGCTTAGGCGTGCCACTAGAGGGCGCAAGGAGTTTAGGCAGAAGTGGGAGGATACGGTGAAGGAACTTGATACCGTGGTTGTTACAGATGAGGAGGAGTGTGAGATGTGCACCACACACATGACTGACCTTCTCACTTTGAGGAGCAAATATGCTGTGTTGGTAGGAGAGGTGGATGAGCTCCGGGCTAGACCCATGCTGTTGGGTGCATGCAAGACTTGTCCTGTCTTGCAATCCGAGTTGGCAGAGAAGAATGCCAAGATTGTGTCTCTTGAGGAGGCCAGCTCGGGTAGCACTTGTGTGACTAGGTGCGCTTTGTGTGAGGGTTTGGAGATGGAGATTGCAAACGTGAAGCATGACAAGATGCAAACCGAGGAGGAAAACACATACCTTCGGACCATCTTGTCATGGGTGTCTTGTGGTGAGCCGCAGCTCGGGATGATGATCTCCCAATTCAAGCGAGCTGCTGGAGGTCCTGGTGTAGGATTTGCTCCGGGTGTTGATCTTTCTACTTTTGGGAAGATTGGAGAGTCGAGTGGTCTTAACCCTTGTGAGAAGCCCAACTCCACCACTACTCCCAAACTTACCAAGCTTCCACCCAAAGAGCCACTCAAGCCTAACACCAAGGATGGAGTGTTTGAGGTACCTCCGAGAGCTCCACCCAAGAACCAAGTGTGGCATCCCAAACCCAACCACCTGAAAAACAAGCTTGATACAATGCCACCTATCCAGGAGGAGTGTTTGCCACAGAAGGGCAAAGTGATCCACACCCACAACCGTGAGTACCAACAACCCCCTTTGAGAGCGGTGAGGTACCATTGTGAGCATTGTGGGAGAGATGGACACTTGAGTGAGTTCTGCTTTCGGCGCAAGAGAGAGGCGCGCCGTGCTAGGGAGATGAACAATGCGGACATGTACCATCCTCTCCATGATGTACATGCGCCAAATCTTCAGAGACGTGCTGCTAGGCCCAGAGGTCCAGAACCTCAAGTTCCCAGGCCTAGGCAGAGGAGAACTCCGAGGGGAGATGCTAGGCCTAGAGGTGCAGTGCCTCAAGTTCCTAGGCCTAGGCCTCGTAGAGAGCGTGCCCGGCGGGAGCCTGCAGTTGTAGGCTATGGACCCCGTGGCAGTGGCTTTGTAGTTGAGCGTTTTCCTCCACCGCGTTTTGAGTATCGCGGTGAGCGCTGCTTTCCCAGCGGACCACGTTCTTCTAAACGTGGTGATCGCTTCCTTCGTAGGTGTGCTAGGAATGGTTTTTCTGCTGACCGTCCTTTTGAGCAGCCGGCCCAACACTGGTATTCTCCTTACTTCACTAACCCCAGTGTTGGCTAGTATGCTCACCCTATGTGTTTTTATTGATATAGGTAAAACGATTGGAGAACGTTTGGTTGGTGGATTCCGGGTGTTCGAGGCATATGACCGGAAACGCCAAGTGGTTCTCCAGTCTTAGTCCAGTTGCCAGAAAGGAGTTTATTACCTTCGGCGACAATAGCAAAGGTAAGGTATTGTCTCGTGGGTCTGTGCGAGTTAATGAGCACTTTGTGTTGCGCGATGTTGCTCTTGTTTCTAACTTGCATTTTAACCTTTTTTCTGTTTTGCAACTCTTCGATGACGACTATGAGATTCATTTTAAGCCGAATCTCAGTCGTATTTTGGATCCTCAGGGCAATCTTGTGTGTTTGATTTCGCCCTTTGGAAAAGTATTTCGTGCGAATTTCTCGGAGTCTTTTGGCACTTCTCGTTGTCTGGTGGCTGGACCTTCCTCCTCTGATCTTTGGAAGTGGCATAGGAGACTAGGACATTTGAGCTTCGACTTGCTGTAACACCTCTGGTGTTTAAGCCAACTAAAACCTGACATGTCATCATGAGCATGGAAATCATTCATGTAGCAACACTAAAGATGCATTTCCAAATTTCATGTAACTTGATCTCAAGTGCATCATATGTTTGTTTCAACTCTGTTTTGCTCATTTGATGTGTAGTGCTTAAGGAATTGTAGTGGATGATTTCTAGTCAAGATAGATTTATAGGGTTACATGATTCATGAAATCACGTCATTATAGTGGCCCTATGATAAAGGCTATGGTCCAAGCTGAATCTGGACATGGCCCTTAAAACAAAGTTGTAGATACTAATGAAATAAACAACTTTGGTATATAAGGTTAACGCAAATTTTGCACAGGATTTGAATTGGAAAAAATTTGTTTAAACCCTAGAATCTACCCTTGAACTACAACTCTCAAACTATTGAGAATCTGACCTTGGCCCTTTAATCAAAGTTGTAGGGAATGCCAAATGTGACAACTTTCATATTCACAGATTTTGATGTTCTTCTAGAAATTTCAAAGTAATTTGAGAATTCAGTTTGGGACAAATTTGAATTCAAACCATAATTCAAAAACTATGCCGAATTGGAACATGGTTCTTTAAGCAAGTTTGTAGATCACAAAATTCGGAACAACTTTCATTCTTACGGATTTTGCACTTTAGTTCAAAATCTGGGCGCAATTAAAAAGGGGACAGAACTCACTGTAGCTACAGTCCATGGAGGCTTGCATGGCCTCCACGGCGGCCGTCGTGGACACAGCGGCGTTCTGGCGTCGACACGTCCCTATCCACGCGCCACTCGCTCCCACTGCATGCACAACTCGCTGGCGCACTCCCTGAGCTCCTCGCCGCCTACAAAAACCCTACGGTCGCCGTGGTTCTCTCCTTTCCCTTTCTCTCCATTTTCGGCCGGCAACACCAGGGAGCGCCGCCGGCGAAATTCACCGCCGACGGGCCTCCTCTGCTGTCGCCGGCCTAACCAGAGCTCCGCCATGACCTCACCCACCTTCCCAACCCACTGAATCGAGTCCTCGGCGCCCACATTGCCCGGTCGAGCTTCTTCTTCCCCAGCTCCGGCGAGCGGCCGCCGCGGCCACACTCGTCGTCGTCCGGCGGGTAAGGAGACTCTCGGGTCAAATTGGTTGCGCCATTAGCTCCGCCTCAACTCACTGATTCGCATCGGCTCACCCTTCAGGTCGCTACCATGCCGGTGGAGCCACAACGCTGTCGCTGAGTCCGACCGCCGCTCTGCCATCGCCGCCACCGTCGACCTTCATCTCCTCGAGCACCTCCGACCTATCCAACGCGAGCACCAACCCTAGGTGAGGTCTCTGATGCCGATACTCGCGTTCGTGTAGCCTCGACCGCTTTGGTTTGGCTAGAACGCTGGCGAGCGTCGGGAACGGCGGAACCGAGCCGCCATTCTCGTAGCCGAAGCTAGCTCCGTCTGCATTCACCCCCTAGCCCGACCGAGACCTTGGGTGTGATTGCGAGGCCGAGCCGAACACGTAGGTAGCCTCGGATGAGCCCCTGGCCTCGCCGCCGGCGAGTTTGGCCGGCGGTCAGCGCCCCGCGCCGCGGTCAAGGCCGAGGTCGAGCCTGACCCTCGAGGTCGAGCCAAGCCTCGAGTTCGCGCCCCGCGCCGCTGGTCAAGGCCGAGGCTGGCCTGACGCCCTGGCCCCGCCTGCCAGTGAAATAGGTTTAGGGTTTTTCGTTTTTGCGCTTATGAACAGTAGCCAAATTTGTTATTTTTGCTGTATTTTTATTATAGCTCTAAAAATCACGAAAATTTTTGTGTAGCCTCTCTGTTATGTGAACAAAATTATAAAAATATGAAACTTCAAGTTTGGACAAATTTTTTTGGGGTATTAAAATAGTTAATAAATGGTTTAGGCACTTTAATAATTTCTGTAGGCTTTTCCTGTAGTCCAAAAATTGTGAAATCAATTTTGTGGTCAATTACAGCACAAAACATACCTCTACAAAAATTATGAGCCTTTTTGGTAAAGATAAATATTTAACTCTAATGAATATGCCATTAAACCCTATTTAAAATAATTATTCCTTGATCTAATTCTACAGCTGTATATACTTGTTCTAAAAATCTACAAGTTGGCCTACCATTGTTATGCTATATGTTTAACCCACACAAAAAGTTTGGGGTCAGTTTGCCACATTTTGGTTTAACCTTAATCTTATAATTAATAAAAAGGTTAGTTATTTAATAAAAGCCTATAACCATGGTTACATTCCTATTTGGAGAAAGATCATTAGTGCATAAGGGAACATGTTGGGTTCGTGCTGGTTGTTCATATGTTGGGATAAATGTTTGACCCTTAGTGGTCAATTAGATAGCTTAAGTTGGCAATTGCTAAGTTAATTTTTATCTTTGGACCAGTTTGGATAGGAGCATGATAACACCATAATAATTTGGTTTTCTGTCGAAATGTTGTATAGCAAAGTTGTAGAACTTTTGTATATCTAGTTTCTCCTAAAATTTCGTAGTTATTGGATGTATATGCTGGGAGTTATGCTCTGTTCAATTTGGGTATGTGATGCTGTCCAGAATCTGGACAGTTTGGGCAAACTGAATTGTTTGGGGTATTTAACTTGCGAATTTGATTTGGTGGATTATAAGAAAGTTGTATAAGATTTCATGTGCTTTCCAGAATGGTCTAGATCACATATGTCGATATTTCTGAGGTCCAGATATGGTCTGTGGAACAGTAGTGTTCGAATCTGTCCAGAATCTGGACAGGTTTAACCAAATGAATTGTTTGGTCCATAAGATCTTGGAATCAGCTGTTGTGTATTATAGTAAAGTTGTAGAGAATTTGTTAAGCTTTCCAGATTGTCCTGAATCACCAGAATAGCTATTTTGTACCTTCAGTTATGGTTAAAATTAGTTGGTACATGAAATCTGATTGGGTTATCGCTTATGCAAATCTTGTTCCAATTGTGATGTCAATTTTAGTATTCAGATATGATTGTTGTTTGCTGCTGTACTCTTCTACTTATAATTGTCCTGCATCATAAGCATTCATTCATATTCGCATCACATGCATCTTATATATGGTCGTTCATATATTGCGTTTAGAAACCGAGGTTAGCAAGGATCAGCCGGCGATTGCAGCTCGTGAGGCACCGGTATTCTACGAAGTGGGATTTGATATCTGTGGGGACGAACCAGAGGAAGAACCCCAAGGCAAGCCCCGGTGCATTTACCCCTACCTTGCAATTTTTAATAATATACTTGTTGATAAAATCTGTGCATTAAGTTTAGGGGTTGAATGTTACCTACTTGATGCATTGACTACCTTGATTACTCCTTATACTATCCTTGTCGCTGGGTATTTACAAATGCTTAGATTGCTTAGCCTTGCTCATTAGAGTAGATTTTTGAAAAGAGAAATGCTTTTGTTGGGAACCCTTCCCTCGGTTTGGGATGGTATAATTAAAATGAGACCGGGCGGGTAACTTGCACAGGAAATGGAGTTCTGGTGTAGTGTTTCCGTCTGTGTCGCCTAGGGCCCGTCCGCTGTTGGCCCGTTGGATCGAGAACTAATTGTTAGTACTGGTCACATGCTACGGTAAGCCCTACTGTGGCTATGCCCTTACTGGAATGGCGCACCCGCGCACTGGGAGTGGAGAGATGGCGGGAGTAGAGTGTACCCACCCTGCTCGGTCCCCTGTTGGACGGACTCAGCAAGGCCGTTGTAGGGCAGTGGTGTACTGTACCCCCGGGTGGCGCGGCTCCGGTCCGGTTTGAGCGGATCCACGGGACGGTTGATATATGCAAGTTCGGCCTCGCATATGTCGTGTGATAAGGAAGCCCCAGCTAGGTAGATCAAGCGGTTCGAATCGTCGTTTGCTCCACGAGAAAAGGAGACTCGTCCTCGCACCCTCAGGGTAGTTTAATGATGAAACCATGGAGAATTAATGGGTTGTTTATGAGATGTTCATTTAATTACTTAGCTAATATTAGAATTATGGAAGGACATAACTACTTAGTAGTAGGAGCTTTTATGCAAAGGAAAACTTTTGGATTCTTGCTAAAGCCTTACCTTGACTTTCCCTCAGCCTGCATTCCGGAGTCTTCTCCCCAATTTATTAGTCGGGTAAGTCTTGTTGAGTACTCCTGTACTCAGGGTTCTATGACCCCTTGTTGCAGGTGAGCCCGCTGAGCAGATGTGCTTTGGACCGTGTTGCATGACCATCTTCCCGGTGGAGGATGATAAGTGACGTGCCCTTGGGCAGGGTTTATCAATATGGTTATGTTATTAGACTTTTATCCAGCACTTAGTACTATCGCAACTTAAACTCCTTTTCACCTATATTGTAATAAGGAACACTGGTTTGTATTATTATGTTTATGTAAGTCTTCCGCTGATATTCTTCGATCTAGTATTTTGTATGACATGAAATTGTGTTGTAATGATTGTACTCAGATGATTCCTGTGACCTATGGATACGTCGACCATATCCAACAGATTAATCCAGTCTTATGGCACATCTACATTGCAGTCAAAGGTCGTTGGACAGGTGAGAGGTGTAGGTGGCCCACATTATTGGGCAAGTCTGTTACAGGCTTGGTATCGGAGCAGGATCTCCATGTCAATCATTATAGTAATTTGAAAACCTTCAAAACTTATTTTCTAAAGAAAAATCTAAAAAGACTCTTTCTAATCTTATCTATTGCTTCCCTCAACTTACTTCTTGCTTAATAGGAAGTGTGTGCCGGAAAGTATATGCCCTATATTTAAAAAGGTTACAAAAATTATTTTGGTGGGTATACAAGTAAGTAGGTAATGTCGTATGCGTAGAATCGTACGTACGCATCATTTCATCTTGCATCAATTAAAATTATAAAATTCTCCTCCCTTAATAGATACCGGGTCATGGGTATAACTATGCTGACTTATAGGTGCACGAAACTGACTTTAGTTAAAATTATTCCAGGATGGCTCGCGCTAAGCAGACTGCGCGCAAGAGCACGGGGCCAAGGGGAGTCCTGCGACACCAGCTCGCGCCGCGTTCAGGGGAGGCTAGCAGCAGCCGTAGCACCCGTCGTTCCGAGGCAGAGCTCCTTGCAGAGATCAGGAGGCTCACTACTACCTTAGCAGAGTCCACCAGGGATAGGGCTCTGGACGCCATGATCATTGGCCATCAGCGTGAACAGCTGAAGGAGGCAGCTAAACTAGAGACTGTTCTGCGCGCACAGCTTAGTGAGGCATCCAAGGAAGAAGCCAATTTGGAGAGTGAGAATGAGCACTTCCGTGCTCAGAGGAATGAAGCCTAGATCCGAGAAAACCAAGCCCGCGCACGAGTCTTTGAGCTTGAGCTTCAGATAGAGGATATGGAGGTGTATGCCAACAACCTCCATGAGGAGATTCACGTCCTCAACAACCGTCTCAACCCCTATCACGCGCCGGGAGCAGCCGAGATGGAGGATGGTGTGGTCCTGGCTGACGGAGGAGAGCCTGACGAGGAGGAGGACGAGCCTGAGTTGGTGATCGAGATCGACGATAGTGACGACGAGGGTGGCCACGTCTCCGGCCTCGACACTAACCACGAGGAGTGATCGTAGTTTGGGTAGTCCTAACTAGTAGTATGGGAGGATAGTTGCACTAGGTAGTCCTGACAGGAGCGGACTTGTGTAATAAATAAATCAGACCAGGTGATGTTCATGCAACTGCTTTTGCTGATGTAATGGAAGTTTGTGACTAGGATAATTATGAGTACTTATGGATGTTGTGCAATACTTGCTGTATATTACAGATGCCGGTGAATACGCGTGCTTCCGGGGCTGGTACATCCCAGGGTGGGGAAAACCCTCCACCACCACCACGGGTACCCCCAACCATGGCTGAGGCAATTGCTGCATTAGCCACTGTGACAGCTGATAACACTAGGCTGTTACAAGCTATGGCTCAAGGGCGCGGGCAAGGACCCCGCGGGCAGGGCCATCATGATGCCAACAGCACGTACTCAGATTTCATGGATACTCGCCCTCCACTCTTTACCAAGGCTGAAGAACCTCTGGAAGCAAATGAGTGGCTGCATACCATTGAGCAAAAGTTTGAGTTAATCCGATGCACAGACATCCAGAAGCCTCTGTTTGTAGCACAACAGTTTAGAGGGCCAGCAGGCACCTGGTGGGCAAATTATTTGGCCACACAAGCTCCTGGACATCAGGTCACTTGGGCTGAATTTTGTGAAGTCTTTAGAGCACACCACATCCCAGCGGGTATCATGCAAATGAAGCTAGAGGAGTTTCTCAAGCTGCAACAGGGTACTCAATCCGTGATGCAGTATGTGAGCAAGTTCAACCATCTCTCTCAATATGCTCCTGATCATGTCAACACTGGTGCTAAAAAGAAGCAGTGCTTCATGCGAGGACTGAGCACCAAGCTACAAACCATGATAACCACCTGTGCCAACTCCACCTTCAATGACATTGTGAGTATTGCCATCACTCTTGAAGAGAAGAATCGTGTGCACAAGGAGGCAAAAAGGAGGAAGACTGCTCAAGCTGGCGCATCTGGGAGTGTGCCGAAATGTCCCAAGTTGCTATACCACCCTGTTCCTCATGCACATGTACCTGCTCGCCCACCCCAGCAATATTACCAACCTCAAGCTAATGCCAAAGCCTCTTCCCAGTTCCAGTACCCACGTCAAGCCAATGCACCTAGCTCCCAATTCACAAATGCCCCAAAAACCAGTAACCACTGTTATAACTGTGGCGGATCAGGACATTTTGCTAAGAATTGTCCTTCACCAAAGAATTATAATTCCAATGTTCCTCGTCAGCAAGGCAATCAAGCTAATCCACAGAATAAGCAGCAGCAAGGCAACCGTTCTGGCTCCCGATCAGGCACACAGAAGATTTATGTGGTACCCAAGACTGGACAGGTTCATCGTACTCAAGTTGAGACTATTCCAGAAGGCGAACCGGTTATGCTGGGTACGTTTACTGTTGCCAACCATTTAGCAGCTACACTCGTTGACTCCGGTGCATCGCATTCATTCATCAATAGAGAGTTTGTCAGGAAGCATGCAATTCCAATATGTGAGTCCAAAGGGAAAATATCTATACTGTCACCTGGGGGTCGGCTGTATGCCAATGAGATAGTGCATCAAGTTCCAATAGAGATGGGACGACATGTTTATCCCACTTCTATGATTGTGCTGAACCATCAAACCTTAGATGTGATTCTAGGGATGAGCTGGATGCAGCGTTATGGGGCTGTTTTAGATACATTAAATAGGACTGTTCGTCTAAACTCACCAGACCGAAATTCCCAACTTCTCATCCAGCTTCCAAAACCCAAACTAATCAGCCCGAAGTTATGTGCCATGTTTAGTGAAGGAGTCGAGAATGTCCCAGTGGTACGAGAATTCCCTGATGTGTTCCCTGAAGAATTACCTGGTCTGCCACCTGACAGAAACGTGGAGTTTTTGATTGAGCTGCAACCAGGAACAACACCTGTATCGCGAAGAGCTTATAGAATGGCTCCAAAGGAGTTAGCCGAGTTGAAGACTCAGTTAAAAGAACTTTTAGAGAAGGGTTTTATCCGGCCTAGTTCTTCTCCCTGGGGGTGTCCCGCTATCTTTGTGAAGAAGAAGGACAAGACTCTGAGAATGTGTGTAGACTATCGTCCTCTCAATGAGGTAACCATCAAAAACAAGTATCCCCTTCCTCGTATTGATCTTCTCTTTGACCAGCTTGCCGGAGCCAAAGCCTTCTCCAAAATAGATCTTAGATCAGGGTACCACCAGATCAAAATTAGACCCGAAGATATTCCCAAAACTGCTTTTACCACTCGATATGGCCTATATGAATATCTCGTCATGTAATTTGGCCTAACCAATGCTCCAGCCCATTTCATGTATCTCATGAACTCTGTGTTCATGCCTGAGCTCGACAAATTCGTGGTAGTATTTATTGATGACATCTTGGTATATTCCAAAACCAAAGAAGAACATGCTGAACATCTTCGTGTTGTGCTGACTCGTCTGCGTGAGCATCAGCTATATGCTAAATTCAGCAAGTGTGCCTTTTGGTTAGAAGAAGTTCAATTCCTGGGTCATGTGTTATCTGCTGAGGGTATTGCAGTTGATCCCAGAAAGGTGCAGGATATTCTGAAGTGGAAGTCACCAACCACAGTTCATCAAGTCCGCAGTTTCCTCGGAATGGCTGGTTATTATCGCCGTTTCATTCTTGGTTTTTCAAAAATAGCCAAACCTATTACAGAGTTGCTCAAGAACCAAGTCAAGTTTAAATGGACTCCAGAGTGTGAGCAGGCCTTTCAAACCCTAAAGAAGCTGCTTACCACAGCACCAATTTTAGCTCAACCATATATTGAGAAGCCTTTTGATGTATACTGTGACGCCTCCGGAATTGGTCTTGGCTGTGTATTGATGCAAGAAGGAAGAGTCATTGCCTATGCATCAAGACAGCTCAAGCGACACGAAGAACATTATCCAACTCATGATTTGGAGTAGGCTGCAGTTGTACATGCACTGAAGATATGGCGGCATTACTTGTTGGGAAACAAGTGCCATATGTACACTGATCACAAGAGTTTGAAGTACATCTTTACTCAGGAAGACTTGAATATGCGACAAAGGAGATGGCTGGAATTAATCAAGGATTATGATCTAGAAATACATTACCATCCAGGTAAGGCAAATAAAGTTGCCGATGCTCTCAGTCGGAACCCTCACTGCAATTGCTTGTCAGTAACACCCATGAATCTTAGTTTGTGTCAAGAGCTAGCAAAGTTGGGTATAGAAATAGTTTTGCAAGGAAGCCTGTCAAACGTTAGAGTCGAACCTACTATACGGGAAGAAATTATAGCAACCCAGAAAATGAACAAGGGGATAGGTCATATTATAGCAAAAGTCAAAGCTGGGGAAACAACTTGTTTCAGAGTTGATGAAGCAGGCGTGTTATGGTTTAAGGACCGATTGGTTGTTCCCAAGGTACCCGAGCTCAGACAGAAGATTCTTGATGAAGCTCATCTTACCAGGTTAGCCATCCACCCAGGAAGTAATAAAATGTATCAAGATCTGAAGCAAAGATTCTAGTGGACAAAGATGAAGATTGAAATAGCTCGCTACGTGGCTCAGTGTGACACTTGCCAAAAAGTAAAGGCAGTACATTTGAAGCCAGCTGGTGAGTTACAGTCTTTGCCTATTCCAGCTTGGAAATGGGAGGATATTAGCATGGATTTCATCGTGGGACTTCCTAAAACTTCCAAGGGATTTGACTCGATATGGGTAATTGTAGATCGTCTAACCAAATCAGCTCATTTTATCCCAGCTAAGACTACATATAGAACTCCTGTCTATGCTCGAATCTATATTGCCAGAATTCTAAGTCTTCATGGTGTACCCAAGACCATAGTCTCTGATAGGGGAACATAGTTTGTCTCTCAGTTTTGGAAGCATTTACATGAATCATTAGGAACCAAACTCCTTTTTAGCACAGCATACCATCCCCAGACTGGAGGTCAAACTGAGAGGGTAAATCAAATCTTAGAGGATATGTTGAGATCCTGTGTGCTCACCTATCCTGATCAATGGGATGAATGTCTTCCATTAGCAGAGTTTTCTTATAATAATAGCTACCAAGAGAGTATCAACATGGCACCATTTGAAGCGCTTTATGGACAAAGATGTCGAACCCCGCTGAACTGGTCAGAGCCTGGAGAGAAGATTTTTCAGAGTTGACTTAGTAAATGAAGCTGAAGAAAAAGTAAAGCAGATACAAAACAACCTGAAGGTAGCTCAGACCCGACAAAAGAGTTACGCAGATAGAAGACGAAGACCGTTAGTATTCTCTGAGGGAAGCTATGTATATTTGAAAGTATCACCAATGAAGGGAGTGGTTCGGTTTGGAGTAAAGGGAAAGCTGGCACCTCGATACATTGGACCGTTCAAAATTATAAAGCGGTGTGGAAAGCAAGCTTACCGGTTGGAGTTGCCTGAACAACTTGCTGCTGTACATAATGTGTTCCATGTGTCTCAACTAAAGCAATGCTTGCGAGTGCCCGACAAAGTGATGAATTATGAAGGCGTAGACATTCAACCAGATATGACTTATTCAGAATATCCAGTCAAAGTGCTTGATCAAAAGGACCGAGTCACCCGAAGTAGAACTGTTAGATTCTATAAAGTGCAATCGGATCAACACTCAGAAGAAGAAGCCACCTGGGAATCTAAGGATTTTTTGTTGGAGCACTTTCCAGATTTTCTCGCTTCCATTTAGGTATGTGTTTCACTGGCTAGGGAAACTTACATTGGTACTTTAGAGGAGGGTCATAGATTTAGATCCTAACACATTTCCTTTTCCATTACTTAGTCAGTTAAACCAATCTCGTGACGAGATTTCTTTAAGGGGGGAGGAGCTGTAACACCTCTGGTGTTTAAGCCAACTAAAACCTGACATGTCATCATGAGCATGGAAATCATTCATGTAGCAACACTAAAGATGCATTTACAAATTTCATGTAACTTGATCTCAAGTGCATCATATGTTTGTTTCAACTCTGTTTTGCTCATTTGATGTGTAGTGCTTAAGGAATTGTAGTGGATGATATCTAGTCAAGATAGATTTATAGGGTTACATGATTCACGAAATCACATGTCATTATAGTGGCCCTATGATAAAGGCTATGGTCCAAGCTGAATCTGGACATGGCCCTTAAAACAAAGTTGTAGATACTAATGAAATAAACAACTTTGGTATATAAGGTTAACACAGATTCTGCATAGGATTTGAATTGGAACAAATTTGTTTAAACCCTAGAATCTACCCTTGAACTACAACTCTCAAACTATTGAGAATCTGACCATGGCCCTTTAATCAAAGTTGTAGGGAATGCCAAATGTGACAACTTTCATATTCACAGATTTTGATGTTCTTCTAGAAATTTCAAAGTAATTTGAGAATTCAGTTTGGGACAAATTTGAATTCAAACCATAATTCAAAAACTAGGCCGAATTGGAACATTGTTCTTTAAGCAAGTTTGTAGATCACAAAATTCTGAACAACTTTCATTCTTACGGATTTTGCACTTTAGTTCAAAATTTGGGCGCAATTAAAAATGGAACAGAACTCACTGTAGCTACACAGCGGCGTTCTGGCGTCGACACGTCCCTATCCACGCGCCACTTGCTCCCACTGCATGCACAACTCGCTGGCGCACTCCCTGAGCTCCTCGCCGCCTACAAAAACCCTACGGTCGCCGTGGTTCTCTCCTTTCCCTTTCTCTCCATTTTCGGCCGGCAAGACCAGGGAGCGCCGCCGGCGAAATTCACCGCCGACGGGCCTCCTCTGCTGTCGTCGGCCTAACCAGAGCTCCGCCATGACCTCACCCACCTTCCCAACCCACTGAATCGAGTCCTCGGCGCCCACATTGCCCGGTCGAGCTTCTTCTTCCCCAGCTCCGGCGAGCGGCCGCCGCGGCCATGCTTGTCGTCGTCCGGCGGGTAAGGAGACTCTCGGGTCAAATTGGTTGCGCCATTAGCTCCGCCTCAACTCACTGATTCGCATCGGCTCACCCTTCAGGTCGTTACCACGCCGGTGGAGCCGGAACGCCGTCGCGGAGTCCGACCGCCGCTCTGCCATCGCCGCCACCATCGACCTTCATCTCCCCGAGCACCTCTGACCTATCCAACGTGAGCACCAACCCTAGGTGAGGTCTCTCATGCCGACACTCGCGTTCGTGTAGCCTCGACCGCTTTGGTTTGGCTAGAACGCTGGCGAGCGTCGGGAACGGCGGAACCGAGCCGCCATTCTCGTAGCCGAAGCTAGCTACGTCTGCATTCACCCCCTAGCCCGACCGAGACCTTGGGTGTGATCGCGAGGCCGAGCCGAACACGTAGGTAGCCTCGGATGAGCCCCTGGCCTCGCCGCCGGCGAGTTTGGCCGGCGGTCAGCGCCCCGCGCCGCGGTCAAGGCCGAGGTCGAGCCTGACCCTCGAGGTCGAGCCAAGCCTCGAGTTCGCGCCCCGCGCCGCTGGTCAAGGCCGAGGCTGGCCTGACGCCCTGGCCCCGCCTGCCAGTGAAATAGGTTTAGGGTTTTTCGTTTTTGCGCTTATGAACAGTAGCCAAATTTGTTATTTTTGCTGTATTTTTATTATAGCTCCAAAAATCATGAAAAGTTTTGTGTAGCCTCTCTGTTATGTGAAGAAAATTATAAAAATATGAAACTTCAAGTTTGGACAAATTTTTTTGGGGTATTAAAATAGTAAAATAAATGGATTAGGCACTTTCATAATTTCTGTAGGCTTTTCCTGTAGTCCAAAAATTGTGAAATCAATTTTGTGGTCAATTACAGCACAAAACATACCTCTACAAAAATTATGAGCCTTTTTGGTAAAGATTAATATTTAACTCTAATGAATATGCCATTAAACCCTATTTAAAATAATTATTCCTTGATCTAATTCTACAGCTGTATATACTTGTTCTAAAAATCTACAAGTTGGCCTACCATTGTTATGCTATATGTTTAACCCACACAAAAAGTTTGGGGTCAGTTTGCGACATTTTGGTTTAACCTTAATCTTATAATTAATAAAAAGGATAGTTATTTAATAAAAGCCTATAACCATGGTTACATTCCTATTTGGAGAAAGATCATTAGTGCATAAGGGAACATGTTAGGTTCCTGCTGGTTGTTCATATGTTGGGATAAACGTTTGACCCTTAGTGGTCAATTAGATAGCTTAAGTTGGCAATTGCTAAGTTAATTTTTATCTTTGGACCAGTTTCGATAGGAGCATGATAACACCATAATAATTTGGTTTTCTGTCGAAATGTTGTATAGCAAAGTTGTAGAAATTTTGTATATCTAGTTGCTCCTAAAATTTCGTAGTTATTGGATGTATATGCTGGGAGTTATGCTCTGTTCAATCTGGGTATGTGATGCTGTCCAGAATCTGGACAGTTTGTGCAAACTGAATTGTTTGGGGTATTTAACTTGCGAATTTGATTTGGTGGATTATAAGAAAGTTGTAGAAGATTTCATGTGCTTTCCAGAATGGTCTAGATCACATATGTCGATATTTCTGAGCTCCAGATATGGTCTGTGGAACAGTAGTGTTTGAATCTGTCCAGAATCTGGATAGGTTTAACCAAATGAATTGTTTGGTCCATAAGATCCTGGAATCAGCTGTTGTGTATTATAGAAAAGTTGTAGAGAATTTGTTAAGCTTTCCAGATTGTCCTGAATCACCAGAATAGCTATTTTGTAGCTTCAGTTATGGTTAAAATTAGTTGGTACATGAAATCTGTTCGGGTTATCGCTTATGCAAATCTTGTTCCAATTGTGATGTCAATTTTAGTATTCAGATATGATTGTTGTTTGCTGCTGTACTCTTCTACTTATAATTGTCCTGCATCATAAGCATTCATTCATATTCGCATCACATGCATCTTATATATGCTCGTTCATATATTGCGTTTAGAAACCGAGGTTAGCAAGGATCATCCGGCGATTGCAGCTCGTGAGGCACCGGTATTCTACGAAGTGGGATTTGATATCTGTGGGGACGAACCAGAGGAAGAACCCCAAGGCAAGCCCCGGTGCATTTACCCCTACCTTGCAATTTTTAATAATATACTTGTTGATAAAATCTGTGCATTAAGTTTAGGGGTTGAATGTTACCTACTTGATGCATTGACTACCTTGATTACTCCTTATACTATCCTTGTCGCTGGGTATTTACAAATGCTTAGATTGCTTAGCCTTGCTCATTAGAGTAGATTTTTGAAAAGAGAAATGCTTTTGTTGGGAACCCTTCCCTCGGTTTGGGATGGTATAATTAAAATGAGACCGGGCGGGTAACTTGCACAGGAAATGGAGTTCTGGTGTAGTGTTTCCGTCTGTGTCGCCTAGGGCCCGTCCGCTGTTGGCCCGTTGGATCGAGAACTTATTGTTAGTACTGGTCACATGCTACGTAAGCCCTACTGTGGCTATGCCCTTACTGGAACGGCGCACCCGCGCACTGGGAGTGGAGAGATGGCGGGAGTAGCGTGTACCCACCCTGCTCGGTCCCCTGTTGGATGGACTCCGCAAGGCCGTTGTAGGGCGGTGGTGTACTGTACCCCCGGGTGGCGCGGCTCCGGTCCGGTTTGAGCGGATCCACGGGACGGTTGATATATGCAAGTTTGGCCTCGCATATGTCGTGTGATAAGGAAGCCCCAGCTGGGTAGATCAAGCGGTTCGAATCGTCGTTTGCTCCACGAGAAAAGGAGACTCGTCCTCGCACCCTCAGCGTAGTTTAATGATGAAACCATGGAGAATTAATGGGTTCTTCCTGGGTGCCGTGGGATCCGCCACCCCGAGCGGTACCGTTTGCACCCGGGGAGGCACCAGCTGCTGTTGAGGGGGAGGCCACTTCAGCAAGGGAGGCACCACGACATATTCAGCGCCAGCACCCGCCTCAGCAGATGATCGGCAGCATCGACGAACGCATCACCCGGTCAAGGCAAATCTCTCACTTTGCTCATTCTGCTTTTGTTGCTGATTTCGAGCCCCGAGATGTTGGACACGCTTTGACAGATCCGGATTGGTTCAATGCCATGCATGAGGAGCTTGAGAACTTTGAGAGAAATCGGGTTTGGATTCTAGTGTCTCCACCTTCTGAGTGTCAGCCAATTGGGACAAAATGGGTTTTCAAAAACAAACAGGGAGAAGATGGCCATGTTGTGAGAAATAAGGCCAGACTCGTAGCCCAGGGATATAGTCAGAAGGAGGGGATAGACTATGAGGAGACGTTTGCTCCTGTAGCTCGTTTGGAGGCAATTAGGATACTCTTGGCTTTTGCTGCATCCAAAGGTTTCAAACTTTTTCAAATGGATGTCAAGACTGCCTTCTTAAATGGCTACATAGAAGAGGAGGTGTATGTTAGACAACCCCCCAGTTTTGAAAATCCCATGTTTTCAAACCATGTTTTTAAACTTCACAAAGCTTTGTATGGTTTGAAACAAGCCCCTAGAGCCTGGTATGATAGGTTGAAAACCTTTTTGCTTGCTAAGGGTTTTAAAATGGGATGTGTAGATAAAACGCTCTTTCTCCTCAAGCAAGGCACTGATACTCTCTTGGTCCAAATTTACATGGATGATATCATTTTCGGTGGTTCTTCTCATGCTTTGGTTGCCAAGTTTGCAGACACTATGAGCAGGGAGTTCGAGATGAGCATGATGGGCGAGTTGACGTTTTTCCTCGGGATGCAAATCAGGCAATCCCGGGAAGGAACGTTCGTGCACCAGGGCAAGTATACCCGGGATATTCTGAAGAAATTCGATATGGGTGAGGCCAAGCCTCTTCCAACGCCCATGTCGACCATGACAGCCCTGGATGCGGACAAGGAGGGAGAAGCAGTGGACCAGAAGGAGTACCGGAGTATGATCGGGTCGCTGCTGTACTTGACGGCGACAAGCCCGGACATTCAGTTCGCGGTGTGTCTCTGCGCGCGATTTCAGTCTTCACCGCGCACCTCTCACCATCAGGCGGTCAAGCGCATTATGAGGTACTTATCCTTCACTCCAGAATTTGGGATTTGGTACTCTGCTTCCTCCAACCTTTCCCTTTGCGGTTATTCCGATGCTGATTTTGCTGGTTGCCAGATTGAGCGCAAGTCCACTTCTGGGACTTGCCAGTTTATTGGTTCTTCTCTTGTATCGTGGTCCTCTCGCAAGCAGTCTAGTGTCGCCCAGTCTACAACGGAGGCTGAGTATGTTGCTGCGGCTAGCTGCTGTTCCCAGTTACTCTGGATGATGGCCACTTTGCGTGATTTTGGTATGAGCTTTTCTCGTGTTCCTTTGCTTTGTGACAGCACGAGTGCGATTAGCGTTGCTAAGAACCCCGTGCTGCACTCGAAGACCAAACACATTGATGTGCGCTTTCATTTTTTGCGAGACCACTATGAGAAGGGTGATATCGACCTCCGCCATGTCGATACTCATCATCAGTTGGCTGATATTTTCACCAAGCCTTTGGACCAATCAACTTTTAATCGGTTGAGAGGTGAGCTTGGTGTGTGTTTCCCCTTTTAGATGGGGGAAACATTTTTGACTCTTTATGATACACTGACTTTGTGTTTTTCAGTTGTTTTTGCTTCCTTTTGGTTTCTTCATGCATCTTTGCATTTCAGCATACGCTTTTACATTCTGAGCTTCATGAATATAGTCTGAAGAATGTAACTATGCTCTGTGTAGTCTTTGCTCCGATGCTTTATGTAGATGCTATAACTTATGCTCTTTCTAATCACTGATCCATACTGTGAGCTGAGCTATTTTTGAATGGTGAAATTTGATAATGAACTTAAAACTTGAAAATGTTCACCATTGAGATATGCAACTAGCATGTGTAGGATGTGTCGAAGTCACTTATGCTATCTATGTATGCTAGGTTGCTATGTCTCTAGTGTTGAGTCATTCACTTGCTTGGTATGTCATATTCTGTTTAAAATCTGAACCAAGTTAAGTGAATTAAAAAGATCGAGATGGGTTTGCTTGTTAACACCTCACAGTTTCGAGACTGTTTCTCATTGCACTTTGAGTTAAACTTGAGATGTGTACTGTATGACCGAAACTGTTGCTTTAAGCTTCTGATTGCTTATGCATAGGCTTCGCACAGTTGGAAAGTTAGGCAATAACAAGCATTCAACCTCTCGCAGTCACATGCTGATTTCTGAACTTGTGTAATTTCACCGCTGCAACTCCGATTAAAAATCACAAGTATATGCTTCATTTTTCAATTTGTATCAGCATGATGATTGAACTGTGCTAGGGGTAGTTCACCTTGTATACATGTTTAGCACTTGTTTGACTTTCTGTCTATACATGTCTGTGCTATGTTGACGGTGAATACCTTTTCGGCTAAAAACTGCTCTTTGTGCTCTCATTTAAGACTTAGTGATCAGTTTGAGCCTTTGCTAGCATTATGTGCGTTTTCTGAGTCATCGGATCAGAACTCCGTAGAGCATCTTTGCACTCTTATGCATTTTAACTCATATGCATTTTGGAAGGGGGAGAACTTCTCTTGTTGGTAGGAGAACTTCTCTGGTTGGCACTTTTGGTGGTGCATTTTCTGAGGGGGAGCATTGTTTCTTGATAAGTGCATTTTCAACTAAGGGGGAGAAATTGCAAATCATTACCCTTCGTTTGAACTAAGGGGGAGCTTTCGTGGTTGTTTGCACTATTCAAGGGGGAGTTTTTGCTGCTTCCTGTTGGCCGTAAGGTTTTGGTATCGAGCATTCTTTGCTAGTTGTGTTGAGCCTCTGTGCCTCTATCTTGAGGGACTAGCATTTTGCTTCGATTTCTTAATTGGTATTTGCTAGCGGTGTTGAGCCTGTTCTACCTCTTCTTGAGGGCTAGCTTTGCTTTGCTTGGTTGCGTCGAGCCGTTGCCCATGTCTTTGGGGACCAAGTTGTTTCGCTCTTTCCACTTGACCTTCTTCGGCTTTGCTATGCTTTTGGGTCATTTGGTCGAGTTCTCTCTTCTCCTTCTTCCTCCTTCTATTTCTTTTATGATTTGTGTTGGTAGTTGACAATGCCCTCATCAAGGGGGAGATTGCGGATACATGGGTGTATGCCGAGTCTCTGCGTGATTGTCAACTGGGATGATGCGCATGTTCTTTGGCTTGTGTTGTGCAGGTGTCGAGCACGGATACAGTGATCAGAGGCAAGGTGAAGGTCAAGTAGAGACGTGCCGTGCCGATGGACCAAGTGTGGCGAAGGGCGGACGTGAGGCTTGGACTGAGGGACCGGTGGCCTGAGGATCAGCTCTGGTGGCTGGCAGCCTGGGACAGCGATGAGCGAAGACTTGCAGTCATGTGTTGCCTGAGTCGTGGACTTGGGGACACGTGTCGGTGGACGGGGTGTACGGGCGGTGCATCCCCTCTACGGCGTCGGTTTGTTGGTAGAGCCAGAGAAAAACCATCGGGTGGACGGTTTCCAAGTTTGGGCCTCAAAACCTGGGTGCGGATGGTTTCCGAGTTTGGCAACAAAACTCGGGCTGAGGACGGTTTCCAGGTTTGGGCCTCAAAACCTGGGTGCTTCGGGTTTGCTGAGTTTGGGCCACAAAACTCAGATGCTGGTGGGCTGGTTTTCCGGTTTGGGCCTCAAAACTGGGGTTGGCTGGAAAGGCTGGTTTCCCGGTTTGGGCCACAAAACTGGGGGTGCAGAGCGGTGGCGGCACGTGGCGGCAATCGGGAGGTTGCGTCGAGGCAACGCTACGAGTTGTGCGGGCGTGGCCGTCGAATCCACCTACCATCGAGTTGGTCCAGAATAACCTTAGGGTTTAGCTGGTTCGCTCTGTAAGTAGTTAGGGGTAGAGTGGGAATTAGGAATAGTTAGAATTAGGATAAGTAGAGGGAGACACCCACCTCCCTTCCCATCTCAGTCATTTGCTCTTTGCACTTAGGGTTTCCTGCTCTCCCAATTCCCTGCTGTAGCTAGCTGAGATCCGCAGAGAACCATACCTCTGTGTACTGGAGATTTTGAGGAAGTGAGGCCGTAACCTCACTGTTGTAGCGTGTGGTAGCCACACGGTTGCAAATTCGTGGTTGTGATTCGCGTTTTGTTCGTGTTCTTCGCGGAATCCTTTTTCTCCATGTTTTTCCCGTTGTTCGATCTCTTTGCTCGGTTCATCTTTTGCATATCCATTTGAACCAAGTCATCCTAGGCCGTGAGGCACTTCTTTCCACCGAAGGAATTCTCCTCTAACTTCACGGTCTAGGAGATCGATCGATTTTGGTTTCGGGTCAAGCTCTTCTTCCTTCCCCCGAATTTCTTCGTTTCATCGATTTGGAGATAGGTTCGAGCCATGATCTCTTAGAGATAGCTCACTATCCTCCTTGTGACTCATCTCTCCAAGTTTGAACCCTAGAGGTTTCGTTTTGGGAGAGTTTGGATCAAATCGGTGGACGAACAGATCATTGTCGGGGTGACCGGACGCTTGACTCGGGCTGACCGGACGCACGGTCAGAGTCCGGTCGTTGAATGCGTTGACTGTGCGTTTGCTTCAACTCGACCGGACGCTGGTGTTTGGGACTGACCGGACTCAACGATTCTACTGTTCATCGTAGTTTTGTCGTTGTGACCGGACGCTCGAGCATTGACCGGACGCTCAAGGACAGAGAGTCCGGTCAGGAACAGTAAGGTTCTCGAGAGGAATTTTTCAGACCGGACGCGTCCGGTGCTCACTGACCGGACGCAGGCCAGAGTCCGGTCACTGCTGGTTTGTGCAGTTTCACTCGCGGTTCGTTCGTCCGGTGTCGGATTTGACTTCCGTCTTTTGCGTTTGGTTTCTAGAGCTGTGTAGTGTCCCGCTGTGCTTCTCGGAGGCATCCACCCTACATCTAGGGTCGTGGACACTTGCAAGCTCTAGGTTTGCTCTTGGGGTTGAGTTTCGGGACAGTGGCGACAAGTTTCCGAAAGAAAAATTTGAAGCTCCCATTCACCCCCCCTCTAGTCGCTTTCTGATTGCATTCTCGGTCCTTCAGTAAATAAATAACAGGATAACAAGGTAGATATTAATCAATAATCAAGGGATGGTAATGCAGCAAGTAGGATTCAATCAACTCCTATACCAAATGTATCACAATATGAAATACTCAAGTAAATTAATTATAAAAACCGGGAGACTTAAGGATGCTCCGGGGCTTGCCTTGAGTGAAGGCCGAGGCCTCGTGGGAGGGGCACTCGGACAAGTTGTCCGGGGTCGACCTCCTCGGCTTGATGCAGTTCTGGGATCTCTTGTTCGGCGCTTGCTTCCTTCTCCGGGGCGGGCTCCGAGACTGTCGATCCTATTTGCAATGTGGTACATAATTAAATAATACAGGATGCGAGATGTTGGTATGAAAAGTATTATTTCTTGCAAACCAACAAAACCAACTTGTTGAACCACTTTTGACATTGAGGTAAATACTTATTTACCTCGCAAAACAAAAATTGTTAATTCAATTATTTCTTATTTAATATTCCAAAAGAACTCAGGTTTGAACTGCAAGTGCATTATTATGAACTCAGAAAAATCCACAAAAATTTCAGAAAGCAACTAACATCAACTGAATCTCACTGAACAATTTTTAGCAAGAAATAAAATACAGAACAACAGCTACAAAAAGATGAAATACACTGCTCAAAAAGTGCTTTGAACTAACTTTTCACACAAAAAGGGTCAAATAGCAGATTTCATATTTTTCCCAGATTCTACTCCACCTTTCATACTTATCAAGAAAGTTCCATGAACAGAAACATTGTATTACTTCCTACATGAATTTCCAAATAAAAACATAGAAAAGTACATTTGTACAATAACTTCATATTTTTCCATACAACAACCTATGCTTAACATTTTTCTTAGCTTGAACATCACATACAGAGACTGCACAAATTTTCCCATATTTTATTTTGACATATAATACACCTTAACACTTATTCCAAGAAAACAGTCAAAGAGAACTTTAAAACATAACAGACAATTTTTCTACATAAACAGTGCCTCATACATTTTTCACAGATACATATCATGATAAGAAACCTACACAAAATTTACCACGAATTAACTTGACTAGAAAACATATATAACCATTTATCTGATCAAAAGCACATAAACTGAAATAAATAAAAACAGTAATAAAAACTTTCACCAAAAATACTTTCATATTTTTCCATGATAGATCTACTCATGAGCAAGCTATCAAAACTGAAAGCACTTCATTTGGACTTTTAAATCGAGCTACACAAAAATAACAAGCCTTTCTGGAAATCAAAAACAAAAAGGAAAAAACATTTGAATCTCCCGGCCTGGCTTCGTGGACTTGGCTCATAGACCGCGTGAGACTGACACATGGGACCCGCTGGTCAATGGACCCACTGGTCAGTGAGAGCGGAGCAGGGGAAGAGGGTTGACCGCGGCTTGCTCGCCGACGGCGAGGTCGCCAGCGGTGGGACCGGGCTCATCGTGCTCCCCTTGACGATACGGACCAAGAGGTGGTGGTGTTTTGGCTAGCGCATGGCCGGAGATCGCCGGCGGCGAGCGGTGGCGGACGACGGCGGCGGTGACGCGCGGCTACGCCGTTTTCGGCGGTCGCCGGCCAAATCAAAGTGTGCATCGTGCTCCGTGAACCCTAGGGAGTGTGACTAGGTGGTTGGTTAGGCTCGGGAAGCACCGGAGGGGCTTGACCACGCGAGCGGCCATGGCGGACAGTGGCGGCGCTCGGTCGGGGAAGAAGAGGGGCTAGAGGGTGGTAGCGTTGAGGTGGGAAGGTGTTCTCACCTTGCCTTGACGTGAAGGGGCTCGACGGAGAAGAAGGGGCTCGGCGGAGGTTCGGTTGATTTGGAACGACGACGCGGGCTCCGCGGTGGCGAACGGTGGCCGTCGGAGGCACGGCGTGTTCCGGTGTCGGGGGTGGTCGGCCGATGGTGGGAGCGTGCGCACCGCGTGTGCGACGGTGAGGCAGAGCGGTGTGCGGAGGGAATCGGAGGGAGGTGCTCCGGCGAGGCCGGAACGGTGAAGGGGGTTGCGGTGGTGGTCTCGGCGGGGCTTGGTGCTCACCGCGAGCGTTCGCGCGCGCGAGAGAGAGGGAGAGAGCAGGAGCGGCGGTGTGCAAAGTGCTGAGTGAGGGAGCGCTGAGGGAGTGGCGCGGGGTTTTGGCCGTGGCCTCGGCCGGCCGATGGTCGTGGCGGGGGCCACAGCCGGCGGGCGGCGTGCGCGGGCACCAGGGCTCCTCAAGCGAGGCGAGCGGCGACTGGCACGTGGAGATCGTGGCGTGATCGAGCGAGCAAAGATCACGCGGCGATAGGGCGAGCGGGATCCGGCGCAGGCATCGCCGGCCACGTGGCGCGGACGCCGGCGTACGGCGCGGCGTCGGTCGCGGGCGGCGCGGCGCGGGCGAGTGCACGGGCGGGAGTGGCGCGGCGCGACGCGAGCGGGCTGGCGTGGGCTGGGCCGAAAGGCCGGATAGGCCGAAAGTGAAGCGCCGAAAAAAAAACGTTTGCCCTTTTTCTTTTTCCAGAAATTTTCCAAACTTTGACCATTCAAAAACAGTTTCAAAAACTCCAAACTAGGTTTTGACCCAAAAATAAAAGTTGCTCAAAATAATTTTGTCTACAACTTTCCTATAGAACAGTTTTACTGAAAAGCAATTTACATCCTCCACAGAAATAAAGCCAATTTTGAGACATAAATCATTTTGTTTGCCTCATTTTATTTTGCTATACAACTTTGAACTAGGTTAAAATGTTAACATGAAAAGCATTATACTCAATGTTCTTTATTTTATAAAATTATTTGCCAAGTCAGAAATCCACTTAAACCATCAAGTCCAATAGAAATCCAAAATCCAATAAATAAGCAAAAGGCAAAAACACTCTCATGCACATGAAATGATGCCATGCATTGCTTATGCATTTTAGTAGCTAAATGTAGTTCCTAATGCAGTGCTTGACACTAGGGTGTCACAGCCCTTCCACCCTTAAAGAAATCTCGTCCCGAGATTTGGGTTACGTACCATTTCTTAACAAAAGCGGGATAGTTTACGCGTAAGTACTCCTTGGTTTCCCAAGTCGCATCGTTAGGTCCGTGATTGCCCCAAAGAATCTTGTAAGTCTTCACTGTTTGGTTTCGAGTCTCTCGCGTCATGGTATCCAATATCTCCTGAGGTTGTTCATAGTATTCCAGATCTGATCTGATGGAGACATCCGGGATCTGATCTTCTTCCCGTTCTGGAACTCGAAGACACTTCTTCAACTAGGACACATGGAACACTGGGAAGACTGCGCTCATCTCTGGGGGTAACTGCACTTCATAGGCCACTTCTCCCTTTTTAGCTACGATCTCATATGGTCCCACGTATCGAGGTGCTAACTTTTTCTTGATTCCAAAACGTTGGACTTTTCTCATGGGCGAGACCTTGAGGTAAACATAGTCTCCTACTTGAAACTCCAAGGGTCTCCTCGATCTGCATAGCTCTTTTTTCGGGATTGTGTTGCCTTATATGTTGTTGTACTGTTTGCACGATCTCTTCAGCATCCTTTACATAATCTGACCCGTAAAATCCTCTATCTCCTGACTCAACCCAATTTACCGGGGTTCTGCACCTTCGTCCATATAAAACTCCAAAAGGTGCCATTTTTATGGTTTCTTGATAGCTGTTGTTATACGAAAACTCGGCGAGGGGTAACCACTTCTCCCATGACTCTCCGGAGGATAAGACACAAGCTCTGAGGATATCTTCCCAAATTTGATTCACTCTTTCTGTTTGTCCTGCGGTTTGAGGATGATAGGCGGAACTCCTCACCAACTTAGTTCCTAGCTCTTTGTGTAACTGCTCCCAAAAACGTGCTATGAACTGGGGTCCTCTATCAGAAACAATCCTCTTAGGAACTCCATGTAACCTCAAGATGTTCTGAATGTACAAGTCGGCATACTGATGAGGTCGGTGAGTAGTCTTGACTGGTACGAAGTGAGCCACTTTAGATAACCGATCCACGATAACCCAGATAGAATCATTTCCTTTTTGAGTGGTGGGAAGACCTGTGACGAAATCCATACTAATCTCTTCCCATTTCCACTCTGGGATTGATAACGGTTGTAACAGTCCGGCAGGTCTCAGGTGTATAGCTTTTATCCTGCAGCAAGTATCACACCATGCGACATAAGCTGCAATTTCTTTCTTCATCTTTGACCACCAATACCTTGTTCTTAGATCTTGGTACATCTTACTGCTTCCTGGAT
Source organism: Coix lacryma-jobi var. lacryma-jobi (assembly GCA_009763385.1). Classification (NCBI taxonomy): domain Eukaryota; kingdom Viridiplantae; phylum Streptophyta; class Magnoliopsida; order Poales; family Poaceae; genus Coix; species Coix lacryma-jobi. Next base: position 79,605,461 of record CM019826.1, on the reverse strand, counting down.
GGATAGACAACTTTGAATTATGAGCTTCATTCAGAATTCTTTCTTTCAGCTCCGTGTCCTTAGGAACAACCAACCTCTGATTATACCATAAAATTCCTTGTTCATCTGTTCTGAAGTTCAAAGAACTATTGGTTTCCAATCTCTTCTTGATCTGGTCGATTTCTTCATCGGTCTTTTGTCCTTCGATGATGTCACTCTCCATGGTGCATTGTATGGTGACATTATTTAGCATAACGGGGTGCATAAGGTTGAATCCATCCTCCAAAAGTGGTTGTAGAGAGTTGCAATGAGTCCTGCGACTCAAGGCATCTGCTACAACATTCGCTTTTCCGGGGTGGTAATGCACTTCTAGGTTGTAATCCTTAATCAACTCTAACCATATCCTCTGCCTCATATTCAACTCTGGCTGGGTGAAGATATATTTCAAACTTTTGTGATCGGTATACACATGACATAGGTTACCCATGAGATAATGCCTCCATATCTTGAGTGCATGAACTATAGCTGCCAATTCCAAATCATGAGTCAGGTAATTCTCTTCATGTGGTCGCAACTGGCGCGAAGCATACGCTATAACTCTCCCATTTTGCATAAGTACACACCCAAGTCCAATCTTGGATGCGTCACAAAACACATCAAAAGGTTCGTCCAAATCTGGTTGTGCCAAAACTGGCGCCGAAGTCAACAAAGTTCATAGAATGCGAAAAGCTGCCTCACACTCTGGAGTCCATTCAAACTTCTTGTTTTTCTGTGTTAGACGAGTCATAGGCTTTGCGATCCTTGAGAAATCCGGAATGAACCGACGGTAGTATCCGGCCAATCCTAGAAAACTGCGTACCTCATGTACGTTAGTGGGTGCTTGCCAATCCATAACTTCCTGTACCTTCGTGGGATCCACAGAAATTCCTTCCTCTAAAAGATGTGTCCAAGAAAGGGTACCTTCTTTAACCAAAATTCACACTTGCTAAACTTAGCATACAACTTGTGCTCTCTAAGTCGAGCTAAGATGACTCTTAGATGCTCAGCATGATCCTTTTTATTTTTAGAGTATACCAAAATGTCATCAATAAACACCACAACAAACTTATCCAACTCAGGCATGAAGACAGAATTCATCAGGTACATGAAATGTGTCGATGCATTGGTTAACCCGAAGGACATAACTAGATAGTCATAGAGTCCATATCTGGTGGAGAAGGCTGTTTTTGGTATATCCTCTCTCCTGATCTTAATCTGATGGTATCCTGACCTCAAGTCGATCTTGGAGAACACTTTTGCCTTTGATAACTGATCAAACAAGACGTCGATTCGGGGAAGGGATATTTATTCTTTATGGTTACTGCATTCAAAGGTCTGTAATCCACGCACATCCGTAAAGTTTTATCCTTCTTCTTTACGAAGATGGCGGGACAACCCCAAGGTGACGAACTAGGACGTATCAACCCTTTATCCAAAAGCTCTTGCAACTGAGTCTTGAGCTCTGCTAGCTCGTTAGCCGGCATCCTATACGACCTCCGAGATATTGGTGCCGTTCCGGGGCTTAACTCTATAGCAAACTCCACATCCCTATCTGGCGGTAGTCCTGGCAACTCATCAGGAAAGACATCTGGAAACTCACATGCTACCGGGATCTCAGCTATCTGCTTTGCCGTGATATTGAACAACACTCCGATCTCATGGGGGTTTCGAGGTAACTTAAACCGGAAGGAATACTCATTCCGAGGGCTCACTAGGGAAACCACTCGTTCGACAATATCCAAATTAACCTTCCAACGTTTCATCCATCCCATCCCCAAGATTGCATCCAAACATAATTCGGGGATTACGATAAGATCCACATATACCTTTTTATCCCCAAAAGTGATTTCCATCTCCTTAGCCATGGTACGGGCAGAAAGAACAGCCCCTGCTGAACTTATCTGATAACCCCTATCCAATTCTACCAACTTAGGGTTACTTCTTACAACAAAATTCTCACTTATAAAAGAATGCGATGCTCCGGAATCAAACAACACAACTGCGGGGTACTGATTAACAAGAAACGTACCAGCGGTGACAGGTTCTCCTTCAGGCACTTCTTCCACGGTGGTGTAATGCACATGACCTGCGCGAGGTGGAGGCTGGGTGTACTGCTTCTTTGGACGAGGGCACTGACGTGACAGGTGTCCGGTCTGACCACAGTTGTAGCACGGTGCGATCATGTACGGGGTCTTAGGGCCTCCTGCACTTCCTGCCTTAGCCTTGTTCTGCATCAGAGGAGCGGTGTAGGGCTTCTGGAAACCGGGACGGGGACGGTTGGTGGTTATCTTCCTTTGTGGGGGACGGAACCTTGATCCTGCAACTGACGGGCGATACGGGGTGCGTGCTCCGAAAGAGGTCCTCTGTTGAGACGAACCTCCTTCGTTCGCACGACGACGAGTCTCTGTCGCCAGCCTGCTGTCATTGGCCTCCTGATTCAGACAGTCACTGACAAAGTCACTGAAGGTGGTGCGGTGACTGTTGCCCATCTTGGAAGCATGGTGGCACTCATTCCATGCTTGAAGCTTGCGATCTTCTTGGCCTCTGTGTTGACAAAGTCAGGGGCATAGCGAGATAGATTGTTGAAGCTGTGGAGATACTCCGACATAGACCTGGTTCCCTGAGACAGCCTCATGAACTCTGTAGTCTTCATTTCGATCAGACCACTGGGGATGTAGTGGTTGCGCATAGCAGTCGAGAACTGATCCCAAGTGACTCATGCATTTGCAGGTAGGGATGCACGGTACTGGGCCCACCACAAACCTGTGGGTCCTTCCAACATGTGGGCGGCATACTCCGCCTTAAGCTCTTCCGTCAGGCGAAGCAGGCGGAACTTCTGGATGATGGAGTTGAGCCACTCATCTGCTTCCAGCGGCTCGGTGACTTCCTTGAACATAGTGGGACGAGTGTCCAAGAAGTCACGGTAGGAGCTGTACTGGTTGGGCTCTAGGCCTTGGCGCTATTGATGCTGCTGCACAGTGTTGTTAGCGATGTTGCGGAGGGTGGCCTCCATGTGCCTCTGCATCTCTTCTATGTTCCTCTGACTTCCCAGAAACTGCGGATACGTGGGTGTATGCCGGGTCTCTGAGTGATGAGTGATTGTCAACTGGGATGATGCGCATGTTCTTTGGCTTGTGTTGTGCAGGTGTCGAGCACGGATACAGTGATCAACGGCGAGGTGAAGGTCAAGTTGAGACGTGTCGTGCCGATGGACCGGGTGCGGTGAAGGATGGGCGTGCCGTGCGGCGGACGTGCCATGCCGAGGTACCGAGCGGTGAAGGGCGGACGTGAGGCTTGGACTGAGAGACCAGAGGCCCGAGGATCAGCTGTGGTGGCTGGCAGCCTGTGACGACGACAAGTGAAGAAGTGCGGTCATGTGTTGCCTGAGTCGTGGACTCAGGGACACGTGTCGATGGACGGGGTGCACGGGCTGTGCATCCCCTCTACGACGTCGGTTTGGTGGTAGAGCCAGGGAAAAACCATCGTGTAACAACCCACAAATTTCTACCTCAAAAATCCCAACCACAAAATTTTTCTTTTCTTTTTACCTTGCATGATGAGTGAGACAACTTACTTGTGCGTCAATCTCTAAGCATATGCATTAACATTCATACTTGACCATTAGGTAAGGTGCATAGTGTGTAACTAAATAACCTATTAATAAGCATATGTGATTTGGCTCTTCTTGGATTTCTGTGTGAATGCACCAAAAACATATATATATAAATTTACATAACATACTACTTGACAGCCCTAAAAGTTTGAGATTAATATTTGGAATAAGTATCAACATTAGCATTAATCTAATTAGGAAAAGAAAAAGAGAGAGGGGAACACACTGACTGGGCCGAAACCTCCCGCGCAGAAAGCACTCGCGCAGCCATTTCGGCCCGTCACCACGCGTGCACCGCACGGTCCAACCGACCAGCTCAACCGCGCGCGGAGCGGCTCTGCCATCACGTGCGCCCCGCTCGCCTCCGCGCCGAGACCCCCGACAACCCGACCCCACGCGTCAGCGAGAACCATCTCTGTTCTTCTTCTTGCGCAAGCCGGAAGGCAGAGCACGGCAACGGCGGCGGCCCCCACCGTGCCACCTCGGCCGACCGCGGCTAACAAACCCCTAACAAACTAGGGAATCTTGTCCCCTGCGAATTGAATTGGAGACGTGAGGAATCGGAGTGTCTCGGGACCCTTTGATCAAGGTTGCGCGGCCGATCCGCCATCCGCCGTGACACGCACCCGTGCCTATATAAACCGAGCCCTCGCCGGAACCCCTGGGTTCCCAGCAAGCGTCGCCACACCGTGGCGCACTCACCACACCACACGCCGAGAGAAGAGAGTAGCGAAGGAGCGGAGCCGTGGAGGATCGGGCGCCGCCGCGGAATTCGTCGGCGCCGAGGAAGAGGACCGCAAGCGGAGCACGGGGTGAACCAGGAGCTGCACGGCACTGCAACCGGAGCTACACGGCCTCGAATCGCCCTGCACCGCTATCCTATCTTCACCGCCACCACGGTAAAGCCTCATGCCACCTTCGCCATCTTCGTCCTCTGCGTCGGCCATGGCGCCCGTACCGGAGCGCGCAGGCCAGAGCCTCTACCGGCTCGGAGCGAACTCACACCACCGCGCACACGTTGATGCCTCATGAACCGCACTCCGAACTAGGTAGGGAGACCGAGCTCTTGGCGATGAAACGCATGCACGTCGCCGCGGACTGACGCGTCGCGGCGAAGCGGTGACCCAAACGCTATGGCCCACAAGAGACGCTGCTGGATAGCCGATGGTGATCACCACTAGAAGTAGAATCCCGTGCACACTCTAGTTGAAGCCATAGACCGAGGAGCATTCTAGCCGAGAGGGCGAGACGTCGTGACCAAGCGCGCCGTCGCGGCTGGGCATGCCGTGGCGAACCTGTGCTCCAGTTGCCATGGGCCTCGAGTTGGGAAACTAACTGGCCGCATAGCATCACCGAGTGATGGAGAACACCGTGCGCGCCGTAGAATTAACTGGTGACCGGTAATGAGCTTGTCCCGATGTCGCATGGTCGCGCCGCTGTGTGCCGCCGTGCGAGATCATACGCGTGGAGTTGCTGCCGGGATTACTGATGGCAGCAGCATGATCTAGAGGCAGTAGAGGAGATGGGAAGGAGACCGTATGATTGAATTTGGTTGGGGAGGAGCGGAGCTAGCAAACGGCATAACACCGCCGCGGCTCCGCCGCCAAGTCACCCACGCTGGCCGCTAGGATCACCAGATCACGGAATTGGAGGCTTGGATCGATCCGCCGTAGAAGCACGATCACGCTGAAGCACAGAATCGAGTCCGGGAAGGCGAAGTTGAGCACCGGCGCAAGCGCGCCGTTGGCAGAGCGCCGCCGTAACAAAACAGAGGAGAAAGCGGAGAAAATACCGATTCGCCCGAGGCTCGAGGTTGAAGGAGGCCTCGGTGCAAAACACCGATTCGCCCGAGGCTCGAGGCCGAGAGAAGTCTCGGTGCAAAACACCGAATCGTCCGAGGCTCGAGGCCGAGAGAAGTCTCGGTGCAAAATACCGATTCGCCTGAGGCTCGAGATTGAAGGAGGCCTCGGTGCAAAACACCGATTCGCCCGAGGCTCGAGGTTGAAGGAGGCCTCGGTGCAAAACACCGATTCGCCCGAGGCTCGAGGCCGAGGGAGGCCTCGACTTACTCGAGGGTAGCGACCTCGGCATCACCGACCGAGGGAGGCCTCGGCTCACTCGAGGGACGCGAACAGAAGCGTCCGAGTTGACGTAATGCTGACGCCATGCTGACATCAACACCCGTTGACCAAGTCAACGCTCACCGCGGACCCACCTGTCATTCACTGACACCAAACGGACCAGTCACAGAGCGACACGTGTCGTCACCCTGTTTAAACCAGTCATTTGTTATTTTCAGAAAATAGAATAAACTTCGAAAATTCATAACTAATTCATACAGACTCCAAAAATAGTGGTTCAAGTTGCTAAATTCATCTAAAATCGAGATCTACCTAATGGTACCATGTTTGAGTGCATTTGGATCTTTTGAATTTTCATTCGTTCTTTGTGCTATTCTATAGATGTCGCTAATGCGACCGTTTTCGTACGTTTTCAGAGCCGGAAGGGACGCCTGACAACGAGGATCACGACTACGAGGAGGAACAAGACTACGATCAATCTCAAGGTGCCACAGCCCATCCAACCTCGTAGATCCCATTACGCATGCTAAATTACATTTCTAATTTTATGATACTCAGTATAGGACTTGCATGATAGATTGCTTGTAAGCCCATACCTTGACGCAACCTATCCCTTGCTACCCAGCTGATAGGATAGACACACGCGCTGTAAATGCTATCTTGATTATATTTATTTGTGCTACGGTGAAAACCGGTGCATAATGTTATACGGTGTATATCGGGGAGTGTGCTGCGTGTGTTTTGGGTGAGTATGGTGGTGAGGGTTGTGTCGACCAAGTCGGAATATATGACGAGCCTGGTGCGAGTCTTGCCGTGGGGCATATCTGGATGCCCCTGTGGTGTGAAACCTGTGGCGGGTTAAATGGTGACATGAGGTGGATCTTGGTGTGAGCCGCTGGTGGAACCCAGATCAGGAGCGTGCTGTGGTGGCACATATAATGAAAACCTTTGAGAAGACATTCCGGCTTAGTCACCCTAGATTGGTGCGGGATCTGGACCACGGGGAAATACCTTTACAAGCCACTCGCTCCTTATGGACGGGGACGGTCGGACTACCTGGTAGGGTAATGCCATTACTGCTAGGCGAGAGAGTGCGAGGAAGGTACGGGTATCAGAGTCCCACACCCTTCCGAGACGATCACGGCTCCCCCTTCGGGAGAGGGATCGTGACTTCACAGACTTAGTCACCCAGACATACTTGAGGTGAATCCAGGGCTGAGTGGTAGAGTGGCATTACTCTAGGCTGGCAAGCGGCCGGTATCCGCCTAGGCACATCCGGGGGTGCTGATGATGGCGATCTTGTGGATATTGTAGAACCTCTGCAGAGTGTATGGTTGATCGATCGATACGTTGGCCAATTCGTTGGCCGCGGACCCTTTTTTCCCTGACCTGTTTCCGACTAGTGAGAGCTTCTCTTTTCTCCCTCTGGTAAGAGTGTGCCGGCCGTGAGTCAGGTGAGACTGCGGGCCGTTGAGACAAAGGCTGGGAGGGAGCTGGCCTCTGTCGACTGAGCGAGAGTATGTGTGTGTGAGGGAATGGTGAATTGGTGATGGATACGGTGATATGTTAAAATGGTGAAACATGATAAACGTACATAATTATTATACTGTTATGCATAGGAAAACCCAGCCTGCTAGGTCTGAATTTCATTTACCTGTTGCATCCACTACCACATATAAATCATATAGGATGGGAAAGTGTGGCCAGTACAAACCGTACTGAAAATTTAGGTTTCAGGTTCCGAGGAGGAGTACCACTCTGAGGGGTTCGAGGAATAGGGGGTTTTCGCTTCTACGCTCAAGTTGGAGTTCGATCGCGCTTCTTCGTCTACTTCAAGCTGTTCCGGATGTTGTTTATCTAAATTTTCGCCTGTTGGCGATGTAATAAATGTATTATCGTATTAAGTACGTTTATTATTCGAAGTATGGATTATTGATATTTGACTGGATTATCGGGTAATTTGACTCGAAAGAGTTTTATTACACTTGACTCTGTGGATTTTCCCTTCGTGGAAAATCAGGTCATTTCAGTTGGTATCGGAGCCATACTTGACCTTAGGACGAGACCCCTAGAAAATGGACGTTAGAAACAGGAAGCCACTCTCCATCGGTTATATACCGACCCTGCATTTATTTTTTTCAATGCAAGGCTTATCTTACTATGGACTTGCTAACCTTAGCTTTTTGATACGTGCAGATGGAGACAACCCCAGTGCATCCGCCGCTAGGACCTTTGCTCAGCCTTACTGCAAAGTGTGTTTCCAACGGCGAAGGGATCGCAGGAATTCCACTTACCCTGCGTGAAGTCCTTGTGGCATTAGGAGTCCCAGTTGATCAAATTCTGTATACTTGCTCTGGAGAGCCAGCACTTGAGGGCGGACTCAGGGCACCTATAGTGGCCAGACTGGAGATACCCGCAAGTCAAACCCTGCCATCCGTTCCAGCTTACTCAGAGATGGTGATTGGAGAGACCATTGATGAGTGCGTGCAGGCAGTGTCCTTTCAAGCACTCAAGGTTGTAACACGAGACAACAGAGACCACTTGAAGAAAACAGAGTTCCGGTTACTACCCCAGGCCTTACACCCTCACCTCACACAGGTTGAGCAGGAGCATGCCTATACCCAGACTGTACTTGCCGAAGCCGATCCCTGCCTGCGCACCACAGCTTACCATTTGTATGACCTGAATAGCTATGCAAGTCACCTTGAGCTCAAACAGACTGCAGCTCGCAACCACCTGATGGAGTGCCAGGAAGCAACCAAGATTGAGAGATCCGTTCAGGAGGAACTAAGAGCTACTATAGCAAAATTGCAAGACAAGTTGGAGCGACAAGAGGAAAGGCACAAGGCGGAAGTGGCAGATCTGCGATACAAGGCTGCAGATTTGGGAAACGACAACTGGTATCTGGACTGTCGAGTGCTGGAATTGCAAAGAAATCTAGAAGAAAGGACCGAATCATTGAACCAGAGTTGGAACCGGAAGAAGAATCAAGGCATGGAGTTTCTAAAACTTCAAAACAAGGTGAAGGCCCTGGAACAAGAAGTCAAGGAGATGCAGGTGAAAGCATTGCGTAACCAAGGTCACCTGATAGAATATGTCAAGAACACAGAGTACTTACAAGAGAAATGCGAGCGAACTCGGGATGCCTGGAAGAAGTCAGACAGAAAACGACTCAGGGAGATGAAGAGCATTTGGGAGAAACTACCCAAAGAAGAACGCGTCAAAATCCGACCCAGGACTGAGGATTTTGAGATGGCACCCACCCGACTCAACCTCAGCGCTTGCCCTGTTCTACCTGGAGCCAAGCCTACTGAAGAGCTTGCTGAAGCGCTTATGTATGTAGCCCGACTCCACAAGACTAACGAGGACATCGAAGCTGAGGACAGTCGCTTCCCGAAAGCAGTGTACGGGCAGGAGTAGGTGTGAGTGATGACCCTGCGTGGTCATGTGATGAGTTCCAGTGTGTGTCACCCATGAGATGTATTCCCGAGTTGTACTCACGATGCGTAGTACGAATAAGTTAATTATTAAATAAGACAAACATGTTATGAGTGTTCGGATTTTATTGCGTCTTATGGATGTTTATCGCTTCTTTGTTTGAGTGCAGGATAGAATAATGTTTCTGTAAATCGTTGAACTGACTCTAATAAAACTTGTAAGCAATGTTTAAACAGTTAATATATATATACTAAAACTCTATCTATTCTATGACACAGATGTCGCTACGCCGCTCAGTACGTCTGAGCCACCCGCGTGATCTGACTCCTGAACCCGCTGTAAGAGCTGGGCGACTCGGTGGACGAGGACGCGGAGCGGGAAACGGTCGTGGTTGTGGAGGAAGACGTGGAGTACCATTCAATATGGAGCAGACGCCACCACCAGCAGGGGATGACCATGTTCCCGCTGATGATCACGTGCCAATCGGCGCGGCACCACCGCCTCCACCACCGCCAGCACCACCAAGTCTGGCTGAAGTGATGGCTCAACAGACTCAGCTGCTAGCTGCACTCGTAGAGGGTGCAAATCGTCGCAATGGTGGTCAATACAATGACTTTCAAAGGAAGCTTGAAGGATTCATCAAACTCAGGCCACCTACCTATGATGGCACCGATCCTGATCCACTCGCTGCCAACGACTGGCTACGTGAGATGGAAAAGAAGCTCGACCTTACCATGCTGTCCGATGAAGAGTGTGTTGGAGCCGCTACCCATCAGCTCACTGGTGCAGCCCGCGCCTGGTGGGACAGTTTCAGTGACTCTCATGAGAATCCAGCTGGGATTACTTGGGATGAGTTCATGGAAGCTTTCACTGACTATCACGTTCCTGAAGGCGTGATGCAAGCTAAGGCAGAAGAGTTTCGTAACATTAAGATGGGGAATGAGAAGGTTACTGAGTATACCACTCGCTTCACCACTCTACTTCGCTTTGCGCCACTTTCTATAGTGACCCAGCGAAGAAGAGAAGTTGTACTACTACCCGCAAGGGTCTCAGTTCTCGCATCAAGGTGAATATGGGAGGAGTTAAGAGTCACACTCTGCGCGACCTCATAGATCGCAGTATCCAGATCGAAAAGGATCGGAATGAAGCTGCACTACTAGAGAAATGGCCTTTGGGCGATAGACAGATTCGGACATTAGCCTCGAATATTTTGTGTCCGGGGCTAAAGTTTCTTAGTCCCGGTTGGTAACACCAACCGGGACTAAAGGTTCCTTTTCCCTCGAGGCAACCGAGAGGCAACCGGGGCTAAAGGGTCAGTGTTCTTTAGTCCCGGTTGGTAATACCAACCGGGACTAAAGGTCCTACCTTTAGTCCCGGTTGGTATTACCAACCGGGACTAAAGGACCTTTTAGTCCCGTTTGGTAACACCAACCGAGACTAAAGGTCCTTCCAGACACAATTTAAAAAGAAGGAGTATCCTATTCTGTTAGATGTGTAGTGTAGCTCAGTTGGTAACGCGCGCACGTGAAGGCTAACTGTGCGGTCTTGAGTTCGAATCTCCACAGCCACAACATTTTTTCGTTTTTATTCCAAACCTTTAGTCCCGGGTTGAATACTGTAGCAAACCTTTAGTCCCGGAACCGTAGTCCCGGGTCCAGAACCGGGACTAAAGGTCCCTAGGACCCGGGACTAAAGGCCCATCCAGCTGGAGAAGAGTTCAGAGAGAGAAAGCGCAAAGCAGATGGTTCCTTTCGTCACCCTGAGCGCAAGAAGGCACGAATGACCCATGTCACTAGCTACTCTCGCCCTGGATCCAGTAGGAGCGGAGGCTCACATTCTGCTCAATACTCTCGCTCATACCAAGACCGTACTCCGGCTCGCACTCAGGATCGTTCAGGAAGCTTTCGTGCGTCACAAGACCGTACTACTCAGAACCGCACCACGCAGAACACCTCCACCTGGAAGGCACCCGTGTCAACCCCCACCAGTGGTATGCCTTGGACATGTTTTAAGTGTGGACAGCCTGGCCACAAGATTGCCAACTGTCCAGAAAATGCCAAAGCTCCGAAGGCACCACCAAGGGCTCAACCTCAACCCCGGGAATCTGCTTCCCGTGGTCGCCTTACTCACCTGAATGCTGAGGATGCCCAAGATGCCCCAGATGTGGTGTACGGTATGTTTTTGGTTAACGGCATTAGAGCATCAGTTCTTTTCGATTCAGGAGCTACATGTTCTTACATATCATCAAAGTTTGCACATGAGCATTGCATTCCGGTCAGCCCACGCCAACTTCAAATCATAACTAGCTCACCCTTAGGAGACCTAAAGAGTACCCATATATGTAAGGGAGTGAAATTAACCATCGAGGGATTAGTTTTCACAGCCGACCTAACCCTACTACCTTCTACCAGCTTAGAGGTTATTTTAGGAATGGACTGGTTAACCAAGCACCGGAGTATTATATCGTGCTCACCCAGATACATTCAAATAACTCATCCAACAGGCCAAGCCGTTCGATGCACACCCCAAGCCGAGAAAACTGCTACCCTTCTATGTGCCCTTAAAACCAAGGTTACACCCCAGGATAAACCTTTGACAGTAGATGATGTACCCATAGTCAGAGACCATGCCGATGTTTTTCCGGAAGAAATACCAGGGATGCCTCCGGAACGGGAAGTGGAGTTTGTGATCAATTTATTGCCAGGAACAGGGCCTATAGCCAAAAGACCATATCGCATGTCTGTTGATGAATTGGTTGAATTAAAGAAACAATTGAAGGAACTTGCTGATAAGGGATATATCAGGCCTAGTGCATCACCTTGGGGTTCTCCTGTACTGTTTGTGAGGAAGAAGGATGGCACAATGAGGATGTGTGTTGATTATAGGAGCCTGAATGCGGTGACTATCAAGAACAAATACCCGTTGCCGAGGATTGATGACCTGCTTGATCAGTTGCGAAATGCTAAGTACTTTTCCAAGATTGACCTTCGATCAGGTTATCATCAGATGAGGATCAGAGAAATTGATATTTCCAAAACAGCTTTTGTCACGAGGTATGGGCAGTATGAGTTCACAGTAGTGCCATTTGGGCTCACGAATGCACCTGCCTATTTCATGAACATGATGAATAAGGTGTTTATGGAGGAGTTAGATAAGTTTGTCGTAGTATTCATTGACGACATTCTTATATACTCAGCCACAGCGGAAGAGCATGAGCTGCATTTGAGGACTGTACTTGAAAGATTGGCACAAAATCTGCTTTATGCTAAGTTCAGCAAATGTGAGTTCTGGCTTGAAGAAGTGACATTTCTGGGACACGTACTATCAGCTGAAGGAGTAGCTGTTGATCCCACAAAAATAGAAGCTATCAGAGATTGGGAATCACCTCGTAATGTGGGTGAAATCAGAAGTTTTCTGGGACTGGCGGGATATTATCGCCGATTCATTGAGAATTTCTCAAAGATCGCTCGCCCGATGACCAATCTGTTGAAAAAGACATAGAACTTTGAATGGTCAGATGAATGTGAGAATAGTTTTCTTGAGCTAAAGAAGAGACTCACTACCACCCCTGTGTTAGCTCTGCCAGACATCAATCAGAGTTTCGTAGTCTATTGCGACGCCTCCCGTCAAGGACTTGGATGCGTTTTGATGCAGAATGGAAAGGCTATAGCCTATGCCTCCCGACAGCTAAAAGATCACGAACAGCGGTATCCCACTCATGATCTCGAGCTTGCAGCTGTGGTACATGCACTAAAGATTTGGAGGCACTATTTGATAGGCAACAAGTGCGATATTTATACCGATCACAAGAGCCTGAAATATTTCTTTACTCAAGAAGACCTAAATATGAGGCAGCACCGATGGCTCGAACTTATTAAAGATTATGATCTAGAAATTCACTATCACCCAGGAAAGGCCAATGTTGTGGCAGATGCACTCAGTCGCAAGAGTTATTGTCACACCCTAATAGCGGAATCTGTGCCAGCTGAACTGAAGGAGGAAATTGAACACTTCCAGTTAGAGATCCTACCGCATGGAATGCTGAATGAGTTACGGATCCAATACAACCTCACAGATAGAATCCGCAAAGCTCAGGAGAATTGTGAGGAAATGGAGTATATCCGGGGTTTGATGAAGCTTGGGTATCGCACCGATCACCGAGAAGATGAGCAAGGAACTCTTTGGTACAAGGATCGAATATGTGTACCCACTAACCCGGAGCTTCGCAATGAAATATTGACTGAGGCACATAGCTCTAAGTATAGCATTCACCCTGGAGGAGCCAAAATGTATCAAGATTTGAAGAAACACTTCTGGTGGAAAGGCATGAAAACCTCTGTAGCAGAACACGTGGCAAAATGCGACACATGCGGCAGGGTTAAAGCTGAGCATGGAAGACCCGCAGGATTACTTAAACCACTAGAAATTCCTCAGTGGAAATGGGAATGCATAACCATGGACTTTATAGTTGGGTTGCCAAGGACGCAAAAAGGCAACAACTCCATTTGGGTGGTTGTGGACAGGTTGACAAAAGTGGCTCATTTCATACCTGTTAAGACCGCTTATCCTACTAAGAGATTAGCAGAGTTATACGTGGAACATATCCTTAAGCTTCATGGAGCACCATCAAGCATCGTGTCTGATCGAGGACCACAATTTACTTCTCAATTTTGGAAATCCTTGCATAAGGCAATTGGGACGAAACTTGATTACAGCACAGCTTACCACCCACAAACCGATGGGCAAACAGAAAGAGTAAATCAGATACTGGAAGATATGCTCCGAGCCATTGTGCTAAATTACGGCAAGGATTGGGAGAAATGCTTAGCACATGCAGAATTTGCATATAACAACAGCTACCAGGCTAGCATTAAGATGTCCCCATTTGAGGCCTTGTACGGAAGACCATGCCAGACTCCGTTAATGTGGTCTAACCCTGGAGAAAGATCACTCTTCGGACCCGCAAAAATTAAGGAAGCAGAGGAAGGGGTGAATCAGGTTCGAGAAAATCTAAAGATAGCACAAACTCGATACAAGAGTTATGCAGATAAAAGGCGAAGAGACCTCGCATTTGAGGTAGGAGATTTTGTTTACCTAAAAGTATCTCCACTTCGGGGCACCGTCAGATTTCATAAGAAAGGAAAGCTTGCACCAAGATTCGTGGGACCATACCAAATTACTGAGAAGGTTGGAAAGCTTGCATATGAACTGGACCTACCTAAAGAGTTAATAGGGGTACATCCTGTGTTCCACGTATCTCAGCTACGTAAATGTTTACGAGTACCAGAAGAGGTTGTGCCCACTAATGCACTTGATTTACAAGATACACTCGAGTATAGAGAACATCCAATCAAGATATTGGGATGGGACACAAAAGAGACCCGAAGTAAGATTATCGGAATGTGTAAAGTTCAGTGGAGTAACCACACTGAAAGAGAAGCAACGTGGGAGAAAGAATCCGATCTACGAGTGCAATTTTCCTACCTATTCATCGGGTACGTATCGGTTTAATCTCGGGGTCGAGATCCTAATAAGGGGGGGGAGACTGTAACAACCCACAAATTTCTACCTCAAAAATCCCAACCACAAAATTTTTCTTTTCTTTTTACCTTGCATGATGAGTGAGACAACTTACTTGTGCGTCAATCTCTAAGCATATGCATTAACATTCATACTTGACCATTAGGTAAGGTGCATAGTGTGTAACTAAATAACCTATTAATAAGCATATGTGATTTGGCTCTTCTTGGATTTCTGTGTGAAATGCACCAAAAACATATATATATAAATTTACATAACATACTACTTGACAGCCCTAAAAGTTTGAGATTAATATTTGGAATAAGTATCAACATTAGCATTAATCTAATTAGGAAAAGAAAAAGAGAGAGGGGAACACACTGACTGGGCCGAAACCTCCCGCGCAGAAAGCACTCGCGCAGCCATTTCGGCCCGTCACCACGCGTGCACCGCACGGTCCAACCGACCAGCTCAACCGCACGCGGAGCGGCTCTGCCATCACGTGCGCCCGCTCGCCTCCGCGCCGAGACCCCGACAACCCGACCCCATGCGTCAGCGAGAACCATCTCTGTTCTTCTTCTTGCGCAAGCCGGAAGGCAGAGCACGGCAACGGCGGCGGCCCCCACCGTGCCACCTCGGCCGACCGCGGCTAACAAACCCCTAACAAACTAGGGAATCTTGTCCCCTGCGAATTGAATTGGAGACGTGAGGAATCGGAGTGTCTCGGGACCCTTTGATCAAGGTTGCGCGGCCGATCCGCCATCCGCCGTGACACGCACCCGTGCCTATATAAACCGAGCCCTCGCCGGAACCCCTGGGTTCCCAGCAAGCGTCGCCACACCGTGGCGCACTCACCACACCACACAGCCGAGAGAAGAGAGTAGCGAAGGAGCGGAGCCGTGGAGGATCGGGCGCCGCCGCGGAATTCGTCGGCGCCGAGGAAGAGGACCGCAAGCGGAGCACGGGGTGAACCAGGAGCTGCACGGCACTGCAACCGGAGCTACACGGCCTCGAATCGCCCTGCACCGCTATCCTATCTTCACCGCCACCACGGTAAGCCTCATGCCACCTTCGCCATCTTCGTCCTCTGCATCGGCCATGGCGCCCGTACCGGAGCGCGCAGGCCAGAGCCTCTACCGGCTCGGAGCGAACTCACACCACCGCGCACACGTTGATGCCTCATGAACCGCACTCCGAACTAGGTAGGGAGACCGAGCTCTTGGCGATGAAACGCATGCACGTCGCCGCGGACTGACGCGTCGCGGCGAAGCGGTGACCCAAACGCTATGGCCCACAAGAGACGCTGCTGGATAGCCGATGGTGATCACCACTAGAAGTAGAATCCCGTGCACACTCTAGTTGAAGCCATAGACCGAGGAGCATTCTAGCCGAGAGGGCGAGACGTCGTGACCACGCGCGACGTCGCGGCTGGGCATGCCGTGGCGAACCTGTGCTCCAGTTGCCACGGGCCTCGAGTTGGGAAACTAACTGGCCGCATAGCATCACCGAGTGATGGAGAACACCGTGCGCGCCGTAGAATTAACTGGTGACCGGTAATGAGCTTGTCCCGATGTCGCATGGTCGCGCCGCTGTGTGCCGCCGTGCGAGATCATACGCGTGGAGTTGCTGCCGGGATTACTGATGGCAGCAGCATGATCTAGAGGCAGTAGAGGAGATGGGAAGGAGACCGTATGATTGAATTTGGTTGGGGAGGAGCGGAGCTAGCCAAACGGCATAACACCGCCGCGGCTCCGCCGCCATGTCACCCACGCTGGCCGCTAGGATCACCAGATCACGGAATTGGAGGCTTGGATCGATCCGCCGTAGAAGCACGATCACGCTGAAGCACAGAATCGAGTCCGGGAAGGCGAAGTTGAGCACCGGCGCAAGCGCGCCATTGGCGGAGCGCCGCCGTAACAAAACAGAGGAGAAAGGGGAGAAAATACTGATTCGCCTGAGGCTCGAGGTTGAAGGAGGCCTCGGTGCAAAACACCGATTCGCCCGAGGCTCGAGGCCGAGAGAAGTCTCGGTGCCAAACACCGAATCGTCCGAGGCTCGAGGCCGAGAGAAGTCTCGGTGCAAAATACCGATTCGCCCGAGGCTCGAGATTGAAGGAGGCCTCGGTGCAAAACACCGATTCGCCCGATGCTCGAGGTTGAAGGAGGCCTCGGTGCAAAACACCGATTCGCCCGAGGCTCGAGGCCGAGGGAGGCCTCGACTTACTCGAGGGTAGCGACCTCGGCATCACCGACCGAGGGAGGCCTCGGCTCACTCGAGGGACGCGAACAGAAGCGTCCGAGTTGACGTAATGCTGACGCCATGCTGACATCAACACCCGTTGACCAAGTCAACGCTCACCGCGGACCCACCTGTCATTCACTGACACCAAACGGACCAGTCACAGAGCGACACGTGTCGTCACCCTGTTTAACCAGTCATTTGTTATTTTCAGAAAATAGAATAAACTTCGAAAATTCATAACTAATTCATACAGACTCCAAAAATAGTGGTTCAAGTTGCTAAATTCATCTAAAATCGAGATCTACCTAATGGTACCATGTTTGAGTGCATTTGGATCTTTTGAATTTTCATTCGTTCTTTGTGCTATTCTATAGATGTCGCTAATGCGACCGTTTTCGTACGTTTTCAGAGCCGGAAGGGACGCCTGACAACGAGGATCACGACTACGAGGAGGAACAAGACTACGATCAATCTCAAGGTGCCACAGCCCATCCAACCTCGTAGATCCCATTACGCATGCTAAATTACATTTCTAATTTTATGATACTCAGTATAGGACTTGCATGATAGATTGCTTGTAAGCCCATACCTTGACGCAACCTATCCCTTGCTACCCAGCTGATAGGATAGACACACGCGCTGTAAATGCTATCTTGATTATATTTATTTGTGCTACGGTGAAAACCGGTGCATAATGTTATACGGTGTATATCGGGGAGTGTGCTGCGTGTGTTTTGGGTGAGTATGGTGGTGAGGGTTGTGTCGACCAAGCCGGAATATATGACGAGCCTGGTGCGAGTCTTGCCGTGGGGCATATCTGGATGCCCCTGTGGTGTGAAACCTGTGGCGGGTTAAATGGTGACATGAGGTGGATCTTGGTGTGAGCCGCTGGTGGAGCCCAGATCAGGAGCGTGCTGTGGTGGCACATATAATGAAAACCTTTGAGAAGACATTCCGGCTTAGTCACCCTAGATTGGTGCGGGATCTGGACCACGGGGAAATACCTTTACAAGCCACTCGCTCCTTATGGACGGGGACGGTCGGACTACCTGGTAGGGTAATGCCATTACTGCTAGGCGAGAGAGTGCGAGGAAGGTACGGGTATCAGAGTCCCACACCCTTCCGAGACGATCACGGCTCCCCCTTCGGGAGAGGGATCGTGACTTCACAGACTTAGTCACCCAGACATACTTGAGGTGAATCCAGGGCTGAGTGGTAGAGTGGCATTACTCTAGGCTGGCAAGCGGCCGGTATCCGCCTAGGCACATCCGGGGTGCTGATGATGGCGATCTTGTGGATATTGTAGAACCTCTGCAGAGTGTATGGTTGATCGATCGATACGTTGGCCAATTCGTTGGCCGCGGACCCTTTTTCCCTGACCTGTTTCCGACTAGTGAGAGCTTCTCTTTTCTCCCTCTGGTAAGAGTGTGCCGGCCGTGAGTCAGGTGAGACTGCGGGCCGTTGAGACAAAGGCTGGGAGGGAGCTGGCCTCTGTCGACTGAGCGAGAGTATGTGTGTGTGAGGGAATGGTGAATTGGTGATGGATACGGTGATATGTTAAAATGGTGAAACATGATAAATGTACATAATTATTATACTGTTATGCATAGGAAAACCCAGCCTGCTAGGTCTGAATTTCATTTACCTGTTGCATCCACTACCACATATAAATCATATAGGATGGGAAAGTGTGGCCAGTACAAACCGTACTGAAAATTTAGTTTTCAGGTTCCGAGGAGGAGTACCACTCCGAGGGGTTCGAGGAATAGGGGGTTTTCGCTTCTACGCTCAAGTTGGAGTTCGATCGCGCTTCTTCGTCTACTTCAAGCTGTTCCGGATGTTGTTTATCTAAATTTTTGCCTGTTGGCGATGTAATAAATGTATTATCGTATTAAGTACGTTTATTATTCGAAGTATGGATTATTGATATTTGACTGGATTATCGGGTAATTTGACTCGAAAGAGTTTTATTACACTTGACTCTGTGGATTTTCCCTTCGTGGAAAATCAGGTCATTTCACATCGGATGGACGGTTTCCAGGTTTGGGCCTCAAAACCTGGGCGTGGACGGTTTCCGAGTTTGGCCACAAAACTCGGGCTGACGGTTTCCGAGTTTGGCCACAAAACTCGGGCTGAGGGTTTCCGAGTTTGGCCACAAAACTCGGGCTGAGGACGGTTTCCAGGTTTGGGCCTCAAAACCTGGGCGCTGAGGGTTTGCTGAGTTTGGCCTCAAAACTCAGAAGCTGGTGGGCTGGTTTCCCGGTTTGGGCCTCAAAACCGGGGGTTGGCTGGAAAAGGCTGGTTTCCCGGTTTGGGCCACAAAACCGGGGGTGCAGAGCGAGGGCGGCACGTGGCAGCGATCTAGAGGTTGCGTCAAGGCAAATGCTTCGGTTTGTGCGGGCGTGGCCGTCGGATACACCTACCACTGAGTTGGTCCAGAATAACCCTAGGGTTTAGCTGGTTCGCTCTGTAATTAGAATAGAGAGGGGTAGAGTAGGAAATAGACTTAGGCTAGTAGTAGGATAAGTAGTCGGGAGACTCCCTCCTCCCATTTATCTCAGTCATTTGCTCTTTCGCACTTAGGGTTTCCTGCTCTCCCATCCCCTGCTGTAGCTAGCTGATATCCGCAGAGAGACTTGCCTCTGTGTACTGTTGATTCTGAGGAAGTGAGGCCGTAACCTCACTGTTGTAGCGTGAGTTTGCGCTACGGTTGCAATTCGTGGTTGTGATTCGTGTTTTGTTCGTGTTCTTCGCGGAATCCTTTTCTCCACATTTTTCCCGTCGCTTGATCTCTTTGCTCGGTTCATCTTTTGCAAATCTGTTTGAACCAAGTTGTTCTAGGTCGTGAGGCACTTCTTTCGACTGAAGGAATTTACCTCTAACCTCACGGTCTAGGAGATCGATCGATTTCGGTTTCGGGTCAAGCTTTTCTCCTTTCCCTCGAATTTCTTCGATTCATCGATTTGGAAGATAGGTTCGAGCCATGATCTCTTAGAGATAGCTCACTATCTTCCTTGTGACTCCTCTCACCAAGTTTTATCCCTAGAGGATTCGTTTTGGGTGAGATCGAGTTGAATCGGTGGACGAACAGCAGGATTTCGGGGTGACCGGACGCTGGGTCGTGCTGACCGGACGCACCAGACCAAAGTCCGGTCGTTGAGCTCCCAGCGCGTTTTCTCTGTGACTTGACCGGATGCTGGGACTCGAGAGTGACTAGACGCACCCCTGGTACTGTTCACTGTTTTGTCTCTCTCTGACCGGACGCTCTGCTTGTGACCGGACGCACTGCTTCAAAGAGTCCGGTCCAATACAGTAAGGGTCCAAAATCATTTTGGCTTGACCGGACGCGTCCGGTGGTGCCTGACCGGACGCAGGCAGAGTCCGGTCAAAGCTGTTCTGCGCGTTTTCGTCCGCGGTTTGTTCAACCGACTTCCTATTTGAGATCCGCTTGTTGCTTTGGATTCCTAACTTCATGCTCTTCAGAAATCAGACTTCTCGTTTTACAAAATAGCCTAAATCCCCCTCGCGTTGCTCGGGGGAGGTTGAGGTTACCCAAAACCCATCCTATCACTAGTTGACTTGCGTGAACTTGGGTGAGGAAGTTTTTGTGGTGCCTCGCTTGAAAGGTCCTAGTTTGGTTTTGGTAATTGAGTGACAACTTAGGTGGACTAATATGTGTTTGAAGTGAATTACACAGGTGATCATGTGTGAGCAACATATGCCATAGAGGTGAAATGGCTTGGAAGATGTTGCAAGGCTCACACATGTGAAGAAGGAGCTTAATGCACATGAAGCAAGACATGTGGTCATGTGGCTAAGATGGTGAAGATCAAGGCATTACTTGGCTTGATGGACCGGTTGCAAAGGTGAAGGGCAAGTTGGAGGCTTTGAAGCCGTTGGTACCGAGTGTCAGGAGGCTTAAGCAAGACTTGGCGCCGAAGGACCGAAGCGATGGTGAAGAGCAAGTGATGTCAAGATCGATGGACCATGGAGGCCATGTGATGATATGAAGTGGATCATATCATTTGATGAAGAGGTTGGTGCATGTGTTGCATCAACACATGGAGGAGATGGAATGGAATGCGCAAGGCAAAGGTATACTTATAGGGCATTTCATTTCACCGGTCATAGGTGTGTAGAGAAGATTATGACCGGGTTTAGGATAGATGGCCGTACTATTAAGAGGAGACAACTTGTTTGCATATCGGTCATCTAGTGCCACTTGAGCGATCTAACTTTGCGATGTTGTTAGGATTGAGTGGCGTGGTGAGAGCAAGTGAAAATCCTTTGAAAAATGATTGTGAAAATGCTAACACACATGCACATGATGGTGTACACTTGGTGGTGTTGGCACATTTGCAAAGGAGAAGGTGTTGGAGTTGATTTGGATTAACTCGGAGAAGTTTCGGAGAAAGATTTGGTTGAAAAAGAGAAGCGATGGATCTTGGATTGGAATTCTGTACTAATCCTTTGTGATTTGGATCTTGTATTCATGTGGGATGTGTAGCCCTCTGAATAAGCTTTCCAAAATGTCCAAGATCATCGAAATCGGAGTTCGGAGCTAAGAGTTATGGTCGTTTTAGCGCGGAGGTCAGTTTTGGCCTAGAGGTAGTACCGACCCTAATACCGACCCTGAGGCCGGTAGTACCGCCATAACCTCGGTACTACCAACCCCTCCGCCGAGCAGAACGCAAAACTCTCTGTTCGGGGGGAGTTTTTGGCCTACCGGTAGTACCGCCATAACCTCGGTAGTACCGGGCTCGGTAGTACCGACCAGGGGGTCGGTAGTACCGAGGTTCAAGTGGTTTTTCAGGCTCTTTGTGTAGATCTAGTTTTGCCTAGAGGTAGTACCGCCATAACCTCGGTAGTACCGACCCTACTACCGACCCTGAGGCCGGTAGTGATAGCTCCGACCCTGAGGCCGGTAGTACCGACCCTGAGGCCGGTAGTACCGACCCACTACCCGACCCCACTACCGCCCGTGTTAGAAAGGCGATTCCAACGGTCCTTTTGACCGCCGGTAGTACCGACCCTTGGGTCGGTAGTACCAGACCGAAGGCGTGGAAGCTCGGGAGAAGGGGAAAAACGGCTAGTTTGTGGCTCCCCTCTATAAATAGAGGGGTGGCCGGCCCTTGGGCAAGAAAAAAGCACCCTTGGGACTTGGTGTCCATGGTTGGGGAGTGCTTAGGAGCCCTCTAACTCGCTTGTGCTTGCTAGTGTGCGAATCTATTGCGAGTGAGCGATTCTAGTGCGTTGCTTTGAGAGATTGCATCGAGTGGCACTAGGTGTTCGTGTTGCAAGCCGGTGGTGCTTGTTACTCTTGGAGGTTGCCACCTCCTAGACGGCTTGGTGATCGAGTCTCCGTCGTGAAGCCCGCATGAAGATTGTGCGTGGCTCCGGAGAAGGATTGTGAGGGGCATTGTGCTCGCCCCGCGGGGATCGCGAAGAGCAACTCTAGTAGAGCGTGTCATTGAGTTACCCTCACTTGTGGGTGAGTTCTTGCGGCGCTCGAGTGTCGAGCTAGGTGTGGTGCCTATTAGCCGCCGAACTACCAAAGTGTGTGGTCGACACAACGGGGACTAGCTTGGTGGCAACCAAGTGAACCTCTGGAGAAAAATCACCGTGTCAACTTCGTGTTCATCTTCTCGGTGGTTTGCAAACTCCATTCACTAGCTTGTATTTATTTGTTCATATACTTGTGCTAGTATAGTTGCTCTTGTAATTAGTTAGCTTGTGTAGCTTGCTAGTTACCTTCCTTGCTTGTGTAGCATAGAAGTTGATCCCATGAGTGACTAGTTGACTTGTAGTCTTGCTAGTCACATTGCTTAGTTTGTGTAGCTAAGTTGAGCTCTCTAATTTGGCTTGTGTAGCCTTGTTATTGAGCATTGCTAGTGAGCTTAGGCTTTGTGCTTTTGCTTAGTGGCATGTGTAGGAGCTCCCCGGTTGATTGAGTACCAGTTGCTTAGGTTTGTGTAACCTTGCAAGCTAGAATTGTTTAGGTGAGCCCTAGCTAGCCCGACAACTTATTTGCATTGTTTAGAATCTTTTATAAGGTGTCATAGAGTATAAGTAGAGAGGTGTAGTCTTGGCTAGACCGATAGTTTTAATTCCGCATTTGTTTCGGTTAGCCGGTGCGATTATTTTTATAAAGGACTATTCACCCCCCCTCTAGTCCGCCATCTCGACCCTTTAATTGGTATCGGAGCGAAGTCTCTCATTTGTGGTCTTCACCGACCCGAGAGGATGGCGTCTAGTGGGCTAGATGATGTGTGTGATACACATATTTTTGATGGCACACACTTTGCACAATGGAAACACCATATGCTTGATCATTTTCGTGCAAAGGGGCCAAAGTTTTGGTGGATTGTCACTAGTGGTCTCACTCATGTTTTGGACCATAGAAATCTCACCAAAGCTCAAAAGGAACTCTTTGAACTCGATGCAAATGCTTATTGTTATCTAATCGATGCATTGAGTTTTGAGTTGTTTTATAAGATAAACTCCAAAGGGACCGCCCATGAGATGTGGGAATCCATCAAGCACACCTTCGGTGACTCATCTACATGGGATGATGGCAAGTTCAAGGAGGATGAGACCAAGGTGGTGGCACGTGAGGATGTTGAGCATGACCACAACTTGGTAGTTGTGGAAGATTGCTCCACCTCATGGTCAAGTGATGATGATGATGATGATCGATCTACAACAAGCTCACTTGACAAGGTTGATGGTGATGATTCAAGTGTTGCAAGTAATGATTCTACTCCAAGCACACTTGATGATGTTGATGGCTCATGCTCGGGTGATGATTGTGATACTACTACAAGCCCATCACCACATTGCTTCATGTCACAAGGTGACACCAAGGTATTTAATGCTAATGTGGTTGATCATGTTGATTCATATGATGAGCTTGTTAGTAGACTTGCTAGCATGACCATGTTTTTAGAAAATGAGAAAAATAAAACAATGAAATTAGCAAATGAAAACTCATTTCTAAAGAACTCATGTGAAGAACATAAGAACTTACTTGATGTTCTTAGAGCTTCACATGATGAATTAGTTGAGAAATATGGCTCTCTCATTAAAGCTTTTTTGAAGGAACTTAAAAACAATGAGAGCTCATCACATGGATCAAATGATCGATTACAAAGTGTTGCTAACCCATGTGATGTAGGCAAGAAGAATGTATCCACCTCTTGTGATGATTTATTAGACATGCCATGTTCTTCACATTTAGATGCGTGTTCTACTTCTATGTCTTGTGAGACTAACCTTTTGAAGGAGAACAATGAGCTCAAAAATGAAGTGAGGAATTTGAGCAACAAGTTAGAGAGGTGCTACAACTCCAAAGTCACCTTTGAGCACATGTTGAAGAATCAAAAGAGCTACGGTGACAAGAGTGGCATTGGTTTCAACAAGAGCATGTCCAAGGGGGAGAGAAAAAGATTGAAGAAGATGAAAAAGCAAGAACAAAAGAAGCTAGCTCATTTCATGTGCTTCAAATGCCATGAGATGGCACATCTTGCAAATGCTTGCCCCAATGGAGAAAAGCTCAAGTTGAAGAAGGAAGAAGAGAGGCTCAAGCGTGTCAAATGCTTCAAGTGCCGCACTAGAGGACATCTCACCTCTATGTGCCCAACCAAGAAATTGGTGAAGCAACAAGATGAGCCTCAACCAAAGCCACAAGTTGAGCAAGAAAAGAAGCCCCAAGTTCAAATCAAGAACAACCATCATGATGGTGACTTGATGAAGAAGAAGAAAACAAGAAGGGGCGGAAGAGCAAGGCATCCAACTCATATCCATGATGCCAAGATGATGATGAGCAAGAATGAAGAAAAGAAGAAAGATTTGGCTCACATCAAGTGCTACAAGTGTGGTGACATGGGACACTTTGCCTCGGAGTGTCCTACCAAGCTTGAGAAGAAGATTCAAGCAAAAGAGAAGAGGCAAGGCAATGAGGAGCAACACATGAGCAAGGAAGAAAAGGCTCAATCAAAGAGAGTTTGCTACTCATGTCGGGAAAGGGGACACATGGCTAATTCATGTCCCCTAGGTAACACTTCTAAGCCTATTTCAATAGATGATAATCTTGTGCTTAGAAAGGATGACAATGGTACCTCATTGGTTTCTATTGCAAAACATCACGCTACTCATACTAAGGCATTGCCTAAGTATGTTGCACCTAACTTGAGAGGACCCAAACTAGTTTGGGTACCATCAAAAAGTGGATGAATGTGTGTAGGTACCATGACATTGGAGACTTGATTCAATTGATTTCATATTGTTCATTATATGATTGAGTCAAGTAATGAAGCTTAGTGATATCCAAACCCAATGCCAAGTCATGTCAAGTGAAGTCCAAATGTGCTACAACATACAAGTGTCACATTCTAGTTGTGGTGATCTTATTGGAATTATTTGAAGGCTTGCAATCAAATTGAGTAGAAGCTTGCTATTGGATGATCATGATTTACAAAGGTATATTTCTAGTTGATCATATTCATTTGGGTGCATATGAGTTAATTGAATTGGATATATATGCATATGTTGCTTGCTATGAGATGATTGAATGGATAAATTGCTTAGTGATCAAATCTGAGTTAGTTTTATTGGATATGTCCACAAGATGACCTTTAGTAAGTGGATTTGCATGGATATATGTATTGTGTTGATGATTCAAGCAAGTTTATCTCAAGTTTGATTCAATATGGACAAGTATAGCTCAAATATAGGAATTTGTCCAAAATCTGAAATCTGAGCTAGCTGTGATGATAGCCATGTTTGAATGATCAAATCTATTTGGATTGGCTTGAAATTTGGTACACATGCTCTGCACTTATGACACTAGTTTCTGTAAAAATTTCATGATAAATGGATAAGTGATGCTTTGATTTTGGAGTGGATCTTATCAACACAAGTGCAGCAGTTTTCAGCATGTAATAGTGTGGAATGAATTGAAATCTGGTAGCAATCTAGAAATCCAATGAAGCTCAAATTTTATGGATACTAGAATATATAGTGAGGCACATCTACACCAAATTTCATGGCAATTGGATCAATATATTGTGAGATATGACTATTTCATTGAAGATGACAGAATCTGCCATATAAGTGATATTTATTGGATTGATCACAAGTCACTTTGATTGAAAGGCCCTCAAGTTGGAATCATGTTTATAAGTGGTTGAGGGACCTATGTTTGGTTTTGATATGAGTTAGAAACATGACAAAGATGAGTACAAGGTCATTTGATTGTGGAGTGTATTTGGCACACAATTGGTACTCAAATTGAAGATCAAGACCAAGATCAAGATAAAGATGGAGCTCAAGTCCTAGTGTTAGTTGAATATCTTTTGAGAAGAAAGAAAAGAACTCAAAGAAGGATTCAAAATCTCATTTCAAGAAGAGTTCAAATGGATCAATCAATCAAAGTCATTTCAAGTGAGTATCAAGGATGATTCTTTGGAGAGAGGTCACTTCTCCCTTTTGTAGGGGCTTGCCGCCTTTTGTAGGTTAACCAAGCGAGGCTTGGAAGGCTAACATGGAAGTGGTGATCTAAAGTGTCATTGGAGATGCTTAGTTGAAGAAATCATAAGAGATTGATCAAAGAGAGCAAGCAACACCCAAATAGAGAGAAAATCATGAAGATCTTAGACGGTATTCACATGCAAGCTATAATCAAATGAAGAAGCAAGCCAACCACAACAATATAGTGCACTTGATCATTAGTGGTTCTCAAATCATATGGGTGAAGAATGGTATTCAAATTGGTATCTATTGGTCTTCACCAAGCTTTGAAATGGACTTCACATTGCTATTGTGGAGCTTAATTAGAATCTAATGACTATCCTCTACTCCAAGATAGCAAAGGTATCATTGTAATGTGCATGATCATTTCATTCCTCACTAGTATGCGGTTAGTGCATATAGTACATGCTAAATAGGATCATGCATAACAATTGAAAAGTTTAAATTCATAGCCTACCACTATTGCTTGTTTGATTATATGATCTAGTGGTTAGTATATGAGTTTGTTCATGAGCTAGTGAACCCAAGTACTTGATCTAGAAGATGAACATTCAAGTGTCTAATTCAACATGAGTAAGATAACCATTGAAAGATGTGTGAAGAAGCTTACTCTAGAGCAAACCGAGTTAGATATCTTGTGCAATATTGCCTAGTTCAAGTCACAAATGAGAAGCTCATGAAGATGACAAGAGTTCAAGAAGAAGATAATAATGCAAATGGATATCAAGTTAAAATTTTCATTCAAGTGGTATCCTACGAGACTTCAAGTGATCCTCAACTTTAAGTGATCAATTCAAGCAAAGCATCCCTCACCATCAAGAGCTCAAGTTTATCAAGTGAATGACTCATGTTAAAAGAGAAGGTGCCCCACCGATTGGTATCAAGGTCAAAGATCCTACACATGGTGTCATTCCAACACATATGGTGGTGTCCATCAAAAATACAAGACTCAAGTGTCAACCATCTACCCTAGTGTCAACCCTTTGTATCAAGAGAAGCATACCTTTTATGGAAATAGATGACAAAGGGGGAGAAAGTATAACAAAGATAAAATGAAAGGGGGAGAACAAAGATAAAATGAGGGGAGAGAATGTAAAGATAAAATGAAAATGTTTTTGAGCACACAAGTAGGGGGAGCAAGCTCATGAGCTTGGTTGTTGCATTTGATATGTGCATAATCATGTGCTTGCTTGCATTGCATAAGCTTTCAAAGCTTTCAAATCTTATATGCATGCTTGTGTGGTGTATGCTAGTTATAGGGCTTAATTTATGATTTGATAACTAGCATGCATAGGTTGATAGCTAGACTTGTGCTTTTCATGCAAATTAGACCCTTGCTTCTAAAGTTGATCCCACGGGGTTTTCTAGTTTTTATGATGTCTAGCTACTCTTGGTGCTAAAGAAGGTGTACAACTATGAACTTCATCGATAACACGCTTCAAAGGTTATTCTATACACCTTAGCACTTTTTGGTAGTAATTACTCTCCCACACTTCGATATCTATGCATATGTGCAAGTTTCATTTTCAAACACTCTAGCACATATGTAGGGGGAGCTAATACTACCAATTCGGATTTGTGCTACTTGTCCAAAATCCATTACACATGGTAAAATAGCTTGGGCAAGCAACATGAATCCAAACCAAGTTAGCAATTTACATTCTTGTGAAGTGCTAGCTTGGAATATGCTTAATTTCCATATCTTTGTAGAGTTGTCATCAATTACCAAAAAGGGGGAGATTGAAAGGTCCTAGTTTGGTTTTGGTAATCGAGTGACAACTTAGGTGGACTAATATGTGTTTGAAGTGAATTACACAGGTGATTAGTCCATAGGTGATCATGTGTGAGCAACATATGCCATAGAGGTGAAATAGCTTGGAAGATGTTGCAAGGCTCACACATGTGAAGAAGGAGCTTAATGCACATGAAACATGACATGTGGTCATGTGGCTAAGATGGTGAAGATCAAGGCAAGACTTGGCTTGATGGACCGGTTGCAAAGGTGAAGGGCAAGTTGGAGGCTTTGAAGCCGTTGGTACCGAGTGTCGGGAGGCTTAAGCAAGACTTGGCGCCGAAGGACCAAAGCGATGGTGAAGAGCAAGTGATGTCAAGATCGATGGACCATGGAGGCCATGTGATGATATGAAGTGGATCATATCATTTGATGAAGAGGTTGGTGCATGTGTTGCATCAACACATGGAGGAGATGGAATGGAATGCGCAAGGCAAAGGTATACTTATAGGGCATTTCATTTCACCGGTCATAGGTGTGTAGAGAAGATTATGACCGGGTTTAGGATAGATGGCCGTACTATTAAGAGGAGCAAACTTGTTTGCATATCGGTCATCTAGTGCCACTTGAGCGATCTAACTTTGCGATGTTGTTAGGATCGAGTGGCGTGGTGAGAGCAAGTGAAAATCCTTTGAAAAATGATTGTGAAAATGCTAACACACATGCACATGATGGTGTACACTTGGTGGTGTTGGCACATTTGCAAAGGAGAAGGTGTTGGAGTTGATTTGGATCAACTCGGAGAAGTTTCGGAGAAAGATTTGGTTGAAAAAGAGAAGCGATGGATCTTGGATTGGAATTCTGTACTAATCCTTTGTGATTTGGATCTTGTATTCATGTGGGATGTGTAGCCCTCCGAATAAGCTTTCCAAAATGTCCAAGATCATCGAAATCGGAGTTCGGAGCTAAGAGTTATGGTCGTTTTAGCGCGGAGGTCAGTTTTGGCCTAGAGGTAGTACCGACCCTACTACCGACCCTGAGGCCGGTAGTACCGCCATAACCTCGGTACTACCAACCCCTCCGCGAGCAGAACGCAAAACTCTCTGTTCGGGGGAGTTTTTGGCCTACCGGTAGTACCGCCATAACCTCGGTAGTACCGGGCACGGTAGTACCGACCAGGGGGTCGGTAGTACCGAGGTTCAAAGTGGTTTTTCAGGCTCTCTGTGTAGATCTAGTTTTGGCCTAGAGGTAGTACCGCCATAACCTCGGTAGTACCGACCCTACTACCGACCCTGAGGCCGGTAGTACCGACCCTGAGGCCGGTAGTACCGACCCTACTACCGACCCTACTACCGCCCGTGTTAGAAAGGCGATTCCAACGGTCCTTTTGACCGCCGGTAGTACCGACCCTTGGGTCGGTAGTACCGACCGAAGGCGTGGAAGCTCGGGAGAAGGGGAAAACGGCTAGTTTGTGGCTCCCCTCTATAAATAGAGGGGTGGCCGGCCCTTGGGCAAGAAAAAAGCACCCTTGGGACTTGGTGTCCATGGTTGGGGAGTGCTTAGGAGCCCTCTAACTCGCTTGTGCTTGCTAGTGTGCGAATCTATTGCGAGTGAGCGATTCTAGTGCGTTGCTTTGAGAGATTGCATCGAGTGGCACTAGGTGTTCGTGTTGCAAGCCGGTGGTGCTTGTTACTCTTGGAGGTTGCCACCTCCTAGACGGCTTGGTGATCGAGTCTCCGTCGTGAAGCCCGCATGAAGATTGTGCGTAGCTCCGGAGAAGGATTGTGAGGGGCATTGTGCTCGCCCCGCGGGGATCGCGAAGAGCAACTCTAGTAGAGCGTGTCATTGAGTTACCCTCACTTGTGGGTGAGTTCTTGCGGCGCTCGAGTGTCGAGCTAGGTGAGGTGCCTATTAGCCGCCGAACTACCAAAGTGTGTGGTCGACACAACGGGGACTAGCTTGGTGGCAACCAAGTGAACCTCGGGAGAAAAATCACCGTGTCAACTTCGTGTTCATCTTCTCGGTGGTTTGCAAACTCCATTCACTAGCTTGTATTTATTTGTTCATATACTTGTGCTAGTATAGTTGCTCTTGTAATTAGTTAGCTTGTGTAGCTTGCTAGTTACCTTCCTTGCTTGTGTAGCATAGAAGTTGATCCCATGAGTGACTAGTTGACTTGTAGTCTTGCTAGTCACATTGCTTAGTTTGTGTAGCTAAGTTGAGCTCTCTAATTTGGCTTGTGTAGCCTTGTTATTGAGCATTGCTAGTGAGCTTAGGCTTTGTGCTTTTGCTTAGTGGCATGTGTAGGAGCTCCCCGGTTGATTGAGTACTAGTTGCATAGGTTTGTGTAACCTTGCAAGATATAATTGTTTAGGTGAGCCCTAGCTAGCCCGACACCTTATTTGCATTGTTTAGAATCTTTTATAAGGTGTCATAGAGTATAAGTAGAGGGGTGTAGTCTTGGCTAGACCGATAGTTTTAATTCCGCATTTGTTTCGGTTAGCCGGTGCGATTATTTTTATAAAGGACTATTCACCCCCCCTCTAGTCCGCCATCTCGACCCTTTATCGCTGTGATCCTAGGGATCATCCACCCTCTTCCAAGGGTCGTGGGCATCACGTTTTCGACAATAGCTCTTGGGGGTTGATTTTGGGACATTTGGCCATAGTTTCGAGAGAAATTTTATTGGCTCCCATTCACCCCCCCCCTCTGGTCGCCTTGCTTTTGCATTCTCGGTCCTTCAATTGGTATCCGAGCAGGTTAAGGATCTTCCACCTTAGCCGGTTCCAGATCCATGGAAGGCGACATGGATCGCGGCGTGGGCAAACCGCCGTTCATTGATGGGACGAACTATGCGTATTGGAAGATACGCATGTCGGCCTATCTCCAGAGCATGGGCTCTTCTGTTTGGGAGATTTGCAACAGGGATGATTACGTTGTCTTGGCTGCTCGGGTCACTCAGCTCCAGATCGATGAGCACGAGGCAAATAGCCGGGCACGTAACGCCTTGTCCTCCTGTTTGAGCATGTCCGAGTTCTGTAACACCTCAGGTGTTTACATGAATAAAATATTGTCATGCCATCATAAGCATTCCATTCCATAGCATCATGTGCTAGCTCACCTTGAGATGCATTCACTAAAATGAGTTAATTCCTAATGTGTGAAGCATTTTGTTAATGCTTGTGAGGTAGCTCAAAACCCTAATTTGGAATGTCTTTATGAAGTAACTTGTGTTCATTCCCTTTTGACTAGAGTCATGTAAAGGCATGAATCCAAGTTCAACAATTCAAAAGGTTACAAAATTTACTTAGCCTAAAAATGGGAAAATCATTAATTTCTATATAAGTTAATTAACCCTTTCCAGTTAACTCAAAGTCTGTGCTTATTTGGGGGCTGACCCTAAAAGCTTTTTAGTAGATCTTGAGAAGAGGTACAACTTTGGTATTCAAAATTTTCAAAGTTTCTGTACAAAATTCTAAGTAATTTTGAATCTATTCAAACCCTGGAAATGGTCCCTTTTTGATTTCAAACTTGTTTTTCGAAAATTATTTGAAATCTGAGTTGGTGATCTACATCAAAGTTGTAGAGAATTTAAAAATAAACCTTTCATACATTGACCATTTTTCAAGTGTTAATGTAAAATCAAAAGTAATTTTGCTTTTACTGCAAAACCCTAAATCTGTCCCATTTTCAAATTTCCAAATTTGAATTGGATTTGAACTGTTTTGATTCAATTGACCTTTTTCCTTTTGAAATCAGCTTTGGGGTATTAAAGCAAAGTTGTACAACTTTTCAAACTCTACCTTTCATACTTTGACAAAATTTGAAGTTGTTCAGGAAATTTGAAAGTAATTTTGAATTCAGTTTGGTCCACTTTTGATCTTTTAACCTTATTTCATAATCTAAACAGAATTTGACTTTGATTCATAAAACAAAGTTGTAGAATCCAAAGTTGGAGCAACTTTGGTTTTGGAAGTTTTTGCAGTGTAGTACAAGTTTTTAGAGAAATAGAAAAGGGGGAAAATGCGGTGCTACAGTAATCTGGGAGAGGGGGGATAAAGAGCAGAGCATGTGCTCTGCCCTTGGCCGCCGCGTCGCCGCCGCCGTAGTCGAGCACCTTCGCCCGGCTCCGCGTGTCCGGCCACGCAGCTGCTTGCCGCTCTGCGTCACCCCGTGCGGTGGCCAGCTCCGGGAGCTTCCCCACCTTCTTTTCACCCGCATCCGCCACCTCCCCTCCTGCTCTGTTTTCCGCTCGGCTGCGACGAGCTTCTTCTCCACCGTTGCCGTGTCTCTGCCATCTCCATCTTCCCAGTTACTTCGCCCAACTCTTCTGCTTCTCCTGAGCTAGCTACCTCAAGCCTTAGTGCTTGCAATCACCACCGCCACCGTCTTCTTCCTCACTGCCGACAGAAAGCCGCCGTGAGTGCCTTAGTCGCGCTCACGGTAAGCCAAGGTATCTCCGGTCAGTTCAATCAGTGTTTTAGCTTCGGGTGGTGTCATGGCTCATGATCGACTTATTTTGGAGGTCGCTAACGCTGTAACTTGAGCAGTCCACGACGGTTGCCGCCGGCGCGAGCTCCGCCATCGCCACCGCCGTCGCCAACCTTGGTCCCGTGCTCCTCGAGTCAAGGCAAGGTGAGCACCGTAGTTGTCAGGAGCTCCTCGACGTGTTGCGTTCCCTGGTTCAGTCGCTACCGAGTCACCATGGTCGGTCCACGAGGTCCGCCGTCGGCGCAAGAGCCGCCATGGCCGCCACCGTAGACCGCATGTTTGCAAGCCGTCTCTGTCCAAGCTAGGGGGTGTACCATGGTCGCGAGGCGTACCTCAAGGTGGTGCTAACCTCTTCTAGGTCGCTACCGAGCCCTAGCGGCCGGAACGCCACATCACCGCCGTGCTCAGCATGGCCGAGCCGCCATGGCCGCTAATAGCTTAAGGTCGTGTAGGTGCTAGGGCAAGTGAAGGGTGGAATCGATGCGCGAGATCCAGGCGAGGTTGTGGAAGGCCTCACCGTCGCCGGAGACCTCGCCGGTGATGAGGTTGGAGGCCGGTCAACGGGAGTGCGCGTTAGGTCGAAGCCTTCGGCTGCCAGCCTCGGGCGAGGCGGAGAAGGAGTCGAGGCTGCCGGACGCAGGTCTCGGGCGAGCCGGAGAAAGCCTCGGGCGAGGCCGAGAAGGCCTCGGGCGAGGCGGAGAAGGAGATCTGCCAGCCTCGGGCGAGGCGGAGATCTGCCGGTCTCGGCGCGAGACGGAGACCCACTAGCGTCGGGCGAGACGGAGAATCCGCTGGCCTCGGCGCGAAGCGGAGAGGGAGGACGCTGACACCTGGGGTCCGGCTGTCAGAGGCCGTAGGCCGGAGATGGGCCGAGCCCAGTAAGGAGAGATGAACGTTTTTCTTTTCTGTTTTGGTTGTTTAGTGTTAGATTTTGTCTTTTTGATATCTTTTTGTAGGAAGCTCCACAAATTGTGAAAATTTTTGTGTCGCTTGCTCAAGCTGCCTAATATTTAAGAAAAATATGGAACTGGAGTTTTGAACAAATTTTGAAAATGTTTTAAATAGGTCCTTTTATTAATAAATGGACTTTGATGATTTTTGTAGGCCTATTTAATTGTCCAAAAATCATGAAACTATTTTTGTCACTGTTTTTAGATGAAAGAGTATCATCACAAAAATTTTGAGCTCGGTTAAAGAAAATAAATTTTATTCTTATTTATAAATGCTTTATTTAATCATATGAATGTTTATGTAGTTAGTTTTGTTGGTTTGCAACTTTACCGTGGAGGCAAATTATTGCAAGTCAAGTGCTTATGACCTAGTAAATTTCCATCTTACCATGATCATGACATGAGAATCTCATTAAGCATACATTCTATTATCGTGTAGCTTCTGAGATCATCGAGTGTCCAGGCGAGGTTGATCCAGAAAGTTCAGAGTGTCTAGTTGACCCAAGTTATCAGGGGTTCCAGACTCTCCCGATCATCGAAGGCAAGCCCCGGTTTATTTAACCATTTCCTTGGTTTTACAATTACACTTACTTTCGATAACCTGATGCATTAAATGTTTATCAAATAAATTCTTTAAACCTGTTGATGCTTGACCAACCTTGTTATCAATATATCATTCCTTGATACCTGTTTTAGGCCACTGATAGAAATGCTTAGCCTTGCTTCATAAAGCTTTTGCGAAATGTTTTCAATACTTATCGTTTTGGAATGATAATGAGAAAGAATGATGGTTAAGGCCAGACGGGCACCTTCATCGATCCTTGGATTAGATGCAGGGTAACCCGGATGTGTCGATTTGGGTTAACCGTTGTTGGCCTGCTAGATTGAGAAACTGTGAAGTACCGATCATATGCTACGATAAGCCCTGCCTTGGTGGTTCTTAAATGAGAACGGCTAATCGCGCACTGGGAGTGGAGAGATGGCGGGAGTACTAGCTACCCTCGTGGGTCGAAGTCCCGGATTGGAGGTGTACAAGTACTCTCGGGTGGCGCGGACCCGGTCTTGTTTGGAGGATCCGAGATTGGGGTTGGTATATGTGTGATCCAGGGTCTACATATATATATATCGTATGATCGTGGAAAACTACCAGATCTGGTTGAATCGATTCGAATCGTCGTGCTCCTCGGTTAAGGAGACTCAATCTTTCGACCCGCACCGTAGAATGAAAATGGAACTGGTTTAAGAAAGAATGATGATAATCTCTCACTAATGATTTACTTTCAGTTCATACCAAGTACTTAAATGATTAAGTAAAATTTGGATCTAGGATTACTTTAGTAAGCACTTATGCAAATGAAAAATACTGTTGAGCCTACCCAAGCCAGCATACCTGTTCTTCTCTTCTCTTGTCGGGTCAGTCTTGTTGAGTACCTTTGTACTCAGGATTTGTTAATCCACTGTTGCAGGTGACGTTCACGAGCAGCCTTGTTTCGGGGCTTGTTGCGTGACCGTCGTTGAGGAGGACGGGTCCGGGGAGGAGTAATGCAACCCTTAGGCGGGGTTGTTTGTGTGTGAAATACAGTTTTATTAATGCTACTTCCACTACCTAGGGTAAAGTTTAAAACTATGGTTTGTAATAATGACGTGAGTTTGAACAACTGGTTTGTAAAACTTATGGTGTAATACTTCCGCACTTTTATTCTCTAATGTATATTATTTGTGAACTGTTGTAATACTGCAATGACTCTTGCAATGATCCTGGGAGTGTAAGGAAACGTGGATGAGTCGGGTTACCCGATGACACGTGGTGGGTCTTTTGGGCTATTGGGCACAGTGTATGTCTGTCCGAGGTCTGTAGGACAAGAACAAGTACACGTGGGCCCTAATAATCCAGGAGGTTCCGTCACAGCTGGTATCAGAGCGATCATTGCAGCAGTCTTGTAGTATTGTTGCAAAACTTCAAAATGATTTGAGTCAAAACTATTTGAAATCTAGTTTGATCCAAAATGCTTTTGACTTACCTTGTTGATGCTCTTCGATCTATGTTCTGTCTTAAGTAGTAGATCGTAGATTGTTAAGTGGAGCAGCATGTTAAGTTAAGCCTTAACTTGAAATTGTTGTTAAATTTCTACTCCTCTATAAGGGAGTATAATTTAAATTTTATATGCTTTATGCGTAAGTACGCTTCATACATCATGCTTAACCAACTTGTGGTATATGGTATAATGGGGTAAGGGTTAGAATCCAATCCTTTCTTGCTATCCAAAAAGTATTTTTTTCTTTATCTGCCTAATTCAAAATTTTATCTCACTAGGATGCCGCGCGGTAAGGAAACACCTCGCAAGAGTACAGGTCCTCATGGTGTACCCATGCACCAACTCGCATCCCGCAAGGAGGAAGAGTCCAGCAGGAGTCAGGAGATTAATGAGGACTTACAGGCAGAGGTTCGTGAGTTGAAATCTCAGTTGGCCACCACCTCTCGGGAGAAGAGTTTAGCACTTGCCAAAGCTGGAGGCATGAAGCTCAAGCTGGAGGGGGCCAGCCGAAGCGTAGTCAATGCAGAAAAGCTCATGACTAAAATGCTTGAAGAACGGAACACTGCCTGGCAGCGAGAAGATGCCGCGTTAGCCCGTCTGCATGAGTTGGAGGCATATGTGACGGATATAGAAGTATTCAATGACCAGTTACATGAGGAAGTCCATGTGTTGTATGATCAACTCCATCCACCTCCACCTCCAAGTGCAGCTGAAGATGAGATGGGTACACTCACGGATGAGGAAGAGGTAGAAGGGCAGAGTGAGGAAGATCCTGATATGGTTGAGTCTGCTGATGACAGCGACAGTGAGAGTGAGGATGACGAGTGAATCGTCTCACACTAGAGTGTCAGGCGTGGATCTTTAACCCTAGGGGGTAAGGGCTGTGTAATAGTTTAGCTGAACCTGATCTTAAGCTAGTTGAATCATGTATCAGTTCTGTTGTGCATCAATAATGTAACATGAGTATGTAAGCAGTTGATATTTTTGTATTGTATAATAACCCAGAGATCAATAAAGTTTGGTTTGTTTATGAGCAGATGCCTCGTACTCGTGCTGCTGATGGGACTGGTTCGTCTCATGATGGGGAAAGTGTTCCCAATGCACCCCCAGTTCCACCAACGCTGGCAGACGCTATTGCTGCACTCATGGGTGCCACAACAGACAATGCACGTCTGCTGCAGGGCCTAGTTCAGAATGCACCATATGGACAGCGTGGCCGACATCATCATCAGGCCCAGGAAAGTACTTATCAAGACTTCACAGAGACCAGGCCACCAGTATTCACTAAGGCTGAGGAGCCTTTAGAAGCTGCAGATTGGCTCCG
This sequence comes from Coix lacryma-jobi var. lacryma-jobi, assembly GCA_009763385.1. Lineage (NCBI taxonomy): Eukaryota > Viridiplantae > Streptophyta > Magnoliopsida > Poales > Poaceae > Coix > Coix lacryma-jobi. The sequence goes on along the minus strand of CM019826.1, from coordinate 79,568,489 downwards.
TACTATGAATCAGAAGTTTGAGCTAATTCACTGTACCGAAACTCAGAAGCCAGCTTTCGCAGCCCAACAGTTGAGGGGAGCTGCGGGAACTTGGTGGGCAAATTTTGAAGCTGCCCAAGCTCCAGGACACCGCGTTACCTGGGAGGAGTTCTCGAGAGCCTTCAAAGCTCACTACATTCCAGCGGGTGTGATGCGGATGAAAACTGAAGAGTTTTTAGCCCTCAGGCAGGGGGATCAGCCAGTACAGCAGTATATTGGCAAGTTTAATCATCTATCCCAGTATGCTTTGGATCACGTGAACACCGATGAAAAGAAGCACAGTAGCTTCATGAGGGGGCTGAATACGAAGATGCAGAAGATGCTGGCAATGTGTGACGATAATATCTCCTTCAATGATGCGGTGAATAAAGCTATATCTGCAGAAGAGAAGCATTTGAAGCATCTCGAAGCTAAAAAGAGGAAGGGTGGGAGTTCAACTGGATCGTTTGGTGGCAATAAGAAGCGCCAGCGTATCATATACCATCCAGTCCAGCATAACCGTCCACCGTATCGTCCACCCCAGCAACAACAAACCAGCTCACAGCAGTCATCTGCTAAAACTGTTGTGAACTCTAATTATCCACGACAGCCGAATGCCCTTGGCATTCGAACCCAGACTCCCCAGAACCATAATTACCCATGCTACAACTGTGGAAAGCCGGGCCATTTCTCCCGTAATTGCCCGTATCCCAGGAAGAGCATTTCAATTACTCCACAGGGGCAAAGTGGTCAGAATTCCCAGCAGCGGCCACAGCAACCGCCACAGCAGAATCAAGGCCACAATAATAATCAGAAGAATAAGACCGTCCTGAAAACTGGCCGGGTATATTATGCGCAAGCGGCAGATATTCCTGAAGGGGAACCCGTCATGATGGGTATGTTTTCAGTTGCTCACCATCCTGCCGTATTATTATTTGATTCTGGTGCATCGCATACCTTTATCAGTAAGAGTTTTGTTGAAAAGCATCATATACCTATTGGGGAAGCAAAGGAAAATTTCCTTATACACACACCGGGAGGTCGTTTATATACAAAGGAAGTGGTGCATCAGGTGCCCGTAGAATTTGTCGGGCATACTTATCCCACTAATATGATAGTAATCAAGGATCAGGATATAGATGTGATCCTAGGAATGAACTGGATGTACCAGCAGAAGGCAATATTAGATGCCTTGCATAGAACAATCAGGTTGATCATACCTAATAGTACTTCTGAGCTTTTCATTCAACTTCCAATCCCCAAGAAAACCGTTGACCAGATGTGCGGCAGTGTCTGTGCAACCGCTGTTAAAGAGATTCAAGATATTCCAGTAGTCTGTGAGTTTCCGGATGTGTTTCCTGAAGACTTGCCGGGGTTACCACCAGACCGGGATGTTGAGTTCAGTATAGAGCTAAAACCCGGAACAGCACCAATATCTCGACGAGCCTATAGAATGCCACCTAAGGAACTGGCGGAATTAAAAGTGCAGTTGCAAGAACTGCTTGATAAAGGTTATGTCAGACCTAGTTCATCACCATGGGGCTGTCCTGCTTTGTTTGTCAAAAAGAAAGACCAAACATTGAGGCTTTGTGTGGACTATCGTCCGCTTAATGAAGTGACAGTGAAGAATAAGTACCCTTTGCCGCGGATTGATCTTCTGTTTGATCAACTCGCGAGCGCTAAGGTATTTTCCAAGATAGATCTGAGATCTGGGTATCACCAGATAAAGATAAGGCCTGAAGATGTTGCTAAAACTGCTTTCACCACCAGATATGGCCTATATGAGTATTTGGTCATGTCCTTTGGGTTGACCAATGCTCCAGCTCACTTCATGTACCTGATGAATTCAGTATTCATGCCTGAGCTAGACAAGTTTGTGGTAGTATTCATTGATGACATTCTGATATATTCCAAGACTCCACCAGAACATGCTGAACACCTTAGGGTAGTGTTGGGTCGTCTGAGAGACCATCAACTTTATGCAAAGTTCAGTAAATGTGAGTTCTGGTTAGACAAAGTTCCATTTCTGGGTCATGTGTTATCGGCTGAAGGTGTAGCTGTGGATCCAGGAAAGGTGCAAGAAATTCTTGAGTGGGAATCTCCCAGAACTGTTCATCAAGTTCGCAGTTTTCTGGGTTTGGCGGGTTATTACCGCAGGTTTATTCCAGACTTCTCCAAAGTTGCCAAACCTATAACTCAGTTGTTAAAGAATGAAGTCAAGTTTGTTTGGTCGGATAAATGTGAAAAAGCTTTTTAGAAGCTAAAGGAATTCTTAACTACAGCTCCCGTCTTAGCCCAACCCAATATTGAGAAGCCGTTTGATGTGTATTGTGATGCTTCTGGTATCGGGATTGGTTGTGTTTTGATGCAAGAGGGCAGAGTGATAGCTTATGCATCTAGACAGTTGAAACGTCATGAAGAACATTATCCAACTCATGACTTAGAGTTAGCAGCAGTTGTTCACGCCTTAAAGATTTGGCGTCATTACCTCTTGGGCAACACATGTCACATAAACACCGACCACAAAAGTTTGAAATATATATTCACTCAGTCAGAGTTAAATATGAGGCAACGGAGGTGGTTAGAGCTAATCAAGGACTATGATCTTGAAGTGCATTACCATCCCGGAAAGGCAAATGTGGTAGCTGATGCTCTTAGTAGGAAGGTTCGTTGCAACTGTATCACTGTCAGACCAGTAGATCTTACTCTCTGTTCCGAGTTAGAAAAAATGGGTATTCAGATGATCACTCAAGGCAGTTTGTCTAATATATCCGTTCAATCATCTATCAAAGACCAGATTGTAGCTGCTCAGAAAGAAAACAAGGGTATTGTTCACCTCAAAGAGAAAGTCAAAGTAGACAAAGCTTCGTGTTTTCGAGTCGATGAAGCAGGATTGGTCTGGTTCAAAGACAGACTGGTCGTTCCGAAGAATCCTGAATTGAGGAAGCAGATTCTGGATGAAGCTCATCTTACCCCGTTTGCGATTCATCCGGGAAGTACAAAAATGTACCAGGATCTTAGGCAAAGATTCTGGTGGACTAAGATGAAAATCGAGATTGCAAGGTATGTAGCCAGATGTGATACTTGTCAGAAAGTCAAAGCCATTCATCTTAAGTCAGCTGGTGAACTGCAGCCATTGTCAATTCCTACTTGGAAATGGGAGGACATCAGTATGGATTTTATTGTTGGGTTACCAAGAACATCTAAGGGCTACGATTCTATTTGGGTTATAGTAGATCGTCTAACCAAGGTTTCACATTTCATACCAGTCAAAACCATCTACTCAGCGTCCACTTATGCCAAGATATACTTTCAGAGGATTATGAGTCTGCATGGAGTTCCTAAGACTATTGTCTCAGATAGGGGTACTCAGTTTGTTTCAAAATTCTGGGAAAGTCTACATGAGTCTCTGGGCACTAAACTCTTACACGGTACAGCTTACCACCCACAAACAGATGGTCAGACTGAAAGAGTAAATCAGATATTAGAGGATATGCTCAGGGCGTGTGCTCTTAACTTTCCATTTAAGTGGGATGAGTGCTTACCATTAGCAGAGTTCTCATACAACAATAGTTATCAAGAGAGTATCCGTATGGCGCCATTTGAAGCTTTATATGGCAGAAGGTGTCGGACTCCTTTAGATTGGTCCGAGCCTGGTGAAAGATGGTTCTTTGGTGTCAATCTAGTTCAAGAGACCGAACAAAAGGTCAAACTCATCCAAAGGAATATGAGAATAGCACAATCTCGACAGAAAAGTTATGCAGACAAAAGGCGTAGACCGTTGACGTTTGCCAAAGGAGAGTTTGTGTATTTAAAGGTGTCACCCACCAAGGGTGTTTATCGTTTCGGGGTCAAAGGAAAACTTGCTCCCCGTTACATTGGGCCATTTCAAATCCTGGCCAAGTGTGGCAAAGTGGCATACCGTATTCAACTACCGGCTCATCTATCAGAGGTTCATAATGTGTTTCACATCTCTCAGTTGAAGAAATGTTTACGAGTTCCTGACCAAGTGGTTGATGTTGAAGGGGTACAACTTCAGCCTGATATGACATACTCAGAATATCCCATCAAAATGCTTGATCAGCAAGATAGAGTAACTCGACGACACACTCACAGGTTCTATAAAGTTCAATGGAGTCAGCATTCTGAGGAGGAAGCAACTTGGGAAACCGAGGAATTTTTGATAGAGCAGTTTCCAGAATTCTATGCAACCATACAGTCAGGGCAGTGAAAGTGGTTGACAATAGAACGTGTTCCTAGTTTTGTAAAAAGTTTGTAATCTTTATCCCCGTACCCCACAACTTTAGTAGTTGGTTTAGTTTGTGGTGAAATCTCGGGTCGAGATTTCTTTTGGGGGGAAAGGATGTAACACCTCAGGTGTTTACATGAATAAAATATTGTCATGCCATCATAAGCATTCCATTCCATAGCATCATGTGCTAGCTCACCTTGAGATGCATTCACTAAAATGAGTTAATTCCTAATGTGTGAAGCATTTTGTTAATGCTTGTGAGGTAGCTCAAAACCCTAATTTGGAATGTCTTTATGAAGTAACTTGTGTTCATTCCCTTTTGACTAGAGTCATGTAAAGGCATGAATCCAAGTTCAACAATTCAAAAGGTTACAAAATTTACTTAGCCTAAAAATGGGAAAATCATTAATTTCTATATAAGTTAATTAACCCTTTCGAGTTAACTCAAAGTCTGTGCTTATTTGGGGGCTGCCCCTAAAAGCTTTTTAGTAGATCTTGAGAAGAGGTACAACTTTGGTATTCAAAATTTTCAAAGTTTCTGTACAAAATTCTAAGTAATTTTGAATCTATTCAAACCCTGGAAATGGTCCCTTTTTTATTTCAAACTTGTTTTTCGAAAATTATTTGAAATCTGAGTTGGTGATCTACATCAAAGTTGTAGAGAATTTAAAAATAAACCTTTCATACATTGACCATTTTTCAAGTGTTAATGTAAAATCAAAAGTAATTTTGCTTTTACTGCAAAACCCTAAATTTGTCCCCTTTTCAAATTTCCAAATTTGAATTGGATTTGAACTGTTTTGATTCAATTGACCTTTTTCCTTTTGAAATCAGCTTTGGGGTATTAAAGCAAAGTTGTACAACTTTTCAAACTCTACCTTTCATACTTTGACAAAATTTGAAGTTGTTCAGGAAATTTGAATGTAATTTTGAATTCAGTTTGGTCCACTTTTGATCTTTTAACCTTATTTCATAATCTAAACAGAATTTGACTTTGATTCATAAAACAAAGTTGTAGAATCCAAAGTTTGGAGCAACTTTGGTTTTGGAAGTTCTTGCAGTGTAGTACAAGTTTTTAGAGAAATAGAAAAGGGGGAAAATGCGGTGCTACAGTAATCTGGGAGAGGGGGGATAAAGAGCAAAGCATGTGCTCTGCCCTTGGCCGCCGCGTCGCCGCCGCCGTAGTCGAGCACCTCCGCCCGGCTCCGCGTGTCCGGCCACGCAGTTGCTTGCCGCTCTGCGTCACCCCGTGCGGTGGCCAGCTCTGGGAGCTTCCCCACCTACTTTTCACCCGCATCCGCCACCTCCCCTCCTGCTCTGTTTTCCGCTCGGCTGCGACGAGCTTCTTCTCCACCGTTGCCGTGTCTCTGCCATCTCCATCTTCCCAGTTACTTCGCCCAACTCTTCTGCTTCTCCTGAGCTAGCTACCTCAAGCCTTAGTGCTTGCAATCACCACCGCCACCGTCTTCTTCCTCACTGCCGGCAGAAAGCCGCCGTGAGTGCCTTAGTCGCGCTCACGGTAAGCCAAGGTATCTCCGGTCAGTTCAATCAGTGTTTTAGCTTCGGGTGGTGTCATGGCTCATGATCGACTTGTTTTGGAGGTCGCTAACGCTGTAACTTGAGAAGTCCACAACGGTTGCCGCCGGCGCGAGCTCCGCCATCACCACCGCCGTCGCCAACCTTGGTCCCGTGCTCCTCGAGTCAAGGCAAGGTGAGCACCGTAGTTGTCAGGAGCTCCTCGATGTGTTGCGTTCCCTGGTTCAGTCGCTACCGAGTCACCATGGTCGGTCCGCGAGGTCCGCCGTCGGCGCAAGAGCCGCCATGGCCGCCACCGTAGACCGCATGTTTGCAAGCCGTCTCTGTCCAAGCTAGGGGGTGTACCATGGTCGCGAGGCGTACCTCAAGGTGGTGCTAACCTCTTCTAGGTCGCTACCGAGCCCTAGCGGCCGGAACGCCACATCACCGCCGTGCTCAGCATGGCCGAGCCGCCATGGCCGCTAATAGCTTAAGGTCGTGTAGGTGCTAGGGCTAGTGAAGGGTGGAATCGATGCGCGAGATCCAGGCGAGGTTGTGGAAGGCCTCACCGTCGCCGGAGACCTCGCCGGTGATGAGGTTGGAGGCCGGTCAACGGGAGTGCGCGTTAGGTCGAAGCCTTCGGCTGCTAGCCTCGGGCGAGGCGGAGAAGGAGTCGAGGCTGCCGGACGCAGGTCTCGGGCGAGCCGGAGAAAGCCTCGGGCGAGGCCGAGAAGGCCTCGGGCAAGCCGGAGAAGGCCTCGGGCGAGGCAAATTATTGCAAGTCAAGTGCTTATGACCTAGTAAATTTCCATCTTACCATGATCATGACATGAGCATCTCATTAAGCATACATTCTATTATCGTGTAGCTTCTGAGATCATCGAGTGTCCAGGCGAGGTTGATCCAGAAAGTTCAGAGTGTCTAGTTGACCCAAGTTATCAGGGGTTCTAGACTCTCCCGATCATCGAAGGCAAGCCCCGGTTCATTTAACCATTTCCTTGGTTTTACAATTACACTTACTTTCGATAACCTGATGCATTAAATGTTTATCAAATAAATTCTTTAAACCTGTTGATGCATGACCAACCTTGTTATCAATATATCATTCCTTGATACCTGTTTTAGGCCACTGATAGAAATGCTTAGCCTTGCTTCATAAAGCTTTTGTGAAATGTTTTCAATACTTATCGTTTTGGAATGATAATGAGAAAGAATGATGGTTAAGGCCAGACGGGCACCTTCATCGATCCTTGGATTAGATGCAGGGTAACCCGGATGTGTCGATTAGGGTTAACCGTTGTTGGCCTGCTATATTGAGAAACTATGAAGTACCGATCATATGCTACGGTAAGCCCTGCCTTGGTGGTTCTTAAATGAGAACGGCTAATCGCGCATTGGGAGTGGAGAGATGGCGGGAGTACTAGCTACCCTCGTGGGTCGAAGTCCCGGATTGGAGGTGTACAAGTACTCTCGGGTGGCGCGGACCCGGTCTTGTTTGGAGGATCCGAGATTGGGGTTGGTATATGTGTGATCCAGGGTCTACATATATCGTATGATCGTGAAAAACTACCAGATCTGGTTGAATCGATTCGAATCGTCGTGCTCCTCGGTTAAGGAGACTCAATCTTTCGACACGCACCGTAGAATGAAAATGGAACTGGTTTAAGAAAGAATGATGATAATCTCTCACTAATGATTTACTTTCAGTTCATACCAAGTACTTAAATGATTAAGTAAAATTTGGATCTAGGATTACTTTAGTAAGCACTTATGCAAATGAAAAATACTGTTGAGCCTACCCAAGCCAGCATACCTGTTCTTCTCTTCTCTTGTCGGGTCAGTCTTGTTGAGTACCTTTGTACTCAGGATTTGTTAATCCACTGTTGCAGGTGACGTTCACGAGCAGCCTTGTTTCGGGGCTTGTTGCGTGACCGTCGTTGAGGAGGACGGGTCCGGGGAGGAGTAATGCAAACCTTAGGCGGGATTGTTTGTGTGTGAAATACAGTTTTATTAATGCTACTTCCACTACCTAGGGTAAAGTTTAAAACTATGGTTTGTAATAATGACGTGAGTTTGAACAACTAGTTTGTAAAACTTATGGTGTAATACTTCCGCACTTTTATTCTCTGATGTATATTATTTGTGAACTGTTGTAATACTGCAATGACTCTTGCAATGATCCTGGGAGTGTAAGGAAACGTGGATGAGTCGGGTTACCCGATGACACGTGGTGGGTCTTTTGGGCTATTGGGCACAGTGTATGTCTATCCGAGGTCTGTAGGACAAGGACAAGTACACGTGGGCCCTAATAATCCAGGAGGTTCCGTCACAAGTTCGATCGCGTTTCACACCTCCCCACGGCTCGCGAGATTTGGGCGACCCTCATGCGTTTCCATGAGGGAACCACTCAGGTCAAATCTCGCCTCTATGAGTGTGACAGAACCGACCAATTTATACCAGATTAAGCACCGAATCGCTGCTTGCGCAGAGACTACAAGTACTTAAGCTCGTATAAACCCGGTAGTCCGGAAATCTCAAAGGATTTCAAGTCATTCAACTTTAACCAAGATCGTAATAGATTAGCGTACATGTTCACGATCCACATTCAGTTCGCATATAGTTCAAAATACATCGGAGTTCAACAGTTATTACAAACCATAGTTTGAATTCAAAAGCGGAAGCAACATAGTTTTGGAACACAAGTCCGTAATTCACAATACGGTGCCATATGCCTGACCAGTCCACAAAAGCATCAGGGAAGATAAGGATTGACCATGCCCATGGTCTAGTCACTGCCCTCGGCGGGATACAGACAGTTCTCGCAATAGCCGAAGAAGCATTGCCCATCTGCAACAACAAGGGATAAAACCCTGAGTACGAGAAGGTACTCAGCTAGACTTACCCGTCATAAACCAGAAATAATTGACACCAAGGATTATGCAAGGCTATATCTGGGGTTGGCCACACTTACCTTTTTGCATAAAAGCATTTTATTATTAAATAATCATCATTAGAGTATTAGCAGTCACTTTTATGTAATCAGCCTGATTATCTAGATTTGCACCTGATCTAGAGCAAACACTTGACTACTTATTCAAGCAAGAGTGACTATTTCATCAATAGCCTTTCAGATTCACCAACCATAACCATCATTAATTCCATATATTACTACGGTAACACATGCTCAGTCAAGTTACTCACTAACTAGGAGCGATGGCGATTATAATCGATTCCTACCAGCTGGGGACAAAATGTCGCACACCCGCCCGACACACCCTGCCAGGTGGCCGTTGGCGACCACTTCAGGAGGTTCGAGAACCCAAATCGCGGGACGGCCATGGACCCTTCTACACCGAGGGTTATCTCAATGCCAGGTCGCTCAAACTATTAACTGCCCACGGTCATGCCAGGTCGATCAGGCCCTGCCTGCCCTCGGACCATGCCAGGTCGATCAGAATAGTTGCCCACGGTACATGTAAGGCCCTGGGTGTTAGGCGTCAACTTCTCCGTCACCGGCTCGAAAAACCTTACTCGGCTTCACGGGAGGTACTCCGACCTACTCCGTTAAGTGATTGACGCGTTCAAAATGACTGAGGTGTGCCTTCGTCGGGTCCTAATCGACACAGACGGGAGACTACTAGCACACAGAACCCATGTCCTGCTGCTCCTACATCCCGCCCGGTCTCAGATTAATTATCACATGGTTATAACCCACGATAGCACGAGGCTAGTCATGATCAGTATCCACCTATATGCGGGGGACAGGAAATCACCCGACTTTTACCGGTCTAAGCAGGCTAAGCATATACTGAGCCTAGACCTAAACAGGGATATCAAGATATATTGCAGGTGGACAAGGATAAGTAATAATGCATCAACGGTAGCAATCAATTCCTATAACCTAATGCAACATCCATCATCAGGTTAAATAGGAAACATTTGCAAACCGTAGGAGTTAGAATGCTCCGGGGCTTGCCTCGCTCGAAGTCGGCGGGGCGGTGATCACGGCACTCCGGCAGATCCTCCGCGTCTTCTTCCGGAATCCTCTCCTCGGGTGTCTCCTCCTGACGCTGCTCCTCCGGCGTCTCCTGGGCTTCCACTACCGATCCTGCATGATGCGGTACATGAATGAATAACATGAATGCACATGGGATGCATGGTGATGCAACATGGAGTAACCATTTAGGAGATAAGCACATGTCATCTACTGCTACTCACTTACTTAATTTAACATACTACTTACTAAGTCTTGTTGTCACCACATCAAAGTTGCTTAACGGGTTTGTTAACCTCTAGCCAGAGCTAGACTAACTCTAAACAAACCAACCTATAACAGCAACCCATCCTAGACAGCTTCACAAAAATCTATAAAAATTACTGGAGATTAACAACACTTAATCTAATCCTTTGTCCAAATTTCACCCCATTTGGACCTAGACTCTATCCCCTATGAAAAAGACAAATTCTATCATGAAAAGGTGCTTTGAACTACACCCCCTAGCACAAAGTATCAAACAACAGATTTCATAATTTTCTTCTGAACTTCTTAGCACAAGAGCAGTCAGTAAAAATTACCAAGCTCATGCTCTTCATATTTTAATTACTACAAAATAAACAAGAAAACAGCATTTAATCATTTTAATTACTACTGCCAAATTATTTCACAGAGCATCCTCATTTTACATTTTTCCCAGAAACTATTCCTCAACACAAACCTAACAAAACAAGAATCACATTTTTCTGAGATAAATACAAATTACTATGCATTTAACAAGATTTCAGCCTAAACATAAATTAAATATAACTACACAGAAAATCACCACAAACTGGACATATTATATTTTTCATGCATAGACCTCAACATAACAAACCTAACAAAACTTGTTTCACCTTTTTAGCATTTATATTTAGCAAGATATGAATTAAACAAGCATTTCCACAATTTCTGGAAACTATTTAAACAAACCCTGAAAAACATTCAAACCTAAACTGCTACGGGTACCCGAACTAGTGCACACAGACAACACCAGACTCGCTGACACGCGGGTCCCCGGGTCAAACTGACCCCACCTGTCATCCCCACCGAGACAGGGGAGGAGTTGACCACGGCGGAGCTCACCGACGGCGAACTCCCCGGCGAAACCAACCCCACCGGCGAACTCCCCTCAACCTTCCGCACCCGACGGTACCCTCGGCTGGCCCAGCGCACACGCGGATCGAGCTCGCCGACGGCGATGGCGGACACGGCGGCGCGGGCGAGCTACGCCGGCCGGCTCCGGCCACGACGGGCTCATCCGACCCTCGAGATCTACTCCGGCGACCTTCATAACCCTAGCCCAGGGCTCGGAAGCCAGGGCGCAAGCTCCGAGCACCCATGTCCACGGCGGTGCCACTCCGGCGACCTTGGCAAGCGGCGGACGACGGCGTACTCGCGCTTCCGGACCCTAATCGGCCTAACCGTCACCAACACTAGCTCCAGCATACCGAGGCGATTCAAGAACGCTAGCTAGGGCGGATGGTTGAGCTCGGGAAGAGGGTTGGCCACGGCGGACCGAGCGCGCCGGCCATGGCGGTCATGGCGGACGGCGGCGTTCCGCGGGCTCCTAACCCTAATCGGCTAAACCATCACCCTCTACCTCCTCCTCGGACCTCACTAACCCCTAAACGAGCGCTAGGGTGACGCGGAACCACGGGACGGAGGCCGGCCACGGCGGACCGAGCTCGGCGGTCATGGCGGCCATGGCGGCGGCTCATCCCGAGGCTTACCTAGGGCTTCCTAGGGAACGCTAAGGACAGCACGGGGTGCGGGGGCTCACGGCGAAGCTTGGTGGTTGGATGGATGGTCGGCGCGGCGGCAGGACGGCGGCGAACGGCGGCGGCTTTCCCCTTTTCCACTCGGGCTCCGGCGAGAGGACGAGAGTGAGAGCGGGAGAGGGAAGAGGAGCGCGGCGACAGAATGGAGGGAGGAGTTCGGACAGGCGAGGCGGGGCTGGCTTTGCCGCTTGCCACGCCGCGCGCGGATGCTGGCTTGGCCGGCCGTCGAGCGCCACGCGGCGGCCGAGTCCTGGCGCGGTCGGCCACGACGCCGCGCGCGCGCGCCGGCACGGCACGGACCGGCCCGATTCAGCGGCCATCAGGCCGACTGACGGCCAGATTTCGCACGCGATTATCTCCTAAACCGCTCAGGTGAAACGCTAAACCACTTGCTTCATTGACGTAGAGCTACATGCCAGCTACAACTTTGGTTACAAGATTGATCTTAGGTTCGGCCTAGATTGCTCCCAAGAAGGCTCCAAAGTTGGTTAGATGAAACTGCTCGGTCAGTTAGGGACTTAGAAATTTTTCTAAGTCCAAACTCCCTCAAATCTGCCTTGTGGGTCCCAAAACACCTTGCTAAACCCATTTTCATGGGTTGGGCCTTAAACAACTTTTGTTCCACTCTAAATTCTACACACTTTTGGTTAAGGGCCCACAGCCATGCAAAGCTTCTATCAAGAAGGTCTTAGTTAGTCAAACAAAAGGACTCCTAGGGCTCTATCAAGGCAACTAGGGTTAGAGACTTGGTTAGCCAACATGACCAACATAAACCTAGCTTCATTATGACTCCCCAACAAGGTTCAACTACTTAGAAGACTTAAGCACTCCACTAACAAGACAAACAAGCATTCCATCAAGCAGAGCATCAAATGAGCACACATGAAATGACACTTAAAAGAAAGAATGCAACATGAGATGATGATGCTTTATGCTCATGGGATGACAAGTTATGCATTTAGGGTTGCTTAACACCTAGGGTGTTACAGCCCTCCCCTCCTTAAAGGAATCTCGTCCCGAGATTTAAGTTACTAACCATTTCTTAAAGAAGTGGGGATATACTTCTCTTAGATAGTCTTCTGTTTCCCAAGTGGCATCTCGATCATCTTGCTCACTCCAAGATACCTTATACTGCTTCACTATTCTTCCGCGAGTTATCCTTTCTTTTTCATCAAGCACTCGGTGCGGTTCTACTGAGTAAGTGAGGTCGGATTGTAACTTGATGTTGGCCGGTTGTACATCCTCTTCTGGAACTCGAAGACATTTCTTTAATTGTGACACATGGAATACAGGGAATATAGCCTTTAAATGTTCAGGTAACTGTAGTTGATAAGCCACTTCTCCCTTCCTTTCCATTATCCTGTAGGGTCCCACAAACCTTGGCGCTAACTTTCTTTTCACGCCAAAACGTCTAACTCCTTTCATGGGTGATACTTTTAAATACACATAGTCACCCACTTTGAATTCAAGCGGCCTTCTTCGCTTATCAGCATAGCTTTTCTGTCGGGACTGTGCCGCTGCGATATGTTGTTGAATTATTCTTACTTGTTCTTCTGCTTCCCTAACGAAGTCGGACTGTGCCGCTGCGATATGTTGTTGAATTATTCTAACTTGTTCTTCTGCTTCCCTAACGAAGTCAGTTCCATAGTAGCGACGTTCTCCTGGTTCACCCTAACTCACTGGTGTTCTGCATCTCCTGCCATACAGAGCTTCGAAAGGTGCCATATGAATGCTTTCTTGATAACTGTTGTTGTAAGCAAATTCTGCTAATGGCAACCACTTCTCCCAAGATCCCTTTGCAGATATCACACATGCTCTCAACATATCTTCTAAAACCTGATTTACCCTTTCAGTTTGCCCTGAAGTCTGGGGATGGTAAGCTGAACTATGGATTAACTTAGTGCCTAATTCTTTCTGCAGTTTCTCCCAGAATGGTGCAGTAAACTGCGTTCCACGGTCCGAAACTATGACTTTGGGTATACCATGCAATCGGACAATCTGATTGATATAAATCTCGGCATAGTCTGGCGCTCGATAGCAAGTTTTAACAGGTATGAAATGAGCGGTCTTGGTGAGACGGTCTACGATTACCCATATCGAATCATTTCCCTTCTGAGTAGTAGGCAAACCGGTGATAAAATCCATACTCACTTCTTCCCACTTCCATTCAGGTATTGATAAAGGTTGAAGTGTTCCGGCTGGCTTCAGGTGAATGGCCTTCACTCGACAACACGTGTCGCATCTGGCTACATATGCGGCAATTTCCTTCTTCATTTTGGTCCACCAAAATCTTGGACGCAAATCTTGATACATCTTAGTGCTCCCGGGATGGATAGACAATTTAGAAAGATGAGCCTCATCCATAATCTGATTTTTGAGTTCCCTATTCTTGGGTACCACTAAGCGATTATCAAACCATAACACTCCCTTATCATCAACTCGGAAATGTTTTACGGGTTCAGTGGCAGCTCTTAGCTTTTCCTTGATATAATAGATTCCCTTGTCTGTTTTCTGCCCTTCTAGAATCTGATCAACTAAGGTGCTCTGCAGCTCGATGTGACGCAAGATCACAGGGTGTACGAGACTAAACTCGTCCTCTGGTTGTAACCTCAAGTTATTACAATGCGACTTCCGACTTAGAGCATCAGCAACTACATTTGCCTTTCCTGGGTGATAATGTATCTGCAAATTATAATCCTTAATCAACTCAAGCCATCTTCTCTGCCTCATATTCAGTTCAGGTTGAGTAAAGATATACTTGAGACTTTTGTGGTCCGTGTACATGTTACAGACGTTACCAAGCAGATAATGTCTCCATATTTTTAGAGCGTGTACCACAGCAGCTAATTCCAAGTCATGCGTAGGATAATTAACTTCATGTTTTCTCAACTGACGTGAAGCATAAGCAATCACTCTGCCTTCTTGCATAAGAACACAACCTAAACCAACTTTCGATGCGTCGCAGAAGACATCAAACGGCTTCTCGATATCTGGTTGAGCTAAGACAGGGGCAGTGGTTAATAGTTTCCGCAAGGTACGGAAAGCTGTTTCACACTTCTCTGTCCACTCAAACTTCTGATCCTTCTGAAGCAAACTTGTCATGGGCTTGGCAATCTTGGAGAAATCGGGAATGAAACGACGATAATACCCTGCTAAACCGAGAAAACTCCGAATCTCCCCAACTGAAGTTGGAGCTTCCCACTCCATCACTTCTTGTACTTTGCTAGGGTCCACAGAGATTCCTTCTTCTGACAGGATGTGACCAAGGAATTGTACTTGCTTCAACCAAAACTCGCATTTACTAAACTTAGCGTAAAGTTTATGTTCCCGGAGTCTTGTCAAGACGATCCTCAAATGTTCTGCATGGTCGTCCGGGTTCTCAGAATAAACCAAAATATCATCAATGAACACCACTACAAACTTATCTAGTTCTGGCATGAATACCGAGTTCATCAAACTCATAAAGTAAGCTGGAGCATTTGTCAGTCCAAAAGACATGACTAAATACTCGTATAGGCCATATCTGGTTGAAAAAGCAGTCTTTGGGATATCTTGTGGTCGGATTCTAATTTGATGATAGCCTGATCTCAGATCGATCTTGGAGAATACTTTGGCTCTGGATAACTGGTCAAACAAAATATCTATCCGTGGCAACGGATATTTGTTCTTAACGGTCACGGCATTAAGCGGTCGATAATCCACACACATCCGTAGAGACTTGTCCTTCTTCTTGACAAACAAAGCTGGACATCCCCACTCTGACACACTAGGTTGAATGAAACCCTTGTCCAAAAGTTCCTTAATCTGAGTTTTGAGTTCGGCTAATTCATTGGGCGGCATACGATAAGGTCTTCTCGAGATCGGTGCAGTCCCTGGTAACAGCTCAATGGTAAACTCTACAGCCCGCTTGGGCGGTAAACCCGGCAACTCATCTGGAAAGACGTCTGGGAAATCCCGAACAACTGGAATTTTTGACAGGTCCTCTATAGATAAGGTACAAGATAGATCAACAAAATCAGCCCCTCGAGGAAGAGAGATACGTAACTTGTTGTCCATCCTTGGATCAGACAAGGTAAGAGTTCTTCCTGCAGTGTCTAACACCGCTCTCCACATACTCATCCAACTCATTCCTAGGACTACATCCATACTGAGCCCTGGCAAAACTACTAAATTAGCCCCAAACTTATGCCCTCCGATGTCGATGGTTGCATCACGGACCATCTGCCTAGACAACACACTACTCCCCACAGAGCTTACGCGAAACCCATAATCCATTTCAGACACCTCTTGATCATGCTTTTGTGCAAATGCTTTACTCATGAACGAATGCGATGATCCAGTATCAAACAAAACAACTGCAGGATGATGGTTAACAAGACACATACCAGCAGTCACGGGTTCTCCAGCACGAGCTTCTTCAGCGGTCATGTTGTGTAGGCGTGCGGGGTAGTTGGCCTGTTGCTTCTTTGGGTAGGGGCAGTATCTTGCGAAGTGCCCCTCTTGGTTGCAGTTGTAGCATGGTCCCCGAACCAACGGTTTGTTCCCTGAAGAACTGCCTTGACCTCCACGAGCCTGAGCAGCAGCTATCTTGTATGGCTTCTGATTGCGCTGAGCTTGTGGCTGATTCTTCTTCTGCGGCGGCCTAAAACGTGCCCCCGGCGCTGGTGGTCGATACAGATTTCGCTGAGCTGGTGGTCCTCTGGGTTGTGATGATCCTGATTCAAAGGTCCTCTTCCGGGCCTTGCTAGCAGCATGCTTGTTGTTATGATTCTCTTGAATCAGACAGTCACTTATGAAGTCACTGAAATTGGTACGGGACGATGTTCCCACTGACTTTCCCATTTTAGTATTCAAGCCTCTCTTGAAACTAGCAATCTTCTTAGCGTCGGTGTCAACGAAGTCTGGGACATAGCGAGCCAGTGAATTGAATATGTGATGGTACTCCGTAACAGATCGAGTCCCCTGTGTCAGGTTCATGAACTCGGCCACCTTCATCTGGGTCAAACCCGGCGGAATGTAATGACCTCGGACAGCGGCAGTAAACACCCTCCAAGTGATGGGAACATTGGCAGGGTAGGTGGTGCGGTGATGTCCCCACCATATCCCGGCTGGTCCCTGCAACTGGTGCGCGGCATATTCTGCTTTCAGTTCTTCTGTGAGCCTGAGCAAACGAAACTTCTGCTCCAGAGTATGCAGCCATTCTTCTGCCTCCAATGGTTCTGTAGCTTCCTTGAAGATTGGTGGTTTGGTATCCAGGAAATCCTTGAAAGAACTATATTGGTTCGGCTCAGGGCGTTGATGTCCCTGGGCCAAGTTCTCCCTCAGCAAAGCTTCGATGTTGCGCTGGCTTCCAAGAAATTGAGCAAAAAGTTGCTCAGCCGTCGGGGGTGGAGGAGGTGGTGGATTGCGGTTTTCTCTGGGGTCCTCATTTCCACCACTACCGCCTGCTCCACTACGAGTTGTCGTCATCTGCATATAGGATAGTAAGCGACCATTAGGCGAAGTTGCAACTTGTAGAGAACAATAAATCATACCCACTGAAATTATTCGGAAAAAAAAATTCACCAAACAATGACAGAGGTACAATGAATTTCAATCCACATCGCATCAACACATAACAAGATCACTTAACACATCATGCAAAAGATAACATAACATCCATAGCTTTGTCCATACATATGGGTCTTTCCAAGGTCTCACACACATCACATAAGTCTGCTACCCATGCTTACATTCAGCCCAACACACCAAAAGATCGGGCGTGCCAACATACGCAAAAGACCATCTAGACGCTAAGCATACGATCTAGACTACTCTCTAGCGATCTCACCAACGTCACCGTCCTCACTAGACATATCTGAAGAACTACTAGAAGAACTACTCGGCTCCGGATCCTCCTGGGGAAAGATGGGGTTCCTCTCATTTTCCCTGCGATGGATCTCCTCGTGCAAACGGTCGTTGTAGTCCTGCAGGTGATGGAGTTGCAGCTCTAGGTCTCCCACTCGCAACCTCAGCAGCCTGTTCTCCTCTGAAACACGAATGCCCTCAACACAAACTCCTCGAAGCGCCTCCTCAGTCTCCCTCATGACCGAGGCCAAGAAAGTAGTCGACCCCTGCTGAATGGCAAGCTGATGAGCAGTCTCCTGCTCCCTCTGAAGGGCCTGGTCTCTCTCTACTGTCAACTGAGCTAGCTGTGTAGTGAGGAGGTCTATCTCTGTAGTGTGCTCCTCCTGCCGGCGATGTTGTGCAGCCATCTCCTCGCTAAGAATATGATCCAGATGATCGTAGCTGCGCGATAGGCACCCATAAGTAGCCATCAGAGCAGCCATCGCACTCCCTGCTGGTCCAGCACAATGCTCCCTCTCAAGAGAGCTAGCCTCAAGTACGGTAACGCCTGGCTGACGCCACACTGCCTGGTAAGGGTCTGTCGTCGGGAAGATACTGGCGGTAGCTTGGGCAACCACCTCTGGATGGTCCTCCATGATGTCCCGGAGAACTGTGTATGCGACCCTGTTGGCTGCATCCCAGGGGGTCCTCCCCTGCAAAGCAAACACTCGACGGCACCAGACGTGATCCTGCTCATCGCGGCTGGGTACGTCCACCTCCACCGTGTACACGTGACGATCCTCTGACAACTGCACACGGTGCCAGTCGTACTACGGCTCCTGGCCCTCCTGATATCCGACCAGGTGCAGAACTCTCCAGAGGATAGTGGGCATCCCAAATTCTCCCAAAAAGTCCTCTGATCCCTCATCGGTCCATGGCCCCAGCATGTAGTTAGGCCTCTTGCCTCCCGTGGACTTGCGAGCAGTGCGCTTGGTGCGTGCCATCTGTAAGAAGTGTACCCACACATAGATTTTTATTAGTTTGAGAACAACTTTTATTAGGAAAACGGGACGGAAGATTATATGATCATGATGCATGCACGTTTCATACGTCCTCACTGCCTAACGATCTAACTGCTAGGCGGTGGCATACACGCTCACTCATAACGTTAACTAAACGTACTACACGTTCGCAAGTTAGCGTACCTGCAGAAACTCACTTCAGCCCTTCCCACAGTATGAACATCATGCACTGCGGAAATTTAAATCTAATACTCACTTAGGTGTACACCCGGTATACACGTAAGCAGTATATGCACCCATCAGAAATTATTACTCCCACAATCAATACTTTCACATATACTTGTGTGGGACAGGTATACGCGTCGGTATCATATAAGCACTTCCCTAGATTGGCGGTTGTCCAATCATGCTCTCACAACTCTCATTACCTTTAGCGTAGAGGCAATTGATCCATACATTACTATTTTGAGGAATAGCATCCATACAATTTCACCCTTGCCGTATGGACGACAGAATAAACAGAAAATAAGTATGATGCACGACCCCCGAAGTTAGTACTTAAATAGCCACCTAAGTTCCTATTGGGCATAAGGACTTGATCAATGGCACACCTAAATTTTTATAAGAAGGGTTTTTCAGCACCTACTATAGCTACAAGTTTTGACAATGAAGGAATTTTATTTGAAAATATAGTTTTTCAAATAGAATCATGAACAGTAACGCTAACCACGCTCCGATGCCAGCTGTGACAGAACCGACCAATTTATACCAGATTAAGCACCGAATCGCTGCTTGCGCAGAGACTACAAGTACTTAAGCTCGTATAAACCCGGTAGTCCGGAAATCTCGAAGGATTTCAAGTCATTCAACTTTAACCAAGATCGTAATAGATTAGCGTACATGTTCACGATCCACATTCAGTTCGCATATAGTTCAAAATACATCGGAGTTCAACAGTTATTACAAACCATAGTTTGAATTCAAAAGCGGAAGCAACATAGTTTTGGAACACAAGTCCGTAATTCACAATACGGTGCCATATGCCTGATCAGTCCACAAAAGCATCAGGGAAGATAAGGATTGACCATGCCCATGGTCTAGTCACTGCCCTCGGCGGGATACAGACAGTTCTCGCAATAGCCGAAGAAGCATTGCCCATCTGCAACAACAAGGGATAAAACCCTGAGTACGAGAAGGTACTCAGCTAGACTTACCCGTCATAAACCAGAAATAATTGACACCAAGGATTATGCAAGGCTATATCTGGGGTTGGCCACACTTACCTTTTTGCATAAAAGCATTTTATTATTAAATAATCATCATTAGAGTATTAGCAGTCACTTTTATGTAATCAGCCTGATTATCTAGATTTGCACCTGATCTAGAGCAAACACTTGACTACTTATTCAAGCAAGAGTGACTATTTCATCAATAGCCTTTCAGATTCACCAACCATAACCATCATTAATTCCATATATTACTACGGTAACACATGCTCAGTCAAGTTACTCACTAACCAGGAGCGATGGCGATTATAATCGATTCCTACCAGCTGGGGACAAAATGTCGCACACTCGCCCGACACACCCTGCCAGGTGGCCGTTGGCGACCACTTCAGGAGGTTCGAGAACCCAAATCGCGGGACGGCCATGGACCCTTCTACACCGAGGGTTATCTCAATGCCAGGTCGCTCAAACTATTAACTGCCCACGGTCATGCCAGGTCGATCAGGCCCTGCCTGCCCTCGGACCATGCCAGGTCGATCAGAATAGTTGCCCACGGTACATGTAAGGCCCTGGGTGTTAGGCGTCAACGTCTCCATCACCGGCTCGAAAAACCTTACTCGGCTTCACGGGAGGTACTCCGACCTACTCCGTTAAGTGATTGACGCGTTCAAAATGACTGAGGTGTGCCTTCGTCGGGTCCTAATCGACACAGACGGGAGACTACTAGCACACAGAACCCATGTCCTGCTGCTCCTACATCCCGCCCGGTCTCAGATTAATTATCACATGGTTATAACCCACGATAGCACGAGGCTAGTCATGATCAGTATCCACCTATATGCGGGGGACAGGAAATCACCCGACTTTTACCGGTCTAAGCAGGCTAAGCATATACGAGCCTAGACCTAAACAGGGATATCAAGATATATTGCAGGTGGACAAGGATAAGTAATAATGCATCAACGGTAGCAATCAATTCCTATAACCTAATGCAACATCCATCATCAGGTTAAATAGAAAACATTTGCAAACCGTAGGAGTTAGAATGCTCCGGGGCTTGCCTCGCTCGAAGTCGGCGGGGCGGTGATCACGGCACTCCGGCAGATCCTCCGCGTCTTCTTCCGGAATCCTCTCCTCGGGTGTCTCCTCCTGACGCTGCTCCTCCGGCGTCTCCTGGGCTTCCACTACCGATCCTGCATGATGCGGTACATGAATGAATAACATGAATGCACATGGGATGCATGGTGATGCAACATGGAGTAACCATTTAGGAGATAAGCACATGTCATCTACTGCTACTCACTTACTTAATTTAACATACTACTTACTAAGTCTTGTTGTCACCACATCAAAGTTGCTTAACGGGTTTGTTAACCTCTAGCCAGAGCTAGACTAACTCTAAACAAACCAACCTATAACAGCAACCCATCCTAGACAGCTTCACAAAAATCTATAAAAATTACTGGAGATTAACAACACTTAATCTAATCCTTTGTCCAAATTTCACCCCATTTGGACCTAGACTCTATCCCCTATAAAAAAGACAAATTCTATCATGAAAAGGTGCTTTGAACTACACCCCCTAGCACAAAGTATCAAACAACAGATTTCATAATTTTCTTCTGAACTTCTTAGCACAAGAGCAGTCAGTAAAAATTACCAAGCTCATGCTCTTCATATTTTAATTACTACAAAATAAACAAGAAAACAACATTTAATCATTTTAATTACTACTGCCAAATTATTTCACAGAGCATCCTCATTTTACATTTTTCCCAGAAACTATTCCTCAACACAAACCTAACAAAACAAGAATCACATTTTTCTGAGATAAATACAAATTACTATGCATTTAACAAGATTTTAGCCTAAATATAAATTAAATATAACTACACAGAAAATCATCACAAACTGGACATATTATATTTTTCATGCATAGACCTCAACATAACAAACCTAACAAAACTTGTTTCACCTTTTTAGCATTTATATTTAGCAAGATATGAATTAAACAAGCATTTCCACAATTTCTAGGAAACTATTTAAACAAACCCTGAAAAACATTCAAACCTAAACTGCTACGGGTACCCGAACTAGTGCACACAGACAACACCAGACTCGCTGACACGCGGGTCCCCGGGTCAAACTGACCCCACCTGTCATCCCCACCGAGACAGGGGAGGAGTTGACCACGGCGGAGCTCACCGACGGCGAACTCCCCGGCGAAACCAACCCCACCGGCGAACTCCCCTTAACCTTCCGCACCCGACGGTACCCTCGGCTGGCCCAGCGCACACGCGGATCGAGCTCGCCGACGGCGATGGCGGACACGGCGGCGCGGGCGAGCTACGCCGGCCGGCTCCGGCCACGACGGGCTCATCCGACCCTCGAGATCTACTCCGGCGACCTTCATAACCCTAGCCCAGGGCTCGGAAGCCAGGGCGCAAGCTCCGAGCACCCATGTCCACGGCGGTGCCACTCCGGCGACCTTGGCAAGCGGCGGACGACGGCGTACTCGTGCTTCCGGACCCTAATCAGGCCTAACCTGTCACCAACACTAGCTCCAGCATACCGAGGCGATTCAAGAACGCTAGCTAGGGCGGATGGTTGAGCTCGGGAAGAGGGTTGGCCACGGCGGACCGAGCGCGCCGGCCATGGCTGTCATGGCGGACGGCGGCGTTCCGCGGGCTCCTAACCCTAATCGGCTAAACCATCACCCTCTACCTCCTCCTCGGACCTCACTAACCCCTAAACGAGCGCTAGGGTGACGCGGAACCACGGGACGGAGGCCGGCCACTGGCGGACCGAGCTCGGCGGTCATGGCGGCCATGGCGGCGGCTCATCCCGAGGCTTACCTAGGGCTTCCTAGGGAACGCTAAGGACAGCACGGGGTGCGGGGGCTCACGGCGAAGCTTGGTGGTTGGATGGATGGTCGGCGCGGCGGCAGGACGGCGGCGTACGGCGGCGGCTTTCCCCTTTTCCACTCGGGCTCCGGCGAGAGGACGAGAGTGAGAGCGGGAGAGGGAAGAGGAGCGCGGCGACAGAATGGAGGGAGGAGTTCGGACAGGCGAGGCGGGGCTGGCTTTGCCGCTTGCCACGCCGCGCGCGGATGCTGGCTTGGCCGGCCGTCGAGCGCCACGCGGCGGCCGAGTCCTGGCGCGGTCGGCCACGACGCCTCGCGCGCGCGCCGGCACGGCACGGACCGGCCCGATTCAGCGGCCATCAGGCCGACTGACGGCCAGATTTCGCACGCGATTAACTCCTAATCCGCTCGGTGAAACGCTAAACCACTTGCTCCTTTACTTAGAGCTACATGTCAGCTACAACTTTGGTTACAAGATTGATCTTAGGTTCGGCCTAGATTGCTCCCAAGAAGGCTCCAAAGTTGGTTAGATGAAACTGCTCGGTCAGTTAGGGACTTAGAAATTTTTCTAAGTCCAAACTCCCTCAAATCTGCCTTGTGGGTCCAAAAACACCATGCTAAACCCATTTTCATGGGTTGGGCCTTAAACAACTTTTGTTCCACTCTAAATTCTACACACTTTTGGTTAAGGGCCCACAGCCATGCAAAGCTTCTATCAAGAAGGTCTTAGTTAGTCAAACAAAATGACTCCTAGGGCTCTATCAAGGCAACTAGGGTTAGAGACTTGGTTAGCCAACATGACCAACATAAACCTAGCTTCATTATGACTCCCCAACAAGGTTCAACTACTTAGAAGACTTAAGCACTCCACTAACACGACAAACAAGCATTCCAACAAGCAGAGCATCATATGAGCACACATGAAATGACACTTAAAAGAAAGAATGCAACATGAGATGATGATGCTTTATGCTCATGAGATGTCAAGTTATGCATTTAGGGTTGCTTAACACCTAGGGTGTTACAATGAGTCGCACAAGCGGGAGTATGAGAACTTTCGACATATGCCTGGCGAGAGCATAGAGAGTTTATTCGCTCGCTTTCAGGTCATTGTCAACAAGATGAGAGCGAACAAGGAGTTGTTGCCTTTTGACGATCATGAGAGGGCTTTGAAGCTTTTGCACACTCTTGATCGGTCTGTGTGGGACTCAAAGGTCCAGGCGATCATCGAATCGTCTAACTATGAGACCCTCACTTGCGACGAGCTCTTTAGTAAGCTCAAGTCTAGTGAGATTGACGCCATGTCGAGGGCTTCTTATGAGAATCCTTCTGGCCCGACTATGGCTTTGGTTTCTGGCTCTTCTGCTAACCCCTCTGCTGGCTTTGCACTTTCTTTACTCTTTTCTGTCACAGAGGACCAGCTTGAGTCGTTGATGGATTATGAGTTGGCAATGCTTGCCAACCGGTTCACGCGGTTCCACAACAACCGCATGAACCGTCGCCGCGGTGGAGGACGCTCAGGATGCTATGAGTGCGGCGACCCCGACCACTTCATCGCCAACTGCCCCAAGAAGAAGCATTCATCTGGGAAGGCGATCATGGGCACAAGTACGACTCCGGCAAGCGCAAGGAGAAGTACATCCCCGCGAGGCACAAGCGGAGGGGCGGCTTCGACAAGGAGTACATCAAGAAGAAGTACTTGGAGAAGGCCCAGGCTGAGCAGCGTGCATTCTTCGCCACGCTTAGCGACGTCGACGGCTCGGATGACGACTCCGCTTGCTCAAGCGATGACGAGTCCGAGAAAAAGAAGAGGATCGAGGACAAGCTGAACGGTCTCTGCTTCTTCGCCGACGACGACGGCTTCTGCACCATGGCGCTTGGTGATGAGGTCGACGGCAAGCTGGAGCACACCCCTCGGGACGACGACGACCACGACACCTCCCAGGTAAAACGGTTGGAGGACATTTGGTTGGTGGATTCCGGTTGCTCGAGGCACATGACCGAAAACGCCAAGTGGTTCTCCAGCCTTAGCCCTGTTGCCGGAATGGAGTACATAACCTTCGGTGATAATAGCAAAGGTAAGGTATTGTCTCGCGGGTCGGTGCGAGTTAATGAGCACTTTGTGTTGCGCGATGTTGCTCTTGTTTCTAACTTGCATTTTAACCTTCTTTCTGTTTCGCAACTCTTTGACGACGACTATGAGATTCGTTTTAAACCGAATCTCAGTCGTATTTTGGATCCTCAGGGCAATCTTGTGTGTTTGATTTCGCCCTTTGGAAAAGTCTTTCGTGCGAATTTCTCGGAGTCTTTTGGCACTTCTCGTTGTCTTGTGGCTGGACCTTCCTCCTCTGATCTTTGGAAGTGGCATAGGAGACTTGGACATTTGAGCTTCGACTTGCTTGCAAGGCTTAGTTCACTTGGCCTAATCCGAGGATTGCCCAAGTTGCATATGGAGAAGGATCTTGTTTGCCACTCTTGTAGACACGGGAAGATGGTTGCTGCTCCCCACCATCCAGTGACTTAGGTCATGACCAAGCGCCCTGGAGAGCTTTTGCACATGGACCTTGTTGGTCCCACTCGGGTGAGCTCGGTTGGGGGGAAGTGGTATGTGCTTGTGGTTGTTGATGACTTTTCGAGATATTCATGGGTCTTCTTTTTAGCTGAGAAGACCGAGACTTTCTCCTTTGCTCGCAATCTGATTTTGTGTCTTCAGAACGAGTTCCCTTTGAACTCGATGCGAGCAATTCGGAGTGATAATGGTTCCGAATTCAAGAATTCGGATTTTGAGAAGTTTTTAACTCTTTGGGTTTAGAGCATCAGTTTTCTTCCCCCTACACACCGCCACAAAATGGTGTTGTAGAGAGGAAGAATCGGACCCTTGTAGAGATGGCCAGGACGATGCTCGATGAGCATAGGACTCCTAGGCGATATTGGGCCGAAGCTATGAGCACTGCATGCTACATTTCCAATCGCATTTTTCTCCGAGCTTTCTTGAAAAAGACCTCTTATGATTTGCGTTTTGGAAAACTACCCAAGGTGAGTTATTTTCGAGTTTTTGGTTGCCATTGTTTTATACTCAAAAAGGGCAACTTGGACAAGTTTGAGTCTCGTTCTTCTGACGGTGTGTTTTTGGGTTATGGCACTCACACTCGAGCTTATCGTGTACTTAATCTTGACACTAACCGAGTCATGGAGACATCCGATGTCACCTTCGACGAGACCATGGTTTGTCCTTTTTCTCGCTTTGAGCGTGCAGGTGATCATGAGGTTGGCGAGCCTCTTTTTGATGATGATGAAGAAGGTGCTGAAGGGATAGATGACCCAGCACCTCCTCCACCTGCAGTGCCGCAAAGAGCGGCTTCTACGATGACTCACGGCCCCGACACCTCTTCTTCCTGGGGGCCGTGGGAGCCGCCACCCCGAGCAGTACCATTTGTACCCGGGGAGGCACCAGCTGCTGTTGAGGGGGAGGCCACTTCGGCAAGGGAGGCGCCATGACACATCTAGCGCCAGCACCCACCTCAGCAGATGATCGGCAACATTGACGAACGGGTCACTCGGTCCAGGTCACAGCAAATCTCGCACTTCGCTCATTCTGCTTTTGTTGCTAATTTTGAGCCCCGAGATGTTGGACACGCTATGACGGATCCTGATTGGGTCAATGCCATGCATGAGGAGCTTGAGAATTTTGAGCGAAATCGGGTTTGGATTCTAGTTCCACCTCCTCCTGAGTGTAAGCCTATTGGAACAAAATGGGTTTTCAAAAACAAGCAAGGAGAGGATGGCCACGTTGTTAGAAACAAGGCCAGGCTTGTAGCGAAGGGTTATAGTCAGAAGGAGGGGATAGACTATGAGGAGACGTTTGCTCCTGTAGCTCGTTTGGAGGCAATTAGGATACTCTTGGCCTTTGCTACATCCAAAGGTTTCAAACATTTTCAAATGGATGTCAAGAGTGCCTTCTTAAACGGCTACATAGAAGAAGAAGTTTATGTTGAGCAACCCCCCGGTTTTGAAAATCCTAAGTTTCCAAACCATGTTTTTAAACTTCACAAAGCCTTATATGGTTTGAAACAAGCCTCTAGAGCCTGGTATGATAGGTTGAAAACCTTTTTGCTTGCTAAGGGTTTTAAAATGGGATGTGTAGATAAAACGCTCTTTCTCCTCAAGCATGGCAAAGACACTCTCTTGGTCCAGATTTACGTGGATGATATCATTTTCGGTGGTTCTTCTCACGCTTTGGTTGCCAAGTTTGCAGATACTATGAGCAGGTAGTTTGAGATGAGCATGATGGGCGAGCTGACATTCTTTCTCGGGTTGCAAATTAAGCAATCTCGAGAGGGAACGTTTGTGCACCAGGGCAAGTACACCAAGGACTTCCTGAAGCGGTTCGATATGGGTGAGGCCAGGCCTCTTCCAACACCCATGTCGACGACGACTGCCCTGGATGCGGATGTGGATGGAGAAGCAGTGGACCAGAAGGAGTATCGCAGCATGATCGGGTCGCTCCTCTACCTGACGGCGACAGGCCCGGACATCCAGTTCGCGGTGTGTCTGTGTGCGCGCTTTCAGGCGTCACCGCGCACCTCTCACCGTCAGGCGGTGAAGCGGATTTTCAGGTACCTTCGTTTCACGCCTGAGTTCGGGATTTGGTATTCTGCTTCCTCCACCGTCTCTCTTTGCGGTTATTCGGATGCCGATTTTGCTGGTTGCCGTATTGAGCGCAAGTCCACTTCTGGGACTTGCCAATTTATTGGTTCTTGTCTTGTTTCGTGGTCTTCTCGCAAGCAGTCTAGTGTCGCTCAGTCCACTACAGAGGCTGAATATGTTGCTGCGGCTAGCTGCTGTTCCCAGTTGCTTTGGATGATGGCCACTTTGCGTGATTTTGGTCTGAGCTTTTCTTGCGTGCCTTTGCTTTGTGACAGCACAAGTGCCATTAGCGTTGCTAAGAACCCCATGCTTCACTCGAAGACCAAACACATTGATGTGCGCTTTCATTTTCTGCGAGACCACCAGGAGAAGGGTGATATCGACCTTCGCCATGTCGATACTCATCATCAATTGGCTGATATTTTCACCAAGCCTTTAGACGAATCAACCTTTAATCGGTTGAGGGGTGAGCTTGGTGTGTGTTTCCCCTTTTAGATGGGGGAAACATCTTGGATCTTGTATATTTGACTGACTCTTTTGTCTTTCTTTTCTTTTGCATTTCAGCATACGCATTCACATTGTAAGCTTCATGTTTATAATCACTAGAATGTAACTATGCTCTATGTAGTATGCTCTGATGCTTATATTGATGCTTGTAGCTTATGCTCCTTCTGATCACTAGTACATGTTGTGAGCTGAGCTATTTTGAAATGGTGAATTTACTTAATAACTAACAATCTGAAAATGTTCACCATTGAGATATGCAACTAGCATGTGTAGGATATGTTGAGTTCACTCGTGCTTTTCATATATGCTAGGTTGCTATGTCTCTAGTTATGAGTCATTCACTTGCTTGGTCTGTTCATATCATGTTTAAAATTTGAACCAAGTTTTAGTGAATTGAAAAGATCGAGATGGGATTGCTTGTCAACACCTCACGGTATCGAGACTGTTTCTCATTGCACTTTGAGTTAAACTTGAGCCGTGTAGTGTATGACCGAAACCGTTGCTTTAAGCTTCCGATTGCATATGCATAGGCTTCGCTCGGTTGAAAAGTTAGTCAATGACAAGCTTTCAACCTCTCGCAATCACATGCTAATAATTGACCTTGTGTAATTTCACCGCTGCAACTCCAATCTAAAGTTGAATTCACAAGTGTATGTTTCATTCTTAAGCATGATGATTGAACTTTGCTAGGGGTAGTTCACCTTGTATACATGTTTAGCACTTGCTCAGACTCCTGTTTATACATTGCTAGTGCTATTTTGATGGTGAATACATTTTGACTCAAAACTGCTCATTTCTGCTCATATGTTCATATTTCATATCTGGTGATCAGTTTGAGCCTTTGCTGAGCTTGTATGCTGTTTATGAG
The DNA here is from genome assembly GCA_009763385.1 of Coix lacryma-jobi var. lacryma-jobi. NCBI lineage: Eukaryota > Viridiplantae > Streptophyta > Magnoliopsida > Poales > Poaceae > Coix > Coix lacryma-jobi. The sequence continues at coordinate 79,539,931 of CM019826.1, read as the reverse complement.
TCATTAGAGTTATATTGTTTAGAGCATTTTTGCATTCTCCTGAATATATTCCTGAAGCTGCTAACTTGCATTTTGACTCATATGCATGATGGAAGGGGGAGAACCTCCCTAGATAGCACTTTTGTTGGTGCCCTTTCTGATGAGGAGAGTCTTTTACTTGATTAGTACATTTTCAACTAAGGGGGAGAATTTGCAAATCATTTGTGCTTCCCGAGTGTTCATTTGAAGGGGAGTTTCCAGGGGGAGAATTTCCAATCTTTGTGCTCTTCTCATGTTGAACCTAAGGGGGATTTTCCTAGTAGCTTGCACTTGTCGAGGGGGAGTTTGCTAGTTGTGTTGAGCCTTTGCCTCTATCTTGAGGGACTAGCATTTTGCTTCGATTTTCCAATTGGTATTTGCTAGCGGTGTTGAGCCTGTTTTACCTCTTCTTGAGGGCTAGCTTTGCTTTGCTTGGTTGCATCGAGCCGTTGCCCATGTCTTTGGGGACCAAGTTCTTTCGCTCTTTCCACTTGACCTTCTTCGGCTTTGCTATGCTTTTGGGTCATTTGGTTGAGTTTTCTCCTTCTCCTTCCTCCTTCTACCTTATTCTTCTTTTCATTATGTTTTGTGTGAGTAGTTGACAATGCACTCATCAAGGGGGAGATTGCGGATACATGGGTGTATGCCGGGTCTCTGAGTGATGAGTGATTGTCAACTGGGATGATGCGCATGTTCTTTGGCTTGTGTTGTGCAGGTGTCGAGCACGGATACAGTGATCGACGGCGAGGTGAAGGTCAAGTTGAGACGTGTCGTGCCGATGGACCGGGTGCGGTGAAGGATGGGCATGCTGTGCGGCGGACGTGCCATGCCGAGGTACCGAGCGGTGAAGGGCGGACGTGAGGCTTGGACTGAGGGACCAGAGGCCCGAGGATCAGCTGTGGTGGCGGGCCGCCTGTGACGACGACAAGTGAAGAAGTGCGGTCATGTGTTGCCTGAGTCGTGGACTCAGGGACACGTGTCGGTGGACGGGGTGCACGGGCTGTGCATCCCCTCTATGACGTCGGTTTGGTGGTAGAGCCAGGGAAAAACCATCGGATGGACGGTTTCCAGGTTTGGGCCTCAAAACCTGGGCATGGACGGTTTCCGAGTTTGGCCACAAAACTCGGGCTGATGGTTTCCGAGTTTGGCCACAAAACTTGGGCTGAGGGTTTCTGAGTTTGGCCACAAAACTCGGGCTGAGGACGGTTTCCAGGTTTGGGCCTCAAAACCTGGGCGCTGAGGGTTTGCTGAGTTTGGCCTCAAAACTCAGAAGCTGGTGGGCTGGTTTCCCGGTTTGGGCCTCAAAACCGGGGGTTGGCTGGAAAAGGCTGGTTTCCCGGTTTGGGCCACAAAACCGGGGGTGCAGAGCGAGGGCGGCACGTGGCGGCGATTTGGAGGTTGCGTCAAGGCAACACTTCGGTTTGTGCGGGCGTGGCCGTCGGATACACCTACCACCGAGTGGGTCCAGAATAACCCTAGGGTTTAGCTAGTTCGCTCTGTAATTGGAATAGAGAGGAGTAGAGTAGGAAATAGACTTAGGCTAGTAGTAGGATAAGTAGTCGGGAGACTCCCTCCTCCCATTTATCTCAGTCATTTGCTCTTTCGCACTTAGGGTTTCCTGCTCTCCCATCCCCTGCTGTAGCTAGCTGAGATCCGCAGAGAGACTTGCCTCTGTGTACTGTTGATTCTGAGGAAGTGAGGCCGTAACCTCACTGTTGTAGCGTGAGTTTGCGCTACAGTTGCAATTCGTGGTTGTGATTCGTGTTTTATTCGTGTTCTTCGCGGAATCCTTTTCTCCACGTTTTTCCCGTCGCTTGATCTCTTTGCTCGGTTCATCTTTTGCAAATCTGTTTGAACCAAGTTGTTCTAGGTCGTGAGGCACTTCTTTCCACTGAAGGAATTTACCTCTAACCTCACGGTCTAGGAGATCGATCGATTTCGGTTTCGGGTCAAGCTTTCCTCCTTTCCCTCGAATTTCTTCGATTCATCGATTTGGAAGATAGGTTCGAGCCATGATCTCTTAGAGATAGCTCACTATCTTCCTTGTGACTCCTCTCACCAAGTTTTATCCCTAGAGGATTCGTTTTGGGTGAGATCGAGTTGAATCGGTGGACGAACAACAGGATTTCGGGGTGACCGGAGGCTGGGTCGTGCTGACCGGACGCACCAGACCAAAGTCCGGTCGTTGAGCTCCCAGCGCGTTTTCTCTATGACTTGACCGGACGCTGGGACTCGAGAGTGACTAGACGCACCCCTGGTACTGTTCACTGTTTTGTCTCTCTCTGACCGGACGCTCTGCTTGTGACCGGACGCACTGCTTCACAGAGTCCGGTCCAATACAGTAAGGGTCCAAAATCATTTTGGCTTGACCGGACGCGTCCGGTGGTGCCTGACCGGACGCAGGCAGAGTCCGGTCAAAGCTGTTCTACGCGTTTTCGTCCGCGGTTTGTTCAACCGACTTCCTATTTGAGATCCGCTTGTTGCATTGGATTCCTAACTTCGTGCTCTTCAGAAATCGGACTTCTCGTTTTACAAAATAGCCTAAATCCCGCTCGCGTTGCTCGGGGGAGGTTGAGGTTACCCAAAACCCATCCTGTCACTACTTGACTTGCGTGAACTTGGGTGAGGAAGTTTTTGTGGTGCCTCGCTGTGATCCTAGGGATCATCCACCCTCTTCCAAGGGTCGTGGGCATCACGTTTTCGATAATAGCTCTTGGGGGTTGATTTTGGGACATTTGGCCATAGTTTCGAGAGAAATTTTATTGGCTCCCATTCACCCCCCCCCCCTCTCGTTGCCTTGCTTTTGCATTCTCGATCCTTCAGAAACTGACCGAAAAACGCTTCCGGCGTCATTGGTGCCTGAGGTGGTGGTGGCAGATTCTCCTCCTGTCCAGACCCCTGTCCACGTTGGCTGCGAGTGTGTGCCGGCATCTGCATATCCCATTAATAAGCAGTCATTAGGTGATGTCACATTGATCATGAATAAATACTGCGCTGTACATAATTTAAAATTTAGCACATGACCAAGTATAATTATTCATTTCCATACAACATCATAGAATAATTGCTCGAAATTAGACATGCAAACGATGGAATTTCCATAAAAAGGTGCCAGATCGAAGTCTGGACTTTGTCCAAAAGCCATACATACCACCATACAACTTAAACATAAAACCAACTCATGTCTGGGGGTTACATCATCAGCGAGCATGCTCAAGCTATACAAAAGAAAACGACTCCTAACAAAACTAACGCTCAGGCGTCTCCAGCAGCGGATGCGGCGTCCTCCTCATCTGCGTCCATCATCGGCTCGTCGGCGTGGTCCTCGTCGTCCGAAGAAGGCTCTGGGCCAAGCACTACCCCGTCCTGGGCTCCTGGGCCTCATCTGCAGGGGTCTCGTCTGCTGCTTGGGCGGCGGCCTCCTGTGCTGCGTGATGCATCTAATGAACTACCTCATGGAGCTGATCGATGTAGGCCTGCTGGTGATGTATCTGCTGTATCAGATGATGGGCGCCTTCTCTAAGCTGATCAAGCATTGTGCGGGCTTCGTCCCGCTATAAGGATGCCGTCAGGTACATCTGCTCGGCGAGGGTCCTGGCGGTGGTCTCTGCACCTGCGGTGGCACGTGCATCGTCATGCTCGAGAGTGATCCGGTGGATCTTGTCCTGTAGAAGGGCTACCTCTGCATCAAACTCTTCCTGCAGCTTCCTCTTGCTCTGGTAGGTGGCGGTGAGGGTAAAGGACACGCTCTCCAGGCTGCGCTCCAGACTCTCACACACACCCACCAAAGCTCCGGTGGCGCTCATCGCGGACGTCTCACAGTAGAACTTTTCTTCTGCACTTCCTGTCAGAACCGACTCCAAGGTCTGCTTCCAGCGCAATGGAAAAGGTGATCCACGAGGGAACACTCCTGCCATAGCACTAGCTAGGTCGGCAGGGAAGCGGGCGATGATATCCTTCAGCACTAGATATGCTGCCCTATTAGCTCCATCCTTGGCACAACTACCCCTAGTGATCTCGGTCCATCCTGTCCAGTGAGGCTTGGCAGGCAAGGCTTTGACCTTGTTCTGCACCATGACCAACGAATCCTATCCATAGATCTCCTTCTGCCAAGAGTACTTGGGCTCCTGTCCCTCCTCGTAGCCCATGGCCTGCAGAATCCTCCATAGGATGGTCGGCAACCCAATGTAGGACAAGAACGTTTTCCGAGTCAGCTTGGTGGCCAAGCGGTGACGCGGAACTCCTCTTCCTCCGGTGGCCTTGCGAGCGGTCAGCTTAGTCCGGGCCATCTGTAGAAACAAAAGGGTTTCGAACTCTCATGAGACGGATATTAAGTTGGCAAATTTTATAGAAAAGAGACAACTTTTAATTAAGGGGAGGTAATGTAAATGCAAGAATATAAACATGATGCATGATCGTACTTACGTTCTCACTCACTAACATGACTCGTAAGTCCTAACGTTCTAGTCGGTGGCAAGAACGATCTCTCATGCGTTATCTACACGTTCTACTCGATCGCATAGTTAGTGTACGTGCAGAAGATTCATTTCAGCCCAAAGCAATCCCAATGGTAAAACAACTGAGTATTGGCTAATATGCGCAAAATACATAGAAGCCAACACTAAACACCATGCACCAATAAAGAAAACACCCTCAAAACAATGATACCCTCGTATGTGTCTGCGTGGAGCTCGCACATACTTGGTATAAGAACTCTCACCTAGAACGACGATTAGACGGTCATGTTGTCATACCTCACAAAAATCATTTTATGCATGTTTTCGCGATCGACGCATTCTCTTTTTCCCAAGAATGGACAAGCAAATAAAGATCCAGCATGAAGCAAAACCCTGAACCCTGTTAGCAGTTAAGCCACCTGATTCCTAGTATAGGCTTAAGGACGAGACTAGACACACTTAGTATTTAAAAAAAATAGTTTTGAAAATAGTTTTAAAATACCCGTTTTAGTTCGAAAATAGCTCCGGTTGGACGCAATAACTTGAACCATGCTTTGATACCAGCTGTCGCGGAACCGTCCTGATTATAAGGACTCAAGTACCGCCTTAGTCAATTACGTCTGACATCGACCCGCACTTGAAGCCATATAACCCCGGTAGTCCGGAAATCTCGAAGGATTTCAACATCGTACAACATACAGGATCGCATCGTTCAAGTATTACATTCGAAAGGAGACAACATAGTTAAACGAAACCGAATTTAAACATCAGAGTGCGACATTAAAACAGAGTTATTACAATACTGAGTTTCAAAGTGCGGAAGCTTAAATAAGTTTTGAAATACGACCACCAAACATGTGGTCCAAATAAAATATTGTTTTGATAACTTCAACTCAACACAACTCACTCCTCCTTTTTCAAGTAACGTGCCACTAGTAGTCTCAATCCAGCAAAAGAAAAGGGGAAGCTTCTGGACGACCCCGCCCTAGGCCTACTCCTCATCACCTTCCACCGGGTAGAGGCAGTGCTTACAATAGCCATAGTAAACCTGGCCATCTGCAACAACGGGATAAACCCTGAGTACGGAAATGTACTCAGCTAGACTTACCCGTCCAACTGAAAATAAAGACACCAAGGATATGCAAGGCCTTTTTGGTGGAGCTGGGATCTTTAGTTGCGAAAAGCTCAAGATTAAGATAAGGAGTATTGATAACATTGATGAGTTGTCCATTTTTAGACCTATTTCTTACTCTAGGTTTGCCCTGAACTATTACACACACTTGAGTCTAACAAACTATATAAACTATATCCAGTGACTCATCCACGTTTTAGTTGAACCTTTTTAAACATACATGGAGTTGTATCGTGGTGAAGCTCGCCATAGTTTCCCACTAACCGGGGGAGACGGCGACTCGAATCGAATTCCAAACTAGCTGGTGAAAGACCTTTAATAGCAACCCACACTTTCCCCGTCGCGTCCATGCATTGGGTAACCGCTCGATGCTTGTTCACGGGGGTAATCGTCGCGGTTCAAGCACAGACCGCCCAATTGGAACCTGGCGATGGCCTCTCGCGGCAGATCGCATTTCCATACTAGAGGGCGCGACTCGGGTTGATTCTGGCCCGAACAGCTTCTAATCGGCTTCGGGGTCGATGATTACAGCACCGACATATCCCTAAGTAAAAGGGCGCGTTCAAAAATGAACGAGGGCCAACATCGATACAAAACCTACACGATCCAACGGACGGACTGCCCAAGTTCTAACTTGGTGCCTTGCCTTCCAATTGACCGTATTCATTACTACTCTCAGGTTCTTTTCCACGATAGCAAATATAGCCAACACCGTGATCCGGTAACTACCCATCAGGGTATACGGAAACATCCTCAACTACTACTTTTTATAAGCAGGCTAAGGCAATCTACATTATAAATAAATAAAGGATAACAAGGTAGATATTAATCAATAATCAGGGGATGGTAATGCAGCAAGTAAGATTCAATCAACTCCTATACCTAATGCATCACAATATCAAATACTCAAGTAAATTAATTATAAAAATTGGGAGGCTTAAGGATGCTCCGGGGCTTGCCTTGAGTGAAGACCGAGGCCTCGTGGGAGGGGCACTCGGGCAAGTTAGTTTCCTGTCCGGGGTCGACCTCCTCGGCTTGATGCAGTTCCGGGATCTCTCTGTCTCGGCGTGCTCTTGCTTCCTGCTCCGGGGCGGGCTCCGAGACTGTCGATCCTATTTGCAATGTGGTAAATAATTAAATAATGCAAGATGCGAGATGTTGGTATGAAAAGTATTATTTCTTGCAAACCACCAAAACCACTGTTGAACCACTTTGACATTGAGGTAAATACTTATTTACCTCACAAAACAAAAATTGTTAATTCAATTATTTCTTTTATTAATTTTCAAAAGAACTCAGGTTTGAACTGCAAGTGCATTATTCTTAACTCAGAAAAATCCACAAAAAATTTCAGAAAGCAACTAACACCAACTGAATCTCACTGAACACAAGTTTCAGCAAGAATAAAATACAGAACAGCGGCTACAAAAAGATGAAATACACTGCTCAAAAAGTGTTTTGAACTAACTTTTCACACAAAAAGGGTCAAACAATAGATTTTATATTTTTCCAGATTCTACTCCACCTTTCATATTTATCAAGAAAGTTCCATGAAACACAAACATATATTACTTCCTACATGAATTTCCAAAGAAAAACACAGAAAGTACATTTGTATAGTAACTTCACATTTTTCCATACAATAACCTAGCTTAACATTTTTTCTTAGCTTGACCATCACATACAGAGACTGCACAAATTTTCTCATATTTTATTTTGACATCTAAAACAACACCTTAACACTTATTCAAGAAAATAATCAAAGAGAACTTTAGACCATAACAGACAATTTTTCTACAAACAGTGCCTCATACATTTTTCACAGATACATATCATGATAAGAAACCTACCAAAATTGACCACGAATAACTTGACCAGAAAACATATATAATCATTTATTCTCAACAAAAGCATATAAACTAAAATAATAAAAATAGTAATAAAAACTTTCACCAAAAATACTTTCATATTTTTCCATGATAGATCTACTCATGAGCAAGCTACCAAAACTGAAAGCACTTCATTTGGACTTTTAAATCGAGCTACACAAAAACAACAAGTCTTTTGGAAGTCAAAAACAAAAAGGAAAAACACATTTGAATCTCCGGCCGGCTTCGTGGACTTGGCTCATAGACCGCGTGAGACTGACGCAGGGGACCCGCTGGTCAATGCACCACTGGTCAGTGAGAGCGGAGCAGGGGAGAGGGTTGACCGCGGTTGCTCGCGAACGCGAGGTCGCCGGCGGTGGGACCAGGCTCATCGTGCTTCCCCTTGACGAGATGGACCGAGAGTGGTGGGGTTTGGCTAGCGCATGGCCGGAGCTCGCCGGCGGCGAGCGGTGGCAGACGGCGGCGGCGGTGACGCGCGGCTACGCCATTTCCTGCGGTCGCCGGCCAAATCAAAGTGTGCATCGTGCTCTGTGAACCCTAGGGAGTGTGACTAGGTGGTTGGTTAAGCTCGGGAAGCACCGGAGGGGCTTGACCCCGAGAGCAGCCATGGCGGACAGTGGCGGCGCTCGGTCGGGGAAGAATAGGGGCTAGAGGGTGGTAGCGTTGAGGTGGGAAGGTGTTCTCACCCTGCCTTGACGTGAAGGGGCTCGACGGAGAAGAAGGGGCTCGGCGGAGGTTCGGTTGATGTGGAACGACGACGCGGGCTCCGCGGTGGCGAACAGTGGTCGTCGGAGGCACGGCGTGTTCCGGTGTCGGGGGTGGTCGTCCGGTGGTGGGAGCGTGTGCACCGCATGTGCGACGGTGAGGCGGAGCGGTGTGCGGAGGGAATCGGAGGGAGGTGCTCCGGCGAGGCTGGACGGTCAAGGGGGTTTTGCGTGGTGGTCTTGCGGGCTTGGTGCTCACCGCGAGCGTTCGCGAGAGAGAGAGAGGGAGAGCGGGAGCGGCGGTGTGCAAAGTGGTGAGTGAGGGAGCGGTGAGGGAGTGGCGCGTGGTTTTGGCCGTGGCTCGGCCGGCCGGTGGTCATGGCGGGGCCACAGCCGGCGGGCGGCGCGCGCCGGGCAGCAGGGCTCGGCAGGCGGGGCGAGCGGCGACTGGCGAGCAGAGATCGTGGTCATCGAGCGAGGCAAAGATCACGCGGCGATTGGGCGAGCGGGATCAGGCGCAGTCAATCCCGGCCACGTGGCGCGGGACGCCGGCGTACGGTGCGGCGTCGGTCGCGCGCGGCGCGGCGCGTGCGAGTGCACGGGCGGGGAGCGGCGCGGCGCGACGCGAGCGGGCTGGCGTGGGCTGGGCCGAAAGGACGGATAGGCCGAAAGTGAAGCGCCAGAAAAAAAAATGTTTGCCCTTTTCTTTTTCCAAAAATTTTCTAAACTTTGACCATTCAAAACAGTTTCAAAAACTCCAAACTAGGTTTTGACCCAAAAATAAAGTTGCTCAAAATAATTTTCTCTACAACTTTCCTATAGAACATTTTTATTGAAAAGCAATTTTACATCCTCCACAGAAATAAAGCCAATTTTGAGACATAAATCATTTTGTTTGCCTCATTTTTATTTTGCTATACAACTTTTTGAACTAGGTCAAAATGTTAACATGAAAAGCATTATACTCAATGTTCTTTATTTTATAAAATTATTTGCCAAGTCAGAAATCCACTTAACCATCAAGTCCATAGAAATCCAAAATCTAATAAATAAACAAACAAAAGCACTCTCATGCACATGAAAATGCCATGCATGCTTATGCATTTTAGTAGCTAATTGTAGTTCCTAATGCAGTGCTTTGACACTAGGGTGTCACCAAGATCATGTTGCAAACCTATATACCAAGAAATGAGACCGTGGTTGCCTTGATTAGAGACAATAAGAAATTCGAGTACTTCACTCCCAATGATGTACTTGGAAGAATATTGACCTTTGACATGCAAAGAGAAGAGGCAAATGAGAGAAGAAGCTAGGGAGCTGCAAGCCAAGTTAGAAGGCTTGAAAGTGAAGGATGTTGCTCTTAAAGCCAATAAATCAAGCAAGCAACAGCTGCTAGCAAGAGAAAGGGCAGCAAGCAAGCATCAACTAGCAAGTCAAGGTGGAAGAAGAAGAAAAGCTACCACATCAAGTGAGTTTGAAAGCAATGATGATCAAGTGACAACATAGAAGACATGGCTCTTTTCATGAGAAGATATGGCAAAGGATCAAGGACCAAGGCTACAGGGTTGTGAGAAGGAAGTTTCAATACAAGAAGAAGAGAATGTGCTATAATTGTGGTAGCACCGAGCATTTTGTGGCAGATTATCCTGATGACAAACAGGAAATAAATACTCCAAGAACAAGAAAGAGAACAAGAATGAGTACAAGAGGACCATGAGGTACATGGGAGAAGCTCACATCGGTCATGAGTGGGATTCTACAAAGGAGACTTCAAGTGAACATGATGCAAAGATGGCAACCATGGCGGTCCACACCTCATCTACACCAAGGCTCTTCAACAACTTGACCGATGATGAAGAACATGGGTGCAGCCCTCACATTTGTCTTATGGCAAATGGTGAGAAGGTAAAACAAAATTCCAAGTCCAAACCAATTTCTCCACTTGATATATCTAGTAGTGATCTTAGTGACTCCTCTAGTGATGATGTCTCTAGTGATGAAGAAATAAACAACATAACCAAGAATTTAGATAGAAAAACTAAGCTATTTATTTCTCAACTAATGGATGATTTAGAGGCAACAGAAGCTGAATTAAAGAAGAGATAAAAGACTTCAATCAAGCAAGAAAATCTCTACATAGCTAGTGATAAATCTCTTGCATTGGCAAGAAGGAGGTGAACCCTTGCACGAGGCCTTGGCCAAAGCCAAGATGTCCATGCTCTCCTAAAGAAGGATTACGTTGCTCTCCAACAAAAATATTGTCAGTTGGAGGACAAGCACACCGAGCTTGGAGAGCAATTTAGTCTTCTTTGGGAGAGCAACTCACATCCTCCCAAGGCAAGTGATGCCTCTAACCCATCCACTAGTCAAGGTTGTGGAAAATGTTATAATCTGTATTTTAATGCTTATCCACTAACCTTGCCAATATGGAAGCAATGAAAAAGGAGATCACTAGGCTCAATACTTTGATTGGAGACAAATGTGCACATGAGAAGAAATCAGCTAGTGGCAAAGAGAATCAGCTCAAGAGATCACAATACAAGAATGGGAGGCAATCCTTTCATCGAGGATGGAGTTGGGCACACTAAAGGAGGTAAAACCAATGGAAGAAAGATTTTGAATGGTTATGAAGTGGTTCAGTTCATCAGCAGTGGGACTATAGGTACAGAGAGGCCTGCACAGATGGTGCCACAAAGCCTGCCTAGAGCAGCACTTCCCCGTAAGGGCAGCAGTGCCGTTGTGAAGGCGGCAGTGCCGCCCCCCACAGAAAAGGGAAGGCCACCTATGGTTTCAATGCTCATGACAAGCCCAAGAAGCAAGTCTACATTGTGAAAAAATGAGGTGCAGGAAACGAAGAAATCAATTTGGGTCACCTGAAATAAGTATGCTTATCAACAGATGGCCCAAGCACATCGGCATAGTTTGAGTTCTTGTTTCATATTGAAGAACAACAGCAGAGGAGAAGTGTATGCCAAATATGTGCTCAACGCGAAAGGGGCGCAGTGCTCTACTGAAAGACAGCAGGGCGGCAGTGCTGCCCCTACTGAACCAGCAGCAACATCTTCCAGTTCTGCACCAACATTCGAAGGGCGAAATCTAGAGCCTATATTTGAACAAGAAGAAGATGCAGGTCCAGAAGAAGAACAAGATGCCATTGAACATCCAAGACTATGTCAAACTATACAAAGGGATCATCCCGTTGACAACATCCTTGGGAGTATTCAAAAGGGGGTAACCACTCGTTCACATTTAGCAAACTTTTGCCAATTTCACTAGTTTGTTTCCTCTTTGGAACCTCTCAAGGTAGATGAAGAACTTGGAGACCCGGATTGGGTAGTGGCCATGCAAGAAGAGCTCAACAACTTGAAGAAATCAAGTATGGACCTTAGTGGAAAGACCCAACACAAATGTGATTGGCACCAAGTGGGTCTTCCATAACAAGCAAGATGAAAATGGCATGGTAACAAGGAACAAGCAAGATTGGTGGCTCAAGGTTTCACATAATTAGAGGGGGCGGACTTTGAAGAAACAAATGCACTAGTAGCAATACTTGAAGCAATTCGAATGCTTTAGCCTTTGTTGCCCATCATGACTTCAAGTTAAATCAAATGGATGTCAAGAGTGCATTCCTCAATGGCCTAAACAAGAGTTGGTATATGTGGAGCAGCCACTGGGTTTTGAAGATCCCAAGTTCCCTAACCATGTCTAAAAACTCCAAAAGGTGCTCTATGGGCTTAAGCAAGCACCAAGAGCATGGTATAATGCCATAAGGAATTCTTGCTTAAACAAGGCTTTGAAATAGGCAAAGCTGATCCTACTCTTTTCACACATAAAGTTGGAAATGATTTATTGTGTGCCAAATATTTGTCGATGACATAATATGGGTAGTACTAACATTATGTATGTGAAGAGTTTAGTAGGATTATGACCAAGAGATTCGAGATGTCCATGATGGGTGAGCTGAAGTTCTTCCTTGGTTTTCAAATCAAGAAAATGAAGGAAGGAACCTTTCTATGTCAATCCAAGTACACCCATGATATGCTAAAGAAGTTTGACATGGTGAATGCAAAGCCAATCAAAACTCCCATGCCAACTATTGGGCATCTTGATCTTAATGGAGAAGGCAAAGCCGTGGACATAAGGGTATACCGCTCCATGATTTGCTCACTTCTTATTTATGTGCATCTAGGCCGGATATTATGCTTAGTGTGTGCATGTGTGCTAGATTTCAGCTAACACGAAAGAGTGTCACCTAGTGGTCGTTAAGAGAATCTTCAGATATCTAGTTCACACTCCTAACCATGGCTTATGGTACCCTAAGGGTTCCAAGTTCGATCTACTTGGGTATTCGGATTCCGATTACACCGGTTGTAAAGTAGACCGAAAAAAGCACTTCGGAACAGTCAATTCCTTGGACGGTCCCTAGTGTCTTGGAGCTCTAAAAAGCAAAATTGTGTAGCCCTATCTACAGCCGAGGCCGAGTATGTTGTAGCCGGTGCATGTTGTGCGCAACTACTTTGGATGAAACAAACCCTATGTGATAACCCTCGTAACGAACCTATCGTACCTATCATTGAACCTTCCTCAGCTATAAAACTAGCCCCAGGCCTGCCTCTAGATTCATTGCAACCTCTCCCAGAAAACTAGCAGCAACGGAGCTCTCCTCCCACCAGCACTAATGGCCTCCTATCCAAGGATCGACCTCAACGAACCCGCTGACTACTCGATGGCTCTTGTTGTCACCGCATCCAAGGACCTCGCCGTGACATCATCCAAGGAGATCGCTCTTGCCGACTCGCCTACACCCGTTGATACGATCCCGCCTGAAGGAACCTCGTCGCATCGTCAGCAAGCTTTCTACGCCCAAGTGGTGCCGGCGAGAAGACTTCCAACTTTCTCCGTCACCAAATAGATCCCGCTCCTTCCTCCTAGGCCCAACGAGACAATCGTCGGGCTGAAGACGAACAAGCTTGGAGAACCCACTGTCGTAAGATACACATCTGAAAATCCGCGCCCGTGGTTTGAGGGAGTTCGTGGTCACCCTGAGCAGATCAAGGTCACTCCACCAGTAACCAGGGCACCCACCACTCCTAATGTCGCGGCTAAACGCAAGAGGACTACCCAGTTAGATCTTCTCGGGTATAGAATTGAAGATCTTGAGAGAGATAATTTAGAGCTCAAGCAGAGATACGCCCTCGCTAGCCAAGCTACGAAAAAGATGGCCGATACGATGCACAAATTGTAACTAAACACATTAGCTTGAAGGATAAGTCGTCAGTGTAGCCTCTACAATAACAAATCTGCTCGAGGAGAGAAGCAAGAATAGTCCATCGATAGTTTGATAAGCACTCGTTTTTGCAGAATCTTGTGTTTAAGGCTAGTTTCGTTATGAGTTTTGTTTAGTTAATTCAGTGTGTAATAAAAGTGCCTTAAATATCAATAAAGTTTTAGTTATCTTTTATTGTTATTTTGGATATATGTCTTGTCTGCACATGTTGTGATTAGCAGAAAACAGAAAATAAGTGTGGGGGAAAAGACGACGACAGAATTACCGAAGAATGATCGCGAAAACTGCATGGAACAGAAGACAACGTTACCAAGATCACGCACCACGAAGTGGGCCGCGATTGGGTCCTAAGCCCAACCGACCGGTTGGTGGACCCCACTGGTCGGTCAGGGGTTGCCCCCCTTGCCTCCTCCTCCTCCTTCGTCCACAGATCGGTACGCAACCCGACATTCTATTTTCTGATGTTTAAACTTCTGTTCAAATTAAAATCATATTCTTGCAATTTATGAACTTTAAAGAAAGATTAATTCGACATGTTCATAGTATAAAATCCCATAAACATCCTTTCTGAAAAGACCTGTTCTGATATTTAAAGAAACTCATACTATCTAGAGTGTTGTGGAATATGATAGAAGAATAATGAGAACTCAATTCTTAAAGTATGAGCATTGGAGAATTTTACTTGCAAGGTTAAAAAGAGATTAGCAACACTTCTCCTTTGTAGTAAATAAGTTACCTGCCAAAGACATCAATCAATTATTGTTTACTTCAATACTGAGTTCTTTGTTGAGAAATTTATTATGCTCTGAAGATCGAGATCCTTACAAATAAAAGAAAGATTTACTCTTCCGAAGTAGTATTGTATTAGAGGCATGGGCTATGCAAAGTAATGAAATATGAGGAAAGAAAAATGGACAAGTGTCCGACATACCTCAGAAAAAATATAAAAAAATATATATATAGAAAAAGAAAAAATTACTATGATAAAATATGATAAAGAGAAAAAGAAGATAGCCCATGGTCCCTCTAATTAAAATATGCCAGTAAGAGTGACAAAGTTTAAAAATATCAAAAGTCTTGATCTAAGAGTATAGTATTTTTCTCCTTTAACTTAGTACATAAAACTGCTTCACATAAATAAAAATGCTTTGGCAAGGAATTGATGTGCTACAAAAGGAGAAGGAAAGCTATGACTTGTTTCAAAATTCCAAAACTCCAATGTCTTATGCTAAAAGAAAAGGGTGATCTGTTTCAACTGTTCTATTTCCCAACTTCTCAAGGTTTTATGGTAAAACACAGAAAAGTTTAATGTTTGATATCTTATGATCCAACCTTTTTCGAGGACGAGTAAAAGTCTAAGTGTGGAGGAGCTTGTTGACACTAATTAACTCTTATTATTAAAGGTCAATTAAGCATGAAAATGGATGGATATGTAAACGCCACCTTAGTATAGGGATTAAAACTAATGAATTCCACGAGTTTTGGTGAATTGTGAATCCGCAGGGACCAAACCAAGAAACAGCCCTCAATTCCTTCCATTAGAAGGAAACCGATGGGAGATAACGCATTCGCCGAGTCAGGAACCTTCCAGAAGACTCTAGAGATCATGTAGAGACACCATGAGGAGGGGCACCCCGGTTCACTTCCAGGTGGGACCGGTCGGTCTCCCCCTGGCGCCTCTGGCTTCCATCTTCTGCAAGCTACTTCCACCGCCTTTGAGGATCAATCTCAGCCCTACGTGAAGTCGGTTTGATCTAACGGTCGCGGTTGATCCCTCAGGGCTATATAAACAGACCCCTAGGCCCCAGGTCAGACAGAAGGTCCCTCTTCAGAAGACTATGCTTCAACTAGAACCCTAGAAGAGACTTCAGGAGTTAGCTTTCAAGTAGAAGACTAGATACCCCTCTAGTAGGATTAGAACCTAGTCTTATTTAGAACTAGAAGAGAGAGAGAGAGGAAGAGATCAAGAGGAAGCTCCGGCCTGTCGGATCAACTTCTTCATCTTGTACCTGTGGATTCAAGTTCTTCATCGACTTGCTTCATCGATTGTTTCGGTAATCAACATCTATATTTAAGTTTGAGCTATTGTTCTTATTGTTCTTAAGGTTTATGACTCTCTTTGAGTACTTTAATTCTAGTCGCTCTAGAGTTAGAGTAGTTGGATAGTATAAGCGTGGTGCTTAGGCTGGATAACTCATATTTACCCTCCTATACGCCGGTAGTAGTGGTTGTTCGCAAGGGTGACTCTTATAGCCTTGTTGATTCTTCTATAGTCCACTTACCCGTGTGTAGGCTCAGTAGGATTATACATTTGCATAAAAGAATCATACTCTGTTGTGACCTTTTATGGCAACTTCCCCATAAGAATAATAAACATATCATTCTTAAGTTGGGTTTAAAAACCTTAGTGATCCCCTCTATACTTTTAGCTTCTCCGTCCTTGTTAGTTACTCAGGGGTTATACACTTGAGACTCATCGCTATCCGTTCCTTTGGGTTCGATATTAAAACTGGGTTACTCCGGTGAAGTGCTACATCGGTAGAGCTTATCTGTGCGCTTGCGGATAAAGTAGAGTGTGCATTAATTTATACCAACACTGAGCGAGATCATGCTGTGCATAACTGACCAGACGCTAGGGTTTCGCGTGACCGGACGCACTGAAGGCACTGTTCATTGCCTCTTCGGTGTTTGACCGGACGCTCAGTTGTAACGACTGGACGCTTGTTCACCGTGAGTCCGGTCGTGAACACAGAGCATCCAGAGAGGCTTTTCTCTGACCGGACGCATCCGATCGACACTGACCGGACGCACCTCAGAGTCCGGTCAGTGCAGTGATCGCATGTTTTTGTCCGTATCTTTTACGTTCTTGCTCCGATTTGAGATCCGCTTTCTGCGTTGGATTCCCGACTCTTTGCTCTACAGAAACCGGGCTTCCCGCTTTGCGAAAAAGCCTGAATCCCCCTCACGTTGCTCGGGGGAGGTTGAGGTTACCCAAACTCCATCCTGTCACTAGCTGACTCGCCTGGATTTGGGTGAGGAAGCTTTTGTGGTGTCCCGCTGTGTTCCTAGGGAACATCCAACCATTCTCTTGGGTCGTGGACATCACGTGTGTTGGCTTTGATCTTGGGGTTGATTTTGTTGGGACAGAGGCCGTAATTTCAGAAGAAATTTTTAGGCTCCCATTCACCCCCCTCTGGTCGCCTTGCTTTAGCATTTTCGGTCCTTCAATTGGTATCGGGGCAAGTTAAGGATCTCTCTACCTTAACCGGTTCCGGATCCGTGAAGGCGACCTTTTGAGAGCGGTTTTGTTTCTGACATTGCTTGTCGAGGTGTTGAGCTTTTTGTTTGGCTAACACTAACGGTGCTTTTGGAAATGGCACCAAGTTCTTCTTCTAGTATGTCCTTGTCCTTAGGTTTGAGTCTTGGACATGCGATGGAGGACGACACTTTGGAAAGAAGGAGGAGTGCGGCTCTTGAGGCGGAACGTGAGGTGGAAGCTTTGCTGGACTTCCTAGGAGATGATGAGCATTCAACGGAGGATCGCATACGTGAACTTGGCAAAGCCAAGAAAGGTACACTTCTCGCTAGTCTTGGGATTTGTCCCAACGATTTGAAGCTTGTGTTGATGATAACCTGAGATATGATGAGCTTTGTGATACCTTACATAGAAAGATCAAGAAGTTGAAATGCTCCATTGCTAGTTAAAATGTGGCCTTTTTCATGGAAGTCTAGTGCATCTTTACCTTGCACCTCTTGTAGTGACATGGTTAGGAAGAATGATGTGCTATGCTTTTCTCTTGCTAGCTTAAATCTGAAAATGAAATGTTGAAATCAAATGCTTCCATATCATGTCTTGTTTGCTTGACTTGCGCAAGGACCTTGTTTATGCTAAATCTGAAATAGCCTTGCTTAGGTCAAAAGCTTCTTACCATGTGTTTCATGTGAGTCTTTGCATGCTGAAATTAATGAATTAAATTGACTCACACCACATGTGTAGATGAACTTGAGCATGCTAGGGCTGAAATTGATGAGATAAATGCTAGGCCTTGTAGCTCATGCTCTTTGAATAAAATGCTTGCCATGCTTCTAGTGCTATTCATGATTCTTTGCTTGATGTGAATGGTGATGTTTCTTCCACCGATTTCATGTGCACATCATGCATTGATTTAGAAAGAAGTTTTGGCTTTGAAAGCTTTGCGCGATGAAATGAGCGCCAAGTTGGTTGAGCACACTGATATGAGTGCCAACCTTGAAAAGGGATTGAACTCTTGCGTACCACATATGTCGAGTGCATTAGAGAGGAGATGGACAATCTGAAAAATACTCCTTGTGGTACTTGCGATCGCCTCATGTTTGAAAATGAGATTTTAGCCAAAAATGCAAGAGTCTTTGTGCTAAGTCTTTTGAGTCACGCATTTCTTCCAACTCCGATGTTGATATTTCTGAGTTTGCATCTTTGCAACCGGAGTTGAGTTCTTGTGCTGCGCGTGAGTCTTTTGACGTTAGCACTAGTGTCAAGGTTTCGGATAGCTCTTTCATAGCTACTCCTAACCTTGTTGTTTCTTCGAGTGATGTCCAAGGGACTTCTCTTGATAAGGGTGCTTCTCACATTTTGGGACTCGTGTTCCCAATCCGGTTTTCCATTGCACTTTTTACGAAGGATGGACACTCATTCGATTGTTGTTTCCTGCCGTGTCAACACGAGCGACGAATTCGAGCTAAGGCTTTTAGGAAGCCGCGTAGCCTTTCCCATGGCACGTGTGCTCCTAGTGTTGGCACCAAGTTAAATGTTGATGCTTCTTGTTCTAAGCCCCAAGGGACTTCTCACTTGTCCGAGGATGGTGTGCCTTCCAATAGGCCTTTGTACCATTGCTCTTTTTGTGAGAAAGATGGGCATCAAGAAAGCTTTTGCTATCGGCGTGCCAAACGTTTGCGCCAAGCTCGCTCTTCTAGGAAGATGGTGGTTCATAGCCCTTCCCATGGCATGAACGCTTGTGCTCCTAGTAAGAAGCCCTTCTTTGTTGATGGGTTTTATGACTCCTTTTCTAGTGGGATAGGTCATGGTCGTGGACATGCTTCTAGTGCTTTTTCTCTTGGTCCACGTCATGCTTCTCATGATGCTCTATTGGTTCTTCTACAAAAAACCTTGGAATGTTTGCCTCTTTTCCCGTGGTACGACTCGTTCTTCTCCTCGAGTTGTCCTTTTGAGAAATGCTTCCAAGGGTGTTTCACAATTGCATTTGAACCAACATTTGCATCATGCTAACCCACATGATAAGTTGAGTTTCGTGACCAAGTCTTGGGTTCGCAAGTATATACTTGCTAACCCTTCGGGATCCAAGACTCGGGCTGCTTTTGTCCTCTTGTGTGTAGATATGAGGACGCGGGGTGGAGAACATGTGCTGAATGGAACTTGGTCTTTTAGATGTGATCAAGTTTTGTTGATTCTCTGCACCCCGCTTAGATTTGCCTCCAAAGAGGCTTTTATAGCTTGGTGAGCTTTCTAATACACTCATACCTTGTACATCCATGTTTTATGTCTTGTGGTATGAGATGGTTCTTCATGTGCTCACTTGTATAGTTTTCGCATGTACATTTTCTTTTGTATCATGTTTTGTTTAGTCTAGCATGTGCTATCCTCTGTATCATATGTCATGCTAGCTTTTTGCATAGCCTGGTGGATTATTCCACTTTTTATGCTAGTCTGTGATCCTCATGAACATTATACCATGTTTTACCATATTTCTCCATGAGCGTTACTTGTAGAGGTATGATGTTCATTAGGTGTCACTTTTCAGGTGCTAGTTTTGGTTAGTTTCATGTATCCTGTTGATATGATTAGTTTGAGCACTAGCCTTTCCACAATTTTATCGTGTTACATGCTTTTAGATCTATTACTATCACTATTTTGCATTGTAGCATGTGTTGAGGCTTAGGCTATGTTGGGTTGATCATGTCTTTAGGCTGCATTTTGCTATACAGTGCTTTATCCTGTTGCATGGTAGTTTTGACTAGTTTGAGTTCAGATCTCCTTGCGGTATCTTTCATAGGTAGATCTCTTTTTTGTGAGAGCTCAAAACCTTATGCTTATTATGTGGACTAACCATTTTCGTGGAGACCTTGAGGTCACACTGGACGAGACAATGCCTTGTGTTTTCTTCTGCTTTTGAGTGTGCAGGAGAACAGGAGCCTGGAGAGAGCATTTTGGCTCACGGACCCGATCCCACTTCTGCCTATGACCTGGGGTTCCGTTCGAGCAGCTCTCCAGCGAGCACTAGCAGCACCTGTGCGAGCGACAGCATCAGGCGAGGGGGAGACAACTTCGGTGAGGCAGGAGCCCCGAAGTTCAGCAGTTTCAGGCGTCCCCTTGGGTATCACACCAGTAGGCGGTCATGCGCTTCATGAGGTACCTCCAAAACACTTCTGAGTTCAGGTTTTGGTACTCTTCTTCCATGACCTCTTTTTGCTGTGTGGTCTTTTTGATGAGGATTTTGCTGGCTGTCGCTTGAGCGTTTCTTGGCTCTTCGCTTGTGAGTTTGATGTGTGTTTCCCTTTTAGTTGGGGAAGCATTTTTCTTGTTGTATCTTAGTTGGACTTCTCCGATACCCTTTTGTTTTGGGTTTTCCTTTTGGCTAGCTTTGCTACGTTCCTTGTAGGCTAGCTTCTGCATGCATTTCATCATGTAAATCTGGCATTTTAGAGCTTCATGTATATAGAAATGAGAATGAGACTATGCTCTTTTGGTATGCCCTGTTTATTCATGATGATGCTTGTAGCTTAGGCTCTTTTTGATCACTTGATACATGTTGTGAGCTAAGCTACTTTTGCAAATGGTGAACTTGACTAATCAACTATGAAACTTTTAATTTGTTCACCATTGAGAGTGGCAACTAGCATGGGTAGGATGGTTGAGATCACTTGTGCTATCTTTTGTATGCTAGGTTGCTATGTCTCTTGCACTGAGTCATTCACTTGCTTGGATTTTTCATATTTACCTTGTGCTTTAAAATTTGATCCAAGTCTAAGTGAAATGAAAAGATCGAGATGGGATTGCATGTGTCAGCACCTCACGGTATCGAGACTGTTTCTCATTGCACTTTGAGTTAAACTTGAGCCGTGTAGTGTAAGACCGAAACCGGTGCTTTAAGCTTCTGATTGCTTTTGTTGCATAGGCTTAGCCCGGTTGAAAAGTTAGGCAATGACCATGCTTTTAACCTCTCGCAAGCACATGCTTTAATATGAACTTGTGTTAATACCGCTGCAATCTCCGATAAAATTTGAAAATAACACAAGTATATGCTTCATTCTATTGCATGATGATTGAACTTTGCTAGGGGTAGTTCACCTTTTATACTTGAGTTAGCACTTGTTGATTTCCTGTCTATTCATGCTAAGTGTTATTTTAGTGGGGGACTCCTTTTCAAATGGCTTAAAACTACTCATATGCTTAATTGTTCATATTTTGTATTCATTTGATCAGTTTGAGCCTTGCTAGCATTTGTTTTGATTGCTACACTTTCAGGGCAGCACCCTTTTGAGCATCTTCTCATTCTGATTGCTATGCACTTGAAGCTGTTGCATTGTGCATATCATGCTTTTTTAGCTTAGTGTACATACCCCCAGCTCCGATGCTCTTGCAGTCACATTCAATGCTTTTCATTACCCCCATATGCTTTTGGTTGATGACTTGTCTTGTGCTTGTGTCAACTTTGTGGAAAAATGTTAAAACCCCTCAGCATGTTCCCTTTTGTCAAGGGGGAGTAGCTGTTTGCAAGGGGGAGCTTGAGTGTTGGCACAAAGGGGAGAGTCATGCATTTTGGGTAGAGCTTTGAGCAAGGGGGAGTTTAGCTCTTTTATGTTCTTCTTGACTCGGTATAGCTCTTTTATGTGTTTCAATTGGTATCCATCTTTTGGTATGGAATGCAATTGGTGTAATGAGCTTTATTGCATAGTTTTGTATATAGGCTTGCTTTTAGGGGGAGTGGCTTTTGTCTTGTTGCTTCTCCGCGTGCTCCGAGTGTTTGTGCTCCATTCGACTTTGAGCTTCTTATTGTGTTTTCTCAGTCGGTATCGAGCCTGCTAGTCGTGTTGAGCCGTTTTGCCTCTATCCTGAGGGACTAGCAATTTTTGCTTGGTATTTTCGATTGGTTTGGAGCCTCCAGCTAGTTGTGTCGAGCCACTTTGCCTCTGTCTTGAGGAATTAGCTGTTTTCACCAATTCTTGGCTGTTTGTGATTAGTTTTGCATTCTTATGCGTTGATTCAGCCTCAATTGGTATCGAGCCTTGAGCTAGTGATGTTGAGCCTTTTCTGCCTCTTCTTGAGGACTAGCTCATTTTTGACTTGGTTGCGTCGAGCCGTTGCCCATGTCTTTGGGAACCAAGTTTTTCGCTCTATGTGATCGAGTTTTGCCCTTTGATGAGTTGTTGCTTCGATCCCTTGCTTGGTTGCGTTGAGCCATTGCCCATGTCTTTGGGGACCAAGTTATGTTCATTTCAAATTGCCCCCTCTTTAGCTTTTCTTTGGCTTTTGGGCATTTGAATGGATAATTTTCTCATGACAAGTGACTTTTGTTCTTTGCCCTTCTATGGCGTTTGATCACTTGAATGAGATTTTTGGTTTTGGTATCTCAAAACCATCTCTTGTGCCTAGTTTTTGTCAATTCAATCATCAAGGGGGAGAAAGAGAAAAAGAAAGAGAAAAAGGGGGAGAAATCTCGACCCTAGTGAATCCAAGTGGATAAGTACCTTGGTTTCTTTTGTGATGATTGTTTGACAATTTATTTGAGATTGGTTTTCGAGTACCTTTGGGATATCATGAACTCTTGTTTATCTTGACTCTTCGGTTGTGTGGAGGCTTTGCCCGCTTTTCCCGTTTCTTTCGGATCGAGAGCTTTTATTTGGAGTCTTCATGATCCTTCCCCATCTCAAGTGTCCTTGTGTTTGCTTTTGCTTGGTTTGGGCACTTGAATGAGGCTTGCCTTCAAACCCTTCTTTGTGGTTTATTTTAGTCAATGCATTCATCAAGGGGGAGATTGAGAACACATATGATGAATGATTGACTTTGATGAGGAAGGTTTGAGGCTTTTACCCGGTTGAGTCTATATCTAGCTATGCGCTTATTGTTTATGACTAACCGGTGGCGTTGAGTTGTGGTGTTTCTGTTGTGTGGTGTGCGTGTGCGACATGTGTCTCTTGGCTGTGTTGATGTGCAGGTGGAGCTCAGTGATACAGTGGTCTATGGCGAGGTGAAGGTCAAGTAGAGACTTGTCGTGCCGATGGACCGGGAGCGGTGAAGGATGGGCATGTCGTGCGGCGGACGTGCCATGCCGATGTACCCCAAGCGGTGAAGGGCGGACGTGAGGCTTGGACTGACGGACCAGAGGGCTAGAGGACCAGCTGTGGTAGCTGGCATGTGGCATCGGCGAGCGAGAGCACATGGGGATGTGCGATGCATCGGCCGAGTCGGGAGGAAGATGATGGCGTCGTGGCACTTGGCGGGAGAACGGACACGGGCTTGCGTGCGGCGCAAGTGCCGTCGGCCAACTCAAGAAGGAAGGCAAAGGCATTGTGCCCGGCGTGGAGGCTGGACATGCATCGGCATCGGTGCCAGTCGTCGGGATGTGCGAACCACATCCCGTCTATGGTGCAGGTTCGGTAGCTGAGCCTCAAAAAGCTACCATCGACGGTTTCCGAGATTGGGCCTCAAAACTCGGGTGGCCGGTTTCCGAGTTTGGGCCTCAAAACTCGGGATGGACGGTTTCCAGGTTTGGGCCTCAAAACCTGGGCTTGCGGGTTTCCGAGTTTGGGCCTCAAAACTCGGGGTGGACGGTTTCCAGGTTTGGGCCTCAAAACCTGGGCTGGAAGGTTTCCCGGTTTGGGCCTCAAAACCGGGGGAAGGTCTAAAAGGACGGTCGACGCGTGGCAGCGTGGAGAGGCTGGCGCGGCGGCGAAGCTATCCACGAGGAAGGCGCGGCGATCGACGATGACGGCACGTGGCGGCATCAGGGAGGTCGCGTCGAGGTGAAGCTACCGGATGTGCGGGCGTAGCCGTCGGATGAAACTGCTTGGGTTGGACAGTTTTACCCCCGGGGGGTATTTGGGTTGAGTGCTTAATGTAAGGGCGTTTTGGTCTTCGGACGTGCGCCTATATATATATGAGGGGGGCTGCTAGGGCAGCCGCATCCTTGGGAATTCTTGGACGGTGTCTCTCTCACTTTGTTCCTGTGAGAGAAGGCTAGGGTTAGGGAGAGTTGGCTCTTGTTCTTGAGCTTTTTGCCATCCAAGCTTTGTGTTGCTAGGATTGGCTTGTAGCCCGACACCGAGTGCTAAATCAATCATCCATCTTGCTGAATCCAAGGATCAAATTCGTGCTTTAATTTGTCTTGCGATTTTGTTCTTCGCGTTTGCACGTTTTCCCCTCTTTCGTTCTTCACGAGAATTCTTGTTTCGAGGGAAGATTCGCAAATCCGTTTGAACCATCTTGTGTAGCTTCATGAGAGTCTTATTTCTACCGAAGGAAATTCTCTAATACCTCACGAACTCACAGATCGGGCGGATTTAGTTTTGGGATCGAGTTCTTGCCCGTTCCTCACCGTTTTCTTCGATTCACCGATTTGGAGTTAGGTTCGAGCCATGATCTCTTAGGAGTAGCTCACTAACATCCTTGTGACCCCTCACACGAAATTTGAGCCTTAGTGCTTTTGATTTGAGGGAGATCGGGTCAATTCGGTGGACGAACAGGGGACTGGTCGGGGTGACCGGACGCTGCGTAATAGCGACCGGATGCACCGACTTAGAGTCCGGTCGTTGAACATCCGCGTTGTCCAGTTCGCGCGAGGTGACCGGACGCACGCCTCGAACCGAACGGACACTGTCCTCGTGCGTTCGATCGTTGAAGGCTGAGCGAGATCGTGTTGTGCATAACTAACTGGACGCTAGGGTTTCGCGTGACCGGACGCACTGAAGGCACTGTTCATTGCCTCTTCGGTGTTTGACCGGGCGCTCAGTTGTAACGACCGGACGCTTGTTCACCGTGAGTCCGGTCGTGAACAGAGAGCATCCAGAGAGGCTTTTCTCTGACCGGACGCGTCCGATCGACAAATACCGGACGCACCTCAGAGTCCGGTCAGTGCAGTGATCGCACGTTTTCGTCCGTATCTTTTACGTTCGAGCTCCGATTTGAGATCCGCTTTTTGTGTTGGATTCCTGACTCTGTGCTCTACAGAAACCAGGCTTCCCGCTTTGCGAAAAAATCTGAATCCCCCTCGCGTTGCTCGGGGGGAGGTTGAGGTTACCCAAACTCCATCCTATCACTAGTTGACTCGTGTGGATTTGGGTGAGGGAGCTTTTGTGGTGTCCCGCTGTGTTCCTAGGGAACATCCACCCATTCTCTTGGGTCGTGGACATCATGTGTGTCGGCTTTGCTCTTGGGGTTGATTTTGTTGGGACAGAGGCTGTAATTTTGGAAGAAATTTTTAGGCTCCCATTCACCTCCCCTCTGGTCTCCTTGCTTTAGCATTTTTGGTCCTTCAGTCTTCTTCGAGAGTTGGAAAGGACCTGCTGCTCCAAAGTGCCAATGTTTATGACTGCTATATCTTTTCATCTTTGTTGCTTTAGAACACAAGTAATAGAGAACTACGTAGGAACCTTGATCTCTTCCGTTGTCCTCCCGCTATAGTTGTCTATACATTTATCATTGAATTCTCTTTGATGTGCTTTCGTTATCATATATATCATATATCAATCACTCCTGCTTTAGTCTAATTAGTACTCTATGTTAGTAGATGCATGATAGTGAGTTATCAGATTCTTGACCCTAGCTTCCCTGTGGTAAAATATAAATAATGATCCTGGAATACTCTCGGTAAAATGCTACAATGATGTTCTGTGCGCTTGCGGAAACTTTCATATTCTTATTTGCGTTAACAAACGTCAACAAGCATTTTTGGCGCCGTTGCCGGGGAAGCAATTGGTGTAAAGATTTTGATAATGATCTTGATGTATGCTAATTTAGTGTACCACTAGCTTTAGTAGGATTACCACTTGTTCTGTTGAGTGTGGAATAGACAGGACATCAAATGCCGTTTCGACCTTATGGAAAGATTCCACAAGAATGAAGAACCCAGGGTGCCTGAACATTCAAGATCCATCATTAACTCTGGAACCCTGCCATCTCACAGGTTTGTGTATACACATATATTATTCTAACCATGTGTAGATTGGAGAAAAGGTCACTGTCACAACAATTCAACTCTCATCCCATGTGACGAATGTTTACGCTGCGCCACTCACAAATCTTAGTTGTGAGCCATGGTAAGTATGATCAAGGTGAGACAGTCTTGCTCATGGACTTTAAACTTTATGAGTAGTTATCTCTTAATTTCTTGCATTTCACTGCATGTTTACTTTGAATCATCCTTGCATCCACTTCATTTAGTTCATGTTCTCTCATATCAAGACCATAACATGTTTAGTTCCTTGCATGCATTCATGTCATCTGCATCTAAAAAATATATTTTTTTAAAAATCTTCACTGTGATCATACTCTGTCATCTCTTTTGAATAAATCTCTTTTATGCTCTCATTCTACCTATGTTTGCTATAGTATGTTTTTGTTTGGTTGTGCTTTTCGAGAGTACTTTCAAAGGATTTTAAATTAAGCGTGGTGCTTAGGATAAAATGCCTTCCTTAATCCAATTAGACATGGAGTCTAGTTTGATTATTGAACTAAAAATTACTAGTGTAGACATTGGATATTTTGTTAGACTAACCCCTGCAGAGAACTCTAAATACACTTTGGGAAAGTCCTGAGATGAATTCACATCAGAGATGAAGCAAGGCATACGGTGAACTGCATAATGAAGACTCAGCTCATTCATCATGGATAAAAGAACTGTGAGTATTAAAGTTTATTTCAATTTATCTTCTACTGCAAGTATCTTTGCCTTGAACCATGTTAAAGTGCAGCCAACACATAAAATGCTAGTCTATGCTAAAGTAATCCTAAAATCATCATTTTCATTAGCATGGATGAATAACACATAACTTGTGGATAACAACCCATGTTTCAAATTTCGTACCATCCTTCGGGTATATGTCCACTAACATTTTGTAGGAGATGAGATTTGCTTGTTCATGGTGTGAACTTAAAGATCCAAAACCCAACCCATGGATAGACAAAACTCATCATCAGACAAGTCACTAGTGATGTTGAAGGCAGCCAAGCTTTGAGCCATCCCAAGGCCTAAGCCAGGACACTGATGACGAATAGGATGCAACTCACCCCGTATGGGTCAATCTATGCCTACACTCAGCATTGTCAAAGACATCAACACCGACACCAACAACAAATATCAAGGTGACGATATACCACTACATTATAACATCTATGTGTCGTCCGAAGGAAGTCTGTTGGTGGTTCACTATAAAGACAAGTAGTGGAAGTTCTCCTCACTTCAAATCATTGCAACACAAGAGCTAGTTTGAGGGATGAGGTGGAACAACTTCAATAACAACAAGGTCTACAATTTCAACTCATGAACACATTGTTGAAGAAATATCCACCTACTTCACAATTCAGCTTGGGGGAGACACAATTCTGTTGTCTAAATTTGCTTCACGATCAAGATGAGGAAGGAGAAATCCAGCTTCAAGACAATTTGACCTCCTGCTCACCACTTTGATTAGTACAAGCCACTAGATACTACCCCAATCAAGAAGAAGAAAAATGATCCATCACTCATTCTTGGAAGATCGTTGTCATCTATGCCGGACCTAGAGACGTCCACTTTTGGATCTTCGATCAAAAGGTTCGCTGCTTTATTAACAACTACAGCACTTATGAGCAGCCGAAGAAAACCAAGTGAAGACATTGACTCAACCGACAAATGAAGAACCAACTGCCAGGAATTGAGGGAGACATCATGAAGGATGAAGCCAGTGCACTGCAAGAATTCAGAGATGGAGAGATAGTACCCGAGCCTAAAAATCAAAAGAATAGCTGACAAATTCTCCATCATATGGACCTGTTGAGAACAAGGCTCAGTTGGCCCACTGTGAGATAGACAAGAGAAGACAAGCCATTCATGCACTCAACCAGCTAGACAAGAGAAGCTTCCACAAGGTGGTTCGACGCAACCACTCTTCAATGATAAAGTATCATTTCAAGGTAAGTGACCATCACTTTAAAAGCTTCTCTTTGATTCTGGTATGTGCATACATAAAGAACCAAACATGTTTAAGTTGCACCTCCCATGATCCAACCTAATCGACTCAACATGTTCAGTTCTTTACTTTTTGTTCTTAGCTTTACTCTCTTGAATCTCACTATCTTAACCAACTGAGCTAAAATGTGATGCATCTAACCTTTGGAAGATGATATATCACAATCATGAAAAGATCGACACATTATGCATAGATTATCCTTCCTTGGGTTAAATAATATGATCTGTTAAATATTTTTAAGATGGTACTTTTATGCTCATCTTTTTGATCCTGTCACTCATGTTAAGATTGAATAACGACAAGTTCATCTTGTTCAATGTGCCTAAGGTTAGAGAGGAATGAACAAAACTTTTGGTTCTGTTGGTGTTTTTCCACCAACAGAGCCTATGCACTTGATCTCTACCTTGTCTTTATGAGCAGGACACACTCTTGAGCAAAATATGGAGGGGTTTGTCAACTCCCAAATTCTACAGAGTGAAGGTCCTGGATCTACCAGAACATGCACACTGAGCAAGATGCCACCAGTTTCACAATTAATGTTTCACTTCAAATTGCTGGGCGAACGAAGAACATGAGTGACACCATATCAAGAGGTGTAGTTATCAAGGTCTATATATCGGAATCAAATGATGCACCTCAGGAATGAACATGGTGAGAAGTCCTGTTCAGAGGACTTAAAACATTGAACCCTCGCCGAAAGGTAAAATCGATAGTTATCCATATTTATCTTTTCTGCATTAGTTTTTGCATGTTTAGTTTTCATCATCATCTCTCCATAGCATATTTACTTTTCTGCATTAGCAATGCATAAAAAAGAAATAAAATAAAAATATTTACTTTTTGCACTGCATCATAAAACTTAAAGCCCCATATGAATAATTCTGTGGTGTGTAAAAACCCAAATGAAATATTCACCGTGGTGGCATAAAAAAAAAAAAAATAAATATGCATACATTCATCCTGTTGCATTTCTCTTGCATCATAAAAAATATTAAAATATAAAATATTGAGAAAGAGATCTTACTGAAACTCTGGACAACTAAGGCTTGAGTGGCCAACCACTAATGCTTAATCTATTCCACAAGTTTTGTTGTC
Organism: Coix lacryma-jobi var. lacryma-jobi; assembly: GCA_009763385.1. Taxonomy (NCBI): domain Eukaryota; kingdom Viridiplantae; phylum Streptophyta; class Magnoliopsida; order Poales; family Poaceae; genus Coix; species Coix lacryma-jobi. The sequence goes on along the minus strand of CM019826.1, from coordinate 79,511,126 downwards.
TATTTGAGTTTCACAGGATTGAAAGACCAAGAAAAGCTGACGAGCAAGTGGATGTTCCATCCACTGTTGTAGCACTGTTTCAACAACCATCAACATCAATTAATACTCTGATAGAGGAAGAACATTTTCACTGCGAGTTTGCTACATTGCAAGATCAAACGACTACATCAATATTCAGCTTGGGGGAAAGCACCCCCATGTATCGAGGTAAGTATTTTTTTATCTTCTTAAGTTTTCTTTCTATAAACAAATTCAAAATAAAAAAAAATGTGAGCACATGAAGGCTCACCCTTAAAAAGAAAAAGAACAAAAATATTCGGACACATGAAGGCTCGATGCGATCCAAAGGATTAGCTTGGGGGAGACGCACCCCCGTTATCTTCGTGATTTAGGTATGTCTTACTACTATCTTAATATTTTAAATAATAGGTTATAGTGTGTGTTAGATTAAATAAATAGTGTGTTAAGTTTGTTTTAAGAAGTTAATAATAAAAGAAGAACTCTCTCTGATCTTTTATATGGAAATGATGAATAGTTGCTCTATCTAATTTCTTTCTAGTACCTAGCCTTTAAGCATGAGTTCTCTTAAGTTTAAAAATTAATGATGCCTTAAAATGAAATTAAATATATGGGTAGCAAATGCTTGATCCAGAGTCTAGGTAATTGACATATATGATATGTGATGATCTGAGCTACTGTTATCTTGTTCTAAAACAACACTAGAGTTCTGGAGATTTTCCAATATTAAGATGACAAATAATTGCATTGAGTTAAATTAAGCTTTTTGACCCTATGAGAAGTTATCATGCTATTGAATTGAGATCACTTACACATTTCATCCATCTTTCGCACAAATGCTCATGATTATCTGTTGCTATCCTCTCAAAAGTTTGCTGGAAGCATGTGGCTATTGAAAAAAAAGAGAAAAAAAAACCGAGGAAATAAAAAGGGACAAGTGTCCGGAACCTCGAAGAAAAAAAAAGAAAAAAAATGATGAATATTAGAAAAAATGGGCACGTGCCCGATAGTAGAATTAGCCTGATAGCCATGTGTTTCTAATAGACAAAAGAGAGTGATATATTCAAAAGAGCATCCGCCTCCATTCTCCATACACATGCACTTCTCGATTCAATAGTATGGTTGACTTTGTCTTTGGATCCATTGTTTAATTTGACAACATATGTTTTTAAGCTTTTTGAAAATTCATAAAAACTCAGGGATAATGGTGAAGTGAAGGAACTAGAGACATGGTGCTTGATTTGATCGTTCTATCTTTCAGTTACTCAAGATTCAAGGTAAAGTACTAAGCCCCATGATAAATAATATGATATCCTTTTCTAATCCAAATGAGAACTTTTGTTTGAATGCATATGTACTTGTTAGAAGTGCAGATATTGCAGCAACTCCTGATCCATTGTTGAGTTTGACTTTGCTAGGGACTAGCAAAGGTTAAGCTTGGGGGAACTTGTTGACGCTCACTAATGCTCATAATTAACCATCAACTATTGCATGAAATGACACTAAATGAATCACAAAGCATAGTTGTAGGGTTTGAAACTAACAAGTTCGACGAGTTTTGGTGCTCTCACTTGTTTTGCAAGATTATCAATATTTCACCATATAAAAGTATCTCAAGTGATGAAACAGAGCACACCATTGCGAAGCGCTCGTCAAGACGATCGAAACGGACATATGATTTGCTATATTTGGAGTCCCGGAGCGAGAGTCCTCGATGGATACAACTTGGAAGATTCTAGAACATTCCGGAACATTCCAGAAGACAAGAGAAGGCGACCCACGGAAGGCGGGGCCCACCTGTCATAGGGGCAGACCGACCGATCTCATCTATGGACCGACCAGTCGGGTATTGGGCCCAATTTCGTCCCCCTTCGCGTGACGCACTCCAACCGACTTCTCCAACACGTTTTGGCCCATTTAGGCCCAAGTGCATATGACGAAGGATTTAGTCCCACATCGCTTGCCCAAGGTGGAGGGGAGGCCAGGAGCCCCTATATAATAAACCTAGGACCCCCCTGAGGCAATACACCATCATCATCTGGGAGTCTTTGTAGAGGCGTCCCTCGAAGGACAACCTCTCCTCCCTAGAGAATTAGGTTTAGATTTTCCAATGTAATAGCTTAGCTTTAGTCGGGAGTCAGGGAGAGCGGAGCTGCGCTCCGGTTCCGGAGGAGTCTTCAGAGTTTTGGTATGTCTTGTATCTTTTCTTTGTAAGACTTATGCTTTAATATATTTATCTTATCTATTTACTTTATGCTTTATTATATGATTAGTATAGTTGTTATATCTTGGCATGGGATCTTCGCTCGTATTGAGTGCTCTAGTTATTCATGGTAATTAGAGTAGTAATCGATAGATTAGACATGGTGTTTAGTCTATAGGTTACCTGAGGTTGCGCTCAATCCCACGAAATAGTTGTGGTAGCCCCAGGGGTGACAGCTCTGTTAGGCCTTCGTAGTCCACCACGTTCGGATTGATGTTTCGTTGAGCTTTTGGCAGCCTTCTCCCAACTACCTTTTTCCTAGTCTTCTTTGAGAGTTGGAAAGGACCTGCTGCTCCAAAGTGCCAATGTTTTGTGACGGAACGACCCTAATCCCATGGCCCACGTGTCCCTGTCAACCTCTGACAGCCGAACCCATGTTCCATGTGATTAAGACCCGTTCGCCACCGGGCTACATCAGTGCCCAATGTCCGCAGGATCATCTCACAATTCGGTTACAGCATTGCATACTTTTACAAATAATATCGGAATAAAGAGCGGAAGACTTAAATAACAATAGTTTTACAAACCGAGGTTTTAAATGAGGTAAGGAGTACGATTATTACAAACCATTGTTCGGGAATTTCAAAGTGGACAACGTAGCGGGAACATTAACATAAAGATACACGTAACACCCAGCCCGAGGGTGCACATTTACTCATCGGCCTCATCGGCCTCTTCCTGGATGAAGGTCACGCAACAGGGTGCGAGACACATCGGGGTCTCAGGCATACCTGCAACATGGGTAACAAACCCTGAGTACTGGGGTACTCAACAAGACTTACCCGACTAAAGAAAAAGGGAGAAGACTCAGGAATGAGAGGCTTAGGGTAGTCAAGGTAAGGCTTAAGCAAGATCAAGTATTTTGCAGAAAAGCATCTTTTTGTAAACCTTATTTTATTTTTGAAAGATTCAGTATTTCTCAATTCTTCATCATTCATGATTCATTTTACATTTCAAAACATTCCTAGTTGAGAACCACTCTCCGTTGACAGTCAGTGGACCAAGTCTCCATAACCGAGGAGCAACGTTAATCCGGATAAATAATACTCAGCTGAGGATCCCTATCCACACTGCATATGTAGCACCCAAGCTTGCATATGCCAACTCGTCTACCACGATTCCTCCAAGATTGGGCCCGGTCCTACGCCACCCGGAAGTACAGTACACCACTCCAATTCGGGACTTTAACCCTCCAATTTTCCGCCAGCGACAAGTACCTTGGGACTCTAACCCAAGGGTACAGGTGCTGACACGTGGGTACATGCTACTTCCGCCATCTCTCCACTCCCAGTGCGCGGTTGTCGGTCCAATAAAGGATTCCTCGGAGCCAGAGCTTTCCGAAGTATGTGAATAGTTACAAGTCTTGACCAGCAGGCCCCCATATGGATGGTCCCTAATTTTCCAGCCAGAACTACACCTTGGTTATATCTCACCCAAGCGTAATAGTCCTATCAGTTTTTTAACCCTGTCCCGGTCGGTGTCAACTGTTGAGTCCCGGACTACAACATGACGGCACCGTACGCGCGGACAACCTCTTCTCGACAATGACCACATGCTAGCTAGGCAAGCAGTCATCGAACGGGAAGTAAAGCCAAATTCCCATAAAAGATTCTTTCAGTGATCACACTTTTGAAAATGACATTTTATTGCAAAGTCTAATTCAATAAGCATTGCTAAGCATTTTTCAAATACTTTTGAAAAGCAGGTATCGGGTGTATCAGTGGTCAAGGTGGATAATGCATCAGATAGGATATCACTCAACTCCTATAAACCTAATGCAGTAGTTTACTCAAAAGCATTTAAGGAAATCATTTTATAAAATCAAGGAAAGGGTTAAATGCACCGGGGCTTGCCTTGAAGAGCAAAGAGGGCAGGCTCGAGGGCGGCAGGGCAGGTGTCGGAGCTCGGGGTAGCCTCGGGGAGGTTCGTCAGCGGCTGCCTCGATCTTGACGCCTTCTCCTTCGGTCACTAAACGGATGCAATGATGTATGCTTATGAGGATGCTCACATGAACAATGCAACACAGGACAAAGCACTGCTCCTAGAGTATAACTTTCTAACAAGGGAGTAACTTCTAGGGTAGACACAAGGTTACCTATCTTTTATCTTTAAGCAAGATTAGTTAAGCCTATTAAGCATTATTGATCTAACCTAAGCATAGACTAAGGTATGACATCACAACATCATAGACCAGAAGGGTGGGGGTCTATGAACAGCAAACAATCCGAAAGTCACACACAAAGGCATATAACAGCAAAACCTAATTTTTTCTATTTTAACTACTCAAAAGGTCATTTTACGAAGTTGCTCCAAACTTTGCCAAATTAAACTCATAGGTTCATTATGGTATAAATACATGGCAAAACAAATTTCATAATTTTTGGAGGTCATTAAGGTGCTCAATTAAATCTAGGCATTAATTAACAAAAGGCACTATTTAATAATTTAAAATAAAAGCCAAAAAAAAACAACTTGTTCCAAAAGACTTCAAAATTACACCAGAGATTAAGCATGGCATAGGAAGCTCACAAAAATTTATCTCATGATTTTTGGAGTTATAAATTATTTTCTAAAAATCCAAAACCAACCATTTTTTCAATTAAAAGGGGAATTTTACATTTTTAAAAATCTTGCAGAAAAGTCAAGTTTCTTATTTTTATAAAATACTACATGGTATAAAGACTCAACTGTAAAATTTTCAGAATTTTTAGAGCAATACAGAAAATCATACAAAAAGATGAAATAACAAGACTATTCATATATCTGAAAAGGAAAAGAGCACTGAGCTCGAGTCGGAGCGGGCTCGACGTCGAGGCTCGAGGCTCGGCTGAGGAAATAGAGGCTGGGCTCACCGAGAGTCAGAGGCAAGGCTCGGCTGCTTCGAGGGCGGGGTTCGAGGGTGTGCTCGAGGTTGTGGCTCGGGAACGCGCTCGAGGGTAAGGCTCGACACGGGCTCGAGGGTGAGGCTCGAGGATGAGGCTCGACACGGCTCGAGGGTGAGGCTCGACACGGCTCGAGGGGCAGTGGTTCGGTGGAGCTCCATCGCGCGCGCGAGCAGCGAGCGGCGCTCCGGCGACCCTGCGCAACACACGAGACCGCAATGGCCTGGTCAGAGTCGCACGGAACCAAGGAACACGACACGAGGTCGGTGAGGGATGATCATGGCCGGAGACGGCGAATTTCACGAACCCGAGCTCGCCGGGTCTCTGCCGGAGATGGGAACGGCGAGCTTACGCCGGGCGATTGAGGGCGGTAGAGATGAAATTGAAGGGTGGGAAAGCTTCACGAGCTCAAGGCGGAGCTTCTGAGCTAGGTGGTGGAGCGGCGGAGGCACTGGACTGGCCTGGCCACGGTGGCGGAGATGAGTGAGGAGCTCGGGGCTCCGGCGGGCTTATATAGCCGCGGCCAGAGGCCGGTAGAGAGCACGGGGTGGGGTGGATAAGCTCGGCGAGAGCGTGCGCACTCGATTGCGCTCTAGCGGGAAGGACAGGCGTGCGTGCAGGGCCTGGGCGAAGGCTCGCCGGCGATGGCCACGCGGCGGGACGCCCTGGGCACTGTAGGGGACGGGTGTGGAGGGTCAGCGCTCGTGTGCGGGCGCGGAGGGGGACAAGGGAACAGCGGCGGCAGGTTGGTGGCGTGGCGCGGGAGCAGCCAGGCGTGCGGCGTGCGAGTTGCCGGCGGGCTGGCCATGGCCGGGGCCCCCCCCCCCTCTACACGAGAAGAAGAACAGTAGACTAGGCTAGGGTTTGACTTTTGAGCAGTTTCAGAAATTTGCAAATTTCTCCCAAAATTTGAACTGGGCAACAAAAACTCAAAACATCAAAGTTGCTCAGAAAAAAAGATCTACAACTTTGTCAATATGAACATTTTCAAATTCCAAATAGCTTTTGAACAATATTTGAAAACAGTAAAGGGGACACTTTTTCAAACTTGATTCAAACCAAAATTACTTTGGATTTCAAACTGAGACTTGAAAATTTGTAAATACCAAAGTTGTTCCTCTCGATCAGATTCACAACTTGCTTTTTGAACCAACTCAAAATTTTGACTTTTGAAAAAGTTATGAAAAAGGGAATAAATCCAGGATTTGGGATTTTAGGGTTTTGCAAAAGGGAAAAATCAAATCAAATCTGATTTTTGAACTTTGATCACTGCAGCAAACATCAGGGCACTAAATTTGAACAAGAATTAAATATAACTAGGCACAGAGGTGAAATTACCATTTTGCCCTTATAGAGAGAATTGGGCTTTTAGGGTTTTTGAAAAGGGAATCAAGGCATAGCAATTAGGCAAATCAAATGCATCACAGGAAATAATTAATGCTTAAGATGATGACATGTCAAGTTAATTACATTTGAACACCAGGGGTGTTACAGCCTTCCCCCCTAAAAGAAATCTCGCCCCGAGATTCCACGTCTTAAGAAGAAAAAGCAAAACCTTACATCTACAGAGATTCGAGGAAGTCGGGGTAGTTCTTTGCTAAGAAGTCTTCGGATTCCCAGGTGGCTTCTTCTTAGTGTTGGTTCCACTGGATCTTGTACCATCTTGTGGTGGTTCTTCGGGTAACACGATCCTTGTGATCCAACACGCGACAAACTGGATACTCAGTGTTATGACAGATCTGGTTCTAGCTCAACGCCTTCAACTTCAACCACATGTCAGGTACTCGGAGACACTTCTTGAGTTGGGAGACATGAAAAACATTGCTGAACTGCTGAAAGATGATCGGGCAAACTTAGCTTGTAAGCGACCTTGCCACAACGATCCAGAATCTCAAACGGACCAATTAGGGGGTGCTGCTAGCTTTCCTTTGACTCCAAAACGAGTGACTCCTTTGGTGGGTGAGACCTTCAGGTACACATAATCCCGATCTCGAACTGCAGAGGTCGACGTCTCTTGTCAGCATAACTTTTCTGTCGAGACTGTGCGATCTTCATGTTCTCTTGTATATGTTGACTTTCTCTTCCATATCTTTACTAGGTCAACTCCAAAGAATTCCTTTCTCCGGGTTCAGACCAACTGAGAGGTGTACGACAACGGCGGCCGTACAGTGCGCTTCAAAGGTGCCATTTTGATGCTCTCTTGGTAACTGTTATTATATGAGAACTCTGCCAAGGGCAAACAGTCATCCCAAGTATCTGTGAAGGTGAGCACACATGCTCTCAACTATCCTCTAACACTTGGTTGACTCGCTCAGTTTGTCCATCTGTTTGCGGATGATATGCCGTACTATGCAAGAGCTTGGTTCCAAGTGAGGTATGGAACGCTTTCCAGAACTTTGCGACAAACTGGGTACCACGATCAGAGATAATGCTCTTGGGTATGCCATGGAGTTCACTATGTGGTTCTTGTACAAAGTGGCATAAGTGGGGACGGTTGTTGTAACTGGTCATGTAACTAGTCTTCACTGGCAGGAAGTGAGCTTGTTTAGTGAGACGATCCACAATCACCCAAATGGAATCAAAACCTTTTGTGTCTTGGTAGTCCATTAATAAAGTCCATGCTGATATCGTCCCATTTCAAGCAGGTACAGGTAAAGGTTGCAATTCTCCTCCGGGCTTCATGTGCACGGCTTTGACTTTCTGGCAGGTATCGCACTGAGCGACATACCGAGCGATCTCAATCTTCATCTTTGTCCACCAGAACCTTTGCTTCAAGTCCTGGTACATCTTGTTACTGCCGGGGTGAATGGAGAATCTAGTCAAATGTGCTTCATCAAGGATTAACTTTCTTAACTCAGGCACTTTAGGAACTACTAACCGATTCTTAAACCATACTACTCCTGCATCATCAATCCTGAAACAATCAGCCTTTCCGGATTGGACCTTTTCGATGATGTGCTTGATTCCAGGGTTATCTTTTTGTGCAGCGATGATCTGCTCTCTGATAGGGTTTCTATTCTGATATTATTCAGAGTTCCTTGTGGAATCATTTCAATACCAACCTTTCCAGCTCATAACACAAAGAAGAATCATAGGGTTTCATCATCAGACAGTTGCAATAAGACTTGCGACTGAGTATCGGCGACCACATTCGCCTTACCTGGATGGTAATGCACTTCAAGATCATAGTCCTTAATTAACTCAAGCCATCTTCTCTGCCTCATATTCAGTTCCTCTTGAGTGAAGATATACTTCAGGCTTTTGTGATCAGTGTACACATTGCAGGTACTGCCCAACAAATAATGACGCCAGATCTTCAAGGCATGCACTACTGCTGCTAACTCAAGATCATGGGTTGGATAATTCTCCTCATGTCGCTTAAGCTGCGGGAGGCATATGCGATCACTCGACCTTCTTGCATCAAAAACACATCCCAAACCAGTACCAGATGCATCACAGTATACATCGAAGGGTTTCTCGATATCTGGTTGAGCTAGGACTGGTGATGTAGTTAACAGTTTCTTCAGAGTTTGAAAGGCTTGCTCACAGGCTGGTGACCAGACAAATTCACAGAATTCTTTTACTAACTCAGTGATAGGCTTGGCGATTCTTGAGAAATCTGGGATGAACCGACGATAATATCCTGCCATTCCCATAAAGCTGCGGACTTGGTGAACAGTGGTAGGTGGCTTCCAATCCAGAATGTCTGCCACTTTACCAGGGTCAACTGACACACCTTCCGCGGAAAGGACATGACCAAGAAACTGAATTCGATCTAGCCAGAATTCACATTTACTGAACTTGGCATACAGCTGATTTCTGAGACGAGGATAGAACGATACGAAGATGTTCGGCATGATCTTCAGGGGTTTTCGAGTAGACAAGGATGTCGTCAATGAACACGACCACGAATTTAACAAGCTCTGGCATGAACACAGAGTTCATGAGGTACATGAAATGAGCTGGGGCATGGTCAAACTGAAGGACATGACCAAGTACTCATATAGGCCGTATCTGGTGGTGAAAGCTGTTTTAGGAATATCTTCAGGACGAATCTTTATTTGGTGGTAGCCAGATCTGAGATCGATTTTGGAGAATACTTTGGCTCCAGCTAACTGGTCGAAGAGTAGATCAATACGAGGCAAGGGATATTTGTTTTGATGGTGACCTCATTGAGTGGGCGATAATCCACGCACATTCTGAGAGTCTTGTCTTTCTTCTTTACAAAGATTGCAGGACAGCCCCAAGGAGACGAGCTTGGGCGAATGAAACCCTTGTCCAACAAATCTTGTAATTGAATTTTTAGTTCTGCCAACTCTCTGGGAGGCATTCGATAAGCTCTGCGGGATATAGGAGCAGTCCCGGGCTTTAGCTCTATGGCAAACTCAATGTCACGGTCAGGAGGCAGACCAGGCAAATCCTCAGGAAAAACATCCGGGAATTCACAAACCACGGGGATGTCTCTAGTTTCCAGAACATAGGTGGTATTATTTGAGTGGCTGCTGGTTTTTGAGGCATTGGAAGTTGGAGAAGGAGTTTGGAGGTACTGTTAGGAATGTCCACTCTCACAACTCTATCAGGATGTCGATCATGGCTTTATACTGACACATCCAATTCATGCCTAGAATGACATCTATCTCCTGATCATGAAGCACTATCATGGTGGTGGGAATACATGTTCCCCCAACCTTACTGGTATACTGCGAACCACTTCCTTAGTACTTATACGCCCTCCAGGCGAAAATATGCAGAAACTTTCTTTTAAATCCTCAATTGATATTTCATGCTTGATGACAAAAGTACGACTGATGAAGGAATGCGATGCACCAGAATCAAACAACACAACTGCAGGGTGGTTGGCAACAGGAAACCTACCGATCATGACGGGCTCCCCTTCTGGTATATCGCTGACAGCGGTATAGTAGACTTGCCCGTGCTTCTTGACAATCCTGCCTTTCTGAGCATGCTGCTGCTGTGCACGGTGCTGCTGCTGCTGTGGTCCTCCAGGACCCTTCTGCGCGTTCTGTGCATACTTCTTGGGTTTCGGACAATCACGAGACCAGTGGCCAAGTTGGCCGCAGTTGTAGCAGGGATGGTTATAGGCTGTTTGTGGGGTGGTGATACGAACACCTGGGGCGTTCGGCTGCGTGGCACTCTGCTGATTGGCGTTGTGGGTGGTAGCCGCAGTACGGACGACCACTTGCTGATGAGGGTAAGGTGGACGGTTGTGGTGGTGGTGGCTGGGTGATAGATGATCCTCTGGCGTTTGTGACCGCCAGAGAAGCTGCTTGACCCAGTCTTTCTTCTTTTCTTCTCTTCCTGATACTGGCGATTGCTTTCTTCAAAAGCAACAGCCCGGTCAACAACATCATGATAAGATCCGTTGAGGTTGTTGGATAGACCTCTGTGAATCTTAGGGTGCAGACCCCTAAGGAAACAATCTCTCTTCTTTCCTCTGTGTTGACATAGTCTGAGGCATACTGGCTCAGGTGGTTGAACTGTCCAACGTACTGCATAACTGTGGAATCTTTCTGTTGCAGGGCTAGGAACTGATCAAGCTTCATCTTCATCAGACCTGACGGGATGTGGTGTGCACGGAAAGCGGTGCGGAACTCTTCCCAGGTCAATTGATGACCTTCTGGCTGGGCAGCCAACAGGTTGGCGTACCAAGCGCTTGCGGGACCACGAAGCTGCTGTGAAGCAAACCGAGGCTTCTGGATTTCAGTGCATCGGATGAGACCAAACTTCTGCTCCATGGTGCGGAGCCAATCATCAGCTTCGAGGGGTTCATCGGCTCTGGTGAAAACCGGTGGACGGGTTTCAGTGAAATCCACATATGTACTCTCATGGTTGTTGTTGTCGTGGTGACCACGATGACCATTGTTGTGCTGCCCCTGATTTTGAGCCATCAGGTTGGCAGCGGCGGCCAAGGCTGCAATGGCATCTGCCAGGGTAGCAGGAACTGGTGGAGGGTTTGGAAGGTTGGCATCATCGGAACCTCCAGCTCCAGAGCGGGTGTTCACAGGCATCTGTTAAACAACTTGGAACTTAGCATACAAAGATTAAGTTCTGAAACAACTGACTGAGAAACTTCATTGATTCAAAGATAGATGATGGATACAGATGACTGACAGGTGACAACTGACTGATAAGGGGAAAAGGTACGAAAGAAAGATACAGACTCCTCTTAACAAACTACAGACTAACGCTCCCAAACCTAAACTAAGGTTTTAGGTAAGCAGGTGGTACAGACACAGGGGAACTCCATCTCCTAAAGACGGGTCTAGTCTTCATCGATGATGATTATTTCTTCGTCGTCGTCTTCTTCTTCGAGGATGAGCTCAGGCTCAACCTCCTCGTCCTCGTCTTCAGCGTGGATGTCCTCAGCAGGTTCAATTCCTTCGTCCACGTCTGGCTCTTTACCCACATCAGGTTCTTCTACTATTCCGTCCTCAGGTTCTTCCATAACCGGGGGTACAAGGGGTGAAGTTGATCATACAGCTGATGCACTTCTCATGAAGCATATCATTGAACTGTTCAATCTGAGCTGTGTACTGCTGCAGTCCGTGGAGCTCGGCTCTGGTGACGTCCTCGCGGGTCCAAGCATCATTGCGCTGCTCGATAGCGCGAACGTGTTCCGGTTGGCCTGCTCCAGGGAAGCTCGTGCCTCATAAAACTCCAGACGTGAGTGGTGGTAGAAGTCATGCTCCAAGTTTCCAGCTCAGCCTTCAGATTCTTGATTTCCTCCTTCAGGTTCTTACGGGTGCGGCGGGGAAAGCGACGACCATTTGAAGATTCGGCAGTCTCTTCTCCAACGCGTGGTGCCAGCTGGTGGCGCGGCACACCATGCGGTCCAGTCGACTTGCGGGCAGTCAGCTTGATGCGAGCCATGCCTGGACAAGAGAAGGTAGATGAGAGAAAGGCTAGCAAGAGAAAAGGTATAGGTATTCTACCCCAACGAACTTAGAGAGGAAGTTAACTTCAGTGATTATGACATGATGCATGAATCGTTCCTACGGAACAAGGTAATGCATAAGTAACATATATAGGGCTTAAGACATGTTGCTCCACTAGCTAGTGTTGTCATAAGAGAGACAAGATGAGAGAGCAATTTGGACTCAAAATAGTCAAGTTAGTTTGTTTGGACTCAAAAGGTCTTTTGAAGTTTTCGCAAAAACGAACACTGCAACGTTAAAGTGAGATGCTCTGATACCACTCTGTGACGGAACGACCCTAATCCCATGGCCCACGTGTCCCTGTCAACCTCTGACAGCCGAACCCATGTTCCATGTGATTAAGACCCGTTCGCCACCGGGCTACATCAGTGCCCAATGTCCGCAGGATCATCTCACAATTCGGTTACAGCATTGCATACTTTTACAAATAATATCGGAATAAAGAGCGGAAGACTTAAATAACAATAGTTTTACAAACCGAGGTTTTAAATGAGGTAAGGAGTATGATTATTACAAACCATTGTTCGGGAATTTCAAAGTGGACAACGTAGCGGGAACATTAACATAAGATACACGTAACACCCAGCCCGAGGGTGCACATTTACTCATCGGCCTCATCGGCCTCTTCCTGGATGAAGGTCACGCAACAGGGTGCGAGACACATCGGGGTCTTAGGCATACCTGCAACATGGGTAACAAACCCTGAGTACTGGGGTACTCAACAAGACTTACCCGACTAAAGAAAAAGGGAGAAGACTCAGGAATGAGAGGCTTAGGGTAGTCAAGGTAAGGCTTAAGCAAGATCAAGTATTTTGCAGAAAAGCATCTTTTGTAAACCTTATTTTATTTTTGAAAGATTCAGTATTTCTCAATTCTTCATCATTCATGATTCATTTTACATTTCAAAACATTCCTAGTTGAGAACCACTCTCCGTTGACAGTCAGTGGACCAAGTCTCCATAACCGAGGAGCAACGTTAATCCGGATAAATAATACTCAGCTGAGGATCCCTATCCACACTGCATATGTAGCACCCAAGCTTGCATATGCCAACTCGTCTACCACGATTCCTCCAAGATTGGGCCCGGTCCTACGCCACCCGGAAGTACAGTACACCACTCCAATTCGGGACTTTAACCCTCCAATTTTCCGCCAGCGACAAGTACCTTGGGACTCTAACCCAAGGGTACAGGTCCTGACACGTGGGTACATGCTACTTCCGCCATCTCTCCACTCCCAGTGCGCGGTTGTCGGTCCAATAAAGGATTCCTCGGAGCCAGAGCTTTCCGAAGTATGTGAATAGTTACAAGTCTTGACCAGCAGGCCCCCATACGGATGGTCCCTAATTTTCCAGCCAGAACTACACCTTGGTTATATCTCACCCAAGCGTAATAGTCCTGTCAGTTTTTTAACCCTGTCCCGGTCGGTGTCAACTGTTGAGTCCCGGACTACAACATGACGGCACCGTACGCGCGGACAACCTCTTCTCGACAATGACCACATGCTAGCTAGGCAAGCAGTCATCGAACGGGAAGTAAAGCCAAATTCCCATAAAAATTCTTTCAGTGATCACACTTTTGAAAATGACATTTTATTGCAAAGTCTAATTCAATAAGCATTGCTAAGCATTTTTCAAATACTTTTGAAAAGCAGGTATCGGGTGTATCAGTGGTCAAGGTGGATAATGCATCAGATAGGATATCACTCAACTCGTATAAACCTAATGTAGTAGTTTACTCAAAAGCATTTAAGGAAATCATTTATAAAATCAAGGAAAGGGTTAAATGCACCGGGGCTTGCTTGAAGAGCAAAGAGGGCAGGCTCGAGGGCGGCAGGGCAGGTGTCGGAGCTGGGGTAGCCTCGGGGACAGGTTCGTCAGCGGCTGCCTCGATCTTGACGCCTTCTCCTTCGGTCACTAAACGGATGCAATGATGTATGCTTATGAGGATGCTCACATGAACAATGCAACACAGGACAAAGCACTGCTCCTAGAGTATAACTTTCTAACAAGGGAGTAACTTCTAGGGTAGACACAAGGTTACCTATCTTTTATCTTTAAGCAAGATTAGTTAAGCCTATTAAGCATTATTGATCTAACCTAAGCATAGACTAAGGTATGACATCACAACATCATAGACCAGAAGGGTGGGGGTCTATGAACAGCAAACAATCCGAAAGTCACACACAAAGGCATATAACAGCAAAACCTAATTATTTTTCTATTTAACTACTCAAAAGGTCATTTTACGAAGTTGCTCCAAACTTTGCCAAATTAAACTCATAGGTTCATTATGGTATAAATACATGGCAAAACAAATTTCATAATTTTTGGAGGTCATTATGGTGCTCAATTAAATATAGGCATTAATTAACAAAAGGCACTATTTAAATTTAAAAATAAAAGCCCAAAAAAACAACTTGTTCCAAAAGACTTCAAAATTACACCAGAGACTAAGCATGGCATAGGAAGCTCACAAAAATTTATCTCATGATTTTTGGAGTTATAAATTATTTTCTAAAAATCCAAAACCAACCATTTTTTTCAATTAAAAGGGGAATTTTACATTTTTAAAAATCTTGCAGAAAAGTCAAGTTTCTTATTTATAAAATACTACATGGTATAAAGACTCAACTGTAAAATTTTCAGAATTTTTAAAGCAATACAGAAAATCATACAAAAAGATGAAATAACAAGACTATTCATATATCTGAAAAGGAAAAGAGCACTGAGCTCGAGTCGGAGCGGGCTCGACGTCGAGGCTCGAGGCTCGGCTGAGGAAACAGAGGCTGGGCTCACCGAGAGTCAGAGGCAAGGCTCGGCTGCTTCGAGGGCGGGGTTCGAGGGTGTGTGCTCGAGGTTGTGGCTCGGGAACGCGCTCGAGGGTAAGGCTCGACACGGGCTCGAGGGTGAGGCTCGAGGATGAGGCTCGACACGGCTCGAGGGTGAGGCTCGACACGGCTCGAGGGGCGGTGGTTCGGTGGAGCTCCTTCGGCGGCGAGCAGCGAGCGGCTCTCCTCTACCCCTGGGCTCAACACACAGACCGCAATGGCCTGGTCAGAGTCGCACGGAACCAAGGAACACGACACGAGGTCGGTGAGGGATGATCATGGCCGGAGACGGCGAATTTCACGAACCCGAGCTCGCCGGGTCTCTGCCGGAGATGGGAACGGCGAGCTTACGCCGGGCGATTGAGGGCGGTAGAGATGAAATTGAAGGGTGGGAAAGCTTCACGAGCTCAAGGCGGAGCTTCTGAGCTAGGTGGTGGAGCGGCGGAGGCACTGGACTGGCCTGGCCACGGTGGCGGAGATGAGTGAGGAGCTCGGGGCTCCGGCGGGCTTATATAGCCGTGGCCAGAGGCCGGTAGAGAGCACGGGGTGGGGTGGATAAGCTCGGCGAGAGCGTGCGCACTCGATTGCGCTCTAGCGGGAAGGACAGGCGTGCGTGCAGGGCCTGGGCGAAGGCTTGCCGGCGATGGCCACGCGGCGGCGACGCCCTGGGCACTGTAGGGGACGGGTGTGGAGGGTCAGCGCTCGTGTGCGGGCGCGGAGGGGACAAGGGAACAGCGGCGGCAGGTTGGTGGCGCGTGGGGAGCAGCCAGGCGTGCGGCGTGCGAGTTGCCGGCGGGCTGGCCATGGCCGGGGCCCCCCCCCCTCTACGCGAGGAAGAAGAACAGTAGACTAGGCTAGAGTTTGACTTTTGAGCAGTTTCAGAAATTTGCAAATTTCTCCCAAAATTTGAACTGGGCAACAAAAACTCAAAACATCAAAGTTGCTCAGAAAAAAAAGATCTACAACTTTGTCAATATGAACATTTTCAAATTCCAAATAGCTTTTGAACAATATTTGAAAACAGTAAAGGGGACACTTTTTCAAACTTGATTCAAACCAAAATTACTTTGGATTTCAAACTGAGACTTGAAAATTTGTAAATACCAAAGTTGTTCCTCTCGATCAGATTCACAACTTGCTTTTTGAACCAACTCAAAATTTTGACTTTTGAAAAAGTTATGAAAAAGGGAATAAATCCAGGATTTGGGATTTTAGGGTTTTGCAAAAGGGAAAAATCAAATCAAATCTGATTTTTGAACTTTGATCACTGCAGCAAACATCAGGGCACTAAATTTGAACAAGAATTAAATATAACTAGGCACAGAGGTGAAATTACCATTTTGCCCTTATAGAGAGAATTGGGCTTTTAGGGTTTTTGAAAAGGGAATCAAGGCATAGCAATTAGGCAAATCAAATGCATCAGAGGAAATAATTAATGCTTAAGATGATGACATGTCAAGTTAATTACATTTGAACACCAGGGGTGTTACATGTTTATGACTGCTATATCTTTTCATCTTTGTTGCTTTAGAACACAAGTAATAGAGAAGTACGTAGGAACCTTGATCTCTTCCGTTGTCCTCCCGCTATAGTTGTCTATACATTTATCATTGAATTCTCTTTGATGTGCTTTCGTTATCATATATATCATATATCAATCACTCCTGCTTTAGTCTAATTAGTACTCTAAGTTAGTAGATGCATGATAGTGAGTTATCAGATTCTTGACCCTAGCTTCCCTGTGGTAAAATATAAATAACGATCCTGGAATACTCCCGGTAAAATGCTACAATGATGTTCTGTGTGCTTGCGGAAACTTTCATATTCTTATTTGCATTAACAAACGTCAACAGGTCCCCAAAGACATGGGCAACGGCTCGACACAACCAAGCAAAGCAAAGCTAGCCCTCAAGAAGAGGTAGAACAGGCTCAACACCGCTAGCGAGAAAACTCGATATCAACTGAAAAGCAAAAGAGCTCGATACCAAGTGAAGAGCATATAGGCAAAGTCACTAGTCCCCCAAGCAAGAGGCAAAGGCTCAACACAACTAGCTACCAAAAATGCTCCGAAACAATTGGAAAAATGCTCCAAACCAATTGAAAATTCATCAAACAAAGCAAGCAAACTCCCCCTCCAATAGTGCACAAAACTAGGATATGATTTGACAAATTTCTCCCCCTTAGATGATAATGCACTATCAGGCAAACTTCTCCCTTCCAAATGCATATGAGTCAAAAATGTAAGTTAGCAGCTTCAGGAATATAGTCAATAGAACGAAAAGATGTTCTACAAAGTATA
Source organism: Coix lacryma-jobi var. lacryma-jobi (assembly GCA_009763385.1). Taxonomy (NCBI): domain Eukaryota; kingdom Viridiplantae; phylum Streptophyta; class Magnoliopsida; order Poales; family Poaceae; genus Coix; species Coix lacryma-jobi. Next base: position 79,493,879 of record CM019826.1, on the reverse strand, counting down.
ACTCGCAAAGGCTCAAGCTGATCACCAAATACGAAATATGAACATATGAGCAAAGTGATCAGTTTTGGCCAAAAAGGTATTCACCATCAAAATAGCACTAAACATGTATAGACAGGAAGTCAAACAAGTGCTTAACATGTATACAAGGTGAACAACCCCTAGCAAAGTTCAATCATCATGCTATAGAATGAAACATAGACTTGTGTTTTCAGATTTTATCGGAGTTGCAGCGGTGAAATTACACAAGTTCAGAATTCAGCATGTGACTGTGAGCGGTTGAAAACTTGTCATTGCCTAACTTTTCAACCGAGCTAAGCCTATGCATATGCAATCAGAAGTTTAAAACGTCGGTTTCGGTCATACACTACACGGCTCAAGTTTAACTCAATGTGCAATGAGAAACAGTCTCGATACCGTGATGTGCTGACAAGCAATCCCATCTCGATCTTTTCAATTTACTTAAAACTTGGTTCAATTTAAAACACAATATGAACATACCAAGCAAGTGAATGACTCAAAACTAGAGACATAGCAACCTAGCATATATGAAAAGCCCGAATTCAACACATTCTACACATGCTAGTTGCATATCTCAATGGTGAACAATTTCAAGTTTTATGTTCATTAAGCAAGTTCACCATTCATAAAATAGCTCATCTCACAACATGTATTAGTGATCAGAAAGAGCATAAGCTACAAGTATCATCATATAGCATCGGAGCATACTAGATAGAGCATAATCACATTCTAAAAATTATATACATGAAGCTCAGAAAGTAAAGATGCATGATGAATTGCAAAGACTAACCTACCAAAGATGAAAACAAAACAAAAGAATAGAAGTCAGTCTATAATACAATAACCAAAATGTTTCCCCCATCTAAAAGGGGAAACACACGCCAAGCTCACCTCTCAACCTAGCAAAAGTTGATTGGTCCAAAGGCTTGGTAAAAATATCTGCCAACTGATGATGAGTATCGACATGGCGAAGGTCGATATCACCCTTCTCATAGTGGTCTCGCACATCAATGTGTTTGTTCTTAGAATGCAGCACGGGGTTCTTAGCAACGCTAATAGCACTCGTGCTTTCACAAAGCAAAGGAACGCGAGAAAAGCTCAAGCCAAAATCACGCAAAGTGGCCATCATCCAAAGCAACTAGGAACAGCAGCTAGCCGCAGCAACATACTCAGCCTCTGTGGTAGACTGAGCGACGCTAGACTGCTTGCGAGAAGACCAAGATACAAGAGAAGAACCGATAAACGGACAGGTCCCAGAGGTGGACTTGCGATCAAGTCGGCAACTAGCAAAATCAGCATCCGAGTAACTGCAAAGGGAAAGGGTAGAAGAAGTAGAATACCAAATCCCAAACTCGGGTGTGAAGCATAAGTACCTCATAATGCGGTTGACCGCCTGACGGTGAGAGGTGCACTGCGATGACTGAAATCGCGCGCAAAGACACACCGCGAACTAAATGTCCGTGCGTGTCGCCGTTAGGTACAACAGCGACCCGATCATACTCCGGTACTCCTTCTGGTCCACAGCTTCTCCATCCACATCCGCATCCAGGGCCGTCGTGGTCGACATGGGTGTTGGAAAAGGCTTGGCCTCACCCACATCGAACTTCTTCAGGATGTCCTTGGTATACTTGCCCTGGTGCACAAACGCCCCCTCTCGAGATTGCTTAATTTGCAACCCGAGAAAGAATGTCAACTCGCCCATCATGCTCATCTCAAACTCTCTGCTCATAAGATCTGCAAACTTGGCAACCAAAGCATGAGAAGAACCTGTTGGCACAAAATGTGGTGCACTGTGCCTCACACACAGCAAGCCGGAAAGCGTGGCTTCAATCGGGTGCCCGGGCGATTCGAAATCTGGAAACGTGCCAGTCGGTTTGACCTGAAAACCAACAAGGGATAAAACTGTGAGAATAAAACTGGAACATGCCGGGTGAGACCAGACAGTTCCATATTTACGGCCCTGAAGCCACTTTTGACGACATACAACTATAGAAGCTGCCTGCCAAGCATGTTTATAGAATTATTCGGCTAATGTAAAAGAAAGCATATGAAAGCATTGATTGCCGAATACACATATAGGAAAAGACATGCTTAAACAAATAAGAATAAATTACGAATCGATGTATAACCAAGTTCGGCAAACCAACCGAATTAGGGTCCATGAAGAAGGAACATGCACATAAACATAATCAAACTAATCTAAAACCTGCATCTGTCGCACGATACCTAGTTTTATCAGAGCTCAAGCATGGTTGACATGTATGAACCCACAACATGTAACAATCTAGATTAGAAATTAATTCGGCCATTATGATCATGCAATCTATAAGAGATGTCATGAAAAATAACGATCATTGGAGCATAAATAAACTTGTAAAGAAAGGCCGAACAAAATCAATCTAGATTGGGCAAAATAGTGTTACAAAATTAATTAAATCATGCAACACAAAATAACTTAATGAATCTATTAGATCTTGCCAAATCTAATAGAGCCGATAAATATCTCGCTTTTGCTAAACATATTAGATAAACGTCGGCCGCACGGTATTTACTCATAAGCATAGCATAAGCAAAGACTTCTTGATTGTCAACATAGATCCACCGCACGATCTTTGGAAACAAACAAGACTACTTGCATCACATCTAAATCCACCGCATGATACTAGACATGATAACAAGGTTGTCGGGACTTACGGAGGTCGATAGATCGATGATTCCTCTCGAAGAACTCGACGACACGACAAAGGACTCAAAGATGGCATGGGGCCGATTTGTATTGATATGGTTGTGAACCCTTTTTACAATAGCCAAGGGTTTATATTTAAACCCCAGACCCAATACGAGTCCTGGAAGATTACGACTTACATAATGAAAACTTGGAAAATATGAATCTTATTCCTATTTTCTTCTCGGTGTTTTCCATTATCACGTGTCTTCTCGTACAAGCCGGCTTCACTTGTCGTATTTGCTTTCCGAATAGAGTCATTGCCTTACAAGATAGCTGACCGCACAAACACTTGCCGAAACTCTGAGAACTAACCGACCGCTTGGTCGTTTACCGAATGCCCTTTTCACTGCCGGCTGGGTCCACTTGTCATTTTCTTGGTACACCTGATCAACCGATCTTCCTTGATTCTGCCAATTCCTCAAATTGCACCCATCTCCAGTAAAATTCGGTCCATCTCCTTCTTAATCCAAATTTTGGTGTAAACACATGCCCCCTAATTTTGGGATAAATATTTATTCCAAAATTCCTTTCTCCCGAACTATTGACGTGGAACCTCTGGAAGCATCTACTCTTGTGGAAATTTTGCGTGCCATAATTGCCTTACCTGCCGATTCATTTCCCGATGCACCCTTTGGGGTCTTTTTAAGTCATCGTTCACTTCGTTTCAGCCTACTGTTGACACTCCTTAATGCAATCACTCTAAGAAGAGAGCCACATAAAAAATAATAAACTAGTGAAAGCACTAAAGAGTGTACGCGACACTACTAACTCCACTTAACGTCAAGTTGTCATCCCCAACATGAAGCTAGCAATGCAAATATATTAGGGGACTGGATTTAAAGATAGATATTTACCCGCAAGCGCACAGATAAACATACCCGCTGTAGAAGCATTTCACCCAAGCTAGTCTCAGGTATCGTTTATTTATATTTAGCCTAGAGACTAATCAATTCAGGATATGATGGCATTGTAAGGACTCAACAGCACTTAATATGACACACTTATAATAAGACTGATAACACACTAATTACTTTAAACAGGAATCAGGTTACAGAGTAAATGATATGATAAATAATTGATAAAGGATAACATAGATCAGATCAATCAAGGATAAACTTAGAATAGTACTACCTAGCAAGTGATGATTAGAACAGGTATTAATGAGAAACATTCCTACGTTATTCTAATTACAAGTCATAGCATACATTGATTAGTGCAATTATATTTGGCAATCATTGGCTAGGTCACATCATATTTATAATCAAGAAGCAACTCCATAGTAAAAGTGTCAAACAAAGTAACCCTTAAACCATGAGTTAACTGAGCCATACTGAACACTATATTCGGGAGGTGGAATACAGAGGACTCAACAGGTCTGTCACACCCGTGATCTACCACTCTATCCGGAACATAGGATGCATTCGTAGATAAATAATGTTTAGGCACCACGCCTACACTGCATCTATCACCCACCCGTTGTACTTTAAGATGAGCGCTATACGAACATGAGTATAAACATAAAGATGAACTATCTATGCCAAATATATAATCAAAGCAGACTATAAGCATTATAACAAATAATATAATCATTGATGTCTTAATCATATCAATTGTATTGCTATCTAGAACACGATGATGAACAATGAGGTGAATTAGATCATCGAGAAGAACTAAACTACGAACTAGAACATGAACTAGAACAAGATTATGAACTACATGATGAACTAGACGATGAACTAGAACATAAGCAATGAAGAATAATGATGAACTAGAAGAGCAATTATGAAATAGATCCATAATATTAATACAAGAGAGAAGATCTTGGGTTTACCGAGCCTTCTCGTGATTAGGTCAGGAATCCAAGCGAAGCTTGCCTCCTCTAATCCTATTCTATCTACTAATCTAGGTAGATGAAGTTCTAGGGCTTCCAATTGATCTCCTTCTGAAGCTCTGATTGATGATGTCTAATGATCAAACCCTGATTGATCCTCCTGGAGAGGGGGTCAGGGGATGTTTATATAGCCTTGGGCGATGAACCGTGGCCCTTGGATCAAACTGACTCAAGGTACGGCCGAGATGCATCCTAAAGGTCGGTGGAGATAGCTTGCAGAGGACGCAACCCAGCGGGCCCAGGGGGCAACCGGTTGGTCACCTGGTGGGACCGGTCGGTCCCACCAGTCGGCCTCTCACGGTGGTCGACCTCCTGGTGTCTTCTTACGTCCTCTGGAGTCTTCTAGAATAATCCTTACGTGGTGGTTGCGTTATCTCCCGTCGGTTTCCATCTATGGGAAGCTATCGGTGCTGATTTCCTGGTTTAGTCCTTGCAGAATCATAACTCACCAAAACTCATGGAATATTGTCAGTTGAAACCCTAAACCTTTGTTGGTGATCAAATTCTTGCCCTTTTTTATATTTATTTATCCCTTAATTATGATAGATAACCAGTGTCAACACCTACTCCTTCAAACTCCCCTGTTTCAATCAAAAACTAAGAAAACCCCTTCTTCCTCTTATCATCATCCAATCCAACCTAGAAGATGTCTTCCGTGGCGAGCAGACATAGCTCCGAGCTTGGCGTCTCTAGCACTTCTAGGAAGAGGTTGCTCTCTTCCACTTTGTCTCAAAATGAGGCATCCGTTCTCACCTTGTTATTTTTGTTCAGGAGGGTCAATGATGATTTCTCCGAAGATTTGACTCAACAGATCATAGACCTTCAGCTTGATCTGTAGGAGAAGAATGAGGAGATTTCTCAAGTTTCCTAGGAGCGCGACGTCGCTCAGAATCGGGCCGCCGATGAATATTTTCATCATTTTTGTTTTTGCTTCCCCCCTCTTTCTTTTACTCACTCTTCTCTCTTTCAGCTCTGGGGCAAAACTCCATGCTCTTGAAGCTGCTGTCGCCAAGCTTGCCGTCACGACCAACGCAGCAGGCACGATAGCCTTGGATCCGGTAAACGAGGTTAACCGAATCCTCCCCGACATCTCCAGGGCCGGCATGGGATACGGCGCAGCGCTTGCCTTCAACGCTGTACGGATTCACTCCGGCGCCGATTATCGCAGATTCGATGTGTGTGAGCAGGGGCTGGAATATAAAGTAGTACATTCCGTGGATGATATGAAAGAAGCTAGAACAGATCTGGCTGATTCCTTCGACCATGATCTCCCGATTAGTCATAGGATAGAGTGGACGAACTGATTCTTCACTGTAATCTTGTACCGCCTTCTTGTAAATAAAAGTCCTTCTGTTTGACCCTTGAAATCAATCTGTGACTGATCCTTCGAGATCAATGCGTGTTTTGCTTCGTGCATTAATCACTGACTTCTATTTTTGCTCTTAAAGGTGATGTATGTGACATCTGCTTACTTGCTGACAGTCACGTTAGTCATCTCTGTTTCGCAGGCGATCGTTGTAATTGGCTATTTTTAGATCTAGTGTTCCGTATCCTTTTAATTTTCCAATCCACAATGATGTTAGGATTGTACCCCTTAAGGAATCTTTTCCTTTTCCTGAAGACTTCTTCATTACCGAACTTGCCGCTTGCCGAACTTGCCGAACAACCCCTTAAGGAAAAATATGATCCTCCCCACTTCGAAGACCACTTGCCGAACTTACTTTTTTCGGTATCAATTGGTAATATGGGTTTCCAAACAATCAACCGAAACCGAACTCTTCATGCGGCAACAATTCTTAGCCGAATTGGCTTTCTGATTCTGGGGCCACAATTTCCTTAAGTCAGCAAAAATTTGTCCCGGCCCAAGAACGGCTCATAAATCGTGAAAAACCATACTCTGACGTTTGGCTTCCCGAAATGCAAGCCACGGTTCCATAAATATGACCCTATGCTGGCCATTATCTTCAGCTCCAATCGAACAGTTTGACTTACAATATCAACATTCTCCGGCTCCTAACTCAAACCAGAGAGAAAACCTTCGCCTATATTTTCACCAATGGCATGCAACGGTGACCACAGTGAACGCCCTGCTGAAGCGGAAGGAAGCCGAGCACCGACTCATCAGCGTTATGGGTAAAAAATTAGCCTCTTGCCCCCTTGCGGTAGTCCTTTCCTGTTCATCTATTCCTGATTCACTGCTCATCTTCTTTCTAGGATGAGGGTTTTCTCCAGTCAAACCCAGATTCCTTTCCCCAAAACAGCAACTCCACCGAGCTTTCCCATTCCTTCTTCTGGGTCACCAAATTCCTCTGAGCCTAATGATTCACTTTGGTACGCCTGTTTGAACACTCTTCGGTTCCGCAAAAAGAGGGATAAGGCGCAGAAAGAACTGGAGGACGCATCCATGAGGTACAGCATTGAGGAAATCGAATGGGAAGACCAACGGAAGCAGCTCTGTAACGCCATTATCGGTTTGTCATCTATCATTGATTCCATATTCTTTCGGCCTTTCCCTGTATCACAAACTCATTCTTTTCTCTTTCAGCTCTTTCTGCGGAGGATGACCGTCTGAAAGTGGCGGCGAACAGAGTTGCTGACAAGGTGAATGCCCACGGGGACTCAGTCGAAGCGCGTCTCAACGCTATAGACGACCGCATAGATCAGGCCGTCATCCAAGGTGTGTACCTTGGCGTCTTCCTTGGGCTAGCAGCAATGAGCTCTTGGACCAACGAGGACTACCCCTTCCAACCGGTCGGCTTTGCAAGCGGACGCCCAGATGAAACCGAAGGTATTGAAGATCATCTTGAAGTTTATGGTGATCATGCCGCTGCTCTTGCCGGAGTCACCAACCCGCAGTCCGTTCTGAACAGATTATTTTAGGAGTAGCTTGTACTAGGACGGATCTGTAAATGAATAATCGAAGTTGTTTTCTCTGAATAATGTCTATCTGCATCTCCTGATTATCTCAGTGATTCTCCCGATTACAATATTTCCTAAAAAAATGCTTCCCGAACGTATGACGTCATCTTAGCCGACTAGATCTCATCTTGATATGTCATATCACTCGGCATCATATTTACTGCGCTTCACCTTTCTCTCCTCTCGATAAACCTGCTAATTTGAAAAATGCTAAGGCCACCAAGACTATGAACAGTTTTTGCACTAAAGGCGACACATGTCATGCCGGCTATTCTCTAAACTCTTGGAGTATTTTTCTACTAAAGGCGATGCTTGACATCGGCTATTTTTGCACAAAAATATCCTTGAATCCTGCTCATGTACCGACTTCCATACTGAGATGAAACTTCTTAAGAAATCTCCCAATAAAGTCAAATGCCTTGTCCTTCATTCCGATCGGTAGTACAGCCTTCCAAACTAAATCTCTTTCCACAAAGTGTTTTTACTGCCATTACCAATTCATACCTTGAACAAAAACTCCAACAGTGCTAAAATTTAATTACCGAGCCTTTCATTCGGAATAGGCATTGACAACATATGCTTTATCACGACAAATTTAGAAATTTTTACGCATTCGGCAATTAATAAGTAGCACCGAAGCTTGGTATACGAGTTGTACACACATAAATAAAGATTCTCTGTAGCCGAATACCTCGTCTCCGGGTCTAACAACTTTCGGCTAAGGTAAGCTATTACTCTTTCCATCAATTTTTTTGTATAAGGGCCGATCCTACTGTTAGGCTATCGGCCGTCACGTACAACTTAAAACAATTACCAAACTGTGGAGGTACCAGCACTGGTGGTATCTTCATGTACTTTTTAATTTCATCAAAAATTCTCTGTTGTACGTCACTCTACATGAATTTTTGACCTTTCTTGAGCTTCAGCAACGGAGAAAAGGGCAGAACTCTTTTAGAAGATTTATCAATTTCAATCTGTATTCTGGATCTAGATTTGTACTGACACACATTGATCTTGCTTTGGTTTCATTGTCAATATTTACTTCTTCTAACTTATCAGCCGATACGAAACCTTGTCCCAACTCTCCTCCATTACCATCAATCGGATTATTTATTCAAAAATTGCTCTGAGAGCCGATTGCTTGAATCGGTTGTTGGTCCTTGTCGAAAACATTTACACGACCTTCTTTCCAAACTCTTCCGGAGAAGCACTCAACACCATCATACTCCAAGTAAACGGGTTCTGCAGTAGCAACACTCACTGAATCATCAGTATGGACAACTTCAATGTCATCCCCAATCCACTGGATGAGGATTTGATGCATAGTTGACGGAACGCAGCAATTTGCATGTATCCAATCCCTTCCTAAGAGCAAGCTATATGCCCCCTTGCAATCGATGACGAAGAAGGTAGTAATCCAAGTTTTTGACCCGATCGTCAACTCAACATGAACCGCTCCTCGAGTATCAGAAGAATTACCAGCAAAGTCCCACAACACCATGTCAGTCTTCAATAATTCCTCACTTGCCATCCCAAGTTTCCTGAAGGTAGTATATGGCATGATATTTATGGCAGCTCCCCCATCAATAAACATCTTGGTTAACGCCTTGCCATCAACATACCTCTTCATATAAAGTGGCTTCAAGTGTCGATTTCTAGCTGGCTTATCAAAGACTGCCTGTTGAGCCAGAACGAGTTGAGCCATCAAATCTTGGTATTCATCTTCGTCAAAATCTGAATACACTTCTTCTAGGACATGTTGATCTCCGGGAGCTATGAATTCTGATGGGAGAAAGAATGCCATGCACGCATCAGCCGAACGATAACCCTCATCAGGCTTTTCTTTAGGACGCCAAGTTTGATTTGTTTTGGCGCCTGCTTGTGCTAGTTCGCTGTTCCTTAGGCGCTGCACCCTCCTGTTTTGGCTCTTTCTTAATCCCGGTGGGCACCACTGTCCTCTCTGCCAAACATATTCACGGTACTCCTCTTCTTCAGCGCGAGCCCATCCTTGATCGGCAAATCTTCTCCCTTGCCGATTTTCAGAATTACCTATTTTTAAGCGCCGATCATCCTCAGGGAGTCGCATCCTAAGCCTTTCATGGACCGAACGGCGGTTGACTCGAGACTGCCTGTACCTAGAATATTGATCACTGCATTCAGGGCAATTGTTCTTAGCAGGCAGCTTCAAGCCTTCATTCCAACAATATTTGAAAAATGAGCACTCCCAATGAGATTGCTCTTGCTCTCTCATATGTCCTCGTTCTTCTCGGTATATCTCCTCTTCGTACCTCCGTTTCTTTTCTATGAACTTTTGTACTTCATAAAATTTTTGCTTCTAGTACCGATCTTGCTCCCAACGCCATTTGTTCAACAAAATGCATGTCGTGACCCTGGTCCTGGAAGCTTCACCCCTTTCAGTTCAGCTATTCTGGAAACAAACTCGTCGCCGAAGTTCTTCATTTGTGATCTACCGATCGGGGTCAACAGCACCGGTCTTTCTCGCTCTATCAGAGGTTAACACCATCATCTTGCTTTTGCCCCTGGGGTTATCTGCATTAACCATGTTAACTGAGAAAGATACATTATTCTGTCCGAAAGGGCTACCATCTATTTTCATCCTTCCATCGAACTTGCAATGCCCTTCCTGGATGGCCTTCTGGATCCGCACTCTAAACACTCGACAATCATTAATGGAGTGAGATCTAGTGTTATGGAAACCACAATACTTCTTGTCTTTAACCCCTTCAGGGTGCAGCATGGGATGGCCTTCCGGTAGCTTGACGCGTCCCTCTTTCACCAGCAATTCAAATAGCTTATCCGATTTGGAAACATCAAAGTCGTAGGTCCCCTTTTGCTGTCTCAGCCATCGCGGATTGACTTGAGTCGGTTCTTTAGTCCAGACCAGCTCTGCTGCAGCTATCTCATCTTCATCATCATACTCCATTGCTTCCTCTAAGAAAGCTTGATACATTTCACTAGCCACATCGCCCTTCTGGAACTGATTGTTTCTCCTAAACCCCTGAGCCTGACTATTCATCATCGCCAATCGTTGTGATAACTGCCCAAGATCATCAAATTCCATGCCGAATAGCTTTTCCCTAATATTTGGCAACATACCAGCTATAGCTATCCCCGACAATTGATCATCTGGTAAATTTAGGGAATAGCAGAGATTTTTAGTCTCCCTGAACCTGCGCAAGTATTCTTGTGGCGTCTCATTAGCCCTCATTTTCAAACACATGAGGTTGACCAACTTCTTCTCATTAGTGCCCAGAAAGAAATACGCATGGAATTTGTAACAGCACCGACCACTTTATAAGAGCACAAGTGCAAAAACCTCCGCCGAAGCAGCTGAATTAACACACTTGAGCCCATATAAACCCGGTAGTCCGGAAATCTCGAAGGATTTCAAACATTTCCAACATCCAACCAAGATCGCGTGGTCAAGCAAATACAAATCATGTACACGGAGCTTTGCAGAAGAAATAATATTACAATAGAGTTCACAAATAATGATACAAGTTGAGTTCCACTTAATTTAGAAGAACAGCATAGCTTTGAAATAAATACCATAACATAAGTTGAAATACTTTGCTAGCTTGAGTGACATCCTCCAACAACAGCATAAGAGGAGAAGCATGGAACTGCCGAGCCCACCGGCACTGGCCATCACCTTTTGGTAGGCCTAACCTTCACCTGCAACAAGGTGGGATAAACCCTGAGTACTCGAATGTACTCAGCTAGACTTACCTGTCATAAACCATAAATAAAATGACACCAAGGAGTATGCAAGGCTGTATCTGGGGTTGGCCATACTTACATTTTTGCATAAAAGCATTTTTATTATTAAATAATCATCATTAGAGTATTTGCCGTCAATTTTATGTAATCAACCTGATTAACTAGATTTGCACCGGGTCTAGAGCAATCACTTGGCTAATTAATCAAGCAAGAGTGACTATTTCATCAATAGCCTTTCAGATTCAACATCATAACCATTTTTAGTTCCATAATTTACTACGGTAACACATGCCCAGTCAAGTTACTCACTGTCCAGGAGCGATGGCGATTATAATTGATTCCTACCCAGCTGGAGATAAAATGTCTCACACTCGCCCGACACATCCAGCCACGGCAGTCGTAAGCTGCCACTCAGGAGATTCGAGAACACAACGCGCGGGACGGCCATGGGCCCTTCTACATCGGGGGTTACATTAGTGCCATGTCGCTCAAGCTATAGCTGCCCACGGTCATGCCAGGTCGATCAGGCCCTGCCTGCCCTCGGACCATGCCAGGTTGCTCAGAATAGTTGCCCACGGTACAGCTGAGGCCCTGGGTGTTAGGCGTCAACATCTCCATCACCGGCTCAAATAACCTTACTCGGCTTCACGGGAGGTACCCGCACCTGCTCCGTTAAGTGATTGACGCGTTCAAAATGACTGAGGTGTGCCTTCGTCGGGTCCTAATCGACACAGATGGGAGACTACTAGCACACAGAACCCATGTCCTACTGCTCCTACATCCCGCCTGGTCTCAATTTAATTATCACATGGTTATCTCCATGATAGCACCAGGCTAGTCATGATCAGTATCCACCTATATGCGGGAGACAGGAAATCACCCGACTTTTACCGGTCTATGCAGGGCTAAGCATATAATCGAGCCTAGACCTAACAGGGATATCAAGATAATAATTGCAGGTGGACAAAGATAAGTAAGTAATGCATTAACAGTATCATTCAACTCCTATAACTTAATCCAACAATCATTATATTGACTCGATTGCATTTATAAAAGAATGGTAGGAGACTTAAAATGCTTCGAGGCTTGCCTGGGAACAACACTTAAGCTAGTGTTAGTTGGCACCACTTCGGGAACATCGCCACTCCAACAACTTATGGTTCACCAACACCATCATCTCTAGGTGTTCACCAAACCATCATCCTGTGGTCTGGCTCCATCACGACGTCCTTCGCTTGACGTTCTTCCATCTAGCGAACCTAGATATGAGATGCACAATGCATATGCATGAATGCTCCCGAAATAATATATTGATCACATAACACAAAATTCATGCAAACAATTAAGATAACTTAGCACACACCAAAGCACACAACAACCAACATGTTATGCACACTTTTAAATTGATTACTAAGTTCACCTAATCAACTTAAGCCATGTTAAGCAATCAAACACAAACACTCAGATTTGGACAGCAGGAAAATAGTCCACTCTTTTAACTGTAACTCAAGCTACAAATCTCCAAACAAGGTGAGATAAGGCTTTCTGGAAAACTAACTCAATTGTCTACAACTTTGTTATTCACCATAAGAGCAAATTCGAAGGTTATCTAACTAAAAAACAGATAACTATGCAGCTCTGTCAAACTGTTAGACAGCAGAACAGACAAAGCTTCAAGGAAGCATAACTCACAATATAAACATCACATGAGCATGCAATTAGACATTCTAGAAAGCTTACAAGATTATCTAAATATTTCTTAATATTAGTCTTAGGTGAATCAATCATTAACAAGGTCAAACCACACTATTAGTGCAGCTCTGTCCATACATGGACAGAACTAGTCACACATCAACAACAGTAACTTAAGATAACCATAATTAAAGATCTATAATACCTGAGAACTTGCCCCTAGACTTTTTAGAAAGGCTATTAAGTTGTCTACAAATCATCTATAATCATCTTAAGATGATTCACAAGTTAACAAGGCTAATTAACATAAATAGGCATCTCTGTCCAGACTTAGACAGATTTAGCCATGTGTACTCAAACAGTAATAACTCAAGTTATATAACTCCAATGAATATGAGCTAAGATAATTTCGAAAGCTTATTAAAAGCACTACAAATACTCTATAATCACCTAAGCATGAATCACAAGTTAACTAGGTAAAAGAATCCAAACATTTAGATCTGGATAGAATGTAGACAAAACTTGACAGTAATCTTACAACAGCCATATCTCTTAAACTGTTAAGCCTATGGCTATGCAATTTGGTGAAAAGCTAGATTAAGATGTTATCTACAACTTTTGTATAGATCACATCTACAGCAACAATATCTACAACACGAAGTCATTACCACAATAGAAACTGTCTCTGCAGCCATTAAGCAAAAACTAGACATACATATAGCAGCTAGGTAATTAAATCACAACTAGAGCTACATAACTCTAAATGGCACACAACAAGACATTTTGGAAAGCTTATGAAATTTCATACAAATCATCTTTAAACATCTTAGCATGATTCGCTAGTTAACATGGTGAAACAATTGCATTCACAGAATTTGATCTAGGCATAAACAGAGAGCAACCATTTCTGAAACTGACCTTAGAACAGCCATAACTCATAATCCATTTGACCAAAAATTATGAAACTTTAACACCAGCTAGATATGTAAGTTATCTACTACTTTGTTATAGACAAGTTTCACAGAAAACATCATTTACAAAGGATAACTATTTAAGCCCTAAAAACTGTCCACAACATCCCGAAATGAACTATAGAGAGAAGATAAATCTAAGACTCTATGCTTTGCATAAAACTTGGCCACAATAAAATTATCCAAGCTATAACAACATCATAGGAAGGCAGTGGAGCCACTTTTTCTATTTTTACATGCAAACATTTGCCACAATTCATTTTAATCCATTTAATGAGCTGAGAACAAGATAAATTCATAACTAATTCATACGTGCATAAAATATTCTAAAATTTTTATCACAGCACACACATCACATGACCAGTCTACCAAAAACATTTCACAGCAAAATAAGAAACACAACAACAGATATGATTTTCTCCCTATTTAAACCTATTTAACACAAATCAATCATCACAGCACAAACTTTATACTAGCACATATCATTTTATACATCCACTGGACAGTACTCTTCACAAGGATTCAAAAAAGTCCACATACGCAATTTTTTGACATTCTGACAGATTACTATGCATTTTCAAAGTTTCGGCCAGATTTATTAATTAAACAAAAACGTGAATAATAAACAGATATTGCATCTGGACCCCTGGACTCTGCAGAAAACAATCAAGGATTAATTACTGAACACATTGAGTCATACAACATTACATAAAAACTCACAAAAGAGTTTCAGCTTCGCTAGAAGGGGCCTCACCATGGATTTCACGGGAGAACGACCGAGAACCACGGGAAGTCCGGTTCCGGGAGGGAGATGGCGCTAGGGTTTCGGGCTGGTGGCTGGGGGCTGCTGCTGGCCTGCATGCTAGGCGCCTCCGACGCTGTTGGCTGCTGCCTCCGTGGCATCTGGCAATGCTGCCGCCGCGCGGCCATAGAACGGCGCGGCTTCGGAGTCGCGCACAAAAAAAAAAGAAGGCCGTGGCCTGAGGAGCGCCGGCATGAAGAAAGGAGAAGGGAATGAGGCGCCAGCTGCTCAGGAAGGGAGAGGGCTGGTTGCTGCACCACCATGGAAGGAGAGGAGGAGGCTCTGCAGCAGGAAGGAGGCAGCCATGGAGGAGCAGCCTTGCTGCTGTTTTCTGTCATGGTTGAAGGTTGGAAGAGGAAGGAGAGGAGGAGAGAAGGCCGGCAGAAAGGGGGCCGGGAAAATGACTAGAGAGAGAGGGGGACCGAGGGGAGGCTCGGTATTTTTGAGGAGAGGGGTGCAGGCCACGCGGCCGTCTGGCTCTGCCATGGTTGGCCACGACAAAATTCTCGGAGAAATTTCTTTCCCAATTTGGCAAGTTTCCGGAAACTTTCGGTCAAATTCCAAAATTGCGAACACTGCTCAAACGGACTCCGATTTCAACGAAACAAATTTTGTTGTCGTCGTCTCGCCGAGTACTCCGACTTTCGTGAAAGGCACTTAGTCAAATTCCAAACGGTTTGCCCGGTAATGATCGTTGACGGCAGCTTCGCGGCGACCGAAATTCCAATTTTGCAGTACAGACTTAACTGATTTCTGGAACCTAAGCATGCGATGTATTTCATTTTGCGAGCTCATTTTCACCATTTTTGGCACCGATCCAGGTCTCGGCCATAACACGAAATTTGTTCCTTTCGATCTGTACTACAACTTTCGTTTAAGGCGCACTGACATGCGAACATCCGGAAATACCGTTCAACGCCGGTCAAAGCAATCACCCGGTAGGATCCGAATTAGGGTTGCTCGTCAGTCGGGACATTTTCTGGCCATCTGCTCAACACGGAACTATCATAACTTTTGACCGTGAGTTCATATATAGTTGATTGGGCATAACTGCAACACTTGATTGAACCCGAATGATTTTCTTCAGTTAATCGACCAATACTGGCAAAGCTGCGACTCGTCATTTCATAGTTTTTTATTCCAAACTTCACGAAACTTTTTCACCAGTTACTATAGACAGGAACTGAGATGGGACACATGAAAAATCCCTATTTAGCATTAATCTTGAATATTCATAAATTAGCAGTTGTTATTAACTGGCTCTGTTAAATAAATTCTCGAATGAATCAAACTGAGGTTCTGCCTTTGAGACTGATCCTGACACTTCTGTCATCACTGACTATCCTTGAATTTAGTTCATCATCGCTTGATATACCAGGTCCGTGCTCAATAGACTGCTCAACTGACGGCAAACACCTGGGGTGTTGCAGCCCTTCCCCCCTTAAAAGAATCTCGTCCCGAGATTCCGGACGAAAGACTTTTTAAGGAAAGAGAAGCATAGCACCCATCGTTAATCACAGGCTATTGACACCTCAAGATACTGACTTCTTGGCGCAGAACAGAAACTGTTATGAACAGAAACTTCATGATCCTTCATGTCATTTTCCAATTACTAGCTCTTGTCAGAAGAATTTTCTTCATTTGACTTCCATCGAGCATTGAGGTACACTCACAATATTACTGCCGGGTTGAAAGGGAACCAAAACTACATTATTACTTTACAGGGAATCCAAGATAATATTACTACAAATGTTGGATCTTTATCTCATTGGGACCATAGCAGAAATACAGCCTCGAGACGATTAGAAACTGACTGACGGCAACCATGGTCTGTACTACTGTGAACACCTGTTCCATTAGATAGTAATCAATGGAGGGCTATATAAGGTTCTATGTGTGCAATTCTCTTTCTCTGATGATAACACAGTATTATCTGAATCTGATAAGAGAGCGGTGAATGTGATAGCTGACTCCACCAATTCCACATTTTCACTGATCCTTCTGTACAGAAATTATTGTTCCATAAGCTGCGACAGTCACTCAGGTTAAACTCGATGCAACCTCTTGGACAGAAATACCAGGTTACTGAATCTCTGTACTACTAGCAAATCAACATCATTCTTCTTCCCGGTGTAGTTGCAACTTAGTGGAACTGACTTGTTGAACTACATGGGTCAGAGAGTGATCTTCTTAAATTCACTCAGCACTGCAGGAACACAATCTGAAATCTGTCGGTTGACACTCAACTGCCATCAATATGCACTTCTAAGAGTTGATTTTTGGTAGGACACCTTGACTGCTCAAGAATAAGAGACTGATTTTGAATGTCCATTCTAGATTTATCCAATATAATCTGGAATAACCCTTTCATAGTACTCAAATGTATTAACATGCAGTCCTTACTCGAGGCACAATCCTGACTGAGTTTCTAGGCTGGCGTACTGTCTTGTATTAGCACTGAAATTTCTCCAGGATAGAGTTAGCTGGAACATGTCAGAGACTTGGATGTACAAGTGCCATAAACAAAAATCAGTTGGTTTACAGACTTCGAGCATAACATTGTTTTCTGAGATATAGCCTTCATAGCTACTAAAGAGTCATTTCTTGAACTGGAGATTAGCTGTTAAATGGCAAAAACTAATCAGTTGCCTCTCAACATTAAAGCTCCAAGGTTTCAACTTTACTGCATGCACTGTCACATATCAATGCACATGATCACCACCAAAGCCAGTAGAGAGTCAGACACATCTGAGAAGATTGGGCTGACTACAAGATCATCATGCAGATATATATACTAAGTTCAGACAGAAAACTTCGGGACCTCAGGTATCTGGTTCAATAACACACCATTTTGGTTGCTCATTCCTTAGCTGATACTTGCCCACTATTAAGAATTCTGTGCCACTTGTTTCACTGTGACCATATACGATGCTCACTCTTTGTCCAACAGAGTTCTTTGTTTACCACCTCTTACAGTTTGCTACTACTTTCATCCTTGACCGATTCTGGAAAATCATCATTTTTGCCAGTTTCAGAAAGAAGCATTGACTTATCCGAGCCGACATAAGGATTTTTCTGAAGGAATATAGGAGATAATCAAGGAGGAAGCTTCATGAAAGACAACACATTGGAGCAGTTCTATAATAGATCTTGATTACAACCCACGGTACCAGCTCGTGCCGAGCAGCACAACCAAGTGTGTGCACCCACCGGAGGCTCTCGGTTTCGTCGCGGCACTATTAGTTCTTAACTAAGACACCATTATCGAATCCACAATCAATGAGGAATCCCACATGATGCAGATAAATCTTGCATGGATAGGCATCATGTGCAAGGCATGAGCTAGCAAAACAAGGATGATCACAAGGTTCGGAAATCAACAAGAAGGTGATTTCAATGACAAGACATGGCACAAGACAACAAGGATTCATCTGGTGCATGTTGACGTTTGTTAGTGCAAATAGAATATGAAAGATTCCGCAAGCGCATAGAACACCATTGTAGCATTTTACCGGGAGTATTCCAGGATCGTTATTTATATTTTACCACAGGGAAGCTAGGGTCAAGAATCTAATAACTCACTATCATGCATCTACTAACTCAGAGTACTTATTAGACTAAAGCAGGAGTGAATGATATATGATATGATAATAAATGAAGCACATAAAGGATAATTCATTGATAACTAGATAACTATAGTTGGAGGACAACGGGAGAGATCAAGGTTCCTATATACTTCTCTTTTACTTGGGTTCTAAGGCAACAAAGATGAAAAGATATAGCAGTTATAAACATTGGCACTTTGGAGCAGCAGGTCCATTCCAACTCTCGAAGAAGACTGTGAAAAAGGTAGTTGGGAGAAGGCTGCCAAAAGTTCTACGAAACATCAATCCGAACATGGTGGACTACGAAGGCCTAACAGAGCTGTCACCCCTGGGGCTACCACAACTATTCCGTGGGATTGAGCGCAACCTCAGGTAACCTATAGACTAAACACCATGTCTAATCTATCGATTACTACTCTAATTACCTGGGATAACTAGAGCACTCAATACGAACAAAGATACCATGCCAAGATATAACAACTATACTAATCATATAATAAAGCATAAAGTAAATAGAGAAGATAAATATATTAAAGCATAAGTCTTACAAAGAAAATATAAAAAGACATACCAAAACTCTGAAGACTCCTCCGGAACCGGAGCGTAGCTCCGCTCTCCCTAACTCCCGACTAGAGCTAAGCTATTACATTGGAAAATCTAAACCTAATTACATAGAGAAGAGAGGTTATCCATTCGAGGGACGCCTCTATAACTCCATGATGATGTGTTGCCTCACGGGGGTCCTGGGTTTATTATATAGGGGCTCCTGGCCTCCCCTACACCTTGGGGAAGCGATGTGGAACTAAATCCTTCGTCATATGCACTTGGGCCTAAATGGGCCAAAACGCATTGGAGAGGTCGGTTGGAGTGCGTCACGCGAAGGGGGGCGAGT
Source organism: Coix lacryma-jobi var. lacryma-jobi (assembly GCA_009763385.1). Taxonomy (NCBI): domain Eukaryota; kingdom Viridiplantae; phylum Streptophyta; class Magnoliopsida; order Poales; family Poaceae; genus Coix; species Coix lacryma-jobi. The sequence goes on along the minus strand of CM019826.1, from coordinate 79,474,620 downwards.
TTGGGCCCTGTACCAGACCGATCAGTCCAGCAGGGAGACCGGTCGATCTGCCCCTATGACAGGTGGGCCCCGCCTTCCGTGGGTCGCCTTCTCGTGTCTTCTGGAATGTTCCGGAATGTTCTAGAATCTTCCAAGTCATATCCATCGAGGACTCTCGCTCCGGGACTCCAAATATAGCAAATCATATGTCCGTTTCGCAATGGTGTGCTCTGTTTCATCACTTGGGATACTTTTATATGGTAAAAATATGGATGTCCTACAAAACAAGTGAGAGCACCAAAACTCGTGGAACTTGTTAGTTTCAAACGCTACAACTATGCTCTGTGATTCATTTAGTGTCATTTCATGCATTAGTTGATGGTTAAACATGAGCAATAGTGAGCGTCAACAAGTTCCCCCAAGCTTACCCTTTGCTAGTCCCGAGCAAAGCCAATCTCAACAATGGATCAGGAGTTGCTGCATATCTGTATTTCTTAACAAGTACACATGTATTCAAAAAGAAGTTCTCATATGGAATAGGAAAAAGTATCATATAATTCATCATGGGGCTTAGTACTTTACCTTGAATCTTGAGTAAATGAAAGATAGAACGATCAAATCAAGCGCTATGTCTCTAGCTCTCTCACTTCACCATTATCCCGGAGTTTTAATGAATTTTCAAAAAGCTTAAGAACATATGTTGTCAAATTAAACAATGGATCCAAAGAGAAAGTCAACCACACCATTGAATCGAGAAGTGCATGTGTATGGAAAATGGAGGCGGATGCTCTTTTGAATGTATCACTCTCTCCTGTCTATTAGAGACACATGGCTATCAGGCTAATTCTACTATCGGGCACGTGCCCATTTTTTGTGATATTCATATTTTTTCTCTCTTTTTTTCTTCCTTTTTTTTGAGGTTCCGGACACTTGTCCCTTTTTATTTCCTCGCTATCTATCTTTTTGAGGTTTCGGACACTTGTCCTTTTTTATTTCCTCGGATTTTTTTTCTTTTTTTTTCAATAGCCATATGCTTCCAAAAATAACTTTTGAGAGGATAAGAATAGATAATCATGAGCATTTATGCGAAAGATGGATGAAATGTGTAAGTGATCTCAATTCAATAGTATGATAACTTCTCATAGGGTCAACAAAGCTTAATTTAACTCAATGCAATTGTTGGTCATATTAATATTGAAAACTCTCCGGAACTCTAGTGTTGTTTTAGAACAAGATAACAGTAGCTCAGATCATCACATATCGTATCTGTCAATTACCTAGACTCTCGATCAAGCATTTGCTACCCATATATTTAATTTTATTTTTAAGCATCATTATTAATCAGGAGAACTCACGCTTTGAAGGCTAGGTACTTGAAAGAAATTAGATAGAACAACTATTCATCATTTCCATGTAAAAGATTAGAGAGAGAGTTCTTCTTTTATTATCAACTTTTTAAAACAAACTTAACACACTATTTATTTAATCTAACATATACTTATTATAAATAACTAAGATAGTGAATAAGACATACCTGGATTACGAAGATAACGGGGTTGTGTCTCCCCAAGCCGGTTCGTTTAATAGCATTGAGCCTTCATGTGTCCATATTTTTTTTCTTCTTTTTAATTAATGGTGAGCCTGGATACACGGGGGTGCTTTCCCCCAAGCTGAATGCTGACGTAGTCGTTCAATCTTGCCATGTAGCAGACTGGTGGTGGAAATGTGTTTCCTCTGTCGGAGCTTTGATTGATGTTGATGTTTGTTGAAATAGTGCTCTAACAGTGAATGGAACATCCACTTGCTCGTCAGCTTTTCTTGGTATTTCAATCATGTGAAACTCAAATAGACAACAAAACTTGTGGAATAGATTAAGCGTTAGTGGTTGGCCACTCAAGCCTTAGTTGTCCAGAGTTTCAATAAGATCTCTTTCTCAATATTTTTATATTTTAATATTTATGATGAAAGAGAAAATGGAACAGGATGAATGTATGCATATTTATTTTTGTTTTATGCCACCACGGTGAATTTTTCATGTGGATTTTTACACACCACAGAATTATTCACATGGGGCTTTAAGTTTTATGATGCAGGGCGAAAAGTAAAATATTTTCCTCTCTTTTTTTATGCAATGCTAATGCAGAAAAGTAAATATGCTATGAAGGAATAATGATGAGAAGTAAACATACAAAAGAGAAACTAATGCAGAAAAGATAAATATGGATAACTACTGATTTTACCTTTCGGCGAGGGTTCAATGTTTTAAGTCCTTCGAACAAGACTTCTCACCATGTTCATTCCTGAGGTGTGTCATTTGATCTCGATATGTAGACCTTGATAACTACACCTCTTGATATGGTGTCACTCATGTTCTTCGTTCGCACAGCAATTTGAAGTGAAGCATTAGTTGTTGAAGCTGGTAGCATTTTGCTCAGTGTGCATGTTCTTGTAGATCCAGGACCTTCACTCTGTAGAATTTGGGAGTTGACAAACTCCTCCATGTTTTGCTCAAGAGTGTGTCCTGCTCATAAAGACAAGGTAGAGGTCAAGTGCATGGGCTCTGTTGGTGAAAAAAAAACACCAACAGAACCAAAAGTTTTGTTCATTCTAACCATAGGCACATTGAACAAGATAAACTTGTTGTTTATGTATTCTATTCAATCTTAACATGAGTGATAGGATCAGAAGATTAGCTTGAAAGGAGCATCTTAAAATATTTAATAGATCAGATTGCTTAACCCAAGGAAGGATAATCTATGCATAATGTGTTGATCTTTTCATGATTGTGATATATTATCTTTCAAAGGTTAGATGCACAACATTTTAGCTCATTTAGATAATGAGATAGTGAGACTGAAGAGAGTAAAGCTAGGAACAAAGAGTAAAGAACTGAACATGTTGAGTTGATTAGGTTGGATCAAGTGAGGTGCAACTTAAACATGTTTGGTTCTTTATTTATGCGCATACCAGAAACAAGGAGAAACTTTTAAAGTGATGGTCACTTACCTTTAGATGTTACCTTTATCATTGAGAGTGATGGTGTCAAACCACCTTGTGTAAGCTTCTCTTGTCTAGCTGGTTGTTGTTCATAAATGGCTTGTCTTCTCTTGCTTATCTCACAGTGGACTAGCTGAGTCTTGTTCACAACAGGTCCAGACGATGGAGACTTTGTCAGCTATTCTTTAGACTCGGGTACCATCTCTCCATCGTCTAATTCTTGCAGTGCAATGGTTTCGTCCTTCATGATGTCCCCCTCAATTCCTGGCAGTTGGCTCTTCATTTGTCGGTTGAGTCAACGTCTTCTCTTGGTTTTCTTCGGCTGCTCATAAGTGGTGTAGTTGTTGAAGAAAGCAGCGAACCTTTTGGTCAACGATCCAGTAAGTAGACGTCTCTATGTTCGACATAGAAGACAATATTGAAGGTGTTCAGGAACGATCTTCCAGGAATGAGTGGTGATCATATTCTTCTTCTTGATTGGGGTAGCATCTAGTGGCTTGTATTGATCAAAGTGTTGAGTAGGAGGTCAAAGTGTCTTGAAGCTGGATTTCTCCTTCCTCTCCTTGATCGTGAAGCAAATCTAGACAACGGAATTGTGTCTCCCCCAAACTAACTTGTGAAGTAGGTGGATGTCCAACTTCTTCAACAACATGTTCATGAGTTAAAATTTTAGACCTTGTTGTTGTTGAAGTTGTTCCACCTCATCCCCCAAACTAGCTCTTGTGTTGCAATGATTAGAAGTGAGGAGAACTTCCACTGCTTGTCTTTATAGTGAACCACCAACAAACTTCCTTCGGACGACACATAGATGTTATGATGTAGTGGCATATTGTCTCCCTGATATTTGTTGTTGGTGTCGGTGTTGATATCTTCGACAATGATGAGCGTAGGCATAAATTGACCCATACGGGGTGAGTTGCATCCTACTCTTCATAGGTGTCCTGGCTTAGGCCTTGGGATGGCTCAAAGCTTGACTGCCTTCGACATCACTTGTATGATGATGAGTTTTGTCTACCCACAGGTTGGGTTTTTGGGTCTTTAAGTTCACACCATGAATAAGCAAATCTCATCTCCTACAAAATGTTAGTGGACATATACCCGAAGGATTGTACTGAATGTGAAACATGGGTTGCTATCCACAACTTATATGTTATTCATCCATGCTAATGAAAAGATAATTTTAGGATTTCAGCATAGACTAGTATTTTATGTGTTGGCTGCATTTTAACATGGTTCAAGGCAAAAGATAACTCGCAGTAGAAGATAGACTTAAATAATCTTAAATACTCACAGTTCTTTCATCCATGATGAATTGAGTCTTCTTTGTGCAGTTCAGCATATGTCTTGCTTCATCTTTGATGTGAATTCATCTCAGGACTTTCCCAAATTGTATTTGAAAGCTTTCTGCAAGGGTTAGTCCAACAAAATATCCAACGTCTACACAAGCTAATTTTAGATCAATAATCAAACCAAACCCCGTGTCTAATTTAATTAAGGTAGACTATTTAACCTAAGCACCACGCTTAATTTAAAAAGCCTATGAAAGTATTTGCAGTACTTCCAAACTAAAACTTGCTTGAGTAAACAAAGGTGGCATGAAAGCATAACACGGATTTATTCAAAAAGAGATGACAGAGTATGATCACAGTGAGGAATATTTTTTTCTTTTTTCTTTAATATTTTTTTAGATGCAGATGACATTAATGCATGCAAGGAACTTGATATGAGAAAACATAAACTAAATGGAGTGGATGCAAGGATGATTCAAAGTAAACATGCAGTGGAATGCAAGGAATTTAAAAAAATAACTACTCATAAAGTTTAAAGTCCATGAGCAAAACTGTCTCACGTTGATCATGCTTACCATGAATCACAACTGGAACTTATGAGTGGCGTAGCGTAACTATCCATCACATGAGATGAGAGTTGAATTGTTGTGACGGTGACCTTTTCTCCAATCTACACATGGTTAGAATAATATATATGTATACACAAACCTGTGAGATGGCAGGGTTTCAGAATTAATGATGGATCTTGAATGTTTAGGCACCCTGGGTTCTTCATTCTTGTGGAATCTTGCCATAAGGTCGAAACCGCGTCTGATGTCCTGTATATTCCACACTCAACAGAACAAGGGGTAATCCTACTAAAGCTAGTGGTACACTAAATTAGCAGACATCAAGATCATTATCAAAATCTTTACACCAATTGCTTCCCCGACAACAGCGCCAAAAATGCTTGTTGACGTTTGTTAGTGCAAATAGAATATAAAAGATTCTGCAAGCGCACAGAACACCATTGTAGCATTTTACCGGAAGTATTCCAGGATCGTTATTTATATTTTACCATAGGGAAGCTAGGGTCAAGAATCTGATAACTCACTATCATGCATCTACTAACTCAGAGTACTTATTAGACTAAAGCAGGAGTGAATGATATATGATATGATAATAAATGAAGCACATAAAGGATAATTCAGTGACAACTAGATAACTATAGTGGGAGGACAACGGGAGAGATCAAGGTTCCTATATACTTCTCTATTACTTGGGTTCTAATGCAACAAAGCTAAAAAGATATAGCAGTTATAAACATTGGCACTTTGGAGCAGCAGGTCCTTTCCAACTCTCGAAGAAGACTGGGAAAAAGGTAGTTGGGAGAAGGCTGCCAAAAGCTCTATGAAACATCAATCTGAACGTGGTGGACTATGAAGGCCTAACAGAGCTATCACCCCTGGGGCTACCACAACTATTCCGTGGGATTGAGCGCAACCTCGGGTAACCTATAGACTAAACACCATGTCTAATCTATCGATTACTACTCTAATTACCTAGGATAACTAGAGCACTCAATACGAACAAAGATCTCATGCCAAGATATAACAACTATACTAATCATATAATAAAGCATAAAGTAAATAGAGAAGATAAATATATTAAAGCATAAGTCTTACAAAGAAAATATACAAAGACATACCAAAACTCTGAAGTCTCCTCTGGAACTGGAGTGTAGCTCCGCTCTCCCTAACTCCCGACTAGAGCTAAGCTGTTACATTGGAAAATCTAAACCTAATTACATAGAGAAGAGAGGTTATCCATTCGAGGGACGCCTCTACAACTCCATGATGATGTGTTGCCTCAGGGGGGTCTTGGGTTTATTATATAGGGGCTCCTGGCCTCCCCTCCACCTTGGGCAAGCGATGTGGTACTAAATCCTTCGTCATATGCACTTGGGCCTGAATGGGCCAAAACGCGTTGGAGAGGTCGGTTGGAGTGCGTCACGCGAAGGTGGCGAGTTTGGGCCCTGTACGAGACCGGTCGGTCCCGCAGGGAGACCGGTCGGTCCAGCAGGGAGACCGGTCGGTCTGCCCCTATGACAGGTGGGCCCCGCCTTCCGTGGGTCACCTTCTCGTGTCTTCTGGAATGTTCTGGAATGTTCTAGAATCTTTCAAGTCGTATCCATCGAGGACTCTCGCTCCGGGACTCCAAATATAGCAAATCATATGTCCGTTTCGATCGTCTCGACGGGCTCTTTGCAATGGTTTGCTCTGTTTCATCACTTGAGATACTTTTATATGGTAAAAATATGGATGTCCTACAAAACAAGTGAGAACACCAAAACTTGTGGAACTTGTTAGTTTCAAACCATACAACTATGCTCTGTGATTCATTTAGTGTCATTTCATGCATTAGTTGATGGCTAAATATGAGCAATAGTGAGCGTCAACAGTGCACATCAAGGTCATGATGAGATGAAAGATTTCATGAACTTTATTTGGCCAAGCAGGAACAAAATAGCAACCGAGGGGATACATGGGTTTGCACATGGTCTCCACAACTAGGCAAGACAAACTACGACCAAAGGCTGAAGTTAGCAGGAACTAAACTTGGTTGGTCAAACAAACAAGGGCCTTCACAGCAAAGGATACCAAACATCTATGGTTTAGTCAACACTCTAAGGCCAAACTTGGGTGTACAGGTTGGTTAGAGGCATGGCTACACAACAAGCATATGGATACCATGGTTCAGCACTAGGATTTTTGGAAAGTTAGCCAGGGCCAACTGGTCCAACAAAAAGGCATGGACAGGCATAGGTTCAGGTTTTTGGCACAAGCAATCTAAACCATCAAAACTAAACACACAAACACATGCGTTTAAGCAACATGGGTTCAAGTAAAGGCATCTCGGAAGGTCAAGAGGGCTTGAGAACGATTCTAACCGAAGGTTGACAAACCACTCCTATACTCCGCGAGGACAAACGTCGAGTAACCAAGGCATCAGTTAGATAACAGCACATCTACACACAGCCTTAACAAGCATTTGGAACACACAATCAATAAGCTAAAGCAACCAACACTAACCACCAAGCTCAAACAAGACAAGCATCTATCTATGGCATACAAGCAAACATAGACATGTAAAACATGGTGGACAAAGGTTGTCAGTATTTTACTTCCTGTTTACTAGATTGGAGCACAACCTTGTATCTAGAAGCAAACATACCAAGCAAACTAGGGCATACTTGTTTGTTAACTATAACAGTTTGCAACTTAAGTTAACTCACTTATCTAGCATATGAAGCTATCAATCAAGCAACAAGCTCATGCATAGTCTTCATTCCAAGAAGGAATAAACAGACACTAGGGAACAACAACTAACAAGCAGCATGCAAAAACTTGATTTTTGGGTATAATCAACAACAGCTTAAAATATTCTAATCATGTTAGAAAAGCTAAATTGCAGCCACTTTAATTAGTTGCAAGCATTTAATTCTAACAAGCATATAAGCTAGATTAATTGAAGCTTGATTAGAGAGCAATTACAAGGCATGGTGCACATAAAAACATAATTCTAGGCATAACCATGTATAAAAACAGTTTAGATACATCTTGAACTTGTTAGACAATCCAAGATTACCCCAAATTAAATTTCTTACATGCACTTGTTACTTTACCTAATTTAGCAAGGTGAGATATAGAGCTGTTTCAATCTACTCCCAGAGAATTCTAGGAATATTATGGTAGCTCACTCATGTATTTAGTAGGCTATTACTAGCATTACAATATATTTTGAGCAAGTAACACAGCCTACACAATTCTAGTAAGTAAGCATGCTTAAAACAACTTCAACAGGTTTAAACCATTTAATGTTGTTAAACAGCAAGTTTTGCAGTTTTCTTGCAGCAACATGATACTAGTGAGGTATGAGAATTAGTTTCGCAAATTTTTGTAATTCATATAACTCTAGTTCCCATGATTGCAAGAAAATAAGCATGAAATAGGGTTACATGATTATAGCATAAAAAAAGCAACTAAACAACAAGTTTTAGCACCTTTCCTTGTTAAAGCATGTTAAAGCTAACAAAACTAGAATTACATGTCTAAGAATCACTTAGCATACCCAAACAAACTGCATACAAAACAAGCTCAAACATCAAGTTTTATTGTTACTTTAGGTGGAGCATTTCAAACAAAACTAAACCAATTGGTTTCACCCAAAAAGGAAGTTTCCTAGCTCAAAACTTGGAACTACAAGCTTAGCACAGTTTTGCCACATAAGCAGAATACACACAAGCCATTTAGATATTACAAGACATTTCAACATAGGGGGAAACTGCTAACCATTAGAAACTTATTGTTGTTTAACTACTCTATCAAGTAAATATGAAGCAAAGCAAGACAACACACAATCATGATGAGCAAGACAACACACAATAATGATGAGCTAGCAGGGTTATCTAAACAACTTCATACCGATATTTACTTCTAGTCTAAACAAGCAATCACTTATCTAGACGACATGGAAACACTCATATAAAACCTTGCACACTACCAACATCATGAACCAGACCGTATTACATCTAATTCAGGGCAACATACCACATAAAATAGAACATCTATTTGTAACTTTTACAAGCAAGCTAGCACATCATATTGAAGCACCTAGTTCACAACAAATTTACCATTACAGGAACAAGGGTGGGGAAGCAATTGATGCACAAACAACTATCAAGTTTTATTATTACATTAGTCACACTTGACAACAAGTTGTTTATTATTAGAACAAGGGTGAGAGAAGCATGTTCATGAGCAATGCACAAAAAGATGTATGCTCGTCCTATAGGTCCTTACAAATTGCCAACCTTAGGTAGCAATCGCGTTCTAGATCGGTGGCAAACACGCACTCTCGATATAGCTAGTCGTCAACTATACATACGCATTCGAGTTAGCGTACCAGCAGAAAATCTTATTTCAGCCCATTCCCACAACGGATATAAATACATTGCAGGAATTTAAATCTAGATACTATCTTAGGTGCATACCCAGTATACACGTAAGTAGTGCATGCACCCATTAGAAAAGTATTACTCCCACAATTAAATACCTTCACCCGCATTCGTGTGCTTACGAGTACAGGTTCCAGTACCAAACTAGCTCTTCCTTAGACCAACGTTTGTTTGGTCATGCTCTCACAACTCACACTTACCTGAGCGTAGGTGCGATGTTGCATAAAATAAATTTAACTACCCAACATATATGAGTAAATCATATGTGAGGGCTACCTCCAACATTAGACCACAGGGTAGCATAGTGCGGTCATTTACACGTACCTTTTGAGTCGACGTGTCGTTGCAAAAAAGTAAAAACCCCCAAAGTTAGTATTACTTATCTAAGCCACCTGAAAGTCCTAGTTGGGCATAACTGGAGGTTGTCGCTAGCACATAGTTTACAAATTAGGTTTTGACAAACTTGCCTACTAGCTAAAGCATTTTAGATAAAATAGGCTTTTCAAAACAAAACTTTGTTTTAAAACCATGCACATGACAGTATTATGCTTAACCTTGCTCCGATGCCAGCTGTAACAGAACCGGCCAATTTATAAGAGCACAAGTGCAAAAACCTCCGCCGAAGCAGCTGAATTAACACACTTGAGCCCATATAAACCCGGTAGTCCGGAAATCTCGAAGGATTTCAAACATTTCCAACATCCAACCAAGATCGCGTGGTCAAGCAAATACAAATCATGTACACGGAGCTTTGCAGCGGAAATAATATTACAATAGAGTTCACAAATAATGATACAAGTTGAGTTCCACTTAATTTAGAAGAACAACATAGCTTTGAAATAAATACCATAACATAAGTTGAAATACATTGCTAGCTTGAGTGACATCCTCCAACAACAGCATAAGAGGAGAAGTATGGAACTGCCGAGCCCACTGGCACTGGCCATCACCTTTCGGCAGGCCTAACCTTCACCTACAACAAGGTGGGATAAACCCTGAGTACTCGAATGTACTCAGCTAGACTTACCCGTCATAAACCAGAAATAAAGTGACACCAAGGAGTATGCAAGCCTGTATCTGGGGTTGGCCATACTTACATTTTTGCATAAAAGCATTTTTATTATTAAATAATCATCATTAGAGTATTAGCAGTCAATTTTATGTAATCAACCTGATTAAATAGATTTGCACCTGATTAAATAGATTTGCACCTGATCTAGAGCAATCACTTGGCTAATTAATCAAGCAAGAGTGATTATTTCATCAATAGACTTTCAGATTCAACATCATAACCATCTTTAGTTCCATAATTTACTACGGTAACACATGCCCAGTCAAGTTACTCACTGTCCAGGAGCGATGGCAATTATAATCGATTCCTACCCAGCTGGGGATAAAATGTCTCACACTCGCCCCACACATCCAGCCACGGCAGTCGTAAGCTGCCACTCAGGAGATTCGAGAACACAACGCGCGGGACGGTCATGGGCCCTTCTACACTAGGGGTTATCGCAGTGCCAGGTCGCTCAAGCTATAGCTGCCCACGGTCATGCCAGGTCGATCAGGCGCTGCCTGCCCTCGGACCATGCCAGGTTGCTCAGAATAGTTGCCCACGGTACAACTGAGGCCGTGGGTGTTAGGCGTCAACATCTCCATCACCGGCTCGAATAACCTTACTCAGCTTCACGGGAGGTACCCGCACCTGCTCCGTTAAGTGATTGACGCGTTCAAAATGACTGAGGTGTGCCTTCGTCGGGTCCTAATCGACACAGACGGGAGACTACTAGCACACAGAACCCATGTCCTGCTGCTCCTACATCCCGCCCGGTCTCAGTTTAATTATCAAATGGTTATCTCCATGATAGGACCAGACTAGTCATGATCAGTATCCACCTATATGCAGGAGACGGGAAATCACCCGACTTTTACCGGTCTAAGCAGGGCTAAGCATAAAATCGAGCCGAGACCTAACAGAGATATCAAGATAATAATTACAGGTGGACAAGGATAAGTAAGTAATGCATCAACGGTATCATTCAACTCCTACAACTTAATGCAAAAATCATTATATTGACTCGATTGCATTTATAAAAGAATGGTAGGAGACTTAAAATGCTCCGGGGCTTGCCTGGGAACAACACTTAAGCTAGTGTTAGTTGGCACCACTTCGGAAACATCACCACTCCAGCTACTTGTGGTTCACCAACACCATCATCTCCAGGTGATCACCAAACCATCATCCTGTGGTCTGGCTCCATCACGACGTCCTTCGCTTGACGTTCTTCCTTCTAGCGAACCTAGATATGAGATTCACAATGCATATGCATGAATGCTCCCGAAGTAATATATTGATCACATAACACAAAATTCATACAAACAATTAAGATAACTTAGCACACACCAAAGAACACAACAACCAACATGTTATGCACACTTTTAAATTGATTACTAAGTTCACCTAATCAACTTAAGCCATGTTAAGCAATCAAACACAAACACTCAGATTTGGACAGCAGGACAGTAGTCCACTCTTTTAACTGTAACTCAAGCTACATATCTCTAAACAAGGTGAGATAAGGCTTTCTGGAAAGCTAACTCAATTGTCTACAACTTTGTTTTTCACCATAAGAGCAAAGTCGAAGTTTATCTAACTCAAAAATAGATAAATACACAGCTCTGTCCAACTGTTGGACAGCAGGACAGACAAAGCTTCAATTAAGCATAACTCATAATATAAACATCATATGAGCATGCAATTAGACATTCTAGAAAGATTACAAGATTATCTAAATATTTCTTAATATTAGCCTAAGGTGAATCAATCATTAACAAGGTCAAACCACACTATTAGTGGAGCTCTGTCCATACTTGGACAGAACTAGTCACACATCAATAACAGTAACTTAAGACAACCATAACTAAAGATCTATAATACCTGGGGAACTTTTCGCTAGACTTTTTAAAAAGGCTATTAAGTTTTATACAAATCATCTATAATTATCTTAAGATTATTCACATGTTAACAAGGTCTAATTAACATAAATAGGCATCTCTGTCCAGACTTGGACAGATTTAGAAATCTGTAGTAAAACAGTCATAACTCAAGTTATATAACTCCAATGAACATGAGCTAAGATAATTTAGAAAGCTTATTAAAAGCACTACAAATACTCTATAATCACCTAAGCATGAAGCACAAGTTAACTAGGTGAAACAATCCAAACATTCAGATCTGGACAGAATGTAGGCAAAACTTGATAGCAATATTACAATAGCCATATCTCATAAACTATTAAGCCTATGGCCATGCAATTTGGTGACAAGCTAGATTAAGATGTCAAACCACATCTACAGCAACAATATCTACAACACGAAATCATTACCACAATAGAAACTATCTCTGCAGCCATTCAGCAAAAACTGGACATACATATAGCAGCTAGGTAATTAAATCACAACTAGAGCTATGCAACTCTAAATGGCACACAACAAGACATTTTGGAAAGCTTATGAAATTTCAACAAATAATCTTTAAACATCTCAACATGATTCGCTAGTTAACATGGTGAAACAATTGCATTCACAAAATCTGATCTAGGCATAAAAAGAGAGCAACCATTTCTGAAACTCAACTTAGAACAACCATAACTCATAATCCATTTGACCAAAAATCATGAAACTTTAACACAAGCTAGATATGTAAGTTATCTACTACTTTGTTATAGACAAGTTTCACAGAAAACATCATTTACAAAGGATAACTATTTAAGCCCTAAAAACTGTCCAGAACATCCCGAAATGAACTATAGAGATAAGATAAATCTAAGACTCTATGCTTTGCATAAAACTTGGCCACAATAAAATTATCCAAGCTATAACAACATCATAGGAAGGCAGTGGAGCCACTTTTTCTATTTTTACATGCAAACATTTGCCACAATTCATTTTAATCCATTTAATGAGCTGAGAACAAGATAAATTCATAACTAATTCATACCTGCATAAAATATTCTGAAATTTTTATCACAGCACACAAATCACATGACAAGTGTACCATAAAACTTTCACAGCAAACGAAGAAACACAACAACAGATATGATTTTCTCTCTATTTAAACCTATTTAACACAAATCAATCATCACAGCACAAACTTTATACTAGCACATACCATTTTATACATCCACTGGACAGTACTCTTCACAGGGATTCCAAAAAGTCCACATACGCAATTTTTCGACATTCTGACAAATTACTATGCATTTTCAAACTTTCGGCCAGATTTATTAATTAAACAAAAAACGTGAATAATAAACAGATCTTGCATCTGGGCCCCTGGACTCTGCAGAAAACAACCAAGGCTTAATTAGTGAACACATTGAGTCATACAACATTACATAAAAACCCACAAAAGAGTTACAGCTTCGCTAGAAGGGGCTTCACCATGGATTTCACGGGAGAACGACGGAGCACCACGGGAAGGCCGGTTCCGTGAGGGTGATGGCGCTAGGGTTTCGGGCTGGTGGCTGGGGGCTGCTGCTGGCCTGCCTGCTGGGCGCCTCCGACGCTGCCGGCTGCTGCCTCCGCGGCCTCTGGCGATGCTGCCGCCGCGCGGCCATAGAACGGCGCGGCTTCGGAGTCGCGCAAAAAAAAAGAAGGTCGTGGCCAGAGGAGCGCCAGCACGAAGAAAGGAGAAGCGAATGAGGTGCCAACTGCTCGGAAGGGAGAGGGCTGGTTGCTACACCACCATGGAAGGAGAGGAGGAGGCTCCGCAGCAGGAAGGAGGCGGCCATGGAGGAGCAGCCTTGCTGCTGTTTTCTGTCATGGTTGAAGGTTGGAAGAGGAAGGAGAGGAGGAGAGAAGGCCAGCAGAAAGGGGGCCGGGAAAATGACTAGAGAGAGGGGGACCGAGGGGAGCCTCGGTATTTTTGAGGAGAGGGGCACAGGCCACGCGGCCGTCCGGCTCTGCCATGGTCGGCCATGACAAAATTCTCGGAGAAATTTCTTTTCTAATTTGGCAAGTTTCCGGAAACTTTCGGTCATATTCCAAAATTGCGAACACTTCTCAAACGGACTCCGATTTTAATGAAAAAATTTTGTTGTCGTCGTCTCGCCGAGTACTCCGACTTTCGTTAAAGGCACTTAGTCAAATTCCCAACGGTTTGCCCGGTAACGATCATTAACGGCAGCTTCGCGGCGACCGAAATTCCAATTTTGCACTACAGACCTAACTGATTTATGGAACGTGAAAACTGCGATGTATTTCATCTTGCGAGCTCGTTTTCACTATTTTTGGCACCGATCCAGGTCTCGGCCATAACACAAAATTTGTTCCTTTCGATCTGTACTACAACTTTCGTTTAAGGCACACTAACATGCGAACATCCGGAAATACCGTTCAACGCCGGTCAAAGCAATCACCCAGTAGGATCCGAATTAGGGTTTCTCGTCAATCGGGACATTTTCTGGCCATCTGCTCAACATGGAACTATCATAACTTTTGACCGTGAGTTCATATATAGTTTATTGGGCATAACTGGAACACTTGATTGAACCTGAATGATTTTCTTCAGTTAATCAGCCAGTACTGGCAAAGCTGCGACTCGTCATTTCATGTGAGTTTTTGATTCCAAACTTCACGAGACTTTTTCACCAGTTACTATAGACAGGAACTGAGATGGGACACATGAAAAATCCCTGTTTAGCATTAATCTTGAATATTCATAAATTAGTAGTTGTTATTAACTGGCTCTGTTAAATAAATTCTCGAATGAATCAAACTGAGGTTCTGCCTTTGAGATTGATCCTGACACTTCTGTCATCACTGACTATCCTTGAATTTAGTTAATCATCGCTTGATATACCATGTCCGTGCTCAACTGACTGCTCAACTGACGGCGAACACCTAGGGTGTTACAGAATTTCTGTTCTAATTTTGCTCATGTATTAATAGAATTTGCCGGCAGAGATGTGAACCATGAGAAAGCTGGTCCTTTTAACGACAATGGGAAGTATCGAATTCTCCAAGCTTCATCTGCAGATGCCTCTCCATGTTGCATGAAGTAACGGCTGATGTGTTCTATAGTACTGGTATCATCTTGGCCTGAGAACTTAGTAAGATCAGTGGGAGGTTTCACCCTCGAAGGAAGTGCCACTCGGTTGTACCATTCCGGGTAAGGAGATTTATAAGCGTAGGACTGACTCTTTGGCTTCAGGCCGAATTGATTTTGCATCATGTCAGCCATCCTATGCATGATGAGGTCAACACTTGAATCTGGAGCCGCATGCGTTTTGTAACACCCCAGGTGTTCGCCGTCAGTTGAGCAGCCCAGTTAAGCACAGACATGGTATATCAAGTGATGATAAATAACTATGTTCAAGTATGGTCAGTGACGACAGAAGTTTTTGGGATCAATCTCAAAGATGGAATCTCAGTTTGAATTATTCAGAAAATAATTAACAGTGCCGGTTAATAATGATTATCAATTTATGAATATTCAGGAGAAATGCTAAACATGGATTTTTCATGTGCCCCACCTCAGTTCCTGTCTATAGTACCTGATGTTGTGATACTTTGTTTGCTGTGAAATTTTTATGGTAGACTCCTCTGGTCATGTGTGTGCTGTGATACAAATTTCAGATTTATTGGTGCATGTATGATTTAGTTATGAATTTATCTTGCTTTCAGCTCATTAAATGAATTAAAAATGCATTATGGTAAATGTTGGCATGTAAAAATGGAAATGGTGGTTCCACTGCCTTTCTATAGCCTTGTTGTAGCTTAGATAATTTTATCATGGCCATGGGATTGCTGAAAATATGATTTGTGGATTTATCTTGCTCTCACATGCTTTTTCGTGAATTAATCTTGCCATGTTTGTAATAAATAATCTATACGACCTGAGCATGTAATATTTTTGCAGTAGCCATATTTTGATGTTGTCTATCACCTGTAAAAATATGAGGTCCAAATTATATGTGTGCAACTGAACTTAAAGATAATGACTATGTTTAATAATTATCTAATTGATAGAAACATAGTAATAGATGAACATGTATATGTTGGTGTGTTTGGCTTGCTGCTTTTGGATGTGAGATAAATGTTGTGTGATCATGTTCATGAATGTTAGAAGTATTTATATAGCTCATATATGTGCTCACATGTTAACCAAATAACTAGTGAAGCAAGTTTGTTAAATTGCTGAAATGTTGCTGCATGTGTAGTTTCTGTTAGGGTAATTATTTCGTGATAACAATGTTGTTTGCTGTAGATGTGGTCTATACAAAAGTTGTATATAACTTCCAAATCTTGCTTGCGGTGAAATTTCATGATTTTAGGCCAACTGGTTTAGGAGTTTTAGATTTTAGAATTTGCTGTCAGGTTTTCATTGCTTTCTGTGCAGATCTGAAAGAGTGAACTGTTTGGCTAATTTAACTTGTGAATCATGTCTTGATGTTAATAGAAGAGTTGTAGTGCTTTTTGTAAGCTTTCTAAAATGTCTTGGATCACTATTTTTGATGATCTAGATCTTTAGATACGCATGTTTTAAGTTAAGGTTCAGAATCTATCCAAGTCTGGACAGATTTACTTGTTTGTGTTGTTTGGGTTGAATAACTATAGAATCACGTGTATGTGCTTAAAACAAAGTTGTAGTTATTTTGCTAAGCTTTCTATAAAGTCCAAGAACTCCTTTATTGGACATATAGAGCTTGAGTTATTGCTGTTTGAAGATAAGTGGCTGAATCTGTCCAAGTCTGGACCGAGGTTCCTTCCTTGACTTGTTTGGCTTGGTTAACTGTTAATTCACTTTTAGCTAATAATAAGAAAGTTTTAGATAATATTGTAAGCTTTCTAGAATGTATAATTGTATGATCATGTGATGAGTATTTCTAGAGTTAGGCTTCTCTGAAGTTCTGTTAGCTTTTTTGTCCAAGAATTGGACACAGCTGTTTGCCTCTATTTTTGACTAGGTTAACCTCTGAATTAGCTCTTGTGTTGAATAGAAAAATTGTGGGTAATCTTGTTAGCTTTCCATAAAGTCTCAGTTTGCCTTGTTTGGATGTTTGTAGCTCCAGTTATGATTAAATTGAATGATTGTTGTTTTGCTGTCCAGATTTGGTATATAGACCCAAATTGCTTGCTATAGTTTGATGTTGCTTATGTGACCTTTGATGTTATATCATGCCTTGTTAATAATTACCTAGTGCATACCATGTTGCTAAATTAATCTACCCAATGTAGGATATAAATATGCTTATAATATTGGTTAACTTGTTTAACTAGAGTATGAGCTAATAGGTGGTTACTTGATCTTTTAGCGGGAAATTGCCAAAATGGGAAATAACCGAGTGTTGTGAATATGGAGACCGACAGATTCCTGTAGTCTCAGATTACAGTATTTCTTGCCGTGTCGCTCGAAAACCAGTATCATCTTATGATGGACCTCTTGTCATGTTGAACGCATGCCCCACATTTAGCTGGAAGGATAACTCGTTCCGACCGCGAAGCCGCACATTTTTCCGGGCCGGTTCTCGGGTCCCACGCATCTGCCAAAGCCACGAAGGGGGTAGTGGGACGCGGGGGCGCGAAGAGTAAGACCCGGGGGATGGTGGTTAAGTCCAACCCCTTGGTAGTCGGGCTTGCCTCCGGGTATGATGGTGGCGGTTGAGGCCGCGGCTTCCAGGAACAGTGTTGCGGTTATCTATAGCTCACCTTAGCAGGTGAGTGTGGTTTGTGTGGGGAATAAATCACCAGTTGGTTAGGAATCGATTATAATCGCCATCGCTCCTGGACAGTGAGCACTTGACTTGAACTCCGATCGGTGTTGATACTGAAGGTAAAGAACACGGAACGGTTATCGGCACTGTGGCAATAGCTAATTGATCTGCTTGTTATTATATTGTGG
The DNA here is from genome assembly GCA_009763385.1 of Coix lacryma-jobi var. lacryma-jobi. NCBI lineage: Eukaryota > Viridiplantae > Streptophyta > Magnoliopsida > Poales > Poaceae > Coix > Coix lacryma-jobi. Next base: position 79,456,457 of record CM019826.1, on the reverse strand, counting down.
TGATTGCTTAATCACTACTCATGATTGTTTTAGACAGGTGCTAATCTAGTTGGATAGGTTAATTATTGATCTAAAACCTGCAACTAGTAAGTAAAAGATAATGCTACTTTATTACTTATGCTTTTATGCAAAACTGTGTGTCATACCAGCTCCACTATATACTAGCCTTGCATACTCCTTGGTGTCACTTTATTTCTGGTTTATGACGGGTAAGTCTAGCTGAGTACATTCGAGTACTCAGGGTTTATCCCACCTTGTTGCAGGTCAAGGTTAGGCCTGCCGAGAGGTGTTGGCCAGTGCCGGTGGGCTCGGCAGTTCCATACTTATTCTCTTATGCTGTTGTTGGAGGATGTCACTCAAGCTAGCAAAGTATTTCAATCTATGTTATGGTATTCATTTCAAAGCTATGTGGTTCTTCCAAATTAAATGGAACTCAACTTGTATCTTTATTTGTAAACTCTATTGTAATATTATTTCCGCTGCAAAGCTCCGTGGACATGATTTGTATTTGCTTGACCATGCGATCTTGGCTGAGATATTAAAAAAGTTTGAAATCCCTCAGGATTTCACGGACTACCGGGTTTATATGGGCTCAAGTGTGCCAATTCAACTGCTCCGGCAGAGGTTTTCGCACTTGTGCTCTTATAAATTGGATGGTTCTGTTACAGCTGGTATCGGAGCAAGGTTAAGCATAATATTGTCATGTGCATGGTTTTAAAACAATGTTTTGATTTTGCAAAGCCTATTTTATCTAAAAAGCTTTAGCTAGTAGGCAAGTTTGTCAAAATCTAATTTGTAAACTATGTGCTAGCGACAACCTGCAGTTATGCCCAATTAGGACTTTCAGGTGGCTTAGTTAAGTATACTAACTCTGCGGGGTTTTAATTACTTGCAACGACACGTCGACACAAAAGGTACGTATGATGACTGCAATATGCTACCCTGTGGTCTAATGTTGGAGGTAGCCCTCACATATGATGTACTCATATATGTGGGGTAGTTAAATTTTTTTTTTGCAACGTCGCACCTACTCTCAGGTAAGTGTGAGTTATGAGAGCATGACCAAACAACCGTTGGTCTAGGGAAGAGCTAGTTTGGTACTGGAACTTGTACTCGTCAAGCACACGGGTATAAGTGAAGGTATTTAATTACGGGAGTAATATTATTCTGATGGGTGCATATACTACTTACGTGTGTACTAGGTATGCACCTAAGTTAGTATCTAGACTTAAATTCCTGCAATGTATTTTTATCTGTTGTGGGAATGGGCTGTTGAAATGAGATTTTCTGCAGGTACACTAACCTCGAATGCGTATGTATAGTTGACGACTAGCTATATCGAGAGTGCGTGTTATGCCACCGAACTAGAACGTGATTGCCGCCTCAGGCTGGCAATTTGTGAGGACGTACAGGACGAGCATACATCTTGTTGTGCATTGCTCATGAACATGCTTCTCTCACCTTTGTTCTAATAATAAACAACTTGTTGTCACGTGTGACTAATGTAATGATAAAACATAATGGTTGTTTATGCATCAACATGCTTCCCCACCCTTGTTCCTGTAATGATAAAGTTTGTTGTGAACTAGTGCTTCGATGTGATGTGCTAGCTTGCTTATTAAAGTTAGAAATAAATGTTCTGTTTAATGTTGTATGTTGATAGAAGCTAGGTGTAATGTGGTCATGTTCTGGATGGTCTGTAGTGTGCAGTAGCTTATATGAGTGCTTTTGTGCTTAAGCTAAATAAGTGATTACTTGTTTTAGACTCGAAGTAAACGCCTTGTATGCTGTTGTTTGAATAACCCTGCTAGCTCGTTATGACTGTGTGTTGTATTACTCTGCTTGCTGTTTGCTTGATATAGTAGTTAGACAATAAGTTTCAAATGGTTAGCAGTTCCCCCTATATTGAAATGTCTGGTAGTAACTAAATGCTGGTATGATGTTATCATGCTTGTGTGGTAAAACTATGCAAAGTTAGTAGTTCCATGTTTTGAGCTAGGAAGCTCCCTGTTGGTGAAGCCAATTGGGTTAGTTTTGTTTTGAAATGCTCCACCTAAAGAAACAATAAAACTTGTTGTTTGAAACTGTTTTGTATGCAGTTTTGTTTGGGTTTGCCAAGTGCTTCCTAAACTTGTAATTCTAGTTTTGTTGTCTTTAACATTCTTTAGCAAGAAAATATACTAAAACCTGTTGTGTAATTGCTTTTTCTTGCTCTAATCATGTAATCTGGTTTCATGCTTGTTTTCTTGCAATCCTAAGAACTAGAGTTATACAAAAAAATTGTGAAACTAATTTTCATACCTCTCTAGTATCATGTTGCTGCAAGAAAAATATAAAACTTGCTGTTGACAACCTTAAATAGCATAAACTTGTTTAAGTTGTTATAAGCATGTTTACTTGCTAGATTTGTGTAGGATGTTTTACTTGCTCAAATAGGTTGAAATGCTTGTAATAGTCTACTAAATGCATGAGTAAGCTGCCATAATCTTCCTAGAATTTTCTGGGGGTAGATTGAAACAACTCTCTGTCCTACCTTACCAAGTTAGAGTAATTGATAAGTGCATGTAAGAAATTTAATTTGGATAAACCTTGAGCTTCTCTAACATGTTTAATAGGTATATAAACTATTTTCATACATGGTTATGTTTTTATGTGCACCATGCCTTGTAATTCGTCTCTAATCTAGCTTCAATTTATATTAGCTTATATGTTTGATAGAACTAAATTCTTGCAAACAATTTAAGTGGCTGTAATATTAGCTTTTCTACTATGTTTAGAATGTTTTAAACTGTTGATTATGCTTGATTGTACCCTAAAAGCAAGTTGTTGTATGCTGCTTGTTTGTTGTTTTTATCTAGTGATTGTCATTCCTTGTTGGAATATAGACTATGCATGAGCTTGTTGCTTGATTGTTAGTTTCACATGCTAAATATGTTAGTTGTTAACTTAAATTTGTAAACTGTTTGTAGTTAACGAAACAAGTATGTCCTAGTTTGCTTGGTATGTTTGCTTCTAGATAACAAGTTATACTCCAATCTAGTAATTAGGAAATAAAATAATGACAACATCTGTTCACCATGTTTGGCATGTCTATGTTCGCTTGTGTGCTATAGATATGCTTGTCTGGTTTGAGCTTCGTGATTAGCATTGATTGATTAAGTTGTTTGTTTGTGAGTTCCAAATGCTTGTTACGGCTGTGTGTAGATGTGTTGTTATCTAAGTGGTACCTTGGTTAGTCAAACCCTTTGTCCTCGGTGAGTGCATGAGTGGTTTGTTCAGCCTCCGGTTAGGCTCGTACCCCAACCCTCTCAACCTTCCGAGATGCCTCTAGTAGAGCCCTTGTTGCTTATAAGACCTATGTTTGGGTGTCTAGTTTAATGGTTTTGGAACGCTTGTGCCAAAGACCTGAACCTATGTCAGTCCATGCCTTTTTTGTTGGACTAGTTAGCCCTAGTTAACCTTCCAAAAATCCTAGTTCTGAACCGTGGTATGCCTATGCTTGTTGTGTAGCCATGCCTCTAACTAACCTGTAGATACAAGTTTGGCCTTAGAGTGCTGCCGAAGCCATAGATGTTTGTCCCTTTTGTTGTGAAGGCTCTTGTTTGTTTGACCAGCCAAGTTTAGTTCCTGTTAACCTCAGCCTTTGACCATAGTTCGACTTACCGGTTGTGGAGTCCAGACCCAAAGCCATGTATCCCCTCGGTTGCCTTTTGTTGCTGCTTGGCCAAATCAAGTTCATGAAATCTTTTTTCTTGTCATGACCTTGATGTGCATCAGATGAATCCTTGTTGTCTTGTGCCATGTTTTGTCATTGAAATCACCTCGTTGCTGATTTCCGAACCTTGCGATCATCCTTATTTTGCTAGCTTATGCCTTACATGTGATGCCTATCCATGCAAGATTTATCTGCGTCATGATGGATTTCGCACTGGTTGTGGATTCAATAATGGTGTCTTGGTTAAGAACTAATGGTGCCGCGACGAAACCGAGAGCCTCCGGTGGGTGCACACACCTGGTTGTGCTGCTCGGCACGCGCTGGTACCATGGTTTCTAGTCAAGACTCATTATGGAACTACGCCAATGTGTTATCTTTCATGAAGCCTTCTCCTTGTTATCTCCTATATTCCTTCTGAAAAATCCTTTTGTCGACTCAGATATGGCAGTGTTTCTTTCCGAAAGTGGCAAAGAGGATGGCCTTTTTAAGAATCAGTCAGTAATGAAAGCAGTAACAGACTGTAAGAGATGGTAGACAAAGGACTCTGTTGGATCAACAACAAAAGATTGAGCAACATATATGGTCATAGTGAAGCAAAGTAACACAAAATTCTTAAAAAGTGGACAAGTGACAGCTAAGGAGTGAGCAACAGAAATGTATGTTATTGAACCAGATACCTGAGGTCCAGAAGTTTTCTGTCCGAACTTAATACATATATCTGCATGATGATCTCGTAGTCAACTCAATCCTCCTAGATATTTCTGATTATCTGCTGACTTTGGTGGTAACTATGTGCATTGATATCCGATAGTGGTTCTAGTAAAAGCTAAAGCCTTGGAGCTTTTTAGTGTTGAGAGACAACTGATTATTCTATGCCATTGAAAGCCAATCTCTAGTTCAGAAATGACTCTTTGGTAGCTATGAAGGCTATGTCTTGCAGAACAATGTTATGCCGAAGTCTGTAAAACAATTGACATTGTTTGTGGTAGTCGTACATCCAAGTTTCAGTCATGTCCCTGCCAACTCTATCGTGGAGAAATTTAAATGGTTATACAAGATAGTACACTAGCCTAGTAACTCAGTCAGAATTATACTTCGGATAAGGACAGACTAATTATATATCTTGGTACCATGAAAAGGCTATTCCAGGTTATTCTAGATGAAGCCAGAAAGGACATTCAGAATCATTCTCTTATTCCTTAGCAGTCAAGGTGTTCTAGCAAAAAAAAAATCAACTCTTAGAAGTGCAGATTGATGGCAAATTGAGGTGTCAAATAACAGATTGCAGATTATGTTCCTATTTTGTTAAGGTAATTTGAGAAAGATCGTTCTATGACCCAAGTAGTACAACAAGTCACTTCCACTAAGTTGTAATTACATCGTGAAGAGGAATGATGTTGATCTGTTCGATAGTACAGAAATCCAGTAGTTTGGTGTTTTTACCCAAGAGGTTGCATCAAATTCAACCTGAGTGAATGTCGTAGCTTAATAAATAAGAATCTCTGTAAAGAAGGATCAGTGAAAACATAGAATTGGTACAGTCAGCTATCATGTTCACTGCTCTCTTATCAGATTCAGATAATACAGTGTTATCATCAGAGAAAGAGAATTGCACACATAGAACCTTATGTAGCTTTTCCTCGATTGCTACCGGATTAATCAGACCTTCACAGTGGTTTAAATGATGGTTGCCGTCAATCCGTTCCTAACCGTCTCGAGGATGTATTTTTGCAGAAATATTATCTTAGATTCCTCGCAAAAGTAATAATGCAGTTTTGGTTCCCTTTTCAACCCGTCAGTGATATTGTGAGTGTACCTCAGTGTTCAATGGAAATCAGTGAAGAAAATCCTTCCGACAAGAGCTAGTAAATGGAAAATGACATGAAAGATCAGAAAGTTGTTGCGTTCATAACAGTTTTTGTTCTGTTAAAGAGGTCAGTATGTTGAGCTGCTGATAGTCTGTGATTAAGGATAGGTGTTGTACTCCTCTTCCCTTGAAAAAGTCTTTCGTCCGGAATCTCGGAGCGAGATTCTTTTAAGGGGGGAGGGCTGTAACAGCCCAGGTGTTCGCCGTCAGTTGAGCAGCCCAGTTAAGCACATACATGGTATATCAAGTGATGATAAATAACTAAGTTGAAGTATGGTCAGTGACGACAGAAGTTTTTGGGATCAATCTCAGAGATGGAATCTCATTTTGAATTATTCGGGAAATAATTAACAGTGCCGGTTAATATTGATTATCAATTTATGAATATTCAGGAGAAATGCTAAACATGGATTTTTCATGTGCCCCACCTCAGTTCCTGTCTATAGTACCTGATGTTGTGATGCTTTGTTTGCTGTGAAATTTTTATGGTAGACTCCTCTGGTCATGTGTGTGCTGTGATACAAATTTCAGATTTATTGGTGCATGTATGATTTAGTTATGAATTTATCTTGCTTTCAGCTCATTAAATGAATTAAAAATGCATTGTGGTAAATGTTTGCATGTAAAAATGGAAATGGTGGTTCCACTGCCTTTCTATAGCCTTGTTGTAGCTTAGATAATTTTATCATGGCCATGGGATTGCTGAAAATATGATTTGTGGATTTATCTTGCTCTCACATGCTTTTTCGTGAATTAATCTTGCCATGTTTGTAATAAATAATCTATATGACCTGAGCATGTAATATTTTTGCAGTAGCCATATTTTGATGTTGTCTATCACTTGTAAAAATATGAGGTCCAAATTATATGTTTGCAACTGAACTTAAAGATAATGACTATGTTTAATAATTATCTAATTGATAGAAACATAGTAATAGATGAACATATATATGTTGGTGTGTTTGGCTTGCTGCTTTTGGATGTGAGATAAATGTTGTGTGATCATGTTCATGAATGTTAGAAGTATTTGTATAGCTCATATATGTGCTCACATGTTAACCAAATAACTAGTGAAGCAAGTTTGTTAAATTGCTGAAATGTTGCTGCATGTGTAGTTTCTGTTAGGGTAATTATTTCGTGATAACAATGTTGTTTTCTGTAGATGTGGTCTATACAAAAGTTGTATATAACTTCCTCATATTGCTTGTGGTGAAATTTCATGATTTTAGGCCAAGTGGTTTAGCAGTTATAGATTTTAGAAGTTTGCTGTCAGGTTTTCATTACTTTCTGTGCAGATCTGAAAGAGTGAACTGTTTGTCTAATTTAACTTGTGAATCATGTTTTCATGTTAATAAAAGAGTTGTAGTGCTTTTTGTAAGCTTTCTAAAATGTCTTGGATCACTATTTTTGGTGAACTAGATCTTTAGATACGCATGTTTTAAGTTAAGGTTTAGAATCTATCCAAGTCTGGACAGATTTATTTGTTTGTGTTGTTTGGGTTGAATAACTGTAGAATCACCTATATGTGCTTAAAACAAAGTTGTAGTTATTTTGCTAAGCTTTCTATAAAGTCCAAGAACTCCTTTATTGGACATATAGAGCTTGAGTTATTGCTGTTTTAGGATAAGTGGCTGAATCTGTCCAAGTCTGGACAGAGGTTCCTTCCTTGACTTGTTTGGCTTGGTTAACTACTAATTCACCTTTAGCTAATAATAAGAAAGTTTTAGATAATATTGTAAGCTTTCTAGAATGTATAATTGTATGATCATGTGATGAATATTTCTAGAGTTAGGCTTCTCTGAAGTTCTGTCAGCTTTTTTGTCCAAGAATTGGACACAGCTGTTTGCCTCTATTTTTGACTAGGTTAACCTCTGAATTAGCTCTTGTGTTGAATAGCAAAATTGTGGGTAATCTTGTTAGCTTTCCATAAAGTCTCCGTTTGCCTTGTTTGGATGTTTGTAGCTCCAGTTATGATTAAATTGAATGATTGTTGTTTTGCTGTCCAGATTTGGTATATAGACCTAAATTGCTTGCAATAGTTTGATGTTGCTTATGTGACCTTTGATGTTATATCATGCCTTGTTAATAATTACCTGGTGCATACCATGTTGCTAAATTAATCTACCCAATGTAGTATATAAATATGCTTATAATGTTGGTTAACTTGTTTAACTAGAGTATGAGCTAAATGTGCATGCATGTGTCAAATGAGTGATGTATGTAATATACCTAGTTGATTGTTCTAGCTAATCTGTCTACATGTCTAATAAACCTTGTATAACAACTTAATATAGTTATAACCTGCGGATATAATTATGCTATGTGTGTGTGCTAAGTTAGCAATAAAGTTATACCTTCTCTTATATAGTTATCTTGATTGCTTATGTGAAATAGTTGATAATGCTTGTGTTGTGTGCCTTGTGTTTGTTTCATGAGTGGTTGCCTTGCATTCATATGCTTGCATTGTGCATCTCATTTAGGTACGGTAGATACGCCGTGAAGGACATGATGGTGAAGCTAAACCCGAAGATGGTGTTTGGTGGACAATCCCGAAGATGCAAGGTTAAGCAAGTGCCGGAAGTGGAGATGCTTGCCAAGCAAGTGTCACTTAACACTAACCTAGTGTTGGTTCCCAGACAAGCCCCGGAGCATTCTAAGTCTCCTACCCACTCTTTTATAAATGCAATTGAGTTAATATAATGATTGTTGCATTAAGTTATAGGAGTTGTGTGAAACCGTTGTTGCATTACTTATCCTTACCTTGATTACTTGAGATATACACCCTTGTTACCCTGCTAGGTCTAGGCTCGACTTTTATGCTTAGCCATGCTTAAACCGGTAGATGTCGGGCAACCTTCATGTTACCCGCGAGCAATAGGTGGTTACTTGATCTTTTAGCGGGAAATTGCCAAAATGTGAAATAACCGAGTGTTGTGAATATGGAGACCGACAGATCCCTGTAGTCTCGGATTACAGTATTTCTTGCCGTGTCGCTCGGAAACCAGTATCATCTTATGATGGACCTCTTGTCATGTTGAACGCATGCCCCACATTTAGCTGGAAGGATAACTCGTTCTGACGGCGAAGCTGCACATTTTTTCGGGCCGGTTCTCGGGTCCCACGCATCTGCCGAAGCCACGAAGGGGGTAGTGGGACGTGGGGGTGCGAAGAGTAAGACCCGGGGGATGGTGGTTAAGTCCTACCCCTTGGCAGTCGGGCTTGCCTCCGGGTATGATGGTGGCGGTTGAGGCCGCGGCTTCCTGGAACAGTGTTGCGGTTATGTGTAGCTCACCTTAGCGGGTGAGTGTGGTTTGTGTGGGGAATAAATCACTAGCTGGTTAGGAATCGATTATAATCGCCATCGCTCTTGGACAGTGAGCACTTGACTTGAACTCCGATCGGTGTTGATACTGAAGGTAAAGAACACGGAACGGTTATCGGCACTGTGCAATAGCTAATTGATCTACTTGTTATTTTATTGTGGTGATTGCTTAATCACTACTCATGATTGTTTTAGACAGGTGCTAATCTAGTTGGATAGGTTAATTATTGATCTAAAACCTGCAGCTAGTAAGTAAAAGATAATGCTACTTTATTACTTATGCTTTTATGCAAAACTGTGTGTCATACCAGCTCCACTATATACTAGCCTTGCATACTTCTTGGTGTCACTTTATTTCTGGTTTATGACGGGTAAGTCTAGCTGAGTATATTCGAGTACTCAGGGTTTATCCCACCTTGTTGCAGGTGAAGGTTAGGCCTGCCGAGAGGTGTTGGCCAGTGCCGGTAGGCTCGGCAATTCCATACTTCTTCTCTTATGCTGTTGTTGGAGGATGTCACTCCAGCTAGCAAAGTATCTCAATCTATGTTATGGTATTCATTTCAAAGCTATGTGGTTCTTCCAAATTAAATGGAACTCAACTTGTATCTTTATTTGTAAACTCTATTGTAATATTATTTCCGCTGCAAAGCTCCGTGGACATGATTTGTATTTGCTTGACCATGCGATCTTGGCTGAGATGTTAAAAAAGTTTGAAATCCCTCAGGATTTCACGGACTACCGGGTTTATATGGGCTCAAGTGTGCTAATTCAACTGCTCCGGCAGAGGTTTTCGCACTTGTGCTCTTATAAATTGGACGGTTCTGTTACACGTTTGACCTCCAAGAAACGCCCCCATTGAGTTTTTATAGCCCGGATTCGGGAAAACATCAATCGCACTGTAGTCAACAAACTCTTGATATCCATGTCCATACATGTTCTTCTGCAACCTATTTGTTGCTGGAGATACTCTGAAGGCAGATTGCGGGATGTTTCCCGTCGTGCCGAATGCGAGCTGGTCATGAGTTGTGGGAGGTTGCTGCTCCTGGTGAAGGACCATCCCACCTTTGCTTGAACTAACCCCGCCGTCTTCAGCATTTTTTCTTTGATGTCAGGGTACGGATAATAACAGTGGTCCTTGCATCAGGCCAGCAGCTTCCTCAAAACGTTTGTCAACCGTCGGGCCAAAAATACCAGCCATGATGGCATGAAAGGTATTTAAGAAAGCTGATTGGTGATTTGTCATGGCCTCTGCTATTGCCTTGTACACTAGTTCGGATAATTTTTGAGCATCTTCCTCATCAGTACTATCAGAGTGACTGCTTCTGGAAAACTTTGTTGCTCTTGTTCTTAGAAAAGGACATCAAGCATTTGCGCTGAAACTCATCGCATGCTTGTTGTGTTAAATTCTTCAATTCTGGTGGCAACTCATCCATGGTCACTTCCAGAATCTAAGTGTTGTCGAACTCAACCATCTTGGAATACAGCGTCCCACCGGGCATGCCAAAACGTGTGTTGGCACAAAATGCGTTGCACCGTGCCTCACACATAGCAAGCCGAAAAGCGTGGCTTCAATCGGGTGCCCGGACGGTATGAAATCCGGAGACGTGCCAGTCGGTTTGACCTGAAAACCAACAAGGGATAAAACTGTGAGAATAAAACTGGAATGTGCCGGATGAGACCCGACAGTTCCATATTTACGGCCCTGAAGCCACTCACAACGACATATAGCTATAGAAGCTATCTGTCAACAAGTTTTAAAGATCATTCGACTAACTCTAAACATGAACATATGTAAACAATTGGTTGCCGAATGCACATATGTAAAAGACATGCTTGAACAAGAGATAGATTATAAAATAACGTGTAACCAAGCTCGACAAACCAGCCCAATTGGGGTCCATGAAGAAGGAACATGCAAACAAAAAACGATCAAACCAATCTAAAACCTGCATCTGCCGCACGATACCTAGTTTTATCAAAGCTTAAGCGTAATTGACATGTATGAACCCGCAACACGTAACAATCTAGATTAGAAATTAATTCAGCCATCATGGTTATGCGATTATTGGAAAAAACAAGTAAAAAGGAACTTGTAGAGCAAGGCCGAACAAAGTCAATCTAGATTGGGCAAAAGAGTCTTGCAAAACTAATTAAATAAATCATGCAACACATGGTAACTTAATAAATCTACTAGATCTTGCCAAATCTAATAGAGCCGATAACTATCTCGCTCCTACTAAACATATCAAGCAAACGCCTGTTGCACGGTATTTACTAATAAGCGTAGCATAAGCAAAGACTTCTTGATTGTTGACATAGATCCGCCGCACGATCTTTGTAAACAAACAAGACTACTTGCATCACAACTAAATCCACCGCATGATACTAGACATGATAACAAGGTTGCCGGGACTTACGGAGGTTGACGGATCGATGATTCCTCTCGAAGAGCTCGACGACACGACAAAGGACTCGAAAATGGCATGGGGCCGATTTTTATTGATATGGTTGTGAACAGTTTTACAATGGCCGGGGATTTATATTTATACCCTGGGCGAAATACGAGTCCTGGAAGATTACGACATACATAATGAAAACTTGGAAAATATGACTCTTATTCCTATTTTCTTCTCGGTGTTTTCCATTATCACGTGTCTTCTCATGCAAGCCGGCTTCACTTGCCGTATTTGCTTTCCGAATAGAGTCATTGCCTTACAAGATAGCCGACCGCACAAACACTTGCCGAAACTCCGAGAACTAACCGACCGCTTGGTCGTTTACCGAATGCCCTTTTCACTACCGGCTGGGTCCACTTGTCATTTTCTTGGTCCACCTAATCAACCGATCTTCCTTGATTCTGCCAATTCCTCAAATCGCAGCCATCTCCAGTAAAATTCGGTCCATCTCCTTCTTAATCCAAATTTTGGTGTAAACAAAAGGTTTTCAACCAATCATACCAGGCTCTAGGGGCTTGTTTCAAAGCATATAAAGCTTTGTGAAGTTTAAAGGCATGGTTTGGAAACTTGGGATTTTCAAAATCGGGGGTTGTTTCACATATACCTCTTCTCCTATGTAGCCGTTTAAGAAGGCACTCTTGACATCCATTTGAAAAAGTTTAAACCCTTTGGATGCAGCCAAATCCAAGAGTATCCTAATTGCCTCCAAACGAGCTACGGGAGCAAAAGTCTCCTCATAGTCTATCCCCTCCTTCTGACTATACCCCTGGGCTACAAGTCTGGCCTTGTTTCTCACAATGTGTCCAGCCTCTCCTTGTTTGTTTTTGAAACCCCATTTTGTACCAATAGGGTGACACTTAGGAGGAGGTGGAACCAAAACCCAAACCCGATTTCTTTGAAAATTTTCTAGAGACTCAAATTTGTCCAGGTTGCCTTTCTTGAGTATTAAACAGTGGCAACCAAAAACTCTAAAGTAACTCACTTTGGGCTGTTTTCCAAAAAGCAACTCATAAGAAGTCTGTTTCAAGAAAACTCGGAGAAAAATGCGATTGGAAATATAGCATGCAGTGTTCATAGCTTCGGCCCAATATTGCCTAGGTGTCCTATGCTCATCAAGCATCGTCCTGGCCATCTCTACAAGGGTCCGTTTCTTCCTTTCTACAACACCATTCTGTGGTGGTGTGTAGGGGGGAGAAAACTGATGCTCTAAACCCAAAGAGTTACAAAACTTTTCAAAATCTGAGTTTTTAAACTCGGAACCATTATCACTCCGAATAGCTCGCATTGAGTTCATAGGGAACTCATTCTGAAGACGTAAAATCAGATTGCGAGCAAAAGAGAAAGTCTTGGTTTTCTCAGTTAAAAAGAAAACCCACGAATATCTCGAAAAATCGTCAACAACAACCAACACATACCACTTCCCCCAACCGAGCTCAGCCGAGCCGAACTAACAAGGTCCATGTGTAAAAGCTCTCCAGGGCGCTTAGTCATGACCTGGGTCACTGGATGGTGGGGAGCGGCAACCATTTTCCCATGTCTACAAGAATGACAAACAAGGTCCTTCTCCATGCACAACTTGGGCAATCCTCGGATTAGGCCAAGTGAGCTAAGCCTTGCAAGCAAGTCGAAGCTCAGGTGACCGAGTCTCCTATGCCACTTCCAAAGATTAGAGGAGGAAGGACCAGCCAAAAGACAGCGAGAAATTCCAAACGACTCCGTGCGGATACATGGATGTATGCCGAGTCTCGAGTGATGAGTGATTCACTTGCTTGGTATGTTCATATTCTGCCTTAAATTTGAACCAAGTTAAGTAAATTGGAAAGATCGAGATGGGATTGCTTGTCAGCACATCACAGTATCGAGACTGTTTCTCATTGCACTTTGAGTTAAACTTGAGCTGTGTAGTGTATGACCGAAACTGTTGCTTTAAGCTTCTGATTGCTTTTGCATAGGCTTCGCACAGTTGAAAAGTTAGGCAATGACAAGCTTTCAACCTCTCGCAATCACATGCTGAAATTTGAAATTGTGTAATTTAACCACTGCAACTCTGATAAAATATGCACAAGTCTATGTTTCATTCTATAGCATGATGATTGAACCTTGCCAGGGGTAGTTCACTTTGTATACATGTTTAGCACTTGTTTTGACTTCCTGTCTATACATGTTTAGTGCTATTTTTATGGTGAACATCCTTTTCTGAATGGTTAAAACTGCTCACTTTGCTTATATGTTCATATTTTGTATTTGGTGATCAGTTTGAGCCTTTGCTGGCCTGTATGTTTCTTATTGAATCATTGGAGTTACACTATGTAGAGCATCTTCTCGTTCTCTAGACTATATTCCTGAAGCTGCTAACTTGCATTTTGACACATATGCATTTGGAGGGGAGATTCCTGATAGTGCATTTTCAACTAAGGGGAAGAAATTCTTGTCAAATCATAAAGGGGAGAAATCATAAAATCATGTCTTGGTTGTGTGCACTATTGGAGGGGGAGTATGAGTTGGTTCGGATTTTGAGGACGTTGAATTTTCCAATTGGTTCGGAGCTTTTCTGCTAAGTGTTCAATTGGTTCGGAGCTTTTCTGCTAGTTGTGTTGAGCTGTGCCTCTATCTTGAGGGACTAGCATTTTTGCTTTGTAAGTGTGATTCTCAATTGGTATCGAGCTTTTCTGCTCTTCAGTTGGTATGGAGCTTTCTCGCTAGCGGTGTTGAGCCTGTTCTACCTCTTCTTGAGGGCTAGTTTTGCTTTGCTTGGTCGCGTCGAGCCGTTGCCCATGTCTTTGTGGACCAAGTTGTTTTGCTCTATTCACTTGACCTTCTTCTGGCTTTGATATGCTTTTGGGTCATTTGGACGAGTTCTCTACTTCTCCTTCTTCCTCTTTCTTCTACATTATGATTTGTGTTGGTAGTTGACAATGCACTCATCAAGGGGGAGATTGCGGATACATGGGTGTATGCCGAGTCTCGAGTGATGAGTGATTGTCAACTGGGATAATGCGCATGTTCTTTGGCTTGTGTTGTGCAGGTGTCGAGCACGGATACAGTGATCAAAGGCAAGGCGAAGGTCAAGTAGAGACGTGTCGTGCCGATGGACCGGGAGCGGTGATGGGCGGACGTGACGCTTGGACTGAGGGACCGATGGCCTGAGGATCAGCTATGGTGGCTGACAGCCTGGGATAGTGACGAGCGAAGACTTGCGGGCACGGTGTTGCTTGGGTCGAGGACCTGGGGACACGTGTCGGTGGACGGGGTGCACGGGCGGTGCATCCCATCTACGGTTTTGGTTTGGTGGTTGAGCCACAGAAAAACCAGTGAGTGGACGGTTTCCAGGTTTGGGCCTCAAAACCTGGGCGCTGATGGTTTTCGAGTTTGGGCCACAAAACTCGGGCTGAGGACGATTTCCAGGTTTGGGCCTCAAAACCTTGGTTTTGCAGGTTTCTGAGTATGGGCCACAAAACTCAGGCGATGGACGGCTGGTTTCCCGGTTTGGGCCTCAAAACCGGGGGATGGTCGTGAAGGCTGGTTTCCCGGTTTGGGCCTCAAAACTGGGGGTGAAGTCCGTGAAAAGGACGAGAGGAGTGGTGGCGGCACGTGGCGGCAATCGGTGAGGTTGCGTCGAGGCAACGCTACCAGTTGTGCGGGCGTGGCCGTCGGATCAGCATCAACTTTGAGATGGTCAGGAATACCCTTAGGGTTAGCCTGCTTGCTCATTAGCAGTAGGGGTAGAAGGGGAATAATTGTATTAGGCTATATAAGGAGAGGCAGCCCCTCCCTCCAGACTATCTCAGTACTCTCTCAGTATTTGCTATTTTCATTCTAGAGTTTCATGCTTCCCATTCCTGCTATAGTTACTGAGATCCGTAGAGACGGTGAACAATACCTCTGTGTATTTGCTTTTTGAGGAAATGAGACCGTAATCTCGTTGTCTCCTCGTGGGGACAAATTTCGGCTGGCAATTCGTGGTTCGATTCGCGTTTTGAACTTGTTCTTTGCGTTCTTCGTTTTCTCCACGATTTCTCCGTGACTCGTTCTCCCTCATCGTTGAGTCTTTTGCGATTCCGTTTGAACTGAGTTGTTCTAGATTGTGAGGCACATCTTTCAACCGAAGGAATTCGCTTGTAACCTCATGAGCTAGTAGATCGATCGATTTTTGTTTCGAATCGGTTTATGTCTCCTTTGCCCCGAATTCTTCCGATTCACCGATTTGGAGTTAGGTTCGATCCATGATCTCTTAGATCTCTTAGGGGTACCTCACTAACCTCCTTGGAACTCCTCATACCAAGTCTAAGCCTTAGAGCTTTTGATTCGGAGGAGATCGGGTTGAATCCGCGGAAGAACTGTGCAGTTTTGGGGGCATCGGACGCTGACGTCGGGAGCATCGGACGCTGTGTTCATCAAATCAGACGCGTCCGATGCCACGTGTCATCTGACAGCGTTTTCTAAGGAGCATCGGACGCTGACCATCGGAGCTTCCGTTGTCATCGGAAGCGCCGGGGGTCTAGCATCGGAAGCTAGGGTTACACTGTAGCTGCTTCCGATGTCCATGCAGTAAGGTTTCAGTGCTGTTCATTTTGCATCGGAAGCTTCCGGTGCTTTCACATCGGACGCTAGCCAGCTTCCGATGCTGTTGTTTCTGCGCTGTCTCGTTCGCGGTTCGTTCGTCTATTGTCGGTTTTGATTTCTGACTTTTGCATAGGGTTTCTAGAGTTGTGTAGTTTCTCGCTGTGCTTGTTGGAAACATCCACCCATCATCTTGGGTCATGGACACTCAAAAGCTCTAGGTTTGCTCTTGGGGTTGGTTCTTGGGATAGTGGCAACAAAGTTTCTGTAAAGAAATTTGAAGCTCCCATTCACCCCCCCCCCTCTGGTCGCTTTTTGGTAGCACATCCGGTCCTTCACTAGGAGAAATTTGCACGAAAGACTTTCCCAAAGGACGAAATCAAACATACATGATTGCCCTGGGGATCTAAAATGTGACTGAGATTCGGCTTAAAATGAATCTCGTAGTCATCATCGAAAAGTTGCGAAACAGAAAGAAGGTTAAAATGCAAGTTAGAAATAAGAGCAACATCACGCAACACATAGTGCTCATTAACTTGCACCGACCCACGAGACAACACTTTACCTTTTCTATTGTCGCCGAAGGTGATAAACTCCTTTCCGGCAACAGGACTGTAACGTCCCGCCTCCACGAGGCCGGGTCCACTTACATCTTGGCAGCTTTTCTAGGACATAGACTTCCCTCACAGACCAACACTAGTCTTTTCTGCGCACTTTGTCCTTACTCGTGCGCACCCGGGAATAACTTTCTGGTCGGTCACCCATCCCTAAATTTCTCCAGGCCTACCACGCTTAACTTTAGAGTTCTTTGGATATGAGCTTCCGAAAACGAAGTTGCAACTTGTTGGTATGAGTATCCTATTATTTCTATTAAGCGTTGGGTCGGGATGTTACAAGGACTAAGACTGGAGAACCACTTGGCGTTTCCGGTCATGTGTCTTGAGCACCCGAATTCCACCAACCAAACGTTCTAAAATCGTTTTACCTACATCAATAAAAAGACATAGGGTGAGCATACGATCCAACACTGGGGTGAGTAAAATGTGAATTATACCAGTGTTGGGCCGGCTGCTCAAAAGAATGGTTAGTAGCAAAACCATTCCTAGCACGCCTACGGGGAAAGCGATCACCACGTATAGGAAAACGTGGTCCGCTAAGGGAGGAGCGTCCATCGCGATACTCAAAACGCGGTGGGGGGAAACGCTCAACTACAAAGCCACCGCCACGGGGTCCATAGCCCACAACTGCAGGCTCCCGCCGGGCACAACCTCCTTGTAGCCTAGGCCTAGGACCTTGAGGCACTGGACCTCTAGCCCTAGCAGCTCTCCTATGAACATTTGACAAATGTACACCATGGAAAGGATGGTACATGTCTGCATTGTTCATCTCCATTGCACGACGCTCCTCTCTCTTGCGCCGAAAGCAAAACTCCATCAAGTGTCCATCTCTCCCACAATGCTCACAATGGTACCTCACCGCTCTCATAGGGGGTTGTTGGTACTCACGGTAGTGGGTGTGGTTCACTTTGCCTTTCTGTGGCATGAGCTTCTCTTGGATAGGTGGCATGGTGTCTAGCTTGTTCTTGAGGTGGTTTGGTTTTGGAGCCCATGTCTGTTTCTTGGGTGGAGCTCTCAGAGGTTCAACAAAAACCCCATCCTCAGTGTTAGGCTTGAAAGGCTCTTTGGGTGGAATCTTGGTTAGTTTGGGAGTAGTGGTGGAGTTGGGCTTCTCACTCGGGTTAAGACCACTCGACTCTCCAATCTTACCAAAATACGAAGCACAATCAACACCCTGAGCAAAACCTACACCTGGACCTCTAGCAGCACGCTTGAATTGGGCAATCATCATCCCAAGCTCCGGCTCACCACTAGACACCCATGACAAGATGGTCCGAAGGTATATGTTTTCTTCCTTGGTTTGCATCTTGTCATGCTTCACATTGGCTATATCCATCTCCAAGCCCTAACACAAAGCACACCTAGCCACACAAGTGCTACCCGAGCAGGCCTTCTCAAGAGACACAATCTTGACATTCTTTTCTGCCAACTCGGATTGCAAGCCTGCACAAGACTTGCATGCACCAAGCACTGAAGATCTAGCTCTAAGCTCATCCACCTCTCCAACTAAAGCAACATACTTCGCCCTCAAAGTGAGAAGGTAGTCATGTGCTTGGAGCACATCTCGCACTAATCCTCCTCAGTTATCACAACAGTGGACTTGACAGACTCAAGCTCCTTCACCGTATCCTCCCACTTCTGCCTAAACTCCT
Organism: Coix lacryma-jobi var. lacryma-jobi; assembly: GCA_009763385.1. NCBI lineage: Eukaryota > Viridiplantae > Streptophyta > Magnoliopsida > Poales > Poaceae > Coix > Coix lacryma-jobi. Next base: position 79,438,268 of record CM019826.1, on the reverse strand, counting down.
TCCGCTCTCTAGCAGCACGCCTAAGCAGCTTATCTTGACTAAGAAGGGCGGCAGTAAGTTTCTAGATCTTAGCAGAAAGCTCGTCAGGGGTCTGAGATACCTAGGAGGTGTCGTCGTCGTCATTGTTCCGAGGGATCTCCTCCAGCTGGCTGTCGACCTCCTTGCCGAGGGCCATGGTGCAAAAGCCCTCGTTGTCAGCAAAGAAGCAGAGCTGTTCAGCTTGTCCTCGATCTTCTTCTTCTTCTCAGACTCGTTGTCGCTTGAAGAAGCAGAGTCGTCATCCGAGTCGTCGACGTCGCTGAGCGTGGCGAAGAAAGAACACTGCTCAGCCTGGGCCTTCTCGAAGTACTTCTTCTTGATGTACTCCTTGGTGAAGTCGCCCTTCCGCTTGTGCTTCGCGGAGACGTACTTCTCCTTGCGCTTGCCAGAGTCGTACTTGTGCCCATGATCGCCCTTCCTAAATGCTTGCTTGTTCTTCTTGGGACAGTTGGCGATGAAGTGGTCGGGATCGCCACACTCGAAACACCCAGCGCGTCCTCCTCCGTGGCTACGGTTCATGCGGTTGTTGTGGAACCGCGAGAACCGGTTGGCAAGCAAAGCCAACTCGTCATCCACCATGAACTCCAGCTGCTCCTCTGTGATAGAAAGAAGAGAAGAAAGTGCAAATCCTCCAGAGGGGTTAGCAGAAGAGCCAGAAAGCAAAGCCATCGACGGGCCAGAAGGATTTTCATAAGAAGCCCTCATCATGGCATCAATCTCACTGGACTTGAGCTTACTGAAGAGCTCGTCGCATGTGAGGGTCTCATAGTTAGGTGATTCGATGATCGCCTGAACCTTCGAGTCCCACACCGATCGATCAAGAGTATGCAAAATCTTAAGAGCCCTCTCATGATCGTCGAAAGGTAACAGCTCCTTGTTAGCCCTCATCCTGTTGACAATCACCTGAAAGCGAGCGAATAAACTCTTTATGCTCTTGCCAGGCTGAAGGACCGAAAGTGCTAACAGAAAGCGACCAGAGGGGGGTGAATGGGAGCTTCAAATTTCTTTTCAGAAACTTGTCGCCACTGTCCCGAGAATCAACCCTAAGAGCAAAACCCAGAGCTTTCTAGTGTCCACGACCCTAGATGTAGGGTGGATGCCTCCTAGAAGCACAGCGAGACACAACACAACTCTAGAAACCCAAAGCAAAAGCCGGAAATCAAAACTGACAATGGACGAACGAATCGCAGAGGAAAACGTGCTGAAGACACAGCATCGGACGCTGGCTGCGTCCGATGGTCAGGCACCGGACGCGTCCGATGCAAACTGAGCAAGTGTGGGACCTTACTGCATGGCCATCGGACGCTGGCTACAGTGGAACCCTAGCGTCCGATGCTCAACCCCCTGACGCTTCCGATGGCAACGGACACGCCGATGGTCAACGTCTGATGTCCCTTTAAACACGCTGTCAGATGACACGTGGCATCAGACGCGTCCGATGTGATGAACACAACGTCCGATGCTCCCGACCCGAGCGTCCGATGCCCCCGAAACTACACCGTTCTTCCGCGGATTCAACCAGATCTCCTCCGAATCAAAAGCTCTAAGGCTTAGACTTGGTATGAGGAGTTCCAAGGAAGTTAGTGAGCTATCCCAAAGAGATCATGGCTCGAACCTAACTCCAAATCAGTGAATTGGAAGAATTCGGGGCAAAGGAGACAGAACTCGATTCGAAACAAAAATCTACCGATCTACTAGACGTGAGGTTAGAGAAGAATTCCTTTGGTGGAAAGATGTGCCTCACGATCTAGAACAACTCAGTTCAAACGGAATCGCAAAAGATGAACCGAGTAAGGAGATCGATCACAGGAAAAATCATGGATAAAAGCAACCCGCGAAGAACAACTCCAAAACGTGAATCACAACCACGAATTTCCAACCGAAATTCGTCCCCACGAGGAGACAACGAGATTACGGTCTCATTTCCTCAAAAAGCAAATACACAGAGGTATTATTCACCGTCTCTGCGGATCTCAGTAGCTACAGCAAGGATGTGGGAGAGCAGGAAACCCTAAGTGAAAGTAGCAAAGGGCTGAGATAGTCTGGAGGGAGGGGAGGCCTCTCCTTATATAGCCTAATACAATTATTCCCCTTCTACCCTTACAGCTAATTACAGAGCGAACCAGCTAAACCCTAGGGTTATTCTGGACCAACTCGAAGTGGATGCTGATCCGACCGCCACGCCCGCACAACTGGTAGCGTTGCCTCGACGCAACCTCCCCGATTGCCGCCACGTGCCGCCACCGCTCTGCTCATCCTTTTCCCGGACTTCGCCCCCGGTTTTGTGGCTGAAACCGGGAAACCTGTCTTCACAACCAACCCCCGGTTTTGAGGCCCAAACCGGGAAACCAGTCGTCCATCGCCTGAGTTTTGTGGCCCAAACTTAGAAACCCGCCAGCGCCCAGGTTTTGAGGCCCAAACCTAGAAACAGTCCTCAGCCCGAGTTTTGTGGTCCAAACTCGGCAAACCCGCAACACCCAGGTTTTGTGGCCCAAACCTGGAAACCGTCCACCGGATGGTTTTTCTCTGGCTGAACCACCAAACTGATCCGTAGATGGGATGCACCACCCGTGCACCCTGTCCACCGACACGTGTCCCTAGGTCCTCGACCCGAGCCACACCGTGCCCTGCAAGTCTCCGCTCGTCGCTGTCCCAAGCTGTCAGCCACCACAGCTGATCCTCAGGCCACCGGTCCCTCAGTCCAAGCCACACGTCCGCCCTTCACCGCTCCCGGTCCGTCGGCACGACACGTCTCTACTTGACCTTCACCTTGCCTTTCATCACTGTATCTGTGCTCGACACCTGCACAACACAAGCCAAAGAACATGCGCATTATCCCAGTTGACAATCACTCATCACTTGAGACTCGGCATACACCCATGTATCCGCAATCTCTCCCTTGATGAGTGCATTGTCAACTACCAACACAAATCATAATGAAGTAGAAAAAAGTGGAAGAAGGAGAAGTAGAGAACTCGTCCAAATGACCCAAAAGCATATCAAAGCCAGAAAGAAGGTCAAGTGAAACAGCAAAGCAACTTGGTTCCCAAAGACATGGGCAACGACTCGACACAACCAAGCAAAGCAAGGCTAGCCCTAAAGAATAGGTAGAACAGGCTCAACACCACTAGCAGGAAAGCTCGACACCAACTAAAGGAAAGCCAACTGAAAACAGAAGAGCTTGACACCAAATGGAGAGCATACCGGCAAAGTCGCTAGTCCCTCAAGAAAGAGGCAAAGGCTCAACACAACTAGCTACCAAAAATGGTCCGAACCAATTGGAAAAATGCTCCGAACCAATTGACAGTTCATCAGACAAAAACCAGAGCAAACTCCCCCTCCAATAGTGCACATGATTTGACAAATTTCTCCCCCTTAGTTGATAATGCACTATCAGGCAAACTTCTCCCTTCCAAATGCATATGAGTCAAAAATGCAAGTTAGCAGCTTCAGGAATATAGTCTAGAGAACGAAAAGATGCTCTACATAGTATAACTCCAATGACTCAACAAGAAGCATACATGCCAACAAAGGCTCAAACTGATCACCAAATACGAATTATGAATATATAAGCAAAGTGAGCAGTTTTAGCCATTCAGAAAAGGATGTTCACCATAAAAATAGCACTGAACATGTATAGATATGAAGTCAAACAAGTGCTAAACATGTATACAAGGTGAACTACCCCTAGCAAAGTTCAATCAACATACTATAGAATGAAACATAGACTTGTGTTTTCAGATTTTATTGGTGTTGCAGCGGTGAAAATACACGAGTTCAAAATTCAGCATGTGATTGCGAGAGGTTGAAAGCTTGTCATTGCCTAACTTTTCAACCGAGCTAAGCCTATGCAGACGCAATCAGAAGCTTAAAGCGTCGGTTTCGGTCATACACTACATGACTCAAGTTTAACTCAAAGTGCAGTGAGAAACAGTCTCGATACCGTGTTGTGTTGACAAGCAATCCCATCTCGATCTTTCCAATACACTTAACTTGGTTCAAATTTATGACAGAATGAGAACATACCAAGCATGTGAAAGACTCAGAACTAGAGACATAACAACCTAGCATATATGAAAAGCACAAATGAATTCAACACATTCTACACATGCTAGTTGCTTATCTCAATGGTGAACAATTTCAAATTTCATGTTCATTAAGCAAGTTAAAATAGCTCAGCTCACAACATGTATTAGTGATCAGAAAGAGCATAAGCTACAAGTATCATCATATAGCATCGGAGCATACTAGATAGAGCATAATCACAATCTAAAGATTATATACATGAAGCTCAGAAAGTAAAGATGCATGATGAAATGCAAAGACTAACCTACCAAAAACGAAAACAAAGCGAAAGACAAAGAGTCAGTCTATGATACAAGATCCAAAATGTTACCCCCAACTAAAAGGGGAAACTCACACCAAGCTCACCTCTCAACCTAGCAAAGGTTGATTGGTCCAAAGGCTTAGTGAAAATATCTGCCAACTAAAGATGAGTATCGACATGGTGAAGGTCGATATCACCCTTCTCATAATGGTCTCGCAAGAAATGAAAGCGCACATCAATGTGTTTGGTCTTAGAATGCAGCACGGGGTTCTTAGCAACGCTAATCGCACTCGTGCTGTTACAAAGCAAAGGAACTCGAGAAAAGCTCAGACCAAAATCACGCAAAGTGGCCACCATCGAAAGCAACTGGGAACAGCAGCTAGCCACAGCAACATACTCAGCCTCTGTGGTGGACTGGGCGATGCTAGATTGCTTGCGAGAAGACCAAGATACAAGAGAAGAACCAATAAACTGACAAGTCCCAGAAGTGGACTTGCGATCAAGTCGGCAACCAGCAAAATCGGCATCAGAATAACCGCAAAGGGAGATGGTGGAGGAAGCAGAATACCAAATCCCAAACTCCGGAGTGAAACATAAGTACCTCATGATGCGCTTGACCGCCTGACGGTGAGAGGTGCGCGGCGATGACTGAAATCGCGCACAAAGACACACCGCGGACTGAATGTCCGGGCGTGTCGCTGTCAGGTACAGCAGCGACCAGATCATACTCCGGTACTCCTTCTGGTCCATGGCTTCTCCATCCTTGTCCGCATCCTGGGCCGTCATGGTCGACATGGGTGTTGGAAGAGGCTTGGCCTCACCCATATCGAACATCTTCAATATGTCCTTGGTGTACTTACCCTGGTGCACAAATGTCCCCTCTCGGGATTGCTTAATATGCAACCCGAGAAAGAATGTCAACTCGCCCATCATGCTCATCTCAAATTCCCTGCTCATTATATCTGCAAATATGGCAACCAAAGCGTGAGAAAAACCACCAAAAATGATATCATCCACGTAAATCTGGACCAAGAGAGTGTCATTTCCTTGCTTGAGGAAAAAAAGCGTTTTATCCACACATCCCATTTTAAAACCCTTAGCAAGCAAAAAGGTTTTCAACCTATCACACCAGGCTCTAGGGGCTTGTTTCAAACCATACAAAGCTTTGTGAAGTTTAAAACATGGTTTCAAAATTTGGGATTTTCAAAAACGGGGGGTTGTTTCACATACACCTCCTCTTCTATGTAGCCGTTTAGGAAGGCACTCTTGACATCCATTTGAAAAAGTTTAAACCCTTTGGATGCAGCAAAAGCCAAGAGTATCCTAATTGCCTCCAAACGAGCTATAGGAGCAAATGTCTCCTCATAGTCTATCCCCTCCTTCTGACTATACCCCTGGGCTACAAGTCTGGCCTTGTTTCTCACAACATGGCCATCCTCTCCTTGTTTGTTTTTGAAAACTAATTTTGTACCAATAGGGTGACACTCAGGAGGAAGAGGAACCAAAACCCAAACCTGATTTCTCTCAAAATTTTCTAAATCCTCATGCATGGCATTGACCCAATCAGGATCAGATAACGCATGTCCAACATCTCGCGGTTCAAAATCAGCAACAAATGCAGAATGAGCAAAGTGAGAGATTTTTTGTGACCTTGACCGAGTGATACGTTCGTCGATGCTGCTGATCATCTGTTTAGGCGGGTGTTGGCGCTGAATGTGCGTGGCGCCTCCCGAGCTGAAGAAACCTCCCCTTCAACAGCAGTTGGTGCTTCCTCGGGTACAAAAGGTACAACCCGAGGTGGCGGATCCCACGGCCCCCAAGTAGTCGACGAAGAGGGATTGGGGTCGTGAGTCGTCGTAGTAGAAGCCGACGCTTGTAGCACAGCAGGTGGAGGTGGTGCTGGATCATCCATCCCTTCAGCACCCTCATCCTCGTCATCAAAAAGAGGCTCACCAACCTCATGATCACCTGCACGCTCAAAACGAGATGAAGGACAAACCATGGTCTCGTCGAAGGTGACATCAGATGTCTCCATGACTCGGTTAGTATCAAGGTTAAGTACACGATATGCCCGAGTATGAGTGCCATAACCCAAAAATACACTGTCAGAAGAACGAGACTCAAATTTGTTCAGGTTGCCTTTCTTGAGTATAAAATAGTGGCAACCAAAAACTCTAAAATAACTTACCTTGGGAAGTTTTCCAAAATGCAACTCATAAGAAGTCTTTTTCAAGAAAGCTCGGAGAAAAATGCGATTGGAAATATAGCATGCAGTGTTCATTGCCTCAGCCCAATACCGCCTATGAGTCCTATACTCATCGAGCATCGTCCTGGCCATCTCTACAAGGGTCCGATTCTTCCTCTCTACAACACCATTTTGTGGCGGTGTGTAGGGGGAAGAAAACTGATGCTCCAAACCCAAAGAGTTATAAAACTTCTCAAAGTCCAAATTCTTGAATTCAGAACCATTGTCACTATGAATAGCTCGCATCGAGTTCAAAGGGAACTCGTTCTGAAGACGCAAAATCAGATTGCGAGCAAAAGAGAAAGTCTCGGTTTTCTCGGTTAAAAAGAAAACCCACGAATATCTCGAAAAGTCATCAACAACAACAAGCACATACCACTTCCCCCCAACCGAGCTCACCCAAGCCGGACCAACAAGGTCCATGTGCAAAAGCTCTCTAGGGCGCTTAGTCATGACCTGAGTCACTAGATGGTGGGGAGCGGCAACCATCTTCCCATGTCTACAAGAATGGCAAACAAGATCCTTCTCCATGCACAACTTGGGCAATCCTCGGATTAGGCCAAGAGAACTAAGCCTTCCAAGCAAGTCAAAGCTCAGGTGACCAAGTGTTGACGCTCACTAATGCTCATAATTAACCATCAACTATTGCATGAAATGACACTAACTGAATTATAAAGCATAGTTGTAGGGTTTGAAACTAACATATTCCACGAGTTTTGGTGCTCTCTCTTATTTTGTAGGACATCCATGTTTTTACCATATAAAAGTATCTCAAGACTTCGTCAAGACGATCAAAACGGACATATCATTTGCTATATTTGGAGTCCCGGAGCGAGAGTCCTCGATGGATACAACTTGGAAGATTCTAGAACATTCCAGAAGACTCGAGAAGGCGACCCACGGAAGGTGGGGCCCACCTGCCATAGATGCAGACCGGTCGGTCTCCCTCATGGGCCGGTCGGTCTGGTATAGGGCCCAAACTCGCCCCCCCTTGGCGTGACGCACTCCAACAGACCTCTCCAACACGTTTTGGCCCATTTAAGCCCATGTGCATATGGCGAAGTATTTAGTCCCACATCGCTTGTCCAAGGAGGAGGGGAGGCCAGGAGCCCCTATATAATAAACCCCAGACCCCCCTTCTCCATCATCAATCAGATATCATCAGACATCATCAGATCTCAAGTCATTAGAAGAGGAGGAGGATCAATCAGAAATCCTAATTTCCTTATTGCCACATTAATTTAGGCATAGCTAGATAGAATTAGAATTAGAAGAGGCAAGCTTCGCTTGGATTCTGGATCTAGTCGCGAGAAGGCTCGGTAAACCCAAGATCTTCTCTCTTGTATCAACATTATGGATCTAATTATGTTTCCAGTTCATAATTGTTCTTCTAGTTCTTCATTGTTCATGTTCTAGTTCATCTTCTAGTTCTAGTTCATCGTCTAGTTCATCTTCTATTTCTAGATCATCGTCTAGTTCATCTTCTAGTTCTTAATCTAGTTCTAGTTCATAGTCTTGTTCATAATAGTTTAGATATAATTGATATGACTAAGACATTAATTACTATATTCTTAATTATACTGCTTGTAGTATGCTTTGATTATATATTTGGCATAGATATATTATCATCATGTTTATACTCATGTTCGTATAGCGCTCATCTTAAAGATCAACGGGTGGGTGATAAATGCTGTGTAGGTATGGTGCCTATACAATATTGATCTGCGAATGCGTCCTATGTTCCGGATAGAGTGGTAGATCGCAGGTGTGACATTCCTATTGAGTCCTTTGTATTCCACCTCCTGAATGTAGTGTTCAGTATGGCTCAGTTAACTCATGGTTTAGGGGTTACTCTGTTTGGCACCTTTACTATGGAGTTGCCTCTTGAATATGAATATGGTATAACCTAGCCAATGATTGCCAAATATAATTGCACTAATCAATGTATATTATGACTTATAATTAGAATAACTTAGGAATACTTCTTTATAATGTCTATTCTAATCCGCATGACTTGACTAAGTTGAAATGCTCTAAGGACTATCATAGATTGATCTTTTATCATTTATAGTGTAGCTCATTATTGTGATTGATCCCTATTTAGGATAAAGGAGTGTGTTCTTACTTTGTTCTCAATTCTCCTATCATATGAATAGAGTAGCTCTTGTCCTTATTTATCTCACTTCATTCCTAGTGCTAAATATAGATAACGATACTTGGAACATCTCTGGGTAAAATGCTGCTACAACGGGTGTATTTATCTGTGCGATTGCGGGTAAATATTTATCTTTAGAGTCAGTGCCATGATATAATCACATTGCTAGTTTCATGTTGGGGATGACAACTTGATGTTAAGTGATGCTAGTAGTGTCCCGTACACTTCTTAGTGCCTTCACTAGGTTATTGGTTATGAAGTCTATCTTAGAGTGATTCCATTAAGGAGTGTCAACACCAAGTCTCCTATGCCACTTCCAAAGATCAGAGGAGGAAGGTCCAGCCAAAAGACAACGAGAAATTCCAAACGACTCCGAGAAATTCGCATGAAAGACTTTCCCAAAGGGCAAAATCAAACATACAAGATTGCCCTGAGGATCCAAATGCGACTGAGATTCAGTTTAAAATGAATCTCATAGTCATCATCAAAGAGTTGCGAAACAGAAAGAAGATTAAAATGCAAGTTAGAAGCAAGAGCAACATCACACAACACAAAGTGCTCATTAACTCGCACGGACCCTCCAGACAACACCTTACCTTTGCTATTGTCATCGAAGGTGATAAACTCCTCTCCGGCAATGGGACTAAGACTGGAGAACCACTTGGCGTTTCCGGTCATATGCCTTGAGCACCCTGAATCCACCAACCAAACGTTCTCCAATCGTTTTACCTACATCAATAAAAAGACATAGGGTGAACATACGGTCCAACACTGGGGTGAGTAAAATGGAAATTGTACCAGTGTTGGGCCAGCTGCTCAAAAGAACGGTTAGTAGAAAAACCATTCCTAGCACGTCTACGGGGAAAGCGATCACCACGTTGAGGAAAACGTGGTTCGCTAGGGAAAGAGCGCTCATCGCGATAGTCAAAACGCGGTGGGGGAAAACGCTCAACTACAAAGCCACCGCCACGGGGTCCAAAACCTACAAATGTAGGCTCCCGCCGGGCACGTCCTCCTTGTGGCCTAGGACCTTGAGGCATTGGACCTCTAGGCCTAACAACTCTCCTTTGAACATTCGGCACATGTACATCATGGAAAGGGTGGTACATGTCCGTGTTGTTCATTTCCTTTGCACGGCGCTCCTCTCTCTTGAGTCGATAGCAAGAATCCCTCAATTGTCCGTCTCTCCCACAGTGCTCACAGTGATACCTCACCGCTCTCATAGGGGGTTGTTGGTTCTCACGGTAGTGGGTGTGGATCACTTTGCCCTTCTGTGGCATGAGCTCCTCCTGGGTAGGTGGCATGTTGTCCATCTTGTTTTTCAGGTGGTTGGGCTTGGGAGACCATACTTGTTTCTTAGGTGGAGCTCTTGGAGGTTCCTCATACACTCCATCTTGGTGGTTTTTGTCTGGCTCAACCACCAAACCGAATCATAGATGGGATGCACCGCCCGTGCACCCCGTCCACCGACACGTGTCCCTAGGTCCTCGACCCGAGCTACACCGTGCCACGCAAGTCTTCGCTCGTCGCTGTCCCAGGCTGTCAGCCACCACAGCTGATCCTCAGGCCACCGGTCCCTCAGTCCAAGCCTCACGTCCACCCTTCACCGCTCCCGGTCCATCGGCACGACACGTCTCTACTTGACCTTCACCTTGCCTTCGATCAATGTCTCCGTGCTCGACACCTGCACAACACAAGCCAAAGAACATGCGCATCAAACCCGTTGACAATCACTCATCACTCGAGACTCGGCATACAGCTATGTATCCGCAGAGATACGGTGGAGTTAGAGGATCTTGGTGACAGCAGTGAGCTGTCCATGTCAACGGTGGATGATGCCACACTCAAAGATGACAAGACCACCGATCCCGAAAGGAAGCAAGCAAGAAAAGATAGAAAAGCAAAGAAAGCCGCAAGAGACAAAAAGAAGCTTCATAAGCTACTCAAGGAGAAGAAAGAAAGAAAAGAAGCATGAAGAAGGAAAAGAGAAGAAAGGCTCAAGAGGAGGACAGCAAGAAAGCAAGAAGAAGAAAAGAAGGAGGAGTATGATGCATCATCTAGTGAGCTATCCACTAGCTCGGATGATGGAGATGATGATGTATCATACCATGCTTCCAAGGGCAGCAAGAAGATGAAGGACAAGAGCAAGAGCAACGATAAGGTCAGCAACAACAAGACATATGCCGTTGTATCCTTCAATTATTCTTGTTTAACTAATCGTGATCGCAAATCCTTTATAAATGTGCCCGCGGGCAAGTTGCCTCATTTTTGATGGGACCAACTTTGCCAAGTGGAAGCACTTGATGAGTGCTTATCTTGTAGGTATTCATTCGGGGCTTTGGGAGATAGTGGTGAGTGGAATTCAGCCATAGTGGATCCCAAACACCCCACCGAAGAAGAGATTGCAGCTATCGACCTCAACGGCTGTGACGTAACGGCCCTAATCCCATGGCCCACTGATCACTATCAACCCCTGACAGTCGATCCGTACAGCCAAGAGGTTAGGACCGGGTTCGCCACTGGGCTACATCAGTGCCCGATGTCCGCAGGATCATCTCACAATTCAGTTACAATCTCTTGAACATTTTGACAAAAACATCGGAGTAAATAGCGGAAGACTTAAATAACAATAGTTTTACAAACCAGTGTTCAACATAAACTTAAAGTGAAGTTATTACAGACCATAGTTCAAATAGATAGAGTTGGCAAGGTAGCATATGACAATAATAAAGATACTTCACCCAGCCCAAGGGTGAATAATCACTCATCGGCCTCATCGGCCTCTTCCTGAACAACAGTCACACAGCAGGGTCCAAGGCATACTGAGGGATCTGCCATACCTGCAACATGGGTAAAAGAACCCTGAGTACAAAGGTACTCAACAAGACTTACCCGACTAAAGAAAAGGGAGAAGACTCAGGAATGCAGGCTTAGGGTAGTCAAGGTAAGGCTTAAGCAAGTTCAAGTATTTTGCAGAAAAGCATTTTTGGTAAACCTCATTTTTATTTTGAAAGATGCGGTATTCCTTGTTCCGTCATCATCCTTGATTCATTTTACTTTCCAAAACAGACCTAGTTGAGAACCACTCCCTGTTGACAGTCAGTGACTAAGTCTCCATAACCGAGGAGCAGCGTTAATCCGGATAAATAATACTCAGCTGAGGGTCCCTATCCACACTGCATATGTAGCACCCAAGCTTGCATATGCCAACTCGTCTACCACGATTCCTCCAAGATTGGGCCCGGTCCTACGCCACCCGGAAGTACAGTACACCACTCCAATCCGGGCCTCTAACCCACGTGGGTACATGCTACTTCCGCCATCTCTCCACTCCCAGTGCGCGGTTGTCGGTCCAATAAAGGATTCCTCGGAGCCGAAGCTTTCCGTAGTATGTGAATAGTTGCAAGTCTTAGTCAATCAGGCCCCCATACAGGTGGTCCCTAAATTTTCCAGCCAGCGACAAGCACCTCGGGACTCTAACCCAAGAGTACAGGTCCTGTCAGTTTTTCAACCCTGTCCCGGTCGGTGTCAACTGTTGAGTCCCGGACTACAACATGACGGCACCGTACGCAAGGACAACCTCTCCTTCCCATTGACTAGGTACGGATCAGATACTTAGCCAATAGTGGGAGTAAACCAGAAATTCCCATAAATATTCTTAAAGTGATCACACTTTGAAGTTGGCATTTTTATTGCAAATCTATCATATAGCATTGCTAAGCATTTGCAAATAGTTTTTGAAAGCGGTATCGGGTGTATCATTGGTCAAGGTAGATAATGCATCAGATAGGATTTCACTCAACTCCTATCAACCTAATGCAATAATTTAACTCAAAACATTTAAGAAAACATTTATAAAAGCAAGGTAGGGTTAAATGCACCGGGGCTTGCCTTGGATGGCAAAAAGAGCAGAGTCGGGGTAGGTATAAGCGTCGGAGCTTGGGGTTGCCTCGGGGACAGATCCTTCGGCGGCTACCTCGACTTCAGGGCCTTCTTCGTCAACTATACGGATGCAATGATGAATGCTCATGAGAATGATGACATGGACTTCAGGTGCAAGACAATACCACAGATTCAAGATTACTCTAAGGCAAGGCATAATCGAAATCTAGGTTGAGCATAAAAGTTAACCATTTCTTCCTTAGGCAAAATTGATTAAACTAGACTATATCATAACTATCCTAAGCATCAATCAAACATAGCATCACAAACATCATAGACCAAAGGGTAGGGGTCTATGAACATCAAGCAATCCCAAAAGTCACATCACAGAGCATTCAACGCTAACCCTAATCACCTTTTCTATTTTTCTTAATTATTTAAAAAGGTCATTTTATGAAGGTGCTCCAAAAATTACCAAATTAATCACACAAGTTCATTAGGGTACAAGTATATGGCAAAACAAATTTCATAATTTTTGGAGGTCATTAAGGTGCTCAATTAAATCTAGACACTTAATTAACAAAAGGCACTATTCCTTAATTAAAATAAAGCTCAAAAATCAACTTGTTCCAAATGACTTCAAAATTTCACCAGAGACTTGTCATGGCATAACTAGCTCACAAAAAGTGATCTCATAAATTTTGGAGTTATAAAACATTTTCTAAAAATCCAAAACCATCATTTATTAATTAAAAGGGGGATTTTTCATTTTCAAACTTTTGCACAAAACTCAAGTTTCATATTTTTATAAAATACTTCAGAGCATAAAGAGTCTACCACAAAAATTTCAGAATTTAAGGATCAACACAGAAAATCACACAAAAATATGAAATCTGAACACTATTCACATGTATGGGAAAAAAGAAAACGGCACTGTTCTTCTCCTCCGTTCGCCGGCGACCGTCCGACGGCGGCGGCGTTGCTACGCCGGCCACGACGAGGCGTCTCAGGCGAAACCGAGGAGATGGGAGGCTTCAGGAGCTCACCGTGAGTCGATTAAGCGGCTCGGCGAGGGAAGGGGATGAACGGAGGGAGGTGGTCGACGGTGACCGGCGGACGTCTCACGGCGGCGATCGTCGACTCGGCGATCCTGCGCGATACAAGTGACCGCAAGGGGTCTGTCAGAGGCGCAAAGGAGCAAGGAAGGTGATGCGGGGGTCGGAGGGAGATGATCAAGGCCGGAGAGGGAGTATTTCACGATCCCGACCTCGACGGGCTTCTCGCCGGAGATGGGAACGGCGAGTTACGCCGGGCAACCAGGGACGGTAGAGACCAAATTGAGGGGTGGTGAAGCTGCACAAGGACACGGCGGAGCTCCTGAGCTAGATGGTTGAGCTCGGGAGGCGCTGGTGTGAGCTGGCGACGGTGGCGGAGGCGGTGAGGGCTTCGGCTCACCGGCGGGGAGGTTTTATAGGCGCGCTCGGGGGCGGAGAGGTGCCACGGGCAGGCGGGTAAGCTTCACGGAGGCGTGCGCACTCGATTGTGCTCTGGCAGCAGGGTTGACGCGCGCTCGGGGCCTGGGCGTGAGCTCGCCGACGTTGAACACGCGGCGGCGGTGTCGGGGAGCAGTGGGGGACGGGTGCGAGGGTCAGCGGTTGCGCGTGCGGGTGCGGCGTGCTGTCGCGGTTGCAGGCGGCTGGTCGGGAGCAGGCGGACAGCAGCCAGGCGCGTGGCGCACGCGGCGACGGCGAGGCGGCCATGGCCGGACCCCCCCCCCCCTACCGGAGAAGATGAACAGGGTCTAGGCTAGGGTTTGACCTTTGGCTGGTTTCTGTATTTTGCAAAATACTTCAAAAACTTGAACTGAGCGACAAAAACTCAAAACACCAAAGTTGCTCAGAAAAACGAGATCTACAACTTTGTCAATATGAACATTTTCAAATTCCAAATAGTTTTTGAACAATACTTGAAAACAGTAAAGGGGACACTTTTTCAAACTTGATTCAAATCAAAATTACTCTGGATTTCAAACTAAAACTTGAAAATCTTTATATATGAAAGTTGTTCCATTTGTCAAAACCTACAACTTTGCTATTATACACTTTTCCTGAAACTCATTAGTTTTTGAACTCATTTTGAAAACTGAAAAGGGGACAAAAACTGGAGTTTGATAGAATTTGAAATAACTCAAAACTTTGTACTGTAACTTGAAAATTTGTAAATACCAAAGTTGTTTCTCTTTGACAGATCTACAACTTTGCTTTTTGGACCAATCCCAAATTTTGAATAATTTTTGAATCACAACAAGAGGGATAAAATCCAGGATTTGGAAATCAGGGTTTTGCAAAGAGTTTTGAAATCAAATTCTGATTTTTGAACTTTGGCCAACACAACAACACTTCAAGACACCAAAGGAATAAGAATTACACAAAGCTAATCACAGAGATGAAATTACCATTTTGCCCTAGTAGAGAGAAGTGGGCTAAATAGGGTTTTTGCAATAGAGATAAATCACATAAAATGATACACTTAGCAAAATGCATACACATGAAATCATGATCAAGATGCTTAATGATGATATGTCAAGTTAATTACATGCTAAACACCAGAGGTGTTACAGCCTCCCCCCCTTAAAGAAATCTCGCCCCGAGATTCCACGTCTTACAAAAGGACAAAGAAGGGATAAAGGCAAAACTTTACATTGACAGAGATTCGAGAAAGTCGGGGTAGTTCTTTGCTAAGAAGTCTTCAGATTCCCAAGTAGCTTCTTCTTCAGAGTGCTGGTTCCACTGGATTTTGTACCATCTTGTGGTGGTTCTTCGGGTAACGCGATCCTTGTGGTCCAACACGCGAACTGGGTATTCTGAGTAGGACAGATCAGGCTCTAGCTCGACACCTTCAACTTCCACGACATGTTCTGGTACTCTGAGACACTTCTTGAGTTGGGAGACATGGAAAACATTGTGGACAGCGGAGAGATGATCAGGCAACTTCAGCTTGTAAGCTACCTTGCCACAACATTCCAAAATCTCAAACGGACCAATGTAGCGAGGTGCTAACTTTCCTTTGACTCCAAAACGAGTGACTCCTTTGGTTGGTGAGACCTTGAGATATACATAATCTCCAACTTGAAACTTCAAAGGTCGACGTCTCTTGTCTGCGTAGCTCTTCTGTCGAGATTGGGCAATCTTCATATTCTCCTGTATCTGCTTGACTTTCTCTTCCATATCTTTAACCAGGTCAACTCCGAAGAATTCTCTTTCTCCGGGCTCAGACCAACTGAGGGGTGTACGACAACGACGACCGTACAGTGCTTCAAAGGGTGCCATTTTGATGCTCTCTTGGTAGCTGTTATTATACGAGAACTCTGCCAAAGGCAAACAGTCATCCCAAGTATCTGCGAAGGTAAGAATACAGGCTCTCAACATGTCTTCCAGCACTTGGTTGACTCGCTCTGTTTGTCCATCAGTTTGAGGATGATAAGCTGTACTATGCAAGAGCTTGGTTCCAAGTGAGGTATGGAACGCTTTCCAAAACTTAGCGACAAACTGGGTACCACGGTCAGAGATAATGCTCTTGGGTATGCCATGAAGCTTCACTATGTTGTTCTTGTACAAGGTGGCATACATGGGGACAGTGTAACTGGTCTTGACTGGCAAAAAGTGAGCTTGCTTAGTGAGTCGGTCCACGATTACCCAAATGGAATCAAAACCTTTCTGGGTTCTGGGTAGTCCATTAACAAAATCCATACTAATGTCGTCCCATTTCCAAGCGGGTACTGACAAAGGTTGCAATTCTCCTCCAGGCTTCATGTGTACTGCCTTGACTCTTTGGCAGGTATCACACTGAGCGACATACCGAGCAATCTCAATCTTCATTTTAGTCCACCAGAATCTCTGCTTTAAGTCTTGGTACATCTTGTTGCTACCAGGGTGAATAGAGAATCTGGTCAAGTGTGCTTCATCAAGGATTAACTGTCTCAATTCAGGCACCTTGGGAACTACTAGACGGTTCTTGAACCAAACAACTCCTACATCATCGATCCTGAAACAATCAGCCTTTCCGGTCTGGATCTTTTCGATGATGTGCTTGATTCCAGGGTTATCCTTCTGAGCAGCAATGACTTGATCCTTGATGGATGTTTCTATGCTGACATTGTTCAGGCTTCCTTGCGGGATCATTTCGATACCCATCCTTTCAAGTTCATGGCACAAGGAAAGATCATAGGGCTTCGTCGTCAGACAGTTGCAGTGTGACTTGCGACTGAGGGCATCGGCAACTACATTTGCCTTACCAGGATGGTAATGTACTTTGAGATCATAATCTTTAATCAGCTCAAGCCATCTTCTCTGCCTCATATTCAATTCTTCCTGAGTGAATATATACTTTAGGCTCTTGTGATCCGTATACATATTGCAGGTACTGCCTAACAGATAGTGACGCCAAATCTTCAAGGCATGCACGACTGCTGCTAGCTCAAGATCATGGGTGGGGTAGTTTTCCTCATGTCGCTTAAGCTGTCGTGAGGCATAAGCGATTACTCGTCCTTCTTGCATCAAAACACAGCCCAAACCAGTACCAGATGCATCACAGTATACATCGAAGGGTTTCTCGATATCTGGTTGAGCTAGGACTGGTGATGTAGTTAGCAGTTTCTTCAGGGCTTGAAAGGCTTGCTCACAGGCTGGTGACCAAACGAAATCCACGGAATTCTTCAACAACTCTGTGATAGGCTTGGCGACTCTGGAGAAATCTGGGATGAAACGACGATAGTATCCAGCCATTCCCATGAAGCTGCGAACTTCGCGGACAGTGGTAGGTGGCTTCCAATCCAAGATATCTGCCACTTTTTCAGGGTCAACTGACACACCTTCAGCGGACAGGACATGACCAAGGAATTGAATTTGATCTAGCCAGAATTCGCATTTACTGAACTTGGCATACAGCTGGTGATCTCTGAGACGAGAGAGAACGATTCGAAGATGCTTGGCGTGATCTTCAGGAGTTCTTGAATAGACAAGGATGTCGTCAATGAACACGACTACAAATTTATCGAGCTCTGGCATGAACACAGAGTTCATGAGATACATGAAATGAGCGGGGGCATTGGTCAAGCCAAAGGACATGACCAAGTACTCATATAGGCCGTATCTGGTGGTGAAAGCTGTTTTAGGAATGTCTTCTGGACGGATTTTTATTTGGTGATAGCCAGATCTGAGATCAATCTTGGAGAACACTCTGGCTCCAGACAACTGGTCGAAAAGAAGGTCAATGCGAGGCAAAGGATATTTATTCTTGATGGTGACCTCATTGAGCGGGCGATAGTCAACGCACAGACGAAGACTTTTGTCCTTCTTCTTCACAAAGATAGCAGGACAGCCCCAAGGAGATGAACTTGGGCGAATGAGACCCTTATCCAAAAGCTCTTGCAATTGGATCTTCAGCTCTGCCAACTCTCTGGGAGGCATTCGATAAGCTCTACGGGATATAGGAGCAGTCCCGGGCTTTAGCTCTATGGCAAACTCAACATCGCGGTCGGGAGGCAGACCAGGTAGATCTTCCGGGAAGACATCAGGGAACTCACAGACCACGGGAATATCCCTGACTTCCGCAACACAGGCGGCATTCAACTGGGTGGTTGCTGGTTTTTGAGGCATAGGAAGTTGGAGAAGGAGTTTGGAAGTGCTGTTAGGAATATCCACTCTCACAACTCTACCCAAGATGTCTATCATGGCTTTATACTGACACATCCAATTCATGCCTAAGATGACATCTATCTCTTGATCGCGCAGTACTATCATGGTGGTAGGAAAGACATGTTCCCCCAACATTACTGGTATACTGCGGACCACTTCCTTAGTATTTATCCGCCCTCCAGGCGAAAGTATGCAAAAACCTTCTTTTAACTCCCCCATGGGTAACTCATGCTTGATGACAAAAGTGCGACTGATGAAGGAATGCGATGCACCAGAATCGAACAAGACGACTGCAGGATGATTGGCAACAGAGAACCTACCGAGCATGACGGGCTCTCCTTCTGGGATGCTACTGACGGTTGTGAAGTAGACTTGCCCGTGCTTCTTGACAAACTTGCCCTTCTGGACGTGCTGCTGCGGTGCACGGTGCTGCTGCTGTGATCCTCCAGGGCCTTTCTGTGCATGCTGGGCATTCTTCTTGGGTTTCGGACAATCACGAGACCAGTGACCAACTTGGCCACAGTTGTAGCATGGATGGTTGTAAGCTGTTTGAGGGGTGGTGATACGAACACCTGGGGCGTTCGGCTGAGTGGCACTTTGCTGGTTGGCGTTATGAGTGGTGGCCGCGGTACGAACGACCACTTGCTGATGGGGATATGGGGCACGGTTTTGGTGGTGGCTGGGGTGGTAGATGATTCTTGGGCGCTTGTGGTTGCTGGAGAAGCTGCTAGACCCAGCCTTCTTCTTCTTCTTCTCCTCCTGATACTGGCGGTTACTTTCCTCGAAAGCGACAGCACGGTCAACGACATCATGATAGGATCCGTTGAGGTTGTTGGACAGACCTCTGCGAATCTTAGGGTGCAGACCCCTAAGGAAACAATCTCTCTTCTTTTCCTCTGTGTTGACATAGTCGGAGGCATACTGGCTCAGGTGATTGAACTGACCCACATACTGCATCACTGTGGATTCCTTCTGCTGCAGAGCTAAGAACTGATCAAGCTTCATCTTCATCAGACCTGACGGGATGTGATGTGCACGGAAAGCGGTGCGGAACTCCTCCCAGGTCAACTCATGACCTTCAGGTTGGGCAGCCAAGAGGTTGGCATACCAAGCACTTGCTGGACCACGAAGCTGCTGAGAAGCAAACCGGGGCTTCTGGATTTCAGTGCATCGGATGAGACCAAACATCTGCTCCATGGTGCGGAGCCAATCATCAGCTTCGAGGGGTTCATCGGCTCTGGTGAAAACCGGTGGACGGGTTTCAGTGAACTCCACATAGGTGGTCTCTTGGTTGTGACGACCACGGTGACCAACATTCTGCTGTCCTTGGTTCTGAGCCATTAGGTTGGCAGCGGCGGCCAAGGCTGCAATGGCATCTGCCAGGGTAGCAGGAACTGGTGGAGGGTTTGGAAGGTTGGCACCTCCGGAACTTCCGGCTCCAGTGCGGGTGTTCACAGGCATCTGTTAAGAATTTGGGAACTTAGCATCCAAAGATTGATTTTGAACGAAACTGACTGATAAGATTCATTGATGCAAGGGTAGATAACTGATACAGAGGTTCGACTAACTGATAAAGGAAAGGTACAAGACGCGATACAGACTCGACTAGACAGAAGACCAACTAACGTCCCAAACCTAGACTTAAGGCTTTAGGTGAGCAGATGGTACAGACACAACGAATCTAGTCGTCATCGATGATGATCATCTCTTCATCGTCATCTTCATCTTCGATGATGAGCTCAGGCTCTTCCTCCTCATCTTCATCTTCAATGTGAACATCTTCAACAGGTTCCACTCCTACATTCTGGACTGGCCCATGTTCTACTTCAGGTTCCTCCACGACTCCATCTTCTGGATCCTCAGCAACAGGTGGAATCATGGGGTGGAGCTGGTCGTACAGTTGATGTACCTCCTCATGAAGCATATCGTTGTACTGCTCAATCTGGGCAGTGTACTGCTGCAGTCCATGGAGCTGGGCTCTGGCGACGTCCTCGCGGTTCCAAGCCTCGTTGCGCTGCTCGATAGCGCGAACCGTGTTCCGATTGGCCTGCTCCAAGGAAGCTCGTGCCTCATAAAACTCCATGCGGGAAAGATAGAAGTCATGCTCCATGTTCTCCATCTCAGCTTTGAGATTCTTGATCTCCTCCTTCAGCTGCTTGCGGGTGCGGCGGGAAGGGCGACGTCCGTTGGAGGATTCTCCAGTCTCTTCTCCGGTGCGTGACGCCAGCTGGTGACGCGGCACACCATGCGGTCCAGTCGACTTGCGAGCAGTCCGCTTGAGGATGACCATATCTGGACAAGAGGTTACAGATGAGAAAGGCTAGCAAGAAAAAGGTAAAGGCATACTAACCCAACCGACTTAGAGAGGAAGTTATTATCTTAAGTGATTATGACATGATGCATGATTCGTTCCTACGGAACAAGGCAATGCAACTACTAAGGTAAGGTACATAGGGCTTAAACAAGTTGTCTTGCTACTAGTTGCCAAAGACAAGATGAGATGAGAGAAGCAATTTGGACTCAAAATAGTCAAGTTTAGTTTTTGGACTTAAAACCTTTTGAAGTTGTCGCAAAAAAATTGCAACGTCGTAGTGAGATGCTCCGATACCACTCTGTGACGTAACGGCCCTAATCCCATGGCCCACTGATCACTATCAACCCCTGACAGTCGATCCGTACAGCCAAGAGGTTAGGACCGGGTTCGCCACTGGGCTACATCAGTGCCCGATGTCCGCAGGATCATCTCACAATTCAGTTACAATCTCTTGAACATTTTGACAAAAACATCGGAGTAAATAGCGGAAGACTTAAATAACAATAGTTTTACAAACCAGTGTTCAACATAAACTTAAAGTGAAGTTATTACAGACCATAGTTCAAATAGATAGAGTTGGCAAGGTATCATATGACAATAATAAAGATACTTCACCCAGCCCAAGGGTGAATAATCACTCATCGGCCTCATCGGCCTCTTCCTGAACAACAGTCACACAGCAGGGTCCAAGGCATACTGAGGGATCTGCCATACCTGCAACATGGGTAAAAGAACCCTGAGTACAAAGGTACTCAACAAGACTTACCCGACTAAAGAAAAGGGAGAAGACTCAGGAATGCAGGCTTAGGGTAGTCAAGGTAAGGCTTAAGCAAGTTCAAGTATTTTGCAGAAAAGCATTTTTGGTAAACCTCATTTTTATTTTGAAAGATGCGGTATTCCTTGTTCCGTCATCATCCTTGATTCATTTTACTTTCCAAAACAGACCTAGTTGAGAACCACTCCCTGTTGACAGTCAGTGACTAAGTCTCCATAACCGAGGAGCAGCGTTAATCCGGATAAATAATACTCAGCTGAGGGTCCCTATCCACACTGCATATGTAGCACCCAAGCTTGCATATGCCAACTCGTCTACCACGATTCCTCCAAGATTGGGCCCGGTCCTACGCCACCCGGAAGTACAGTACACCACTCCAATCCGGGCCTCTAACCCACGTGGGTACATGCTACTTCCGCCATCTCTCCACTCCCAGTGCGCGGTTGTCGGTCCAATAAAGGATTCCTCGGAGCCGAAGCTTTCCGTAGTATGTGAATAGTTGCAAGTCTTAGTCAATCAGGCCCCCATACAGGTGGTCCCTAAATTTTCCAGCCAGCGACAAGCACCTCGGGACTCTAACCCAAGAGTACAGGTCCTGTCAGTTTTTCAACCCTGTCCCGGTCGGTGTCAACTGTTGAGTCCCGGACTACAACATGACGGCACCGTACGCAAGGACAACCTCTCCTTCCCATTGACTAGGTACGGATCAGATACTTAGCCAATAGTGGGAGTAAACCAGAAATTCCCATAAATATTCTTAAAGTGATCACACTTTGAAGTTGGCATTTTTATTGCAAATCTATCATATAGCATTGCTAAGCATTTGCAAATAGTTTTTGAAAGCGGTATCGGGTGTATCATTGGTCAAGGTAGATAATGCATCAGATAGGATTTCACTCAACTCCTATCAACCTAATGCAATAATTTAACTCAAAACATTTAAGAAAACATTTATAAAAGCAAGGTAGGGTTAAATGCACCGGGGCTTGCCTTGGATGGCAAAAAGAGCAGAGTCGGGGTAGGTATAAGCGTCGGAGCTTGGGGTTGCCTCGGGGACAGATCCTTCGGCGGCTACCTCGACTTCAGGGCCTTCTTCGTCAACTATACGGATGCAATGATGAATGCTCATGAGAATGATGACATGGACTTCAGGTGCAAGACAATACCACAGATTCAAGATTACTCTAAGGCAAGGCATAATCGAAATCTAGGTTGAGCATAAAAGTTAACCATTTCTTCCTTAGGCAAAATTGATTAAACTAGACTATATCATAACTATCCTAAGCATCAATCAAACATAGCATCACAAACATCATAGACCAAAGGGTAGGGGTCTATGAACATCAAGCAATCCCAAAAGTCACATCACAGAGCATTCAACGCTAACCCTAATCACCTTTTCTATTTTTCTTAATTATTTAAAAAGGTCATTTTATGAAGGTGCTCCAAAAATTACCAAATTAATCACACAAGTTCATTAGGGTACAAGTATATGGCAAAACAAATTTCATAATTTTTGGAGGTCATTAAGGTGCTCAATTAAATCTAGACACTTAATTAACAAAAGGCACTATTCCTTAATTAAAATAAAGCTCAAAAATCAACTTGTTCCAAATGACTTCAAAATTTCACCAGAGACTTGTCATGGCATAACTAGCTCACAAAAAGTGATCTCATAAATTTTGGAGTTATAAAACATTTTCTAAAAATCCAAAACCATCATTTATTAATTAAAAGGGGGATTTTTCATTTTCAAACTTTTGCACAAAACTCAAGTTTCATATTTTTATAAAATACTTCAGAGCATAAAGAGTCTACCACAAAAATTTCAGAATTTAAGGATCAACACAGAAAATCACACAAAAATATGAAATCTGAACACTATTCACATGTATGGGAAAAAAGAAAACGGCACTGTTCTTCTCCTCCGTTCGCCGGCGACCGTCCGACGGCGGCGGCGTTGCTACGCCGGCCACGACGAGGCGTCTCAGGCGAAACCGAGGAGATGGGAGGCTTCAGGAGCTCACCGTGAGTCGATTAAGCGGCTCGGCGAGGGAAGGGGATGAACGGAGGGAGGTGGTCGACGGTGACCGGCGGACGTCTCACGGCGGCGATCGTCGACTCGGCGATCCTGCGCGATACAAGTGACCGCAAGGGGTCTGTCAGAGGCGCAAAGGAGCAAGGAAGGTGATGCGGGGGTCGGAGGGAGATGATCAAGGCCGGAGAGGGAGTATTTCACGATCCCGACCTCGACGGGCTTCTCGCCGGAGATGGGAACGGCGAGTTACGCCGGGCAACCAGGGACGGTAGAGACCAAATTGAGGGGTGGTGAAGCTGCACAAGGACACGGCGGAGCTCCTGAGCTAGATGGTTGAGCTCGGGAGGCGCTGGTGTGAGCTGGCGACGGTGGCGGAGGCGGTGAGGGCTTCGGCTCACCGGCGGGGAGGTTTTATAGGCGCGCTCGGGGGCGGAGAGGTGCCACGGGCAGGCGGGTAAGCTTCACGGAGGCGTGCGCACTCGATTGTGCTCTGGCAGCAGGGTTGACGCGCGCTCGGGGCCTGGGCGTGAGCTCGCCGACGTTGAACACGCGGCGGCGGTGTCGGGGAGCAGTGGGGGACGGGTGCGAGGGTCAGCGGTTGCGCGTGCGGGTGCGGCGTGCTGTCGCGGTTGCAGGCGGCTGGTCGGGAGCAGGCGGACAGCAGCCAGGCGCGTGGCGCACGCGGCGACGGCGAGGCGGCCATGGCCGGACCCCCCCCCCCCCTACCGGAGAAGATGAACAGGGTCTAGGCTAGGGTTTGACCTTTGGCTGGTTTCTGTATTTTGCAAAATACTTCAAAAACTTGAACTGAGCGACAAAAACTCAAAACACCAAAGTTGCTCAGAAAAACGAGATCTACAACTTTGTCAATATGAACATTTTCAAATTCCAAATAGTTTTTGAACAATACTTGAAAACAGTAAAGGGGACACTTTTTCAAACTTGATTCAAATCAAAATTACTCTGGATTTCAAACTAAAACTTGAAAATCTTTATATATGAAAGTTGTTCCATTTGTCAAAACCTACAACTTTGCTATTATACACTTTTCCTGAAACTCATTAGTTTTTGAACTCATTTTGAAAACTGAAAAGGGGACAAAAACTGGAGTTTGATAGAATTTGAAATAACTCAAAACTTTGTACTGTAACTTGAAAATTTGTAAATACCAAAGTTGTTTCTCTTTGACAGATCTACAACTTTGCTTTTTGGACCAATCCCAAATTTTGAATAATTTTTGAATCACAACAAGAGGGATAAAATCCAGGATTTGGAAATCAGGGTTTTGCAAAGAGTTTTGAAATCAAATTCTGATTTTTGAACTTTGGCCAACACAACAACACTTCAAGACACCAAAGGAATAAGAATTACACAAAGCTAATCACAGAGATGAAATTACCATTTTGCCCTAGTAGAGAGAAGTGGGCTAAATAGGGTTTTTGCAATAGAGATAAATCACATAAAATGATACACTTAGCAAAATGCATACACATGAAATCATGATCAAGATGCTTAATGATGATATGTCAAGTTAATTACATGCTAAACACCAGAGGTGTTACAACGGCCAAGCCACAATCATACTTCTTAGTCCCTTGGATGGAAGTGAGTACAACCGTGTGATGAATGTCAACGAGGGAAAGCAGATTTGGGACACTTTGCACGTTGCACATGAAGGTGTTGATAAGGTTAGAAAAGCAAAGATTGACCTGTTGATGGCAAAGCTCAATCGGTGTGTGATTCATGATGGAGAAGGGCCACAAGAGATGTTTGATAGAATGATGATCATAGTTGGAAAGATTAGACACTTTGGTGGAGATGAGCTAGATGACCACAAAGTAGTGAAGATCATGTTGGATGCTTATCTACCAAGAAACGAGACCGTGGTTGCCTTGATTAGAGACAAGAAGAAATTCGAGTACTTCACTCCCAATGATGTACTTGGAAGAACATTGACCTTTGACATGCAAAGAGAAGAGGAAAATGAGAGAAGAAAGCTAGGAGAGCTGCAAGCCAAGTTAGAAGGCTTGAAAGTGAAGGATGTTGCTCTTAAAGCCAATAATTCAAGCAAGCATTCAGCTGCTAGCAAGGGAAAGGGCAGCAAGCAAGCATCAACTAGCAAGCCAAAATCTACAAAGCAAGTCAAGGTGGAAGAAGAAGAAGAAGCTACCACATCAAGTGAGTTTGAAAGCAATGATGATCAAGGTGACAACATAGAAGACATGGCTATTTTCATGAGAAGATATGGCAAAGGGATCAAGGACCAAGGCTACAGGGTTGTGAGAAGGAAGTTTCAATACAAGAAGAAGAGAATGTGCTATAATTGTGGTAGCACCGAGCATTTTGTGGCTGATTCTACAAGAAAGAGAAGATGAATGAGTACAAAAGGACCAAGAGGTACATGGGAGAAGATCACATCGGTCATGAGTGGGATTCTACAAAGGAGACTGTTGACGGTTCTTAACAACATATTTCTACCGCCAACATGACCCATAAAAAGGAAGAAAGTCACATATTCTACTCACATATACCTTTACCGCTAACCAATTTCCACATGTATTGCAAAAGTATGTTTTGTAGACCATAAACTTGTATACAGGTGGAAAGCGGATAAAAAGGCGCAATTCGACACGATCAAATGCGCAAAACAACAAGAGGAATAAAAAGCCCATATAGAAGTGCAGCAAATTTCAGCCGGGTACAAACTCAGGAGCCCAAAAGGAGCAGCCCAGGCTTTTGCCTGGGCTTGTTGGGCCCAGCCAGGGGCGGCCGCCCCCTGCAGACGCCACGTGGCCACCGCCTTTGCAGAGGCGGTGCAATCAATGCCCCTAAGGCGGTTGTCGGTGCTTTTTGCAGAATGCCCCCTCTGAAACCGACCTCAAGGCACTATATATGGAGGGGGGGAGGAACATCAACAATTCATCATTCCTTCATTCCTCAAGATGTAGTCCACATGAAGATACAAGAGAAGAAATAGAGAGGAAGAGTTTTGACTCATATCCTTAGCCTTTAGGTTAGGAATAGAATAGGGAGCGAGATAGAGAGTAGAGTAAGAGAAGTAGTAAAGTGACCGGCTCCATCCCCTAGTTGCACTAGTCGGGAGGCCGAAGTGTTGACTACTCTCCGCGCTGTACCTCTGCAACCCACTGTACCTCTACAACCCAACTTACTACATTGGAGTAAGAAAAGGTTGAGTTCTACTTTTGTTCTAGTAAGCTCTTGAGCATTGTCATCTTGTTCTTACAATCTTGCGGGTTCGTTGTCCATCTTTTGGTGGATACTCTAGTAGAGGAACCGCTGAATCATTTGGAGGGGTTCCTGGCCAACGCCAGAGCAGTAGCTAATAGCGTAGACGTGGTGTCTAAGCTAAGAGCTACCCTCGTTTGCCTCGTATCCCACGGGTGAGGGGTCGGCGGCAGGTGGTGACAGCCCTGTTTGCCCTTAGTTTCCCCCACGTTCGGATACGGCGTAGAGCTATAGGCCGAAGTTACTTGGCAGACCAGGTATAAGCCGGTGCCCGAAGTAAGGTTGTGAAAACACGTTACCTTGTTTGAGGCTTCTAAGCATTAGAAGAACCTCGTTACCCAAGTCATTCCCCTCTTTTCTCTCTAGGGTTTATTAGATTCGTGACCTTGAACACTTCCGTTCCCTGAGAAATTACGATACCCTGAATACCACCGGGTGAAGTGCTACAACGGTATCTTCCGTGCGCTTGCGGACTTTGCTGCTTCGCTAAGAAATACCAACAAGCATTTCTGGCGCCGTTGCCGGGGATAGATTCAAACCCTATTCTTCGTAGCGACGCTAAGAAGTGTCAACAAGCATTTCTGGCGCCGTTGCCGGGGATAGCTTAAAACCCTATCTTCTGTGATTACGTTAAGAAATGTCAACAAGCATTTCTGGCGCCGTTGCCGGGGAACGGTTGTCGTTTTTAGTCTCTGAACCTAGTTGCCCATGTATCCTTGTGTTGAAAAAAAAATCTTTATCTTTTATCCTATGAAACACAAATACCATTCCCGTAAACCTACCACCATGAAGCTGGATTCAAAGCCAAACCCTTTTTGCTTCATCAGAGGAGTTCCACAACCCAACCACACCTTGTTTGAGGAGGCAAATTGCTTTTTCTCGTTCACTTCACACTTGGGTGAAATTGAACGACCTTTAACCTCGCTCAAACCAAAGTCATGTCCCTCTGGCCTAACAATTGTTGTTCTCGATGGTGGCCGAGAATCAACAAGTGGTTCTGCATGACACATCTTTGGAGAATAAAAACTCCCCTGGCCAAGGACATGCCCGAAACAACAACCCTAGAGACCAAACCAGATTCCACTTTTGAGCATGTTAACCTTACTTTTGAAACGTCTCATGTTTCATGCTCACCCATGGAGTCTCTAGAGTTTGTTTTGTTTCGGACCATATGCATCTATGTGGATCACAACCATTCTTGATTCTTGTTGTCTAACTTTTCGAGAGGATGGTTGTGGATGCCTATGTTTTTCATAGACATTGCAAACCCCGTAGTCGCATGATGGTGTTGACCTTGCAGCTTGAACGCTTGTGCTCAATGTTCGGTGGTGTAGCTGGGAACTACACCACCATTAATAGCTGCAAGACGAGATTCCCATGGTCAAGCTTATGACTCTAATCAAAGCACTGCCGGGAGATACCCCGGATTATCATAAAAAATAGTTATCATGCATAAATTCCTTCTAAAAAATAATAATAAAAACTTGCAAAAAAAAATTAATAAAATATGAAAAAGAAAAAAAAATCTTATATTGCTTTTGCATGAACTCTTGCAAATTGGGTTTGAAAACTTTAAAATAAAAAGAGGCATGCATTTAAAAAAAATATAATAAAATAAAGTAAACACCACCTTTCCTTTTTAAATAAAAGCAAGTTTATATTATCAAGTTAGTATGCACCTTCGGGTATTCTTGTCACTAACCATTTCAGGTGGAGACTAAGAAGAACAAGGATGCATACAAACAATAAGGAGCTACATCAACCTTAACCTTGGATGACCCTCGGTGATGGAATGCACTTAAAGGAAACCCTAACTCAACACTCAGCTTTTACACAAAAGTTCAAGTGTGGGGGAGGACGACAAGAACATCATAAACACTAAAGGTTATGCTAGCTCACCTTGCTAAAAAAAAGGGAAGAAGGAGAAGGACTTGGGCCATCACAAACGCCCATGTGCCTTCCAAAAAAAATGAAAAAAAAAAGATTGAAAAAAAAATATTTATATATCTAAAAAAAAGAGAATGGGAAAGGAAGGAGGAGCAGAGTGGTCTCATCATGATCCACCTGACTCCACCTCGTGCATACAAGTCTTGGTACACTTATCATCTCATACAAGACTTGCATCGCCATATTCCACGACCTTTGCTGATGACATCAAGGCCCATGGTCTATACACATTACTCGTGTATGTGTGTGTGACCAAAGCCTTGGTGCCCACCTGAGTACGATCTTCAAAACACCGCTACAGCTGGTTCAAAATTCAAGACTACAGATGCTGCCGATAAAACACACTCAGGTATGCAAAGGTAATAAATGTTCACCAACCCATTTGCTCATATTTGTCCCTTTACTTTTAAAATTCATGCTTCCTTTTCTTATGCCATATGCTCTAGTTTGGATGGATTCCAACGATACATCCATAGGCTCTTTAAATTAAGCTTGGTGCTTAGGTTAAACTAGCCTCCTTTAATCAAGTTTAAACATGGTGTTTAATTTTGATTAATGAACTTTGAGTTGTTGACATAAATAATAGAAATAATTCTTTTGCTAGAGATAAACCAAGGCTAGATTTGTGCAGCATGCTTTACCTTAGCCTTGTTTGAGTTAAAGAAGCTTGGTGAACAAATAAACTCTTGAAAAAAAACTCTCTCGCTTTCTCTTTTCAAAATAATGGCAACCTTTTTTGATCCATGTTCTTATCAGCTTTGTGTTTCTCAATTTCCCTTAAGCATGGATATGTTCTTTTTCTCTGTTGCTATCAAAAAAAAATTATGATGATAATAATAATAAAAAATAATAATAACTTTAGCCAATAAAAAAATTAAAATTTTGGGTTCTCGGTAATCAAGCCGATAGAACCTTTGCTTGTTGTTGTTTGTTTTTGTTTGTTTAATAAAGACAGGTACAGGCACAAGTGTGGGGGAGATCTCTCGAGCATAAACTCACACAAACTCGAGATCTCCCCAACACAGTGCACAAACACCATCTGAACCATCATGCGAAGGACAAGTATGAATTCAACTTTTACAAAACTCCTTCATCTTCAACGGTGGTTTGTGCAACTCTACTCTCATGTTGTTCCTAAGTTTTTAATTTTAAAATAAATAAAATTAAAGATGCAAAACTTTTGGACATCATATAAATTCCACTCTTATATGTGATGTAAGATATGAGCTTCTTCCTCGTTGAAATGATGAATAGTTGCTCTGTTTTATTTCTCACCTATGCCTAGCTTATAACTTAGTTTCCACCAAGATTTGGGTTTATTGGTAAATAGCTCACTTAAGAACTTGAAACTAGTGGGATGCATATGCTTACTCTAGTCTAAAGTTGTTGCTAGTTATGACTTGGTATAAACAGAGAATTGCTATGACTTTGTTTTAAGAAAAGCGTGACATCCGGTGAATTATTTCAAAAAAAAACTTAAAATTCAAAAGTCCTCATATGCTGCTTATACTCACATTGAGCTTTGTCAAATTGTTGTGACCAATGTTGTAGATTCTTGTCATGTACTTATGATTTGAGATTCACGCACACTTGTCATCCATCAAATAAAACTCTTGTCAATTTTTCTTTCTCAAAAAGAATTCAAGAAGGAGCTATGGGCTATGCAAAAAAAATGATGAATATCCATGCCAAAGGCATGTTGGAAAAAATGGGCAAGTGCCCGCTGTAGAATTAGGGGTATGCAAATACCCACAAAAAAGGAAAAAAAATGAATATCCATGCCAAAAGGCATGTTGGAAAAAATGGGCACGTGCCCGCCAAAGTAGAATTAGCCGAAAAGATAGCCCATACTCTCAAAGGAATTCTGAAAGAGAAGAGACTTGACAAAGAGTTCAAAAAGAACAAAAATATACCACGCACTTGCACATCTCAATCAAAAGTTTATGACTTGCATCTCCAATGGTTCGGTTTTTGACTTAGCAATAAATGTGAAACATTTGAGGAACTTACTTTGATTTTCAAAAAAAAAAACTCTGAGTTAAAAGCTGCTCTAAGAACAAAAGAAAAGCATCTCTGTGAAAACCAGTCTGACATGCAGCAACCAAGGATTGGAGGAGGCTAACAAGCCCCACAGGTAACAAGGTACAAGGGTGAGTAATCAACCAGTATATTCAAACCCTGGTAGACACTTTGGTATAAACCTGGCATTAGTGAAAAATAACCGGCATGGAAGCAACTCCTGATCAACAACCATATCCTTAGCTTTTGCTCGAGGACGAGCAAAGGGTAAGTGTGGGGGAGTTTGTTGACGGTTCTTAACAACATATTTCTACCGCCAACATGACCCATAAAAAGGAAGAAAGTCACATATTCTACTCACATATACCTTACCGCTAACCAATTTCCACATGTATTGCAAAAGTATGTTTTGTATACCATAAACTTGTATACAGGTGGAAAGCGGATAAAAAGGCGCAATTCGACACGATCAAATGCGCAAAACAACAAGAGGAATAAAAAGCCCATATAGAAGTGCAGCAAATTTCAGCCGGGTACAAACTCAGGAGCCCAAAAGGAGCAGCCCAGGCTTTTGCCCGGGCTTGTTGGGCCCAGCCAGGGGGCGGCCGCCCCCTGGGTCGGCCCGCCCCCCTGGAGACGCCACGTGGCCACTGCCTTTGCAGAGGCAGTGCAATCAATGCCCCTAAGGCGGTTGTCGGTGCTTTTTGCAGAATGCCCCCTCCGAAACCGACCTCAAGGCACTATATAAGGAGGGGGGAGGAACATCAACAATTCATCATTCCTTCATTCCTCAAGATGTAGTCCACATGAAGATACAAGAGAAGAAATAGAGAGGGAGAGTTTTCACTCATATCCTTAGCCTTTAGGTTAGGAATAGAATAGGGAGCGAGATAGAGAGTAGAGTAAGAGAAGTAGTAAAGTGACCGGCTCCATCCCCTAGTTGCACTAGTCGGGAGGCCGAAGTGTTGACTACTCTCCGCGCTGTACCTCTGCAACCCACTGTACCTCTACAACCCACTTACTACATTGGAGTAAGAAAAGGTTGAGTTCTACTTTTGTTCTAGTAAGCTCTTGAGCATTGTCATCTTGTTCTTACAATCTTGCGGGTTCGTTGTCCATCTTTTGGTGGATACTCTAGTAGAGGAACCTCTGAATCATTTGGAGGGGTTCCTGGCCAACGCGAGAGTAGTAGCTAATAGCGTAGACGTGGTGTCTAAGCTAAGAGCTACCCTCGTTTGCCTCGTATCCCACGGGTGAGGGGTCGGCGGCAGGTGGTGACAGCCCTGTTTGCCCTTAGTTTCCCCCACGTTCGGATACGGCGTAGAGCTATAGGCCGGAGTTACTTGGCAGACCAGGTATAAGCCGGTGCCCGAAGTAAGGTTGTGAAAACACGTTACCTTGTTTGAGGCTTCTAAGCATTAGAAGAACCTCGTTACCCAAGTCATTCCCCTCTTTTCTCTCTAGGGTTTATTAGATCCGTGACCTTGAACACTTCTGTTCCCTAAGAAATTACGATACCCTGAATACCACCGGGTGAAGTGCTACAATGGTATCTTCCGTGCGCTTGCGGACTTTGCTGCTTCGCTAAGAAATACCAACAAGCATTTCTGGCGCCGTTGCCGGGGATAGATTGAAACCCTATTCTTGGTAGCGACGCTAAGAAGTGTCAACAGAGACTTCTAGTGAAGATGATGCAAAGATGGCAACCATGGCGGTCCACACCTCATCTACACCAAGGCTCTTCAACAACTTGACCAATGATGAAGAACATGGGTGCAGCCCTCACATTTGTCTTATGGCAAAGGGTGAGAAGGTAAAACAAAATTCCATGTCCAAACCCATTTCTCTACTTGATATATCTAGTAGTGATCTTAATGACTCCTCTAGTGATGATGTCTCTAGTGATGAAGAAATAAACAACATAACCAAGAATTTAGATAGAAAAACTAAGTTGTTTATTTCTCAACTAATGGATGATTTAGAGGCAACAGAAGCTGAATTAAAGAAGAGAGAAGAGACTTTAATCAAGCAAGAAAATCTCTACATAGCTAGTGATAAATCTCTTGCATTGGCAAGAAGGAGGTGAACACCTTGCACGAGGCCTTGGCCAAAGAGCAAGATGTCCATGCTCTCCTAAAGAAAGATTACGTTGCTCTCCAACAAAAATATTGCAGTTGGAGGACAAGCACACCGAGACTGGAGAGCAATTTAGTCTTCTTTGGGAGAGCAACTCACATCCTCCCAAGGCAAGTGATGCCTCTAACCCATCCACTAGTCAAGGTTGTGGAAAATGTTATAATCTGGATTCGAATGCTTATTCCACTAACCTTGCTAATATGGAAGCAATGAAAAAGGAGATCACTAGGCTCAATACTCTGATTGGAGACAAATGTGCACATGAGAAGAAATCAGCTAGTGGCAAAGAGAATCAGCTCAAGAGACCACAATACAAGAATGGGAGGCATCCTTTCATCAAGGATGGACTTGGGCACACTAAAGGAGGTAAAACCAATGGAAGAAAGATTGTGAATGGTTATGAAGTGGTTCAGTTCATCAACAGTGGGAATATAGGTATAGAGAGGCCTGCACAGATGGTGCCACAAATCCTGCCCAGAGCAGCACATCCCCCTAAGGGCGGCAGTGCCGCTGTGAAGGCGGTAGTGCCGCCCCCCCACAAAAAAGGGAAGGCCACCTATGGTTTCAATGCTCATGACAAGCCCAAGAAGCAGGTCTATATTATGAAAAATGAGGTGCAGGAACTGAAGAAATCAATTTGGGTCACCTCAAATAAGTATGCTTATCAACCGAAGGACCAAGCACCTCGACATAGTTTGAGTTCTTGTTTCATATTGAAGAACAACAGCAGAGGAGAAGTGTATGCCAAATGTGTTGGGAAAGAAAAGAATGCTTATCTTAACACTTCTATTTGTGTTCCTAAAGTTCTTGTGACTAACATGCAAGGCCCCAAGAATAGTTGGGGACCTAAATCAAAGAACTAAACTTGTTTTGCAGGCATACTCCTCCGGGGGGTCAAGTTGGTGGCTTGACAGCGGCTGTACAAATCACATGACCAGTGAAAGAATTATGTTTTCATCATATTCCCCAATGCCAAACTCAAATGAGAACATGTCTTCGGTGACAATTCAAAAGGGGATGTGATTGGTCTGGGTAAAGTTGCAATAACCCTTGAGCATTCAATTACAAATGTTTTACATGTTGATTCATTGAGTTACAATTTATTGTCTGTTTCCCAATTATGTGAGATGGGCTATGATTGTCTCTTTACGGATAAGGGTGTGAAAGTCTTTAGAAGGGAGGATTCCTCTATTGCTTTCACAGGTCGATTGAAGGGCAAGCTTTAGTTAGTTGATTTCAACAAAAGTGAAGCAAAGCTTGAGACTTGTTTAATGGCAAAATCTAGCATGGGCTGGTTATGGCATCGCCGACTAGCAAGAACGATGCTTGATGAGCGGTGTTGATATGGCAAGAACGATGCTTGATGAATACAAGACGTTAGATATCTTTTGGAGTGAAGCCATCAACACCGCTTATCATGCAATCAACCGTCTCTACTTAAACAAGAAGCACAAGAAGACTTCATATGAGCTCTTAACCGGTAAACAAACCCAAGGTGTCCTACTTTAGAGTGTTTGGGTGCAAGTGTTTCATTTTTAACAAGAAGCCCCAAACATCTATGTTTGCACCTAAAGTTGATGAAGGCATTCTTCTTGGTTATGATCAAATGAGCATGCCTACCGTGTTTTCAACAAAACCTCCGGTAGAGTTGAGATCACGGTAGATGTGACATTTGATGAATCTAATGGCTCTCAAGTAGAGCAAGTTGATGCAAGTGTTGTAGGAAAGGAGGATCCACCTTTTGAGGTAATCAAGCAAATGACCATTGGTGATATTAGACCACTGGAAGATGAAGCCACTGACGATGAGGGTCCTCAAGATGTTGCTGTAGAGACTTCCGCTGGCGTACTCAATGCGAAAGGGGTGCATCACTCTGCTGAAAGACAGCAGGGCGACAGTGCCGCCCCTACTGAACCAGCAGCAACATCTTCCAGTTCTGCACCAACATTCAAAGGGCGAAATCTAGAGCCTATATTTGAACAAGAATAAGATGCAGGTCCAGAAGAAGAACAAGATGCCATTGAACATCCAAGACTACGTCAAACTATACAACGAGATCATCCCATTGACAACATCCTTGGGAGTTTTCAAAAGGGGGTAACCACTCGTTCACATTTAGCAAACTTTTGCCAATTTCACTCGTTTGTTTCCTCTTTGGAACCTCTCAAGGTAGATGAAGAACTTGGAGACCCGGATTGGGTAGTGGCTATGCAAGAAGAGCTCAACAACTTTGAAAGAAATCAAATATGGACCTTAATGGAAAGACCCAACACAAATGTGATTGGCACCAAGTGGGTCATCCGTAACAAGCAAGATGAGAATGGCGTGGTAACAAGGAACATGGCAAGATTGGTGGCTCAAGGTTTCACACGAGTAGAGGGCTTGGACTTTGAAGAAATATATGCACCAGTAGCAAGACTTGAAGCAATTGGAATGCTTCTAGCCTTTGCTGCCCATCATGACTTCAAGTTACATCAAATGGATGTCAAGAGTGCATTCCTCAATGGCCCAATACAAGAGTTGGTATATGTGGAGCAGCCACCGGGTTTTGAAGATCCCAAGTTCCCTAACCATGTCTACAAACTCCAAAATGCGCTCTATGGGCTTAAGCAAGCACCAAGAGCATGGTATGAATGCCTTAAGGAATTCTTGCTTAAACAAGGCTTTGAAATAGGCAAAGCTGATCCTACTCTTTTCTCACATAAAGTTGGAAATGATTTATTTGTGTGCGAAATATATGTTGATGACATAATATTTGGTAGTACTAACAATATGTATGTGGAAGAGTTTAGTAGGATTATGACCAAGAGATTCGAGATGTCCATGATGGGTGAGCTGAAGTTCTTCCTTGGTTTTCAAATCAAGCAAATGAAGGAAGGAACCTTTCTATGTCAATCCAAGTACACCCATGATATGCTAAAGAAGTTTGACATGGTGAATGCAAAGCCAATCAAAACTCCCATGCCAACTAATGGGCATCTTGATCTTAATGAAGAAGGCAAAGCCGTGGACATAAAGGTATACCGCTCCATGATTGGCTCACTTCTTTATTTATGTGCATCTAGGTCGGATATTATGCTTAGTGTGTGCATGTGTGCTAGATTTCAAGCTAATGCGAAAGAGTGTCACCTAGTGGACGTTAAGAGAATCTTGAGATATCTAGTTCACACTCCTAACCTTGGCTTATGGTAACCTAAGGGTTCCAAGTTCGATCTACTTGGGTATTCAGATTCTGATTACGCCGGTTGTAAAGTAGACCAAAAAAGTACTTTGGGAACATGTCAATTCCATGGACGGTCCCTAGTGTCTTGGAGCTCTAAAAAGCAAAATTGTGTAGCCCTACCTACAGCCGAGGCCGAGTATGTTGCAGCCGGTGCATGTTGTGCGCAACTACTTTGGATGAAACAAAACCTATGTGATTTCGGATGTCACTTCACCAAAGTTCCATTATTGTGTGACAATGAGAGTGCCATAAAGCATGCAAACAATCCCGTGAGCCACTCAAGAACTAAACACATAGACCATGAGCTGAAAGGAGATATCGAAATTCGCCACGTGAGCACCGAAAAACAACTAGCCGATATCTTCACTAAGCCTCTAGATGAGACAAGATTTTGTGCTTTGCGTAGTGAGCTAAATATACTTGATTCTATTAACGTAGTTTGAAATATAGCATGCCTCTGTTTGAGAACCTAGCGATATAGGAAATTGTTTTCAAAAAGCTTTCATAATGTGTTTCAAATTGTTTTTCAAAAGGACAACCAAGGATTATGACCATAGTCTGTATTGTTGTATGCTTACTGGTCATGATACTTGGAGAATATATATTCATATCTGAGATAAGGAGAGTCGAATTGGTTTCAGTCAAAACTCTACCACATAGGTAGGGCGGCAGTGCCAGCCTTTAGGGGCGATAGTGCCGCCCTTCAAACATGAGCCTGTTCAGGTTCAGTTTTGGCTGACGCGTGGTACCCGTTTTTCTCTCCATCTTATCCCGAACCCACGTTGTCTCTCTCATTCTATTGTCCCCAACCAGCCATCCCTCTCTTTCCCTCTCAAGGGTGGCACTTGGAGCTCCATTGCCGACCTCCCGTCCGGTAGTGCAGCTCCCTCCTTCACCGAACTATTCGCTACGTCGGTGGAACTGCTGCTTGGTTGTCCCAAGCCCTCTCCCCTTTCCTCTTCAATCCACGTGCTTGGAGCAAGGTGAAACCCAAACCGTAACTTCGTTTTTCCACTCGATCTATGCAATATGGTGGTTCTGGTCATGGATTTCAGTCTCTGGGTAGAGTATGAGGGGTCTGGAACAAGTTTTGGATGGTGGATTTTGTAGATTTGGGGGTGTCTCATTCGGATGAACAGGAGGAGAGCGGCAGTGCCACCCCTGTAGGGCAGCAGTGCTGCCCCTAGCTGGTTTGTCCGGTCAGCCCCAGGTTTTTCTGGAGAATTCCTCAAATCAAGCAGCTTCAAAATCCTAAATCAGTTTACTGTTGCTCCTCATATTCAATTCTTCAAATCCTTGGCTAGGGCATCATGTTCATCCTTTTTAGACTATGATTCTGAAGATGTGATAAGAACTAGAAGTAGTTGGAAACCGGATGTATTAAGAATGAAAAATTGCATACTAATCCTAGGAACCAGCTCAGGGCGGCAGTGCCGGCCTTAGGGGGCGGCAGTGCCGCCCTAGCAAAGCTAATTCAAATAGCATGTTTCCTATTGTATTATCTTGCAAATTTCTTGTTTTTAATAACCCCTATTTTCAACTACAGCTAGCAGCTTGTCAATACATTTTATTATCTAGTCTATCTTTTGTTGCATAGATGGAGCAAGGAGGAGGAAGTGGAGCTGGAAGGAGAAGAGAACCTTCAAAGTAATCATCCCGCAGAGGAAGAGGAAGGGTGGTTGTTCCTAAAGATAGAGATGCAATGTTTGAGGAAGCGGAAAGAAATCAGAGATGTGGATTTGTCATAGCTTATCCTCCAGAATCACCCTTGCATATATCATAGTTTGATGATAGCTATATGAGGGACAACAATGATGTATATGAATTAAATCCTCCTCAACACTCAGTGATCCATGCAATGTTTGATTACTCAAAGAGTTGGAAGGCAACTAGTGAAGCTAGAGAGATAGATCCTTTTGAGTATGCAAGGGCATTGACTACAGGTTTTGGAATGTGTTTCATTCCAACTTCTATGCTTCAGCCATTCTTTCCAAGCCAAAGAGCAAAATCAGCAGGATGCAGTTCATTGACTTCAGTGACTTGGAAGATAGGAATCAGCAGGATGCAGTTCATTGACTTCGGTGACTTGCATTCATGATGTGCGTCGGTTAGAGCCTCATGAGGTGACTTACATGTGGGAAGACCAAGATCTCAAAGTTCCAGATTGGTCAAGGACAAAGCTCAAGAGTGTCTACTACATCATGAACAACTTGATCAGTCTGAACGGGTACATAACCAATGTGCTCTCTCGCTTTCCAGATAGTTAGAGGTTCAATGTACCTAGGTTCATTTGGGTCGAGTTGGCATATGCTATGGATGATGGTAGGAGGAGTTTGCCCTATGCGCCTTATCTCATGTTTGTGATTGAGAGGGTCTCCGGTGTCAGATATCCTAAGGACTATGATCACTTAGCATACAAGATAAAGAAGACCCGTGGTGGTGCAGCTGGTGGTGGGGCACCACCCAGCAGGTGGTGGTAGCTGCAATATATAGCATCATCGCTTCCCTGGGTCCTGGCGGCGTCAGTATGGGTGAATTGGTAAGGTATCCTTTGAGTTGTTCAAAAGCCCTATCCGCTTCTTCCGTCCACTGAAATTTATCGCCGGCTTTATGCAATTTGAAGAAAGGGAGTCCCTTTTCTCCTAACCGTGAGATAAATCGATTTAATGCGGCCATGCACCCAGTGAGTTTCTGAACATCTCTGACCGAGGTAGGCGGCTTCATGTTGATGATAGCTGTGATCTATTTTTGACTAGCCCCGATGCCTCGATGGCTAACAAGGAATCCGAGTACTGTCCTGAGGGTACTCTGAAAAGACATTTGGTTGGATTGAGTCTCCATTGGTACGTGCGTAGCCGGTTAAAGGTTTCCTCTAGGTCCAATTTGAGGGTAGTCGGATCCTTTGCCTTTATGACCACATCGTCGACATAAGCTTCTGCGTTGCCGCCAATCTGATCGCCCAAACAGTCTTGGATAGCACGTTGGTAAGTAGCTCCTGCATTTTTTAGCCCAAAAGACATGGTTTTGTAACAATATGCTCCGAATGGAGTAATGAACGATGTCTTGGGTTGGTCTTCTTCTTTAAGAGCGATCTGATGGTACTCGGAGTAGCAATCCAGGAAGGATAATAGGGCGGAACCTGCGGTGGCATCAACTATTTGATCTATCCTTGGTAATCCAAAAGGATCCTTGGGACAGTGTCTGTTGAGGTCTGTGTAGTCGACACACATACGCCACTTAGTAGAGTTCTTCATTTTGACTAGCACTGGGTTAGCTAACCACTCGGGGTGAAGGATTTCACTGATGAATCCAGCCGCGAGTAGTTTGGCTATCTCCTTATTGATTGCCTCTTTCTTCTCTGGTGAGAATCGTCGTAATCTTTGCATGATAGGTCTAGAGCCTTCTTTTAACTCCAATTTGTGCTCAGCCAAGTTCCTTGGGACTCCCGACATATCAGCCGGTTTCCAAGCAAATATATCTTTGTTTGATCTAAGGAACTTGGTGAGCGCGAATTCCTATTCTTCAGATAAGTGAGCACTGATAACCGTTGTCTTGGATGAATCACCGGTTTCTAGGTCAATGGTTTTTGTAGAGACTTCTGCTGATGGTTGGATAGTACCCTCCTTCTTGGTTGGGATTTCTGAATCTCCAGGCTTGGTATTATGCACCATCTGAGCGAGTTCTTGCACTTCTAGAGGGAGTTGAGCTTTTTCAGCGATTTGAATAGCCTCTGTGTCACAATCAAATGACCGCTTCAAGTCACCTCTGAAGGTTAAGATTCCTTTAGGACCCGGCATCTTCAACAGGAGGTACGGGTAGTGGGGTACTGCCATAAACTTCGCAATAGCAGGTCGTCCAAATATGGCGTGATACGATGATTCGAAGTCGGCTACTTCAAAACTGATGTACTCCATTCGGTAATTGATCGGAGTTCCTAAAGTGACGGGTAGTATGATCCTTCTGAGAGGTACAACCGCTTTTCCGGGTACTATGCCGTAGAAAGGGGCACTCAATGGTGTGAGCTGAGTTGCGAGATCGAGATTCATCTTGCGTAGGGTGCTTGCAAAGATGACGTTGAGACCTGCCCCGCCATCGATGAGTACTCTACGCAATGTATATCCAGCGACCGTAGGATCCAGGACTAGCGGGCAATGTCCTGCATTAGAGACGCTGGTCCATTGGTCTGCTCCGGAGAAATTAATCGGGTGCTCGAACCAGTCGAGATATTTGGGTGTCGCTGGTTCAGTAGACATGATCTCCCGTAGGGAAAGCTTCTGGGCCTCTTGCTATCGCTGGTAGTTACTCCCCCGAAGATGACGTTGATGGTTCCTTTGGGGTGCTAGAAACCACCGGCGTCTTGATGAGGATCTTCAGCTGTCTTCTTGCCTTTGTCCTTCTTGTTTTTGCTGAAGTCAGAGTTCAAGCCTCGCTCCTTGAGCTGTCGACAGTGCCTTGCCTGATGTCCGCCTTTCGGATGGAAGGGGCACGGTCCATCGAGTACGTCATCAAAGGTGAATGGCTTGTTTCCCTTCTTCTGAGGCTCCATGGCAGCAACAGTATTGTCTCCTGCCCTTCTCCGGGTGTTTTGCTGTGGTGCCTGGTTGCCTCTCTAGTTGTTCCCTCGATCACCTTGCGTGTTTCTATCGGGGAAACGTTCCTATGTGCGTTCTTTTGTCGCCATCATGGAGTTTACAGCCCGATGGAACTCATCAGCGGTGGTCGGGTCCTGCTTGATGAAATCTTTGTAATTGTACCTTTCGCAAATGCTGTTGCCAAAGAGGTCAATTACTTCTCTGTCTATGATGTCGGATACTGTGGAGCTGATCTCTGAGAAGCGCCTATAGTACTCCCCCATTGATTCGTTTTTCTGTTGCTTACAGGATCTGAGCTTAGTCCGAGGATTTGATCTCTCTGGGACACCCGCGAAGTTTTCAATGAAGATACGATGGAGTTGTTCCCAAGAGTCGATGAACTCGGGTTTAAGTCTGTCGAACCAGGCGAGCGACATTGTCTCTAAAGCCATTGGGAGATAGAGTGCTTTGACATCGTTGCTTCCGCCGACTAACTGAACTGCTTGAGCATATAGCCTGAGCCACCGTTTAGGTTCTGTCTTCCCGTCGTACATTGAATAGTTCCCGGGTTTGAATTTTCGCAGGAATGAGACTGCTCGGAGTCTTTGGGAAAAGCAGGGAAAACGATCGACTACGTCGGATTCTGCGACTGTGATTCCTCTGTATGAAGATTCGGCTCCTCCCTCGGCTTGATCAAGTACTCGGTGGCCCAGACGACTTCTTGCTGGGATCCGACCGAGTCGCTCTTGAACAGGCCGCCTCTGGCTTGGGTGAGATGAAGCTTGCTCATCGGCTAGGGACTCGAGATTCCGTCCTCGGAGTTGAAGCGCGGTAGTCTGAAGCATGACCAACCGTCGCTCTTCATCAGGGGTGCGGTTGGCCTTGGCCCCCATCTCTGTAGCTAGAGCCAGGATGTTTTGGTAGGGAGTCTGGAAGACTTTATGGCCGGCGACCCTCATAAACTCGGGTTTGAGGTTGCGAGAGCAATCGGGGCGTCGTCTGTTGTGATCATCCTGAGACTGATGCTCCTCAGTGTGAGCTTGGCGCTCCACCTCTGTTTCCAGACGTCTCCGAGTGTTGTACTCTTCTAGTTGTACGTTGTAGCGGTCTACAGCTTCCTTACGGTGATTTGCTTG
Source organism: Coix lacryma-jobi var. lacryma-jobi (assembly GCA_009763385.1). Lineage (NCBI taxonomy): Eukaryota > Viridiplantae > Streptophyta > Magnoliopsida > Poales > Poaceae > Coix > Coix lacryma-jobi. The sequence goes on along the minus strand of CM019826.1, from coordinate 79,396,519 downwards.
CCTTCTACGGGCTTCTTTAGCTTGGTTCTTCCGGATTCTCTCAGCCTTTAAAGACTCGGTCTCTCCGGGTCCTTCCGGGTCATTGTCAGATATCATACTTAGAGTTTCATCATCCTGGAGTACATCTAGAGGGGTTTGTGGTCGTAAGGATGACTGATGCCCCGCCATGAAAACTTCATGAGTGTGGCTCTAGTTTGATGATCCTGGTGTTACCGACTCCAGAGTAGAAGCGCTGGAGATTAGTTCCATTGAGGTGTCATGTTCCTCAAAGGGGAGCTGATATCCGTGTTGGTAAGGAAGTTGTTGGTCGATTGTGCCAACCAGTCTAGCTGGAGCAGGCTGAATTGGCCAATGGACAATGTTACCCTCCTTGGTAAAGCTGAAAACGAGTCCTTGTTGGGCTCCTGTCAAAGGTATCTGTTGATACTCTTTGAATTTTGCGTCAATCAGGTCTTGAAAGCTTTCAGCAGAGTTCCGTGGTCCAAAGGTGACGCCATGGCTAGTGTCCGGGTCCTCCTTAGAACTCGAGTTCGAGTAGGAGTCGGATGCTTTTAGTTGGTCCTCAGGATCCTGCGGATCTTGAATTGCGACATTTGCTAGGTTCTGAGCAAGGTGTTCCATCTTTGGCGTGGCTTGCAGTTCTAATTCAGTGTGAAGTTATCGATGTAGCTTTCCTTGATCATCCTCGATGCCAGTCCATGAGCCAAAAATGAAAATTTATCCCGCCGAGAACATGTTGTCGCGGTTCGCCGGGCTCTTGGTCGTTGAATCACCGAAATCCCCTACCTGGCGCGCCAGCTGTCGGTGTTTGTTAACCGGCAACTCGTCTTGAGTAATCTCAGACGATTTGTTCGGTGGGGATCGGCGTTCGTAGGACTCAGCGAGTACACAGGGACAACTATTTATACTGGTTCAGGCCGCTAAATAGCGTAATACCTTACGTCCAATGCGGCGTGTGCCTTGTGTATGATTATGATTCAATGTTCGATGATTTGGAGCCTGCGCCCACTTCCCCTTATATATCCGGGTAAGTCATAGCGCAGGCCGAGTCCTAGTCAATTACATCAAAGGAGTCCTATTCTAATTACAAGACTTCCTTTAAAAACTCGACTAATTTACAACGAGAGTCCTAATCCAAGTACACTTCGTAACAAGTCTTCGGATCTCCCGTGCCATCCGGGAATAGTCGGAGTAATCATTGATTGATGACATCTCCGTCATCCTGGTCCGTCACTCTCGTATTCATTCCAGGAGTGGGAGGAGGATGAAGAAGTTTGGTCAATGGATCAAGGTCATCTTCACTACGTGTACCTATGCAGCAAAGATGACATATGAGGATCGGTTAGAAAACCGAGAGGCAAACAGAGCAGCGAGGGAGGTAGCAGGACTTCCATCTCTTCCACCAGTTGAGCCACCTCCTCGTTTACAGGTTTGCCTCGCTTGTCATTTTCTTCCTCAGAGGACGAGCAACCTTTTGATCAGCCATATCAGCAGCCTCATGGAGACCAGTTTGAGCAGTATGGTGGTGCTGAGGAGGAGATTCGAGCTGCCGAGCATGATCCTCAGGTTCAGGAGACCTTGCTTCATGTCTACTCCAGGTGTGACTGGGAAGGACCCTCTACTTCAGCTCCTCCTCGGCGTTCAACTCACTTCACTTCGCACACTCATGTTCAGGGGCGTGCTCGCATCGACTGTGATTCGGATGATGAGTGATCTTTTCTAATTTTCTTGCCTCTTTTTGGTACTTGATGCCAAAGGGGGAGAAAGTAGAGGGGATCAAATCTTTTTCAATGCCATGTGTTTGTGCTGCAGGATCAAATCCGTTGAGAGTAGTTGTTAGGTGGTGAGTTTGGGAGTCGCTCAAAACTCCATTTTATGTAATAAGGCTACCTATTTGACTTTATTTGTCTCAGATATGGACATGTATTCTTGGTTTCAGTTCTAGTTTATAATTTTATGAGGTTATGCTGTTCTTGTTTCATTTTCTCTACTGTAGAAATCTGAATGTTAACTGACTGATATAGCTAGAGCGGTAGTGCCGCCCTCCTAGAGTGGCAGTGCTGCCCTATGCTGTAACAGCCGGTTCTGGGTGAGTTCTTAACGAAATTTGTCATATGCATCATGAATATTCGTGTGACTTTCTAGCACCCCACAGCAGGCATGGATGTAGGGGGAGGATCCCACACCCATGGCTCCAAAATCTCAGTCATATTTCATATTTTGTAAACTCTAATTGGGTTCTCATCAATCACCAAAAAGTGGGAGATTGTAAGTGCAATCAAGCCCTATGTGGGTTTTGGTGTTGATAACCACCTAATTAGAGGACTAATGAGATTTGTCGAGATGATTTGCAGAGGGTTTGTTTAGAAGATGTTGAACAGGTTGGAATGACACCAAATTGCAAAGGATGGCCCTGAACACATGGAGGTTTAATTTCATTTGTATTTTAAATATTGAGTTTAGGAAAAACGGACTATCAAGGGGGATTCTAGAACAGTCTGTCAGATTGTGGAACCAATTGCTCAAAATCCCAGAATAACATCCTCATACCCAGCCTAACTAGCCAGCCAAATTTTAGATTCATCAGTGCTATTTGGCAAGGGTGGCAGTGCCGCCCATTATGGGCGGCAGTGCCGCCCTTCAAATCTAAGTCTGATTCAGATGTATAAATACAATTCAGAAATGTTGCAATGGCACCTTCTTCTAGCTCCCGACTCTCAGACCGATGCAATAGCTCTTAGACACAGTTCTCTCTCCCCAATTGTTGCTCCTTCACCTCCTCAAGAGATCTAGTGATTCCACCATTGAAACTTGAGAGAAAAGGCAGCAAAACAGTCTTGGAGAGCTGATCTACTGATTCCGATTGTCTATGAGCAGTTGGTTCACGTTTGGCCGGCGGTGCTAGGGTTCTTTACTCTTGGAGCTTGCTTCTAGCCGGCTAAGCGTCGCCCAAGAGCTTGCCAAATAGTGTGGCAACCTTAGGAGGTTTGTAAACATCTTGTGCAGCTAAGAAATCACCCCTCACTTCAAGAGATTACTCTCTTGACTTGAGAATGAGGGAAAACATCAAGCCTAGGTGGCTAGCTCATCCTTTTGTGGATACTTCAACAACATGGAGTAAGCCAACCTTTGTGTGGTGAGCTAAACCATGGGATAAATCTTGTGTCACTTGTGCTATTTACTCATTGCTGTTATTTGCTCATGTTTAGACAATATTAGTTTGATGAAAGAAATCCGTACAAGCTATTGATTTCTGTGGTATTCAGTCTTTGAACCGAATCTATTAGCTATTTCTATACATTATACTGCTTACTCTAAGTAGCTCGAGTCTGCAAAATTGCAATCCATTCCGTGCATATTTTAATGTGCGACAGTGTCGCCCTGTGATCTCATCTCTGTTCGAGCTAAATTTTTACAGGCCTATTCACCCCCCCTCTAGGATAACATATACTTCCAAAAGTTCCTACAACCATAGTAGGAGGATAAACAGTGATTTGGATAGTGGGATCAACACACACATTGCCTAAGATGTATGGAGCTTCTACAAAGATAGAAGAAAGAATAAAAGAATAAAGAATATCCTACGGAGCATGGATCTGAACAAGGTCATGTTAATGAATTAAGTATACATGTTATGATCAAGTTAACATTAGTGCTAAGTACTGGATGGATTAGGAGACCTGGGAACACTGGTCTACCAGCAGGATACACCGGGCAATTTAGACTCCTACCCCAAAGCCGAACGTGGGGGATTACAAGGGACGAACAGGGCTGTCACCATCTGCCGCCTACCCCTCAACCGTGGACTAAGCCAGGCATTCACCCATCTCCATATACCCGAGAACCACTCTCGTGCACATGAAGAACACTTACACCTCCTCGATAAAGATGTGAGCGCACCCGAAGGCACGGCAAAACACCACCCAACACATATCACTAAGCTATCAAGATCGAAACATGTTAAATGAAGAACAATATTCATGTTCATGATGAACAAGGGTCTAAAACTATGAACTAGCTCTAGAACGATGAACGATGAACAAGAACAAGGCTCTAATTCAAGAACACAACAATGTCGATCATAAGAGAACAAGAACAAGTATGAAACGAGGAACTTAGTATTCATACCAAGAACATCTTTACAACTAAGGTAGATCTAAACTAAGGTAGAGAGCTCCAAATACAAACTAAGGTAGATATGGGTTGAATGACAAATGTGTTGATGTGTGATGATCTTGAAGAGGGAGCTCTACCCCTTTATTTATACTAATACATGGTCGGTTTGGAGGAGCTATGTATGGAAACCCACATGAACCACCTTTGCATGGAGGCATGCAACCGCCATAGGAGGTCAGTGGCCAGTGGGGCCAGGAGCGGTGCGCCCGCACCGCTGGTGGGCCCAGTGGCCACCGCCTTCACGTGGTGGGCCCTTGGCTTTTTGCATTTTGAAGTTGTGATGGTTTCCAAGCCATATGTTTTCTTTAGGTGGGCTTCTTCCATATTCCTTGGTTTTACGCTTTGTCAGAAAGCGTATCCTTCTTGCCTTTTCCACTGTTTTCATGTTTGATACCTGAAAAGCAATGATTCTCCAATACAAGTGGAAATAGGTCAAGGTGATAACATATGTATGCAAGTATGCTTTGTTTTGTCCTTGGTTTGGCTTATAAAAGTTGTCGGTAAGCACCGCCAACAAACCCCCCCAAGCTTACCCCTTGCTCGTCCCGAGCAAGCAGTACAACTTTAGGTTGTTGATCAGGAGTTGCTGCAATGCCGATCATTTTTCAAAGTTGCTATGTTTATAATTGAGAATTCTTATTTGATTTAAATAAATTGGCTTTCTACTCACCCTTTTTACCTTGTTACCTGCGTGGCGTTGTAGCAATGTGTGACAGAACCGACCAATTTATAACAGATTAAGCACAGAAATCTCCGCTTTCGCGATGATCGTCATGTACTTAAGCTCGTACAAACCCGGTAGTCCGAAAATCTCGAAGGATTTCAAACAATTCGAATTCAGCCAAGATCGTAATAAGTTTAGCATACATGTCCACAAGTTACATCACAGTTCGAACATAGATTAAATCCATCAAACTACGAAACAATATTACAAACCATAGATTGATAAAGAGCGGAAGCAACATAGTTTTGAAACACAAGTTCAGTTGTTTGCAATACAGTGCCATCGACCTGATCATATTGGACAAAAGCATCAGGAAAGGATAAGAAAGGACCATGCCCATGGTCTAGTCATCACCCATAACTGGGTACAGGCAGTTCTCGTAGTAGCCAAAGAAGCTCTGATCATTTGCAACAACAAGGGAATAAAACCCTGAGTACAAGAAGGTACTCAACTAGACTTACCCGTCATAAACCAGAAATAGTGAGACACCAAGGAACATGAAGGCCATATCTGGGGTTGGCTATACTTTCCCTTTTTGCATAAAGGCATTTTCATTATTAAAAATCATTATTAGGGTATTAGCAGTCAATTTTATGTAATCAATCTGATTAACTTGGTTTACACCTGATCTAGAGCAATCACTTGGCTAATTAATCAAGCAAGAGTGACTATTTCATCAATTTCCTTTCCGATTCAACTTGATAACCATCTTTAGTTCCATAAGTTCTACGGTAACACATGCCAGTCAATTACTCACTGTCCAGGAGCGATGGCGATTATAATCGATTCCTACCCAGCTGGGGATAAAATGTCACACACTCGCCTGACACTTCTGGCTATGGCAGTCGTAAGCTGCCACTCAGGAAATTCGAGAACACAATTCGCGGGACGGCCATGGGCCCTTCTACACCGGGTGTTATTTCAGTGCTAGGTCGCTCAAGCCATAACTGCCCACGGTCATGCCAGGTCAATCAGGCCTCGCCTGCCGATGGACCATGCCAGGTGAAGGACCGAGAAAGTACTACCAAGGCAACCAGAGGGGGGGGGGTGTGAATCGGAGCTCAAAAATTTCTTTCGAAACTTTGGCCAATTGTCCCCAAATCAACCCCCAAAAGCTACGACCGAGAACGTGATGCCCACGACCCTTGGAAGAGGGTGGATGATCCCTAGGATCACAGCGAGGCACCACAAAGCGATAGCAAACTGAACGGTCAAAAGAACCGGCACAAGTTCGTCCCTTGAAAACCAAGTCCCGAACGTTGAAAGATGGCTATGTTGAGAAATCCCCAAATACCGATGCTAACAAGTAGCAAAGATACCTAGAGAGGTTTCTTGGTCAACTACGAGACCAAACGAGAAGTCCGAAAACCAAGCGAGGAAGCCGGGAGAGCAAACGCACAAAACCGGAAGCTTCAACAGGGTCCCAGACTGTCCGGACCTGGAGTCCCGGACTGTCCACCCAAGGCCGGACTGTCCGCGATTCACTGGCGGACTGTCCGCCGGTAGAAACTACAAAACAACAGTGCTGCTGAAGTCTTGTTGGACGTCTACCGGACTGTCCGCAAACATCAACGGTGGACTGTCCGCCGGTCAAACAAAAACCAAACAGCCGAAGAACAGGGCCACTAGTCTGGCTTGTTCCCGACGCGCGGACTGTCCGCGACTGGAACGGCGGACTGTCCGCCAACTCCCAGTGAGGGTGATTTTGGTCGACCTTCACTCAAATCTTCTCCAAATCGATTCAAATCAAAATCCCACGTTCCCAAACTTGGAGAGGATGATCACGGAGTAGTTAGGAGACTATCCCCCAATAAATCATCCGCTCAAATCGATTCAATCACCGGGAAATCGAAAGGGGAGGAGGATGAACCGAAAAGCACCACGAAAACGAAATCAACCCGATCTACTTGTTCGTAAGGAGTTAGATAAATTCCTTCGGTGGAAATGATCTCCTTTCAAATAGGAACAAGTTGATTCAAACGGATTTCGCAAAGACGCACGAGAGAGGGAGATCGAGTGACGGGAAAAACACGGAGAAATGAAGAATGCGAAGAACACGAACCAAAACGCGAATCAACACATCGATCTGCAACCGTGTGGCTACCACACGCTACAACAGTGAGGTTACGGCCTCACTTCCTCAAAATCTCCAGTACACAGAGGTATGATTCTCTGCGGATCTCAGCTATCTACAGCAGGGGATTGGGAGAGCAGGAAACCCTAGAAGCAAAGAGCAAATGACTGAGATATGTGGGGAGGTGGGTGTCTCCCCCTACTTATCCTAATTCTAACTATTCCTAATTCCCACTCTGCCCCTAACTACTTACAGAGCGAACCAGCTAAACCCTAAGGTTATTCTGGACCAACTCGATGGTAGGTGGATCCGATGGCCACGCCCACACAACTCGTAGCGTTGCCTCGACGCAACCTCCTAATTGCCGCCACGTGCCGCCACTGCTCTGCACCCCCGGTTTTGTGGCCCAAACCGGGAAACCAGCCTTTCCAGCCAACCCCCGGTTTTGAGGCCCAAACCGGGAAACCAGCCTACCAGCGCCTGAGTTTTGTGGCCCAAACTCAGCAAACCCGCAGCACCCAGGTTTTGAGGCCCAAACCTGGAAACCGTCCTCAGCCCGAGTTTTGTGGCCAAACTCGGAAACCATCCGCGCCTAGGTTTTGAGGCCCAAACCTGGAAACCGTCCACCCGATGGTTTTTCTCTAGCTCTACCACCAAACCGAAGCTGTAGAGGGGATGCACCGCCCGTGCATCCCGTCCACCGACACGTGTCCCCAAGTCCTCGACTTAGGCAACACATGACCGCAAGTCTTCGCTCATTGCTGTCCCAGGCTGTCTGCCACCACAGCTGATCCTCGGGCCACCGGTCCCTCAGTCCAAGCCTCACGTCCGCCCTTCGCCACTCTCGGTCCATCGGCACGGCACGTCTCTACTTGACCTTCACCTTGCCTCTGATCACTGCATCTGTGCTCGACACCTGCACAACACAAGCCAAAGAACATGCGCATCATCCCGGTTGACAATCACTCATCACTCAGAGACTCGGCATACACCCATGTATCCGCACCAGGTTAATCAAAATAGTTGCCCATGGTACATCTGAGGCCCTGGGTGTTAGGCGTCAACATCTCCATCTCTGGCTTGAATAGCCTTACTCGGCTTCACAGGAGGTACTCCGACCTACTCTGTTAAGTGATTGACTTGTTCCATTTGACTGAGGTGCGCTTCCCGAATGAGTCGTATGCGACACAGACGGGAGACAACTACCACACAGAACCTATGTCATGCTGCTCCTACATCCCGTCCGGTCTCAGATTAATTATCACATGGTTATCTCCATGATAGCACCGGGCTAGTCATGATCAGTATCCACCTATTTGCGGGGGACAGGAAATCACCTAACTTTTATCGGTCTAAGCAGGGCTAAGCATGTGAACGAGCCTAGTCCTAACAGGGATATCAAGATAACCATTGCAGTGGACTAGGTATAGTAATAATGCAGCAACAGTAGCAATCAACTCCTATAACCTAATGCAACAATCATAGAAGGTTAATTTGCTAAATAATTGCAAACCGTAGGGAGTGAAATGCTCCGGGGCTTGCCTCTCTCGAAGTTAGACGGCAGGTGGTCCTGGCACTCGGGCAAATCTCCGGCGTCTTCCTCGGTCCGCTCGAACAGGGTCTCCTCCTAGGTCTGCTCCTCCGTCAGTGGCGGGTTCTGGTTCTCCTCTATCGATGCTATATGGTGCATTGCAGGTATAAATATTATGAATGCACATATGACACTTATGAGATGCAACATAGGAGAAAACAACTCAGGAGATAAACACATGTCATCTACTTCATTCTCTTCAACAAGGTAGTCAATATCATCTAACTATTACTAACTACCTTGTCAACAACCTACAACCTAGCATTCAACCTAACCCCTTTCTAAACACCCATTCATCACCTATGACCCACCGAGAAAGCACGAATAATTCTAATCACTTAATTACCTATTCTTTTTTAACCAATTTCTTAAATAAGGCATAATTATCACCATACTGAATAAACTATAGAAAATTTACGAAAATTTACAAACATTTACACTGGCTACTACAAACCCAAACTAGGTAACCATAAATATTTCAGCTCAAAATAGTAAACCTAGCATAAAATAAAAATTAACTCTATTAATTCACAAATTATGCACTTTTCATAGTTTGTACTACCAAATGTCAAAACAGACCAACCTAACATTTTTCATGGCAACTTCATACCTTAACATAACTGTAAAAAAATTATCAAGCTCAGTACCTAAGCGGTTCTATTCATTAAAATTACAGAAAGAAAACAACATTTAACAACTTTAAACCCTACAGCCAACATTTTCCACAGAGTATACATATGTTATATTTTTCCTAGATACTACTCATCAAGACAAACCCAAAAAATTGAAATCACATTTTTCTGAGCTATACAAAATTAGTTATGCATTTTTCAAGTTAACAGCCATCTACTTAATTAAATAAAACTACATATAAAATTATCAAAAATATGCATCTAATAAATTTAACAGCTAGATCCATTCATTTACAGCACAACAAAATTTGGTTCACACAATTTGGACTTAAAATGAGCCATATATGAATTTTAGAAGCATTTAAACAAACTCTAAAAAAACTGGATTAAAGAAAACTGGACCTAAACTGCTACGGTCACCCGGGCTAACGCACCCAGAGACACAAGTCAAAACACTAAGCACACCCCGAAGTCCCGGACTCTACTGCACCCAGCTTTCTCTCCTTCTCTCTTGCTCTCTCTGCTAGCGGGACCCAGGCGTCAGGCAACCCCACGCCCTCGGTCAACCGGGCCCACTAGTTAGTGGCGCTTCTCCCCCGCCGACGTTGACCGGTGAAAGCTCGCCGACGGTGAGGTTCCCGACGACACGAACCCCACCTTTAGACTCACCTTCGCGAGGCGAACACGGTCGACCTACTAGCTGGGCAAGAGGAACACTGGAGCAAGCTCAACAGCGGCCATGGCGGAGCGGCGGGGCTGCGATGTGGCGGCGAGGCGGGCACGAGTTGCAGCGGACCCTAGGCTACCTATTGGTGCGGTGCGCGAGCCATGCCAACTTTGGCATGAGTCGGTGCTACGTAGGGCGGCGAACCGCAGCGGACATTGCCGTGGCTGCGGATACATGGGTGTATGTCGAGTCTCGAGTGATGATTGATTGTGAACTGGGATAATGCGCATGTTCTTTGGCTTGTGTTGTGCAGGTGTCGAGCACGGATACAGTGATCGAAGGCAAGGTGAAGGTCAAGTAGAGACGTGCCGTGCCGACGGACCGGGAGCGGTGAAGGACGGATGTGAGGCTTGGACTGAGGGACCGGTGGCCTGAGGATCAACTGTGGTGTCCGACAGCGTGGGACAGCGACGAGCAGAGACTTGTGGGGCACAGTGTTGCTCGGGTCGAGGACCTGGGGACATGTGTCGGTGGACGGGGTGCACGGGCGATGCATCCCATCTACGGCGTCGGTTTGATGGTTCAGCCACAGAAAAACCATTGGGTGGACGGTTTCCAGGTTTGGGCCACAAAACCTGGGTGTTGCGGGTTTGCCGAGTTTGGGCCACAACACTCGGGCTGAGGACGGTTTCTAGGTTTGGGCCTCAAAACCTGGGCGCTTGCGGGTTTCTGAGTTTGGGCCACAAAACTCAGGCGATGGACGGCTGGTTTCCCGGTTTGGGCCTCAAAACCGGGGGATGGTCGTGAAGGCTGGTTTCCCGGTTTGGGCCTCAAAACTGGGGGCGAAGTCCGTGAAAAAGATGAGCGGACCGATGGCGGCACGTGGCGGCAATCGGTGAGGTTGCGTCGAGGCAACGCTACCAGTTGTGCGGGCGTGGCCGTCGGATCAGCATCAACTTCGAGTTGGTCAGGAATACCCTTAGGGTTAGCCTACTCGCTCGTTAGCAGTAGGGGTAGAAAGGAAATAATTGTATTAGCATATATAAGGAGTGGCCTCCCCTCCCTCCAGACTATCTCAGCTATTGCTATTTTCATTCTAAGGTTTCTTGCTCTCCCACATCCATGCTGTAGCTACTGAGATCCATAGAGACGGTGTACAATACCTCTGTGTATTTGCTTTTTGAGGAAACGAGACCGTAATCTCGTTGTCTCCTCGTGTGGAGGAGTTTTGGCTGGAATTTGAGATCGAATCGCGTTCTTTCCTGTGTGTTCTTCACGTTTTCGTTTTGGCCCTCATGGAGATTTGCCTTGTTCTTTCTCTCCGTGAGTTGGTTTTTGATTTCGTTTGAACCACTTTGTGCATGAACGGATTTGTGATCTCTTGACCGAAGGAATTGTACTCTAATCACTTGTACCAACAGATCGGTCAAGTTTTGTTTTGGATCGTGTTTCTTCTCTCTTTTCCCGAATCCCTTCGATTCATCGATTTGGAGATAGGTTCGAGCCAAGATCTTCTAGGAGTAGCTCACTATCCTCCTTGTGACTCTTCTCACCAAGTTTGAACCCTAGAGGTTTCGTTTTGGGTGAGATCGAGTCGAATCGATGGACGAATAGCGCGTTTCGGGATGACCGGACTCTAGCGTCGGGCCGACCGAACGCTAGGTGGTTGTTGACTCTTGCTAACGTCGTCACTAGGAGTAGACTATGAATCTATCCCCGGCAACGGCGCCAGAAAGGTTTGTTGGTACTTCTTGATGTAAGAAGTATAACTAACTATTCGTATGACTATTGGTTGGTTCCGCAAGCGCAGAGAATAAGTCTATTGTAGCACTTCACCCGGGAGTAACCGCGTATCGTATTTATTTCCACAGGGAAGCTACTATGGCAGAACTAACACTAGGACCGCTATGAACAACTGGTGATTCTAGCAGGGTTGATCGAAATGTGTGAATGGGGGTTGGTTTCTACTACTACTAAAAAGAAAAGAAGGACTAACTACTACTAACCTAAATCGGCGGGGTCTGGCCAATGAACAGATTAATGTTTTCCTACACACTTACGAACACAAGTAAGTTAGCATTAAAGAGTTTATCTAGTTCTTCGAACCGTACACACCCTCTGGACTATTTACCTCAGACGTGCACAACGAGGTTTATGATTTAAGAACTAACCCAACTACGTGGTGGAATTCAAGTCTCCCAGGGCTGTCACCACCTGTTTGCTACCACAACTATTCGGGGGGCTAGCCACAAACTAAGGTATAACTAGTCTAAGCACTGCGCTTACACTAATATATACTACTCTAATCTTGCGTCCAAAACAAGAGCACTGATTACTCAGCGAAGAACCCAAACTAGATATAAACTAAATACTAAGTTATCTATGATCGAAAGCACTCAACAAGAACAATAATTAAAGAACTTAAAGTAAATGTTGAAAGTAGAAGAACACTAAGATAAATGAAGGAAGACATGGAATTATACCAGAGACTTGGAAGATCCTCTATTACAACTCCAGCTCTTCTCTTCTTCACTCTCGCTCTCACTCTAAGTCTCTCAACTACAGTGTTCCTTCACCAGAGCTTCGCTTACAAGAGAGTGGGACTAATGAGGTGAGGTCTGAGTACAAATGAGCTCGGGGGGTCCTATTTATAGCCTAAGGGACCTAGGGGGGTACTTATGGACCAAGGGTTAGGTCAGGGGGGTGAGTGTGGTGGCGGGCACCAGCTAGGGGTGGCGGGCGCCACTCCCCTGGCCCTTGGATCCGCCGCCTCTTCACCAACGGCATCCAGGAGGTCCTCCAAGTCGGTTTGGGGTCGGTTAGGGTTGTCCAATAACCGTCACATGGGCAATTGGGCCATGATCCATGTGACGCTGCTTCTTAGCCCTTGGATGAACCGACTTAGGTGAGCAATGGCTGCCAATGAGTGTGGGGTGCTTCCCCTGGATCAGTGACGTGGCAGAGGGGAGTTTGGGCTTCTCCCCCCTGGCGGCCGCTAGCATAGGTGGCGGGCGCCACCCCTCCTTGGCCCAAAGTGAGCCCAGGCAAGTGGGCTTGCTTCCAGGTGGGTCCATTTGGTCATTTTGCTCAAAACCCCTGCTATTTCCTACATTCAAATAAAACTCAAGGACAAGTGGAAATCGTTAGTTTATAAAAGGTTTTTGGTTGATTTTAGGCCCTTGTGTTGTGTTATATGGCCATGTTGATGCTAAGAATATGACACTTAGTGAGCGTCAACAGTGGTGAGTCCGGTCGTTGAACACGTTCACTGCGTTTTTCTTCGCGACTTGACCGGACGTTTGACTTGTGCGTGACCGGACGCACAGGTGTTACTATTCACACCTGCTTGTGTTGACCGGATGAAGGACCGAAAGTGCCAAACCAAGGCGACCAGAGGGGGGGTGAATGGGAGCCTCAGAATTTGTTCACAGAAACCACGGCCTCAGTCCCAATAAAATCAACCCCAAAAACTTTGTTCTTTGAAGTGATGCCCACGACCCTTAAGAAGGAGGGTGGATGATCCCTGAGATCACAGCGAGGCAACACTGAACAGAGAACGCAAAGGAAACCGCCGAAAGACTGAGTCACGAGGCTTCGGTGCAAAACTCCGATTCGCCCGAGGCTCCAAAGAGGCCTCAGGGAAAAACACCGATTCGCCCGAGGCTCGAGAGAGGCCACGAGAAAAACTCCGCCTTGCCCGAGGCTCGAGGGAGGCCTCGGGAAAAACACCGATTCGCCCGAGGCTTGAGAGAGGCCTCGGGAAAAACTCCGCCTCGCCCGAGGCTCGAAGAAGGCCTCGGGAAAAACTCCGGTTCGTCCGAGGGGAGGCCTCGGCTCGCTCGAGGGCACCGTTCGAAGGTGAGCCTCGGCACGCTCCGATTCGCCCGAGCCTACTGCGAACTGTTCCCCGCAGAAGCTCAGTCCTGGGTGCGTTCTCCCGAAAAGCAAATCTCTCTAAAAATCGATCAAATCACAATCCCAAGTTTCCAAACTTGGAGAAGAAGATCACAGAGTAGTTAGAAAACTATCCTCAAGAAATCATCCTCTCAAGACAACCAAAACACGGGGAAAACAAAAAGGGAAAGTGGATGAACGAAAAGGTGTCACAAAAATGAAATCGTCCTGATCTACTCGATCCATGAGGAGTTAGATGAATTCCTTTGGTCAAAATGACCTCCTCAATGGTTTGAACAAACTGATTCAAACGGATTTCGCAAAGACACACAGGAGAGGGAGATCGATCGATGGAAAAGCTGAAGGGAACGAAGAACGCAACGAACACAGACCGAAGCAACCAAAGCGTGAACCACGATTCGAACACCGCGTCGGACACGGTCAAAAACACGAACCGGAAACGAGCGGTACTTGCAACAGTGAGTGATTCGGCCTCACTTCCTCAACAGTACACAGAGAACAAGTTTCCCTGTGGATCTCAGCTAGCTACAGAAGAGGTGTGGGAGCACAGAAAAACTAGAAGGCAAAGGCCAATGGCTGAAAACTGAGATAGGTGGGAGGAGGGAGTCTCCCGACTACTTATCCTATTCTAGTCTAAGTCTATTTCCTACTCTACCCCTCTCTAAACTAATTACAGAGCGAACCAGCTAAACCCTAAGGTTTATTCTGGACCAACTCGAGTGGTAGGTGTATCCGACGGCCACGCCCGCACAACTCGTCCGCGTTGCCTCCACGCAACCTTCTAATTGCCGCCACGTGCCGTCCTCGCTCTGCACCCCCGGTTTTGTGGCCCAAACCGGGAAACCAGCCTTTTCCAGCTATCCCCCGGGTTTGAGGCCCAAACTGGGAAACTAGCCTCCAAGTCCAACGCCTGAGTTTTGTGGCCCAAACTCAGAAACCCGCAGCGCCCAGGTTTTGAGGCCCAAACCTGGAAACCGTCCACCCGATGGTTTTTCCCTGGCTCTACCACCAAATCGAAGCTGTAGAAGGGGATGCACCGCTCGTGCACCCCGTCCACCGACACGTGTCCCCAGGTCCTCGACCCAAGCAACACCGTGCCACGCAAGTCTCTGCTCGTTGCTGTCCCAGGCTGCCAGCCACCACAGCTGATCCTCAGGCACTCCGGTCCCTCAGTCCAAGCCTCACGTCCGCCCTTCACCGCTCGGTACCTCGGCATGGCACGTCCGCCGCACGGCACGCCCATCCTTCACCGCACCCGGTCCGTCGACACAGCACGTCTCAACTTGACCTTCACCTGCCTTCGATCACTGCGTCCGTGCTCGACACATGCACAACACAAGCCAAAGAACATGCGATCAAACCCGTTGACAATCACTCATCACTCAGAGACTCGGCATACACCCATGTATCCACAATCTCCCCCTTGATGAGTGCATTGTCAACTACACACACAAATCATAATGGACAGAAAGAAGGTAGGAGGAAGGAGAGGAGAAAACTCAACCAAATGACCAAAAAGCATAGCACTGCCGAAGAAGGTCAAGTGGAAGAAGCAAACCAACTTGGTCCCCAAAGACATGGGCAACGGCTCGACGCAACCAAGCAAAGCAAAGCTAGCCCTCAAGAAGAGGTAGAATAGGCTCAACACCACTAGCAAATAAAGCTCGATACCAAAAAAAAACTTTTCGGCCAGCAAGAAGCAAGCAGCAAGGCTCGGGGCTCCAGTTCGAGGCTCTTGGGAACTCCCCCTCGGTCAACCGAACAGAGCACCAGTCAGCCGAACCGAGTGACAGTCAACCAAACAGAACCGCACAGAGTCACCAGTCAATCGACCAGAGCACCCCTCGGCCGAACAGAGTGACAGTCAACCAAACAGAACCGAACAGAGTGAGCACACCGTGATTTGTCATAACTCTCCCCCTTAGTTGAAAATGCACTTATCAAGCACAAACTCTTGCCCCGAACCAACACAACTCCCCCTTCAAAAATGCATACGAAGTCAGAAATGCAAGTTAGGAGTTTCAGGCATATAATCAAAAGAGAGCAAAAATGCTCTAATCGGTATAGCTCCAATGACACAACTAAGCGCTCGAATAGCGAAGGCTCAAACTGATCACACATACGAAATATGAAGCATATGAGCAAGTGAGCAGTTTTTAGCCAAAAAGATAGTCACCATCAAAAAAAGCACTGGACATGTGTAGAAGGAATCCAGACAAGTGCTTAAACATATATACAAGGTGAACTACCCCTAGCAAAGTTCAATCATCATGCATAGGAATGAAGCATATACTTGTGATTTTAGTTCTATGTCGGAGTTGCAGCGGTAAAGAATTCACAAGTTTAATTATTTAGCATGTGATTGCGAGAGGTTGAAAGCTTGTCATTGCCTAACTTTTCAACCGAGCGAAGCCTATGCTGAAGCAATCAGAAGCTTAAAGCTACGGTTTCGGTCATACACTTCACAGCTCAAGTTTAACTCAAAGTGCAATGAGAAACAGTCTCGATACCGTGAGGTGTTGACAAGCAATCCCATCTCGATCTTTTCAATTCACTAAAACTTGGTTCCAATTTTAAACATGATATGAGTAGACCAAGCAAGTGAATGACTCAGAACTAGAGACATAGCAACCTAGCATATATGAAAAGCAGGAATGGACTCAACACGCCCTACACATGCTAGTTGCATATCTCAATGGTGAACATTTTCAGATTTTATATACATTAAGCAAAATTCACCGTTCCAAAATAGCTCAGCTCATAACATGTACTAGTGATCAGAAGGAGCATAAGCTACAAGTATCAACATAAGCATCGGAGCATACTAAAATAGAGCATAGTTACACTCTAGTGATTATAAACATGAAACTCAGAATGTAAATGCGTATGCCAAAATGCAAAAGGAAAGAAAGACAAACGAAAAAGGCAATCTATATAAGATCCAAAACGTTTCCCCCATCTAAAAGGGGAAACACACACCAAGCTCACCCCTCAACCGATTAAAGGTTGATTCGTCTAAAGGCTTGGTGAAAATATCAACCAGTTGGTGATGAGTATCGACATGGCGAAGGTCGATATCACCCTTCTCCTGGTGGTCTCGCAAGAAATGAAAGCGCACATCAATGTGTTTGGTTTTCAAGTGAAGCACGGGGTTCTTAGCAACGCTAATAGCACTCGTGCTGTCACAAAGCAAAGGCACGCGAGGAAAGCTCACACCAAAATCACGCAAAGTGGCCATCATCCAGAGTAACTGGGAACAGCAGCTAGCCGCAGCAACATACTCAGCCTCCGTGGTAGACTGAGCGACACTAGACTGCTTGAGAGAAGACCACGATACAAGAGAGGAACCAATAAACTGGCATGTCCCAGAAGTGGACTTGCGATCAATACGGCAACCAGCAAAATCGGCATCCGAATAACCGCAAAGGGAGAGGGTGGAGGAAGCAGAATGCCAAATCCCGAACTCAGAAGTGAAACGAAGGTACCTGAAAATGCGCTTCACCGCCTGACGGTGAGAAGTGCGCGGCGACGCCTGAAAGCGCGCGCACAGACACACCGCGAACTGGATGTCCGGGCGTGTCGCCGTCAGATAGAGCAGCGATCCAATCATGCTGCGGTATTCCTTCTGGTCCACTGCTTCTCCATCTACGTCCGCATCCAGGGCAGTCGTCGTCGACATGGGTGTTGGAAGAGGCTTGGCCTCACCCATATCGAACCGCTTCAGCAAGTCCTTGGTGTACTTGCCCTGGTGCACAAACGTCCCCTCCCGGGATTTCTTAATTTGCAACCCGAGAAAGAATGTCAGTTCGCCCATCATGCTCATCTCGAACTCCTTGCTCATAGTATCTGCAAACTTGGCAACCAAAGCGTGAGAAGAACCACCGAAAATGATATCATCCACGTAAATCTGGACCAAGAGTGTATCTTTGCCTTGCCTGAGGAGAAAAAGCGTCTTATCTACACATCCCATTTTAAAACCCTTAGCAAGCAAAAAGGTTTTCAACCTATCATACCAGGCTCTAGGGGCTTGTTTCAAACCATATAAAGCTTTGTGGAGTTTAAAAACATGGTTTGGAAACTTGGGATTTTCAAAACCGGGGGGTTGCTCAACATAAACCTCCTCTTCTATGTAGCCGTTTAAGAAGGCACTCTTGACATCCATTTGAAAAAGTTTGAAACTTTTGGATGCAGCAAAGCCCAAGAGTATCCTAATAGCCTCCAAACGAGCTACAGGAGCAAATGTCTCCTCATAGTCTATCCCCTCCTTCTGACTATAACCCTTTGCTACAGGCCTGGCCTTGTTTCTCACAACGTGGCCATCCTCTCCTTGCTTGTTTTTGAAAACCCATTTTGTCCCAATAGGCTTACAGTCAGGTGGAGGTGGAACTAGAACCCAAACCCGATTTCGCTCAAAGTTCTCTAACTCCTCATGCATGGCATTGACCCAATCTGGATCCGTCAAAGCGTGTCCAACATCTCGGGGCTCAAAATTAGCAACAAAAGCAGAGTGAGCAAAGTGAGAGATGTGCTGTGACCTGGAGCGAGTGACTCGCTCACCGATGTCGCCGATCATCTGCTGAGAGGGGTGCAGGCGCTGGATGTGTCGTGGCGCCTCCCGGGAAGAAGTGACCTCCCCCTCAACAGCAGCGGGTTCCAACCCGGGTACAAAAGGTACCGCGCGAGGTGGAGGATCCCACGGCCCCCAGGAAGAAGAGGTGTCGGGGCCGTGAGTCGTCGTCGAAGCCGCTCTTGGCGGCGCGACAGGTGGAGGGGGTGCTGGATCATCCATACCTTCAGCACCCTCGTCCTCGTCATCAAAAAGAGGCTCGCCAACCTCATGATCACCTGCACGCTCAAAACGAGAAGAAGGACATATAAGAGTCTCGTCGAAGGTGACATCTGATGTCTCCATGACTCGGTTAGTGTCAAGGTTAAGTACACGATAAGCTCGAGTGTGAGTGCCATAACCCAAAAACACACCGTCAGAAGAACGAGACTCAAACTTGTCCAGGTTGCCTTTCTTTAATATAAAACAATGGCAACCGAAGACTCTAAAATAACTCACTTTGTGCTGTTTACCAAAACGCAACTCATAAGAGGTTTTCTTCAAGAAAGCTCTCAGAAAAATGCGATTTGAAATGTAGCACGCAGTGTTCATAGCCTCGGCCCAGTAACACCTAGGAGTCCTATGCTCATCGAGCATCGTCCTGGCCATCTCAACAAGGGTCCGATTCTTCCTTTCTACAACACCATTTTGAGGCGGTGTGTAAGGGGAAGAAAACTGGTGCTCTAAACCCAAAGAGTTACAAAACTTCTCAAAATCCGAATTTTTAAATTCGAAACCATTATCACTCCGAATTGCTCGCATCGAGTTCAAAGGGAACTCGTTCTGAAGACGCAAAATCAGATTACGAGCAAAGGAGAAAGTCTCGGTCTTCTCAGCTAAAAAGAAGACCCACGAATATCTCGAAAAGTCATCAACAACAACAAGTACATACCACTTCCCCCCAACCGAGCTCACCCAAGCCGGACCAACAAGGTCCGTGTGCAAAAGCTCTCCAGGGCGCTTGGTCATGACCTGAGTCACTGGATGGTGGGGAGCAGCAACCATCTTCCCATGTCTACAAGAATGACAAACTAGATCCTTCTCCATCGAAAGCTTAGGCAATCCTCCGATTAGGCCAAGTGAGCTAAGCCTTGCAAGCAAGTCGAAGCTTAAATGACCGAGCCTCCTATGCCACTTCCAAAGATCAGAGGAAGAAGGACTAGCCACAAGACAGCGGGAAGTGCCAAAAGACTCTGAGAAATTCGCACGAAAGACATTCCCAAAGGGTGAAATCAAACATACAAGATTGCCCTGAGGGTCCAAAATACGACTGAGATTCGGTTTAAAACGAATCTCATAGTCGTCGTCAAAAAGTTGCGAAACAGAAAGAAGGTTAAAATGCAAGTTAGAAACAAGAGCAACATCGCGCAACACAAAGTGCTCATTAACTCGCACTGACCCGCGAGACAATACCTTACCCTTGCTATTGTCGCCGAAGGTTATGTACTCCTTTTCGGCAACAGGACTAAGGCTGGAGAACCACTTGGCGTTCCCGGTCATGTGCCTCGAGCAACCGGAATCCGCCAACCAAATGTCCTCCAACCGTTTTACCTACATCAATAAAAAGACATAGGGTGAGCATACGGTCCAACACTGGGGTTAGTGAAGTAAGGGGAATACCAGTGTTGGGCCGGTTGCTCAAAAGAACGGTTAGCAGAAAAACCATTCCTAGACTGTCTAGGAAGAGAGCGATCACCACGCACAGGAAAACATGGTCCGCTGGGGAATAAACGCTCACCGCAATACTCCAAATGCGGTGGGAGAAAACGCTCAACAAAGCCTCCGCCACGGAGTCCGTAGTCTGCAAAAGCAGGACCCCGTCGGGCACGCTCTCTACGAGGCCTAGGCCTAGCAACTTGAGGCACTGCGCCTCTACGCCTAGCATCTCTCCTCGGAGCTCTCTGCTGCCTAGGCCTAGGAACTTGAGGTTCTGGACCTCTGGGCCTAGCAGCTCTCTTCTGGACGTTCAGCACATGCACACCATGGAAAGGGTGGTACATGTCCGGGTTGTCCATCTCCCGAGCACGGCGCGCCTCTCTCTTGCGCCGAAAGCAGAACTCGCTCAAGTGTCCATCTCTCCCACAGAAATCACAATGATACCTCACCGCACGCAAAGAGGGTTGTTGGTACTCATGGCTGTGGGTGTGGATCACTTTGCCCTTCTGTGGCAACTCCTCCTGGATAGGTGGCATTGTATCCAGCTTGTTCTTTAGGTGGTTGGGTTTGGGATGCCACACTTGGTTCTTGGGTGGAGCTCTCGGAGGTTCTTCAAACACTCCATCCTTGGTGGTAGGTTTGAGAGGCTCTTTAGGTGGAAGCTTGGTAAGTTTGGGAGTAGTGGTGGAGTTGGGCTTCTCACTCGGATTCATACCACTCGACTCTCCAATCTTCCCAAAGTCAGAAAGATCAACACCCTGAGCAAAACCTACACCAGGACCTCCAGCAGCTCGCTTGAATTGGGAGATCATCATCCCGAGCTGCGGCTCATTACAAGATACCCATGACAAGATGGTCTGAAGGTATGTGTTTTCTTCCTCGGTTTGCATCTTGCCATGCTTCACATTGGCAATCTCCATCTCCAAACCCTCGCACAAAGCGCACCTAGTCACACAAGTGCTACCCGAGCTGGCCTTCTCAAGAGACTCAATCTTGGCATTCTTCTCTGCCAACTCGGTTTGCAAGCCAGGACAGGTCTTGCAAGCACCTAGCAAAGAGGGTCTGGCCCTCAGCTCATCCAGCTCTCCAACCAACGCACCATACTTTCCTCTCAAAGTGAGAAGGTCAGTCATGTGCGTGGTGCACGACTCACACTCAACCACATCTGACACAACCACGGTGGACCGAGCGAACTCAAGCTCTCTCACCGTGTCCTCCCACTTCTGCCTAAACTCCTTGCGCTGTCTAGCGGCACGCCTAAGCAACTTGTCCTGACTAAGGAGCGCGGCAGTAAGCTTCTCAACCTTGGCAGAGAGATCATCGTAGGTGAGAGATACCTGGGAGGTGTCGTCGTCGTCGTCGTCGTTCCGAGGGGTGTGCTCCAGCTCGCCTCTGACCTCATCACCAAGCGCCATGGTGCAGAAGCCGTCGTCATCGGCGAAGAAGCAGAGACCGTTCAGCTTGTCCTCGATCCTCTTCTTCTTCTCAGACTCGTCATCGCTTGATGAAGCGGAGTCGTCATCCGAGCCGTCGACGTCGCTGAGCGTGGCGAAGAACGTGCGCTGCTCAACCTGGGCCTTCTCCAAGTACTTCTTCTTGATGTACTCCTTGTCGAAGCCGCCCCTCTTCTTGTGCCTCGGAGGGACGTACTTCTCCTTATGCTTTCCGGAGTCGTACTTGTGCCCATGATCTCCCTTCCCCGAATGCTTGTTCTTCTTGGGGCAGTTGGCGATGAAGTGGTCGGGGTCGCCGCACTCATAGCATCCTGAGCGTCCTCCTCCGCGGCGACGGTTCATGCGGTTGTTTTGAAACCGCGAGAACCGGTTGGCAAGCAGAGCCAACTCGTCGTCCCCCAAAGACTCCAGCTGGTCCTCTGTAACAGAAAAGAGAGAAGACAGTGCAAAACCAGCAGAAGAGTTAGGAGAAGAGCCAGAAACCAAAGCCATAGTCGGGCCAGAAGGGTTCGCATAAGAAGCCCTCGACATGGCGTCAATCTCACTAGACTTGAGCTTACTGAAGAGCTCGTCGCAGGTGAGGGTCTCATAGTTAGGCGATTCGATGATCGCCTGAACCATGGAATCCCACACCGACCGGTCAAGAGTGTGCAGAAGCTTCAAAGCACGCTCATGATCGTCAAAAGGCAACTGCTCCTTGTTAGCCCTCATCCTGTTGACAATCACCTGAAAGCGAGCGAATAAACTTTCTATGCTCTCGCCAGGTTGATGTCGAAAGTTCTCATACTCACGCTTGAACGACTCGTAGAGTCAGGCCCTCATGAAAATGGATGAGGGTATCCTAGATCTCCCGAGCCGTAGCGAGGTGAGAAACGCGATCAAACTCACCCATGCTCAGACAAGAAAAGAGAGCATTACGGGCTTGGCTATTGGCATCGTGCTCATCGATCTGTTGCTATGTGACACGAGCAGCCAAGACCACGTAATCAGCAGAGTTGCAAATATCCCAAATCGAAGCACCCAAACTCTGCAGATAGGCCGACATGCGTATCTTCCAGTACGCATAGTTCGCCCCAACGAAAAATGGTGGTTTGCCCACGCCGCGATCCATGTCGCCTTCGGTGGATCCGGAACCAGCTAAGGTGGAAGATCCTTAACCTGCTCTGATACCAATTGAAGGACCGAAAGTGCCAAACCAAGGCGACCAGAGGGGGGGGGGGGTGAATGGGAGCCTCAGAATTTGTTCACAGAAACCACGGCCTCAGTCCCAATAAAATCAACCCCAAAAACTTTGTTCTTTGAAGTGATGCCCACGACCCTTAAGAAGGAGGGTGGATGATCCCTGAGATCATAGCGAGGCAACACTGAACAGAGAACGCAAAGGAAACCGCCGAAAGACTGAGTCACGAGGCTTCGGTGCAAAACTCCGATTCGCCCGAGGCTCTAGAGAGGCCTCAGGGAAAAACACCGATTCGCCCGAGGCTCGAGAGAGGCCACGGGAAAAACTCCGCCTCGCCCAAGGCTCGAGGGAGGCCTCGGGAAAAACACCGATTCGCCCGAGGCTTGAGAGAGGCCTCGGGAAAAACTCCGCCTCGCCCGAGGCTCGAAGAAGGCCTCGGGAAAAACTCCGGTTCGTCCGAGGGGAGGCCTCAGCTCGCTCGAGGGCACCGTTCGAAGGTGAGCCTCGGCACGCTCCGATTCGCCCGAGCCTACTGCGAACTGTTCCCCGCAGAAGCTCAGTCCTGGGTGCGTTCTCCCGAAAAGCAAATCTCTCTAAAAATCGATCAAATCACAATCCCAAGTTTCCAAACTTGGAGAAGAAGATCACAGAGTAGTTAGAAAACTTTCCTCAAGAAATCATCCTCTCAAGACAACCAAAACACAGGGAAAACAAAAAGGGAAAGTGGATGAACGAAAAGGTGTCACAAAAACGAAATCGTCCCGATCTACTCGATCATGAGGAGTTAGATGAATTCCTTTGGTCAAAATGACCTCCTCAATGGTTCGAACAAACTGATTCAAATGGATTTCGCAAAGACACACAGGAGAGGGAGATCGATCGATGGAAAAGCTGAAGGGAACGAAGAACGCAACGAACACAGACCGAAGCAACCAAAGCGCGAACCACGATTCGAACACCGCGTCGGACACGGTCAAAAACACGAACCGGAAACGAGCGGTACTTGCAACAGTGAGTGATTCGGCCTCACTTCCTCAACAGTACACAGAGAACAAGTTTCCCTGTGGATCTCAGCTAGCTACAGAAGAGGTGTGGGAGCACAGAAAAACTAGAAGGCAAAGGCCAATGGCTGAAAACTGAGATAGGTGGGAGGAGGGAGTCTCCCGACTACTTATCCTATTCTAGTCTACGTCTATTTCCTACTCTACCCATCTCTAAACTAATTACAGAGCGAACCAGCTAAACCCTAAGGTTTATTCTGGACCAACTCGAGTGGTAGGTGTATCCGACGGCCACGCCCGCACAACTCGTTCGCGTTGCCTCCACGCAACCTTCTAATTGCCGCCACGTGCCGTCCTCGCTCTGCACCCCCAGTTTTGTGGCCCAAACCGGGAAACCAGCCTTTTCCAGCTATCCCCTGGTTTTGAGGCCCAAACCGGGAAACCAGCCTCCAAGTCCAACGCCTGAGTTTTGTGGCCCAAACTCAGAAACCCAGTGCCCAGGTTTTGAGGCCCAAACCTGGAAACCGTCCACCCGATGGTTTTTCCCTGGCTCTGCCACCAAACCGAAGCTGTAGAGGGGATGCACCGCCCGTGCACCCCGTCCACCGACACGTGTCCCCAGGTCCTCGACCCGAGCAACACCGTGCCCCGCAAGTCTCTGCTCGTCGCTGTCCCAGGCTGCCAGCCACCACAGCTGATCCTCAGGCACTCCGGTCCCTCAGTCCAAGCCTCACGTCCGCCCTTCACCGCTCGGTACCTCAGCATGGCACGTCCGCCGCACGGCACGCCCATCCTTCACCGCACCCGGTCCGTCGACACAGCACGTCTCAACTTGACCTTCACCTGCCTTCGATCACTGCGTCCGTGCTCGACACCTGCACAACACAAGCCAAAGAACATGCGATCAAACCCGTTGACAATCACTCATCACTCAGAGACTCGGCATACACCCATGTATCCACACTGGATGCTCAGTGTATCGTAACCGGACGCTTGTGCATAGTGAGTCCGGTCCAACTCAGAGAGCTCCTAGAACTCTTTTCAGCTGACTGGACGCGTCTGATCAGAACCGACCGGACGCTCCAGTGAGTCCGGTCAGTGCTGATCTGCACGCTTTCGTTTGTGGTTTGTTCGTCTGTTGTCGGTTCTGGTTTTTGGTTGTTGCGTTGGATTCTCAATTCCATGCTATACTGAAATCGGGCTTTCCTCTTTGGAAAATAGCCTGAATCCACCCAATCTTTTGGGCGAGGAAGTTTTTGTGGTGTCTCGCTGTGTTCCTAGGGAACATCCACCCAATCTTTTGGGTCGTAGACATCACCTGTGTCAACTTTGCTCTTGGGGGTAATTCTTGGGACAGACGCTGTAAGTTATCTGAAAAGAAATTTAAAGCTCTCATTCACCCCCCTTTGGTCGTCTTTGGTAGCACTTTCGGTCCTTCAACTGGTATCGGAGCAGGTTAAGGATCTTCCACCTTAGCCAAATCCAGATCCACAGAAGGCGACATGGATCGCGGCGTGGGCAAACCGCCGTTTTTCGATGGGACGAACTATGCGTATTGGAAGATACGCATGTCGGCCTGTCTCCAGAGTTTGGGTGCTTCCATCTGGGATATTTGCAGCTCTGCAGATTACATGGTCTTGGCTGCTCTTGCGACTCAGCATCAGATCGATGAGCACGATGCCAATAGCCGAGCCCGTAATGCTCTTTTCTCATGCTTGAGCATGACGGAGTTTGATCGCGTTTCTCACCTCGCTACGGCTCGGGAGATTTGGGCTACCCTCATGCGTTTCCATGAGAGGGAGTATGAGAACTTTTGACCTATGCCTGGTGAGAGCATAGAGAGTTTATTCGCTCGCTTTCAAGTGATTGTCAACAGGATGAGGGCTAACAAGGAGCTGTTGCCTTTCGACGATCATGAGAGGGCTCTCAAGCTTTTACACACTCTTGATCGATCGGTGTGGGACTCTAAGATTCAGGCGATCATCGAATCACCTAACTATGAGACCCTCACATGGGACGAGCTCTTTAGTAAGCTCAAGTCCAGTGAGATTAATGCCATGGCGAGGGCTTCTTATGAAAATCCTTCTGGCCCGTCCATGGCTTTGTTTTCTGGCTCTTCTGCTAACCCCTCTGGAAGATTTGCACTTTCTTCTCTTCTTTCTATCACAGAGGAGCAGCTCGAGTTCATGGGGGTGACGAGTTGGCTTTGCTCGCCAACCAGTTCTTGCGGTTCCACAACAACCGCATGAACCGTCGCCGCGGAGGAGGACGCTCGGGATGTTTCGAGTGCGGCGACCCCGACCACTTCATCGCCAACTATCCCAAGAAGAACAAGCAAGCATTTGGGAAGGGCGATCATGGGCACAAGTACGACTTTGGCAAGCGCAAGGAGAAGTACGTTGTTGGTAGTTCTTAACTTCACTAAAGATAGAGCTAGGCAACTATCCCCGGTAACGGCCTAGAAATGCTTGTTGACACTTGCTAACGTTGTTTCTAGGAGTAGACTATGGAATCTATCCCTGGGAACGGCGCTAGAAATGCTTGTAGCAAGTCCAGTCACTATACCTAAAGGAGTGAAGCTAAAGCAGCTATCTACTGATGTCAAATGGGGTTGTCAATCCCGACACTAGTAGGAGCTAGCTAGAGAAATTGCAATCTACCTAGAGGAGATTCTGCAAGCGCACAGAACTATCATAGTAGCACTTCGCCTGGGAGTACCAGGTGTCGATTTATTTGATCCCAAAGGAAGGCTAGGGTTTTGTATGAGTCGAGTCAAGGAAGGGATGAGAGTCGAAGAATAAGAAAGGGAAAAGGAGACAAGAGAAGAGAGGAGATGAAAGGCTAGAAAGAATTTATGAGTGTATAGGTAAGGATGAATAGAATGGCTAAGGTAAGGTGGATAGACAGGTAGATAAAGGGAATAAGATAACTAAGGATAACTAATATAACTATCTAATAATTAATAACTACTCCTAGATAACTACAAAGCAAGATAGGCAAATGTCAATAAAGCAACCAAGTTAATATAGTTTTATTCCTATCTTATCAAGTACCGAGGCGTACTAGCCTTTAGCACTGCTTTAGGTTGAACGCTAGCACAACGAGCCTTACTGTTAAATTGGGCCAACAACGTGGTGGAATTCAAGGCGCACAGGGTTGTCACTACCTGCTTGCTACCACAGCTATCCGGGGGTCTAGCCGTATCTGAAGGTAAGTCTATCACTAAGCACCACGCTTAATTATATTCTAACTATCTCTACCCTAGCTTTGAATAGAGACACCCTTGCGGACGTCAGAGCAAATACTTGAATTAATGAGATAAACACTAAACTAACTAAGTAACCTATTGGCAAAGATCAAACACTAAGCACACTAGAGATTAACTACTATGGCTACGTGAATTGAAATGTAGGATAGCTAGGTACTCAAGCAATCAATCAAGTATACTACTCAATACTGGCAAGTAGAATAAAGTAATACTTGAAATGATGAACTAGAATATAGTAAAGTGCTTGAGATACAAGAGCAAAACCTGAACTAGAGATGGATGAAGACTCTTCCCAATTCCAGGACCAATCACTCGCACGCTTCTACTCTTGAGCTAAGCCTTGAGCAGCGCTTCCGCCAGGGCAATGAGGCAAGGATGCCTTGCTCTACTAGCTACCTACTTGCCTAAGCTTGGCTAAATCCTAAGCTATTAGCTCTCTGGCTCTAGCCTTGCTTTCCTTCCTTGCTTGCTTCTTGCCTTTTCTTGCTTGAAATGAAGTGATGCCTCCAGGGGGGTATTTATAGCCTTGTGGAGTGAGGGGGTACTTATAGGGGGGAGGCAGCCGACCTAGGGCTGAGTCAGGTGGCGGGCGCCAGCCCTAGGTGGCGGCCGCCACCGCTAACCGTCCGATTGAACCGCCATTCAACCGAGGGCATCCAGGGGGTCCTCCAAAGCGGTGGTTAGGTCGGTGGCTCAAACCCTAACCGCCTCTTGTCCAATCTAGGGCACGATCTGCATCACCCGCCTCCCGAGCCGTCCGATTCAACCGACCTAGTGACCAAGGGCCAGGAATTGGCCTTGGGGAGGTCACACGGATCGGTGACGTGGCAGGGAGTGGTTTTGGGCCAACTCAAGTGGCGGGCGCCACCCCCCTGAGGCCCAATTGGGCCCTGCTGAGTGGGCTTGGCCTTTGGTGGGTTAAATATCCAAATTTGGTTCAAATCCTGCATTCAAATCAAAATCTATGGACATGTGAAATTCGGTTAGTTTGAAACCTATTTGACTACATTTCATGCCTTTTTGGTTAATTTTTGGGTAAAATGTTGATGGTAAAACAAGTGTTTAAGGACCATCAACAAGCTCCCCCAAGCTAACCTGTTGCTCGTCATCGAGCAACAATGCGGTTTAAGCATGAGCATGAAATGGATAGCACTTAAGATGTATACAAGTGCATATTGTATAGTGAGAAATAACTTAGTGTATATCATTAATCATAGCAATGTGGGGCTTATAGCTTTTCACATCAAACATGCAAGAGTGAAATAAAGCAGTAGATAGGAAACTTTTATCTTGCTTAGGTTTGACTAGGATTCTGTCTGGAGGTTTTTTTTTATGGTTTTCAAAAGATAAAAACTTTCTTAAGTCCTCCAAGATTCACTCAATCACTCAATGGTGTTTAAATCCTCACTTAGGCCAAAATGTAGCCTCTCCTATTTCTAAAGAATGATATGTGGAGTTCTAGGTGGTCTAAGAATCATGAGCAAATTGCATAATGTTTATTGCTAAGCTAGACACTCAGATCATAAGGAGCAGCAAATCATACAAATTGATCAAGATGTGCATATGTGGTTATGTGGAAGTGTATAGAGAGATATTTCATAATCCTTCCTAGTTAATTTATGGGGTCTAGAGCTAATGATAACTCTCTCTCTTTTTCTTTTCTTTTTCTTTTTTTCGATACATAGTGAGTAGACAAAAATGTGTCCTCACATTTTCTTTGGACATAGTCCTCTCTTGAGCTACTTTGCTCACTTTTTTATATATATCTCTCTTTCTTTAGCTCTAGATTTCCGCAGATTGTTTATAGGAAAGGATTTTAGAAATGAAAAGGGGAAGAGAGAGAAATGCTTATTCCTAGTGTAGGAATAGCATAGGGCTAGCAATGGGACGTTTGGCAAGGTATTGCATATCTCCAGTGTAGGGAATGAGCAATTTATTTGGTGGTTGCAAACTTCCAAAGTGGGGAGTAAGCAATTTACAGCAGGTGGAGCACCACCCAGCAGGTGGTGGTAGCTGCAATATACAGCATCATCGGTTCCCTGGGTCCGGGCGGCGTCAGTATGAGTGAATTGGTAAGGTATCCTTTGAGTTGTTCAAAAGCCCTGTCCGCTTCTTCCGTCCACTGAAATTTATCACCGGCTTTAAGCAATTTGAAGAAAGGGAGTCCCTTTTCTCCTAACCGTGAGATAAATCGATTTAATGCGGCCATGCACCCAGTGAGTTTCTGAACATCTCTGACCAAGGTAGGCGGCTTCATGTTGATGATAGTTGTGATCTGTTTTTGACTAGCCTCGATGCCTCGATGGCTAACAAGGAATCCGAGTAACTGTCCTGAGGTTACTCCAAAAATACATTTGGTTGGATTGAGTCTCCATTGGTACGTGCGTAGCCGGTTAAAGGTTTCCTCTAGGTCCAATATGAGGGTAGTCGGATCCTTTGTCTTTATGACCACATCATCGACATAAGCTTCTGCGTTGCGGCCAATCTGATCGCCCAAACAGTCTTGGATAGCACGTTGGTAAGTAGCTCCCGCATTTTTTAGCCCAAAAGACATGGTTTTGTAACAATATGCTCCGAAAGGAGTAATGAACGATGTCTTGGGTTGGTATTCTTCTTTAAGAGCGATCTGATGGTACTCGGAGTAGCAATCCAGGAAGGATAATAGGGCGGAACCTGTGGTGGCATCAACTATTTGATCTATCCTTGGTAATCCAAAAGGATCCTTGGGACAGTATCTGTTGAGGTCAGAGTAGTCGACACACATACGCCACTCAGCAGAGTTCTTCTTTTTGACTAGCACTGGGTTAGCTAACCACTCGGGGTGAAGGATTTCTCTGATGAATCCAGCCGCGAGTAGTTTGGCTATCTCCTTATTGATTGCCTCTTTCTTCTCTGGTGAGAATCGTCGTAATCTTTGCTTGATAGGTCTAGAGCCTTCTTTTAACTCCAATTTGTTCTCAGCCAAGTTCCTTGGGACTCCCGACATATCAGTCGGTTTCCAAGCAAATATATCTTTGTTTGATCTAAGGAACTTGGTGACCACGAATTCCTATTCTTCAGATAAGTGAGCACTGATAACCGCTATCTTGGATGGATCACCGGTTTCTAGGTCAATGGTTTTTGTAGAGACTTCTGCTGATGGTTGGATAGTACCCGCCTTCTTGGTTGGGATTTCTGAATCTCCAGGCTTGGTATTATGCACCATCTGAGCGAGTTCTTGCAC
Source organism: Coix lacryma-jobi var. lacryma-jobi (assembly GCA_009763385.1). Lineage (NCBI taxonomy): Eukaryota > Viridiplantae > Streptophyta > Magnoliopsida > Poales > Poaceae > Coix > Coix lacryma-jobi. The sequence continues at coordinate 79,366,352 of CM019826.1, read as the reverse complement.
TTCTAGAGCGAGTTGAGCTTTTTCAGCGATTTGAACAGCCTCTGTGTCACAATCAAATGACCGCTTGTTGACGCAAAAAGTGACACCTTGCGCCAAGACACACAGCAAGCCGAACGAGGGTAGCTTCAATCGGGTGCCTAGAGTGTGCTGAATCCGGAGACGTGCTAGTCGGTTTGACCTGAAAACCAACAAGGGATAAAACGTGAGAATACCTCTGGAACATGCTGGGTAAAACCAAACAGTTCCATATGTACGGCTTCAAAAGCCAATCGCAACGGCACACAGCTACAGAAGCTGTCTGTCAGAGCATGTTTACAAAGCTATTCGGCAAGTATGAGAACAGAATGTGTAAAGCATATTGACTGCCGAATGCAAAAGAAAGACATGCTTGAACGAATCAAAGATATTATAAACAGGCAACTTGCAAGAATAGATCTGATCAAATAATACATGCATAGGCTAATCCAACTAATCTGCCGCACGTTTAGTCTTCAAAAACCCATCAAGCATAAACTTAAGCGAAGCTAATCCACCGCATGATACCACTTCTTATAATTAGATTAATCCATCGCTTGATACAATCTAATTATAACAAGCTAAAAGCATGCATATATCTGTACAGATCTATAAGAACTCATTACTCGTGTAAGCTTGACCAAAATCGGCAAACTAGCCGAGTTGGGGTCCATGAGGAAGGAAACATACAAGCAAAAATGATCAAACTAATCTAAAACCTATATCTGCCGCACGACACCCAGTTCTATCAAAGCATAAATATGATTGACATGTATGAACCCACAACACGTAACAACCTAGATTGAAAACTGATCCGACTATCATGATCTTATGATTAGCAAAGCACGAGTAAACTTGTGAAACAAGGCCGAGTAGAGATCAATCTAGATTGGGCAAAAGAGTGTTACAAGAATTAAATAAATAAAACACATAACACATGATAACTTAATGAATCTACTAGATCTGCCAAATCTAATAGAGCCAATAACTATTTTTACTCATGTCTTAATCCGCCGCACGATACAAGGCACAAGCAAAAACTTCCCGTCATAAGCTTAAATCCGCCGCACGATACTAAGCTTGACATACGAGACTACTTGCATCATATCCAAATCCACCGCATGATACTAGACAAGATAACAAGGTTGCCGGTGCTTACGGAGGTCGACGGATTGATGTTTCCTCTCGAAGAACTCGACGACACGACTTAGGGACTCGAAGATGGAACGGGGCCGGTTTGTATTGATGTGGTTGTGAACAATTTTACAATGGTCGAGGGCTTATATTTATACCCTGGACGAAATACGAGTCGTAGACGATTATGATTTACAACGATAAAATATGGAAAGATATGAAATCTATTCCTAATCTTCTCGGCATCTTTCATAGCCATATGCCTTCCCATGCAAGCCGGCTTCATCTGCAACATCCATTTCCCGAATGGAACCATCTCTCTGCAAGATAGCCGACCGCACAGGCATTCATCAAAATCTTTGAGGACCAAATAGCCGTCTGATTGCTTGCCGAATCCTTTCTTCTCTGCTGGCTGGGTCCACCTGTCATATCCTCATGCGTGCGAAAATCTGGTGTTAACACATGCCCCCTAATTTTGGGATAAATATTTATTCCAAAATTCCTTTTTAACATGGAGCCTCCAGAAGCGTTCGTCTTCACATGCTATAATTGCTATACCTGTCGACTCATCTCCCGATGCGCCCTCTGGGATTCTTTAAAACCCTCTTTTGCCCTGTTTTGACGTCTTGTGTACTCTGAACTCCTCTGCTTAGACTCAAAAACCCTCTTTTCTCTTATCTCACTCTGGAGGATGTCTTCCGCAGCGAGTCGCCATAGTTCCGAGCTTGGTGCTTCTACCACCTCTAAAAGGAGGTTGCCCCTTTTTTCCCCTCTCTTGATCGTTTCAAAAATGAAATAGTAGTTCTTACATTGCCGCCTCCTTCAGGAGGAACGATGATGACTCCCCCGAGGACCTGACTCGGAAGCTCGCAGATCTTCAATTTGACCTGGAGGGAAAGGATTGGGAGATTACCCGAATCTCTCGAGAGCGTGACGCTGCTCAGGAACGAACCACCGGTAAGTATTTTCTTCATTTCTTTCCTTATTCCGTTCTTTCGCCTTTATTCATTCCACCTCCTTTTAGCTCTAGCAGCCAAACTTCATGCCCTTGAAGCTGCCATCACCAAGCTTGCCGTCACGGCCGACGTGGCAGGCACGACACCCCTGAAGCGAGTAAATGAAGTTAATCGAATCCTCCCCATCATCTCTAGGGCCGGTATGGGGTACGGCGCGGCGCTCGCCTTCTCCGCCGTAAGGATTCATTCTGGTGCCGATTACCGCAGATTCGATGTCTGCGAGCAAGAACTGGAGGATAGAATAGAACATTCCGTAGAAGATATGAAGGAAGCCAGAACAAATCTGGCTGACGCTTTCGATCACTTCCTCCTGATTAGGCGTAGAATGGATTGGACGAACTAACTCACTGTAATCTTGCTCCTTTTTGTAAATAAGAAGCCCCCTTGTTCGTCCTTTTTGAAAATCAACTTGTGATTGATCCTTCGAGATCAATGTGTGCCTTTTTCCCGCATATTGATTACTGATCTCTGTTCTCTGCTTCAACAGCGATGCATACCGGCTATCGCTGATAATTGTATCAGAAATCTTTGCTCTGCAGACAACTGCCGTAATCAGTTATTTTAGATTCTAAGAATTCAGTCTGATCCATGATAACTACCAGGATAGTATTTTCTTAAGATCTTTTCCGCCTTTGTTCCCAGTATCAATCGGTAATACGAGCCCTCAAACAACCGGCTGAAACTGGACAACTCTTAGCCGAGCCCCGTCGGCTTTCCGACCCTGGAGTCATGATTTCCTTTAATTGTTAAAAGATTCGGCCTGGCCCAATAACGGCCCATAACCTGTGAAAAACCCTAATCCGATGCTTGGTCTTCTAGTGTACAAGCCAAAGTTCTATAAATATGACTCTATACAAGCTGCCACTTCATGCTCAGCCAAATAGTTCGACTTGTAGACTTTCCAGCTCTCGGTCCTTAGCTTCAAACCAGAGAAAATCTTTTGCTTGTGTTTTTTCATCAATGGCAGGCAAAAACAACCACAACAGACACCCCATTGGAGTTGAAGTAGGAAGAAACCGAGTACTAACAAGCCGGCGTCATGGGTAACAACCTTGCCCCCTTGCGGTAGCTTTTCTTGTTTGTCTACCTCTGATTTACTGCTCATTTTCCCTTTCAGAGCGGAATATTCCCCTAGCCAAACTCGGGTTCCTCCTCTAGAAACGGTAGCTCTAATACCCTCTTTCAACCTTTTCCTCAAGCCACCAGATTCTGAATTTGACGATCTATTTCAGCAGACCCATCTGGATGCTCTTCGGTACCATGAGGAAAAGGACAAATCCCAGAAAGAACTGGAAGATGAATCCAGGAAGCATGATATTGAGGAAGCTGAATGGGTGTAACACCTCTGGTGTTTAGCATGTAATTAACTTGACATATCCTCATTATCATCATTAAGCATCTTGATCATGATTTCATGTGTATGCATTTTGCTAGTGTATCATTTTATGTGAATTACCTCTATTGCAAAAACCCTATTTAGCCCACTTCTCTCTAGGGCAAAATGGTAATTTCACCTCTGTGCCTAGCTTTGTGTAATTCTTGATCCTTTGGTGTCTTGAAGTGTTGTTGTGTTGGCCAAAGTTCAAAAATCAGAATTTGATTTTAAAATCCCTTTGCAAAACCCTGATTTCCAAATCCTGGATTTTATCCCTCTTGTTGTGATTTAAAAATTATTCAAAATTTGGGGTTGGTCCAAAAAGCAAAGTTGTAGATCTGTCAAAGAGAAACAACTTTGGTATTTACAAATTTTCAAGTTGCAGTACAAAGTTTTGAGTTATTTCAAATTCAATCAAACTCTAGTTTTGTCCCCTTTTCAGTTTTCTAAATGAGTTCAAAAACTAATGAGTTTCAGGAAAAGTGTATAATAGCAAAGTTGTAGGTTTTGATAAAAGGAACAACTTTCATGTTTACAGATTTTCAAATTTCAGTTTGAAATCCAGAGTAATTTTGATTTGAATCAAGTTGAAAAAGTGTCCCCTTTACTGTTTTCAAATATTGTTCAAAAACTATTTGGAATTTGAAAATGTTCATATTGACAAAGTTGTAGATCTCGTTTTTCTGAACAACTTTGGTGTTTTGAGTTTTTGTTGCCCAGTTCAAATTTTGAAAGTAATTTGCAAATTTCTGAAACTGCTCAAAGGTCAAACCCTAGCCTAGTCTACTGTTTATCTTCTCCGGTAGGGGGGGGGGCCCGGCCATGGCCAGCCGCCGGCGTCGCGCGTGCCGCACGCCTGGCTGCTCCCCACGCGCCTTCAACCTGTCGCCGATGTCCCCCGGTTCCCTCCGCGCCCGCACGCGAGCGCTGACCTTCTCTCCCGGCCCCTACCGCCCGCAGTTCGTCGCCGCCACGCGTTCGCCGCCGGTGAGCCGTGCGCCCGACCCTGCGCAACGAAACCGCTGACCCTCGGCCTCGCAATCGATTGCGCGTGCCTCGGCCGAACTCGTCCACATCTCTCCGAGCACTCTACCGGCCGCTAGCCGTGGCTATATAAAGCCCGCCGGAGCCCGAGCTCACTCACTCACCTCCGCCACCGTGGCCAGTCCACTACAGAGCTCCCGTCGCTCAACCAACTAGCTCAACAGCTCCGCCTTGATCCCGTGCAGCTTCCCCACTCCTCAATTTGGTCTCTACCGTCCCTGTTTGCCCGGCGTAACTCGCCGTTCCCATCTCCGGCGAGAAGCCCGTCGAGGTCGGGATTGTGAAATACTCCCTCTCCGGCCTTGATCATCTCCCTCCGACCCCCGCATCACCTTCCTTACCCCTTTGCGCCTCTGACTGACCCCTTGCGGTCACTTGTGTCGCGCAGGATCGCCGAGTCGACGATCGCCGCCGGTCACCGTCGACCACCTCCCTCCGTTCATCCCCTTCCCTCGCCGAGCCGCTTAATGGACTCACGGTGAGCTCCTGAAGCCTCCCACCTCCTCGGTTTCGCCTGAGACACCTCGTCGTGGCCGGCGTAGCAGCGCCGCCGTCGTCGGTGGTCGCCGGCGAACGGAGGAGAAGAACAGTGCCGTTTTCGATTTTTCTCATACATGTGAATAGTGTTCAGATTTCTTCTTTTTGTGTGATTTTCTGTGTTGATCCATAAATTCTGAAAATTTTGTGGTAGACTCTTTATGCTCTGAAGTATTTTATAAAAATATAAAACTTGACTTTCCTGCAAAAAATTGAAAATGAAAAATTCCCCTTTTAATTGAAAAATGAAGGCTTTGGTATTTTTAGAGAGTGTTCTGTAGCTCCAAAAATCTTGAGATTAATTTTGCAAGCTAGTTGTGTCATGATGAGTCTCTGGTAAAATTTTGAAGTCATTTGAAACAAGTTGCTTTTTGAGCTTTATTTTAATTAAGGAATAGTGCCTTTTGTTAATTAAATGTCTAGTTTTAATTGAGCACCTTAATGACCTCCAAAAATTATGAAATTTGTTTTGCCATATACTTGTACCCTAATGAACTTGTGTGATTAATTTGGTAATTTTTGGAGCACCTTCATAAAATGACCTTTTTAAATAATTAAGAAAAATAGAAAAGGTGATTAGGGTTAGCGTTGAATGCCCTGCAATGTGACTTTTGGGATTGCTTGATGTTCATAGACCCCTACCCTTTGGTCTATGATGTTTGTGATAACTATGTTTGGTTGATGCTTAGGATAGTTATGATAAAGTCTAGTTTAATCAATTGGCTTAAGGAAGAAATGGTTAACTTTTCATGCTCAACCTAGATTTCGATTATGCCTTGCCTAAGAGTAATCTTGAATTAGTGGTACTGTCATGAACCTTAAGTCCATGTCATCATTCTCATGAGCATTCATCATTGCATCCGTATAGTTGACGAAGAAGGCCCTAAAGTCGAGGTAGCCACCGAAGGATCTGTCCCCGAGGCAACCCCGAGCTCCGACGCCTATACCTACCCTGAGTCTGCTCTTTTTGCCGTCCAAGGCAAGCCCCGGTGCATTTAACCCTACCTTGCTTTTATAAATGTTTTCCTTAAATGTTTTGAGTTAAATTATTGCATTAGGTTGATAGGAGTTGAGTGAAATCCTATCTGATGCATTATCTACCTTGACCAATGATACACCTGATACCTGTTTTTCAAAAACTGTTTGCAAAATGCTTAGCAATGCTATATGATAGATTTGCAATAAAAATGCCAATTTCAAAAGTGTGATCACTTTAAGAACCTTTATGGGAATTTCTGGTTTACTCCCACTATTGGCTAAGTATCTGATCCGTACCTAGTCAATGGGAAGGAGAGGTTGTCCTTGCGTACGGTGCCGTCATGTTGTAGTCCGGGACTCAACAGTTGACACCGACCGGGACAGGGTTGGAAAACTGACAGGACATGTACTCTTGGGTTAGAGTCCCGAGGTGCTTGTCGCTGGCTGGAAAATTTTAGGGACCACCTGTATGGGGGCCTGCTGACTAAGACTTGCAACTATTCACATACTACGGAAAGCTTCGGCTCCGAGGAATCCTTTATTGGACCGACAACCGCGCACTGGGAGTGGAGAGATGGCGGAAGTAGCATGTACCCACGTGGGTTAGAGTCCCGGATTGGAGTGGTGTACTGTACTTCCGGGTGGCGTAGGACCGGGCCCAATCTTGGAGGAATCGTGGTAGACGAGTTGGCATATGCAAGCTTGGGTGCTACATATGCAGTGTGGATAGGGACCCTCAGCTGAGTATTATTTATCCGGATTAACGCTGCTCCTCGGTTATGGAGACTTAGTCACTGACTGTCAACAGGGAGTGGTTCTCAACTAGGTCTGTTTTTGGAAAGTAAAATGAATCAAGGATTATGTTGGAACAAGGAATACCGAATCTTTCAAAATAAAAATAAGGTCTACCAAAAATGCTTTTCTGCAAAATACTTGAACTTGCTTAAGCCTTACCTTGACTACCCTAAGCCTGCATTCCTGAGTCTTCTCCCTTTTCTTTAGTCGGGTAAGTCTTGTTGAGTACCTTTGTACTCAGGGTTCTTTTACCCATGTTGCAGGTATGGCAGATTCCTCAGTATGCCTTGGACCCTGCTGTGTGACTGTTGTTCAGGAAGAGGCCGATGAGGCCGATGAGTGATTATTCACCCTCGGGCTGGGTGATGTATCTTTATCTTTTAGTTGTTGTCATATGCTACCCTGCCAACTCTATCTATTTGAACTATGGTCTGTAATAACTTCACTTTAATGTTATGTTGAACCCTGGTTTGTAAAACTATTGTTATTTAAGTCTTCCGCTATTTACTCCGATGTTATTTGTCAAAATGTTCAAGAGATTGTAACTGAATTGTGAGATGATCCTGCGGACATCGGGCACTGATGTAGCCCAGTGGCGAACCCGGTCTTAATCTCTTGGCTGTACGGATCGACTGTCAGTGGTTGATAGTGATCAGTGGGCCATGGGGTTAGGGTCGTTACGTCACAGAGTGGTATCGGAGCATCTCACTACGACGTTGCAATCTTTTTGCGAAAAACTTCAAAAGGTTTTTGAGTCCAAAAACTAAACTTGACTATTTTGAGTCCAAATTGCTTCTCTCATCTCATCTTGTCTTCGGCAACTAGTAGCAAGACAACTTGTTTAAGCCCTATGTACTTTACCTTAACAGTTGCATTGCCTTGTTCCGTAGGAACGAATCATGCATCATGTCATAATCACTTAAGATAATAACTTCCTCTCTAAGTCTGTTGGGTTAGTATACCTTTACCTTTTCTTGCTAGCCTTATGCTTCTCTTCTATCTATCTGATCCAGACATGGCCCGTATCAAGTTCACCGCGCGCAAGTCGACTGGACCGCATGGTGTGCCGCGTCACCAACTGGCGCCACGCACCGGAGAAGAGACTGGAGAATCCTCCAATGGACGTCGTTTTCCCCGTCAGACCCGCAAGCAGTTGAAGGAGGAGATCAAGAATCTCAAGGCTGAGATGGAGAACATGGAGCGTGACTTCTACCTTTCCCGCCTGGAGTTCTACGAGGCACGAGCCGCTCTTGAGGAAGCTAACCAGAATGTGGTCCGCGCTATCCAGCAGCGTGACGCAACCTGGATCCGCGAGGACGTCACCAGAGCCCAGCTCCATGGACTGCAGCAGTACACTGCCCAGATTGAGCAGTACAATGATATGCTTCACGAGGAGGTACACCAACTGCACAACCAACTTCACCCCGTGATTCCACCTGTTGCTGAGGATCCAGAAGATGGAGTCGTGGAGGAACCTGAAGTAGAACATGAGCCAGTCCAGAATGAAGAAGTGGAACCTGCTGAAGATGTTCACGTTGAGGATGAAGATGAGGAGGAAGAGCCTGAGCTCATCATCGAAGATGATGATGACGATGAAGAGATGATCATCATCGATGACGACTAGATTCCTTGTGTCTGTACCATCTGCTCACCTAAAGCCTTAAGTCTAGGTTTGGGGCGTTAGTTGGTCTTCTGTCTAGTCGAGTTTGTATCTTGTCTTGTACCTTTCCTTTGTCAGTCTATGGTTATCTATCGAACCTCTGTATCAGTTATCTACCCTTGCATCAATGAATCTTATCAGTCAGTGTCGTTCAAAATCAATCTTTGGATGCTAAGTTCCCAAACTCTTAACAGATGCCTGTGAACACCCGCGCTGGAGCCGGAAGTTCCGGAGGTGCCAACCTTCCAAACCCTCCACCAGTCCCTGCTACCCTGGCAGATGCCATTGCAGCTTTGGCCGCCGCTGCCAACCTAATGGCTCAGAACCAAGGACAGCAGAATGTTGGTCACCGTGGTCGTCTCAACCAAGAGACCACCTATGTAGAGTTCACGGAAACCCGTCCACCGGTTTTCACCAGAGCCGATGAACCCCTCGAAGCTGATGATTGGTTCCGCACCATGGAGCAGAAGTTTGGTCTCATCCGATGCACTGAAATCCAGAAGCCCCGGTTCGCTTCTCAGCAGCTCCGTGGTCCCGCAAGTGCTTGGTATGCCAACCTGTTGGCTGCCCAGCCTGAAGGTCACCAGCTGACCTGGGAAGAGTTCCGCACCGCTTTCCGTGCACACCACATCCCATCAGGTCTGATGAAGATGAAGCTTGATCAGTTCCTAGCCCTGCAGCAGAAGGAATCCACAGTGATGCAGTATGTGGGTCAGTTCAACCACCTGAGCCAGTATGCCTCCGACTATGTCAACACGGATGAGAAGAAGAGAGATTGTTTTCTCAGGGGTCTGCACCCTAAGATTCGCAGAGGTCTATCCAACAACCTCAACGGATCTTATCATGATGTCGTTGATCGTGCTGTCGCTTTCGAGGAAAGTAACCGCCAGTACCAAGAGGAGAAGAAGAAGAAGAAGGCTGGGTCTAGCAGCTTCTCCAGCAACCATAAGCGCCCAAGAATCATCTATCACCCCAGCCACCACCAAAACCGTGCCCCATACCCTCATCAGCAAGTGGTCGTTCGTACCGCGGCCACCACTCATAATGCCAACCAGCAAAGTGCCACTCAGCCGAACGCCCCAGGTGTTCGTGTCACCGCCCCTCAAACAGCTTACAACCATCCATGCTACAACTGTGGCCAAGTTGGTCACTGGTCTCGCGATTGCCCAAAACCAAAGAAGAATGCCCAGCATGCACAGAAAGGCCCTGGAGGATCACAGCAGCAGCACCGTGCACCGCAGCAGCACGTCCAGAAGGGCAAGTTTGTCAAGAAGCACGGGCAAGTCTACTTCACCACCGTCAGTAACATCCCAGAAGGAGAGCCCGTCATGCTCGGTAGGTTCCCTGTTGCCAATCATCCTGCAGTCGTCTTGTTTGATTCTGGTGCATCGCATTCCTTCATCAGTCGCACTTTTGTCATCAAGCATGAGTTACCCATGGGGGAGTTAACATAAAGTTTCTGTATACTTTCGCCTGGAGGGCGGATAAATACTAAGGAAGTGGTTCGCAGTATACCAGTAATGTTGGGGGAACATGTCTTTCCTACCACCATGATAGTACTGCGTAATCAAGAGATAGATGTCATCTTAGGCATGAATTGGATGTGTCAGTATAAAGCCATGATAGACATCTTGAATAGAGTTGTGAGAGTGGATATTCCTAACAGCACTTCCAAACTCCTTCTCCAACTTCCTATGCCTCAAAAACCAGCAACCACCCAGTTGAATACCGCCTGTGTTCCGGAAGTCAGGGATATTCCCGTGGTTTGTGAGTTCCCTGATGTCTTCCCAGAAGATCTACCTGGTCTGCCTCCCGACCGTGATGTTGAGTTTGCCATAGAGCTAAAGCCCGGGACTGCTCCTATATCCCGTAGAGCTTATCGAATGCCTCCCAGAGAGTTGGCAAAGCTGAAGGTCCAATTGCAAGAGCTATTGGACAAGGGTCTCATTCGCCCAAGTTCATCTCCTTGGGGCTGTCCTGCTATCTTTGTGAAGAAGAAGGACAAAAGTCTTCGTCTGTGCGTTGACTATCGCCCACTCAATGAGGTCACCATCAAGAATAAATATCCCTTGCCTCGCATTGACCTTCTTTTTGATTAGTTGTCTGGAGCCAGAGTGTTCTCCAAGATTGATCTCAGATCTGGCTATCATCAAATAAAAATCCGTCCAGAAGACATTCCTAAAACAGCTTTCACCACCAGATATGGCCTATATGAGTACTTGGTCATGTCCTTTGGCTTGACCAATGCCCCCGCTCATTTCATGTATCTCATGAACTCTGTGTTCATGCCAGAGCTCGATAAATTTGTAGTCGTGTTCATTGACGACATCCTTGTCTATTCAAGAACTCCTGAAGATCACGCCAAGCATCTTCGAATCGTTCTCTCTCGTCTCAGAGATCACCAGCTGTATGCCAAGTTCAGTAAATGTGAATTCTGGCTAGATCGAATTCAATTCCTTGGTCATGTCCTGTCCGCTGAAGGTGTGTCAGTTGACCCTGAAAAGGTGGCAGATATCTTGGATTGGAAGCCACCTACCACTGTCCGCGAAGTTCGCAGCTTCATGGGAATGGCTGGGTACTATCGTCGTTTCATCCCAGATTTCTCCAGAGTCGCCAAGCCTATCACAGAGTTGTTGAAGAATTCCGTGGATTTCGTTTGGTCACCAGCCTGTGAGCAAGCCTTTCAAGCCCTGAAGAAACTGTTAACTACATCACCAGTCCTAGCTCAACCGGATATCGAGAAACCCTTCGATGTATACTGTGATGCATCTGGTACTGGTTTGGGCTGTGTTTTGATGCAAGAAGGACGAGTAATTGCTTATGCCTCACGACAGCTTAAGCGACATGAGGAAAACTACCCAACCCATGACCTTGAGCTAGCAGCAGTCGTGCATGCCTTGAAGATTTGGCGTCACTATCTGTTGGGCAGTACCTGTAATATGTATACGGATCACAAGAGCCTGAAGTATATCTTCACTCAAGAAGAGTTGAATATGAGGCAGAGAAGATGGCTTGAGTTGATTAAAGATTATGATCTCGAAGTACATTACCATCCTGGTAAGGCAAATGTAGTTGCCGATGCCCTCAGTCGCAAGTCATACTGCAACTGTCTGACGACAAAGCCCTATGATCTTTCCTTGTGCCATGAACTTGAAAGGATGGGTATCGAAATGATTTCGCAAGGAAGCTTGAACAATGTCAGCATAGAAACATCCATCAAGGATCAAGTCATTGCTGCTCAGAAGGATAACCCTGGAATCAAGCACATCATCGAAAAGGTCCAGACCGGAAAGGCTGATTGTTTCAGGATCGATGACGTAGGAGTTGTTTGGTTCAAGAACCGTCTAGTAGTTCCCAAGGTGCCTGAATTGAGACAGTTAATCCTTGATGAAGCACACTTGACCAGATTCTCTATTCACCCCGGCAGTAACAAGATGTACCAAGACTTAAAGCAGAGATTCTGGTGGACTAAAATGAAGATTGAGATTGCCCGGTATGTCGCTCAGTGTGATACCTGCCAAAGAGTCAAGGCAGTACACATGAAGCCTGGAGGAGAATTGCAACCTTTGTCAGTACCCGCTTGGAAATGGGACGACATTAGTATGGATTTTGTCAATGGATTACCCAAGACCCAGAAAGGTTTTGATTCCATTTGGGTAATCGTGGACCGACTCACCAAACAAGCTCACTTTCTGCCAGTAAAGACCAGTTACACCGTCCCCACGTATGCCACTTTGTACAAGAACCACATAGTGAAACTTCATGGCATACCCAAGAGCATTATCTCTGACCGTGGTACCCAGTTTGTCGCTAAGTTTTGGAAAGCGTTCCATACCTCGCTTGGAACCAAGCTCTTGCATAGTACGGCATATCATCCGCAAACAGATGGACAAACTGAGCGAGTCAACCAAGTGCTGGAGGACATGTTGAGAGCCTGTGTTCTTACCTTCGCAGATACTTGGGATGACTGTTTGCCTTTGGCAGAGTTCTCTTATAATAACAGTTACCAAGAGAGCATCAAAATGGCACCCTTTGAAGCACTGTACGGCCGTCGTTGTCGTACACCCCTCAGTTGGTCTGAGCCCGGAGAAAGAGAGTTCTTTGGAGTTGACCTGGTTAAAGATATGGAAGAGAAAGTCAAGCAGATACAAGAGAACATGAAGATTGCCCAATCTCGACAGAAAAGTTACGCTGACAAGAGACGTCGACCTCTGAAGTTTCAAGTTGGAGATTATGTATATCTCAAGGTCTCACCAACCAAAGGAGTCACTCGTTTCGGAGTCAAAGGAAAGTTAGCACCCCGCTACATTGGTCCGTTTGAGATTTTGGAATGTTGTGGCAAGGTAGCTTACAAGCTGAAGTTGCCCGATCATCTCTCCGCTGTCCACAATGTTTTCCATGTCTCCCAACTCAAGAAGTGTCTCCGAGTACCAGAACATGTCGTGGAAGTTGAAGGTGTCGAGCTAGAGCCTGATCTATCCTACTCGGAATATCTAGTTCGCGTGTTGGACCACAAAGATCGTGTTACCCGAAGAACCACCACAAGATGGTACAAAATCCAGTGGAACCAGCACTCTGAAGAAGAAGCTACTTGGGAATCTGAAGACTTCTTAGCAAAGAACTACCCCGACTTTCTCGAATCTCTGTCTATGTAAAGTTTTGCCTTTATCCCTCTTTGTCCTTTTGGAAGACGTGGAATCTCGGGGCGAGATTTCTTTTAGGGGGGGAGGCTGTAACACCTCTGGTGTTTAGCATGTAATTAACTTGACATATCATCATTATCATCATTAAGCATCTTGATCATGATTTCATGTGTATGCATTTTGCTAGTGTATCATTTTATGTGAATTACCTCTATTGCAAAAACCCTATTTAGCCCACTTCTCTCTAGGGCAAAATGGTAATTTCACCTCTGTGCCTAGCTTTGTGTAATTCTTGATCCTTTGGTGTCTTGAAGTGTTGTTGTGTTGGCCAAAGTTCAAAAATCAGAATTTGATTTTAAAATCCCTTTGCAAAACCCTGATTTCCAAATCCTGGATTTTATCCCTCTTGTTGTGATTTAAAAATTATTCAAAATTTGGGGTTGGTCCAAAAAGCAAAGTTGTAGATCTGTCAAAGAGAAACAACTTTGGTATTTACAAATTTTCAAGTTGCAGTACAAAGTTTTGAGTTATTTCAAATTCAATCAAACTCCAGTTTTGTCCCCTTTTCAGTTTTCTAAATGAGTTCAAAAACTAATGAGTTTCAGGAAAAGTGTATAATAGCAAAGTTGTAGGTTTTGATAAAAGGAACAACTTTCATGTTTACAGATTTTCAAATTTCAGTTTGAAATCCAGAGTAATTTTGATTTGAATCAAGTTGAAAAAGTGTCCCCTTTACTGTTTTCAAATATTGTTCAAAAACTATTTGGAATTTGAAAATGTTCATATTGACAAAGTTGTAGATCTCGTTTTTCTGAACAACTTTGGTGTTTTGAGTTTTTGTTGCCCAGTTCAAATTTTGGAAGTAATTTGCAAATTTCTGAAACTGCTCAAAGGTCAAACCCTAGCCTAGTCTACTGTTTATCTTCTCCGGTAGGGGGGGGGGCCCGGCCATGGCCAGCCGCCGGCATCGCGCGTGCCGCACGCCTGGCTGCTCCCCACGCGCCTTCAACCTGTCGCCGATGTCCCCCGGTTCCCTCCGCGCCCGCACGCGAGCGCTGACCTTCTCTCCCGGCCCCTACCGCCCGCAGTTCGTCGCCGCCACGCGTTCGCCGCCGGTGAGCCGTGCGCCCGACCCTGCGCAACGAAACCGCTGACCCTCGGCCTCGCAATCGATTGTGCGTGCCTCGGCCGAACTCGTCCACATCTCTCCGAGCACTCTACCGGCCGCTAGCCGTGGCTATATAAAGCCCGCCGGAGCCCGAGCTCACTCACTCACCTCCGCCACCGTGGCCAGTCCACTACAGAGCTCCCGTCGCTCAACCAACTAGCTCAACAGCTCCGCCTTGATCCCGTGCAGCTTCCCCACTCCTCAATTTGGTCTCTACCGTCCCTGTTTGCCCGGCGTAACTCGCCGTTCCCATCTCCGGCGAGAAGCCCGTCGAGGTCGGGATTGTGAAATACTCCCTCTCCGGCCTTGATCATCTCCCTCCGACCCCCGCATCACCTTCCTTACCCCTTTGCGCCTCTGACTGACCCCTTGCGGTCACTTGTGTCGCGCAGGATCGCCGAGTCGACGATCGCCGCCGTAAAGTTCCCGCCGGTCACCGTCGACCACCTCCCTCCGTTCATCCCCTTCCCTCGCCGAGCCGCTTAATCGACTCACGGTGAGCTCCTGAAGCCTCCCACCTCCTCGGTTTCGCCTGAGACACCTCGTCGTGGCCGGCGTAGCAGCGCCGCCGTCGTCGGTGGTCGCCGGCGAACGGAGGAGAAGAACAGTGCCGTTTTCGATTTTTCTCATACATGTGAATAGTGTTCAGATTTCTTCTTTTTGTGTGATTTTCTGTGTTGATCCATAAATTCTGAAAATTTTGTGGTAGACTCTTTATGCTCTGAAGTATTTTATAAAAATATAAAACTTGACTTTCCTGCAAAAATTTGAAAATGAAAAATTCCCCTTTTAATTGAAAAATGAAGGCTTTGGTATTTTTAGAGAGTGTTCTGTAGCTCCAAAAATCTTGAGATTAATTTTGCAAGCTAGTTGTGTCATGATGAGTCTCTGGTAAAATTTTGAAGTCATTTGAAACAAGTTGCTTTTTGAGCTTTATTTTAATTAAGGAATAGTGCCTTTTGTTAATTAAATGTCTAGTTTTAATTGAGCACCTTAATGACCTCCAAAAATTATGAAATTTGTTTTGCCATATACTTGTACCCTAATGAACTTGTGTGATTAATTTGGTAATTTTTGGAGCACCTTCATAAAATGACCTTTTTAAATAATTAAGAAAAATAGAAAAGGTGATTAGGGTTAGCGTTGAATGCCCTGCAATGTGACTTTTAGGATTGCTTGATGTTCATAGACCCCTACCCTTTGGTCTATGATGTTTGTGATAACTATGTTTGGTTGATGCTTAGGATAGTTATGATAAAGTCTAGTTTAATCAATTGGCTTAAGGAAGAAATGGTTAACTTTTCATGCTCAACCTAGATTTCGATTATGCCTTGCCTAAGAGTAATCTTGAATTAGTGGTACTGTCATGAACCTTAAGTCCATGTCATCATTCTCATGAGCATTCATCATTGCATCCGTATAGTTGACGAAGAAGGCCCTGAAGTCGAGGTAGCCACCGAAGGATCTGTCCCCGAGGCAACCCCGAGCTCCGACGCCTATACCTACCCTGAGTCTGCTCTTTTTGCCGTCCAAGGCAAGCCCCGGTGCATTTAACCCTACCTTGCTTTTATAAATGTTTTCCTTAAATGTTTTGAGTTAAATTATTGCATTAGGTTGATAGGAGTTGAGTGAAATCCTATCTGATGCATTATCTACCTTGACCAATGATACACCTGATACCTGTTTTTCAAAAACTGTTTGCAAAATGCTTAGCAATGCTATATGATAGATTTGCAATAAAAATGCCAATTTCAAAAGTGTGATCACTTTAAGAACCTTTATGGGAATTTCTGGTTTACTCCCACTATTGGCTAAGTATCTGATCCGTACCTAGTCAATGGGAAGGAGAGGTTGTCCTTGCGTACGGTGCCGTCATGTTGTAGTCCGGGACTCAACAGTTGACACCGACCGGGACAGGGTTGGAAAACTGACAGGACATGTACTCTTGGGTTAGAGTCCCGAGGTGCTTGTCGCTGGCTGGAAAATTTTAGGGACCACCTGTATGGGGGCCTGCTGACTAAGACTTGCAACTATTCACATACTACGGAAAGCTTCGGCTCCGAGGAATCCTTTATTGGACCGACAACCGCGCACTGGGAGTGGAGAGATGGCGGAAGTAGCATGTACCCACGTGGGTTAGAGTCCCGGATTGGAGTGGTGTACTGTACTTCCGGGTGGCGTAGGACCGGGCCCAATCTTGGAGGAATCGTGGTAGACGAGTTGGCATATGCAAGCTTGGGTGCTACATATGCAGTGTGGATAGGGACCCTCAGCTGAGTATTATTTATCCGGATTAACGCTGCTCCTCGGTTATGGAGACTTAGTCACTGACTGTCAACAGGGAGTGGTTCTCAACTAGGTCTGTTTTTGGAAAGTAAAATGAATCAAGGATTATGTTGGAACAAGGAATACCGAATCTTTCAAAATAAAAATAAGGTCTACCAAAAATGCTTTTCTGCAAAATACTTGAACTTGCTTAAGCCTTACCTTGACTACCCTAAGCCTGCATTCCTGAGTCTTCTCCCTTTTCTTTAGTCGGGTAAGTCTTGTTGAGTACCTTTGTACTCAGGGTTCTTTTACCCATGTTGCAGGTATGGCAGATTCCTCAGTATGCCTTGGACCCTGCTGTGTGACTGTTGTTCAGGAAGAGGCCGATGAGGCCGATGAGTGATTATTCACCCTCGGGCTGGGTGATGTATCTTTATCTTTTAGTTGTTGTCATATGCTACCCTGCCAACTCTATCTATTTGAACTATGGTCTGTAATAACTTCACTTTAATGTTATGTTGAACCCTGGTTTGTAAAACTATTGTTATTTAAGTCTTCCGCTATTTACTCCGATGTTATTTGTCAAAATATTCAAGAGATTGTAACTGAATTGTGAGATGATCCTGCGGACATCGGGCACTGATGTAGCCCAGTGGCGAACCCGGTCTTAATCTCTTGGCTGTACGGATCGACTGTCAGTGGTTGATAGTGATCAGTGGGCCATGGGGTTAGGGTCGTTACGTCACAATGGGCAGACCAACGGAGCAACTCTGCAGTATAATCACAGGTTTAGCAGAGCCTTGGTTCTTCTTCCTCTCCTGATCGAGTTTGCCTCTGCCTAATATCCCCTTTTTCCTTGTCAACCTTGTCTGCAGAGAATGACCGCTTGAAAGTAGTAGCAAACAGAGTTGCACTTAAGGTGAATGCTCATGGAGACTCAGCTGAGGCTCGTCTTGATGCCGTGGATGGTCGTATCGATCAGACCGTCATCCAAGGTGTGCATGTTGGGGTTTTCCTTCGGGTTAGCGGCAATGAGCTCCTGGACAAAAGAAGATTACTCCCTCCTACCAGTTGGCTTCGTAAGCGGGGATCCAGATGAATTTGAAGACCTTGAGATCTATGACAACCATGCTACTGCCATTGTTGAGATCGCTGATCCACAATCTATTGTAAACAAAATATTTCAAGGGTAGTTTTTATTAGGATGGATCTATGAATGTGGCTTGCAATATATGAAACTCATTCTCCTCTAAATCATGCTTATTTGCATTTTTCGATCCCTTAGTGACCTTCTCTATTCGCAACATTTCTTCAGAAGAACATTTGCCGAATGTATGACGTCATCTTAGCCATCTAGATCTTATCTCCGAAATGTCATGTCACCTGGCATTGCACTTACTGCACTTCATCTTTCTCTTCTTCCAATAAACCTACCAACTCGAAAAATGCTAGGGCCACCAGGGTCATAAATATCTTGTACTAAAGGCAATATAAATAATATTGGCTATGACTTGAATTCTTGGAACATTTTTTCTGCTAAAGGCGATGCTTTACATCAGCTGTATAAAAATATCCTTGAATCCGTTCCAGATACAATTTCCACGCGTTCGGCTTTCAACAAGCAGTGCCGAAGCTTGATCCACGAGTGACAAAATCTCTTTACAGCCGAATACCCTTCTCCGGGTTTAACATTTTTCGGCTAAAGCTAGCTGCTACTTAAACTTAAATTCAAAAAATAAGGGCCGATCCTGCTATAAGGCTATCGGCCACCACATACAACTTGAAATGATTACCAAGTTATGGAAGTGCCTTCATATACTTTTCAATTTCACCAAGACTCTTCGTTGTACGTCACTTCGCGTGAACTCTTGACCCTTCTCTAGCTCTGGCAATGGAGAAACAGGCAGATCTCTGCCAAAAGTTTACCAACTTTAACCTATACCGGACTCAAATTCGCACATATTAATCCTGTCCTCGGCTTCATCATCAACACTTTATTCCTTGTCAGCCGACATAGAACTTGATCCCGATTCTTCTCCATTACCTCAATTATATTATTCATTAAAAATTGCTCTGAGAGCCGATTGTCTGAATCAGCTGTTGGTCCTCATTGAAAACGTTTACAGGACCTGCTTCACAAGCTCTTCCAGAAAAGCACTCAACGCCATCATATTCCCAGTAGATGGGTTCTGTATTAGCAACACTCACTGAATCATCAGCATGGATGATTTTGATGTCATCTCCGATCCACTGGATGAGGAACTGATGCATAGTTGATGGCACACAGCAGTTTGCATGTATCCAATCTCTTCCCAATAGCAAACTGTATGCCCTCTTGCCATCAATGACGAAAAAGGTAGTGATCAAGGTCTTAGTCCCGATCGTCAACTCAACATGGACTGCTCCCCGAGTATCAGAAGAATTGCCAGCAAAGTCTCTCAACACCATGTTGGTCTTCAGCAAGTCTTCACTTGCCATTCCAACTTTTCTGAAGGTGGTATACGACATGATATTTATGGCAGCCCCTCTGTTGACGGTCCTTAAACACCTTTTTTACCATCAACATTTGAACCTAAAGTCCACCAAAAAGGCATGAAATGTAGTCAAATAGGTTTCAAACTAACCAAATTCCACATGTCCATACAATTTTATTTGAATGCAGGATTTGAACCAAATTTGGACATATGGACCCACCAGAGGCCAAGCCCACTCAGCAGGGCCCAAATGGGCCTAAGGGGGGTGGCGCCCGCCACCCCTAGCTGGCGCCCGCCACCTCTATGTGGCGCCCGCCACTTGGGTTGGCCCAAGTGCCACTCCCTGCCACGTCACCGATCCATGTGACCTCCCCAAGGCCAAATCTTGGCCCTTGGTCACTAGGTCAGTGGCATCGGACGGCTCAGGATAAAGTGGCGTGGATCAAGGCTGAATGCCGGTTGCTAGGACATGCAACCGACCTCCAAACCGCCTTGGACAACCACCTGGATGCCGTTGAAGCCAAGGCAGTGCATCCAACGGTGAGGGAGGTGGCGGCCACCACCTAGGCTGGCGCCCGCCACTAGGGTTAGCCCTAGGTCGGCTGGCTGCCCCCTATAAGTATCCCCCTCACTCATTTGGGCTATAAATACCCCCCTGAGGCATCACTTCATTCGTACGAGTACCATCACACATTACCATCCCAGAGCAACACACAAGCAAGAGAAGCAAGTGAGAGTTAGGTTAGAAGCTCAGAGAGCTTAGGCAAGTAGGTAGCTAGTAGAGCAAGGCATCTTTGCCCTCGCGGTAGCGCTGCTCAAGGCTTAGCTCAAGAGTAGAGGCGTGCGAGTGATCGGTTCTGGAGCTGGGAAGAGTCTTCCTTCATCTCCAGTTCAGGTTTTGCTCTTGTATCTCAAGCACTTTACTATATTCTAGTTCATCATTTCAAGTATTACTTTATTCTACTTATCAGTATTGAGTGGTATACTTGATTGATTGCTTGAGTGCCTAGCTATCCTACAGTTCAATTCACTTAGCCATAGTAGTTAATCTCTAGTGTGCTTAGTGATTGATCTTTGCCAATAGGTTGCTTAGTTAGTTTAGTGTTTATCTTATTAAGTCAAGTGTTTGCTCTGACGTCCGCAAGGGTGTCTCTATTCAAAGCTAGGGTAGAGATAGTTAGAATATAGTTAAGCGTGGTGCTTAGTTATAGACTTACCTTCAGATACGGCTGGACCCCCGGATAGCTGTGGTAGCAAGCAGGTGGTGACAGCCCTGTGCGCCTTGAATTCCACCACGTAGTTGGCCTAGATTAACAGTAAGGCTCGTTGTGCTAGCATTCAACCTAAGTAAGTGGTAAAGGCTATTACGCCTCGATACTTGACAAGATAGGAATAAAACTATACTCAACTTAGTTGCTCTATTGTCTTTTGCCTGCCTTGCTTCGTAACTATCTTGCTTCGTAGTTATCTTGCTTGGTAGTTATCTAGGATTAGTTATTAGTAGTTAGTAGTTTAGTTATCCTTAGCTACTCTTATTTTACCATCTACCTATCCACCCACCTTACCTTAGCCATCCATTTCATCCTTACCTATCCATCCATATATTCTTTCTAGCCTCTCATCTCCCCTTTTTCCTTTTTCTTATTTCTTCGACTCTCATCCCCTCCTTGACTCAACTCATACACCACTCTAGCCTTCCCTTGGGATCAAATAAATCGACACCTGGTACTCCCAGGCAAAGTGCTACTACGATAGTTCTGTGTGCTTGCAGAATCTCCTTCTGGTAGATTGCATTCTCGCTAGCTAGCTCCTACTAGTGTCGGGATTGACAACCCCACTCGGCATTAGTAGATAGCTACTTTAGTTACCCTATCCTAGGTGTAGCTAAGAACTACCAACAAGCATTTCTGGCGCCGTTGGCATCGGGGAAGGCAATCGGTGTATCGGTTGAGTCCGTGTCGAATTTATCTTCGCTCAAGCTCCCGCTTAGCGAATCCCATCGTACCCCATTCTTTCTTTCTTTAGAGTTTCTTATCCTTTTCCTTCATCTTCTTCAACTTCTTTCTTTCTTATCTCATTCTATCTTCACGATGGCCAATAAGACCATTCGTGAATTTTCTGCTCCTTCTGCCGCTAATGTAGCGATAGGACCAGACGTGGTCGATGCCAACCTCAATTTTGAGTTGAAACCGGCTCTGATCATGATGGTCCAAGCTAGCCCGTTCTGTGGCAAAGCTCATGAGGATGCCAATGCTCACCTCCAACAATTCTTGGAGATTTGCGGCACCTTCACCATTAAGGGGACAACCCAAGAAGCCATCCGTCTTCGTCTCTTTCCTTTCTCTTTGCTAGGAAAAGCGAAGCAATGGTTCTATACCGATCGCAACGCTGTAGACACATGGGACAAGTGTTCCAATGCTTTTCTCGCCAAATTCTTTCCGATGGGCAAGATGAATGCTCTTCGCAACAAAATTTCTAGCTTTACGCAACAAGCCGAGGAATCTATCCCCGAGGCTGGGGAGAGGCTGCAAGAGTATGTCGCTGCTTGTCCGCACCATGGTATGGAGGACTGGCTATTGATCCAGAACTTCTACCATGGCCTAACCCCACTCTCTAGAAGCCATTTGGATGCCGCCGCCGGCGGTGCATTCTTTTCTCTGAATGTTGCAGATGCTAAGGCTCTCATAGAGAAGATGGTGTCAAACCAAGGATGGAATGACGAGAGACTGCAGCCCCATAAGCGAGGTATGCATTCCCTTAATGTAAAACCTCAGGTGTTTACATGAATAAAATATTGTCATGCCATCATAAGCATTCCATTCCATAGCATCATGTGCTAGCTCACCTTGAGATGCATTCACTAAAATGAGTTTAATTCTTAATGTGTGAAGCATTTTGTTAATGCTTGTGAGGTAGCTCAAAACTCTAATTTGGAATGTCATTATGAAATAACTTGTGTTCATTCCTATTTGACTAAAGTCATGTAAAGGCATGAAACCAAGTTCAACATTTCAAAAGAAGACAAAATTCATTTAGCTCAAAAATGGGAAAATCATTTAAATTTCTATATGAGTTAATTAGCCTTTCTAGTTAACTCAAAATCTATGCATAATAAGGGGTTGACCCTAAAAGATTTTTGGTAGATCTTGAGAAGAGGTACAACTTTGGTATTCAAAATTTTCCAAGTTTCTGTACAAAATTCTAAGTAATTTTGAATCTATTCAAACCCTGGAGATGGTCCCCTTTTGATTCTAAACTTGCATTTCAAAAACTATTTGAAATCTGAGTTTGAGATCTACATCAAAGTTGTAGAGAATTTCAAAAGGAACATTTCATACATTGACCATTTTTTTTCAAGTGTCATTGAAAAATCAAAAGTAATTTTGCTTTTACTGCAAAACCCTAAATCTGTCCCCTTTTCAAATTTCCAAAATTGAATTGGATTTGAACTGTTTTGATTCAATTAACCTTTTTCCATTTGAAATCAGCTTTGGGGTGTTAAAGCAAAGTTGTACAACTTTTCAAACTCTACCTTTCATACTTTGACAAAATTTGAAGTTGTTCAGGAAATTTGAAAGTAATTTTGAATTCAGTTTGGTCCACTTTTGATCTTTTAACCTTATTTCATAATCTAAATAGAATTTGACTTTGATTCATAAAACAAAGTTGTAGAATCCAAAGTTTGGAGCAACTTCGGTTTTGGAAGTTTTTGCAGTGCAGTACAAGTATCTAGAGAAATAGAAAGGGGGGAAGCTGCGGTGCTACAGTAATCTGGGAGAGGGGGGAAAGAGAGCAGAGCATGTGCTCTGCCCTTGGCCGCCGCGTCGCCGCCGCCGTAGTCGAGCACCTCCGCCCGGCTCCGCGTGTCCGGCCACGCAGCTGCTTGCCGCTCTGTGTCACCCCGTGCGGTGGCCAGCTCTGGGAGCTTCCCCACCTTCTGTTCACCCGCATCCGCCACCTCTCCTCCTGCTCTGTTTTCCGCCAGGCTGCGACGAGCTTCGTCTTCACCGTTGCCGTGTCTCTGCCATCTCTATCTTCCCAGTTACTTCGCCCAACTCTTCTGCTTCTCCTGAGCTAGCTACCTCGAGCCTTAGTGCTTGCAATCACCACCGCCACCGTCTTCTTTCTCACTGCCGGCAGAAAGCCGCCGTGCGTGCCTTAGTCGTGCTCACGGTAAGCCAAGGTATCTCCGGTCAGTTCAATCAGTGTTTTAGCTTCGGGTGGTGTCATGGCTCATGATCGACTTGTTTTGGAGGTCGCTAACGCTTTGACTTGAGCAGTCCACGACGGTTGCCACCGGCGCAAGCTCCGCCGTCGCCACCGCCGTCGCCAACCTTGGTCCCGTGCTCCTCGAGTCAAGGCAAGGTGAGCACCATAGTTGTCATGAGCTCTTCGATGTGTTGCGCTCCCTGGTTCAGTCGCTACCGAGCCACCATGGTCGGTCCGCGAGGTCCGCCGTTGGCGCAAGAGCCGCCATGGCCGCCACCGTGGACCGCATGTATGCAAGCCGTCTCTGTCCCAGCTAGGGGGTGTACTATGGTCGCGAGGCGTACCTCAAGGTGGTGCTAACCTCTTCTAGGTCGCTACCGAGCCCTAGCGGCTGGAACGTCGCGTCGCCGCCGTGCTCAGCATGGCCGAGCCGCCATGGCCGCTGATAGCTTAAGGTCGTGTAGGTGCTAGGGCTAGTGAAGGGTGGAATCGATGCGCGAGATCCAGACGAGGTTGTGGAAGGCCTCTCCGTCGCCGGAGACCTCGCCGGTGATGAGGTTGGAGGCCGGTCAACGGGAGTGCGCGTTCGGTCGAAGCTTTCGGCTGTCAGCCTCGGGCGAGACAGAGAAGGAGTCGAGGCTGCCGGATGCAGGTCTCGGGCGAGCCGGAGAAAGCCTCGGGCGAGGCGCAGAAGGCCTCGGGCGAGGCGGAGAAGGGGAACCTGCTGGCCTCGGCGCGAGACGGAGACCCGCTAGCCTCGGCGCGAGACGGAGACTCGCTGGCCTCGGCACGAAGCGGAGACAGAGGACGCTGACACCTGGGGCCCGGCTGTCAGTGGCAGTAGGCCGAAGATGGGCCGAGCCCAGTAAAGAGGGGTGAAACGTTTTTCTTTTTCTGTTTTGGTTGTATAGTGTTAGATTTTGTCTTTTTGATATCTTTTTGTAGGAAGCTCCAAAAATTGTGAAAATTTATGTGTAGCTTTCTCAAGCTGCCTAATATTTAAGAAAAATATGGAACTGGAGTTTTGCACAAATTTTGAAAATGATTTAAATAGGTCCTTTTATTAATAAATGGACTTTGCTGATTTTTGTAGGCCTATTTAATTGTCCAAAAATCATGAAACTATTTTTGTCACTGTTTTTAGATGAAAGAGTATCATCACAAAAATTTTGAGCTCGGTTAAAGAAAATAAATTTTATTCTTATTTATATGCTTTATTTAATCATATGAATGTTTATGTAAGTTAGTTTTGTTGGTTTGCAACTTTACCGTGGAGGCAAGTTGTTGCAAGTCAAGTGCCTATGACCTAGTAAATTTCCATCTTACCATGATCATGACATGAGCATCTCATTAAGCATACACTCTATTATCGTGTAGCTTCCGAAGTGATCGAGTGTCCAGGCGAGATTGATCCAGAAAGTGCAGAGTGTCTAGTTGACCCAAGTTATCAGGAGTTCCAGACTCTCCCGATCAACGAAGGCAAGCCCCGGTTCATTTAACCCTTTCCTTGGATTTACAATTACACTTACTTTCGATAACCTGATGCATAAAATGTTTATCAAATAAATGCTTTAAACCTGTTGATGCATGACCAACCTTGTTATCAATATATCATTCCTTGATACCTGCTTTATGCAAATGATAGAAATGCTTAGCCTTGCTTTATAAAGCTTTTGATAAATGTTTTCGATACTTATCGTTTTGGAATGATAATGAGAAAGAATGATGGTTAAGACCAGACGGGCACAAGCATCGAACTTTGGGTTGGTGTAGGGTGACCCGGATGTGTCGGAATAGGATTAACCGTTGTTGGCCTGCTAGATTGAGAAACTGTGAAGTACCGATCATATGCTATGGTAAGCCCTGCCTTGGAGGTTCTTAAATAAGAACAGCTAATCGCGCACTGGGAGTGGAGAGATGGCGGGATTACTAGCTACCCTCGTGGGTTAAAGTCCCGGATTGGAGGTGTACCAGTACTCTCGGGTGGCGCGGACCCGGTCTTGTTTGGAGGATCCGAGATTGGGTTGGTATATGTGTGATCCAGGGTCTACATATATCGTATGATCATGGAAAACTACCAGATCTGGTTGAATCGGTTCGAATCGTCGTGCTCCTCGGTTAAGGAGACTCAATCTTTCGACCCGCACCGTAGAATGAAAATGGAACTGGTTTAAGAAAGAATGATGATGATCTCTCATTAATGATTTACTTTAAGTTCTTACCAAGTATTTAATTGATTAAGTAAAATTTGGATCTAGGACTACTTAGTAAGCTTTTATGCAAATGAAAAATTCTGTTGAGCCTACCCAAGCCAGCATACCTGTTCTTCTCTTCTCTGGTCGGGTCAGTCTTGTTGAGTACCTTTGTACTCAGGGTTTGTTAATCCACTGTTGCAGGTGACGTTCACGAGCAGCCTTGTTTCGAGGCTTGTTGCGTGACCGTCGTTGAGGAGGACGTGTCCGGGGAGGAGTAATGCAACCCTTAGGCGGGGTTGTTTGTGTGAAATACAGTTCTATTAATGCTACTTCCACTACCAAGAGTAAAGTTTAAAACTATGGTATGTAATAATGACGTGAGTTTGAACAATTGGTTTGTAAAACTTATGGTGTAATACTTCCGCACTTTTATTCTCTGATGTATATTATTTGTGAAATGTTGTAATACTGCAATGACTCTTGCAATGATCCTGGGAGTGTAAGGAAACGTGGATGAGTCGGGTTACCCGATGACACGTGGTGGGTCTTTTGGGCTATTGGGCACAGTGTATGTCTGTCCGAGGTCTGTAGGACAAGGACAAGTACACGTGGGCCCTAATAATCCAGGAGGTTCCGTCACACTTAAGGAGGCCAACATGATCGTGGCCAAGATGGACATGCTGGCAAAGAAGCTGGACAGCTGTGAGAAGATGAACCAACAAGAGAGTGTCCAATCTCTGGAATCCTACATGACTTGTGAAGTCTGTGGAGAAATCGGACATTCTGGGAGCCACTGCCCCGAGCTACATGAAGATTTGAACTTCATCAACAACAACAACGGTTTCCGTCAACAGAATCAAGGATGGAATCAGCCTGCAAACTTTCAAGGTAACAATTCATTCCCCCGCTCTAATTTTCATAATTCTGATGATTTCTGAATCTTGAAAAATTTAGTTTACTCACAAGGTAGAACTACTGATTTCTTGAATAAGAAATTAATGTCGAATGATAAAACCCTTGAGAATATAAATGCTAAATTGGAAGATTTCTTATCTGCTCTGAAAAATCAATTAAGCTTTAATAAGATGTTAGAAACCCAATTAGCTCAACTTGCTGCTAGCATACCATCTTTTGAAACTGGCAAAATTCCTGCTAAACCTGACATGGAAACTGCTAATATGGTTGAAATAAAATATTTTAACTATTATGAAGATCAAACCATGACTGTTAAAAAGGGTGATCCTGGTAGTCCCATAATTAGATGCTCAATCTTTGGTGAAGTCTTTAAAAATACCATGTGTGATTTAGGATCGAGTGTGAACATTCTATCTAAAGATTTCTATGAAAACTCATTCTTTCCACCCATGTCATCCACATCTGCCTATGTCGTGCTAGCTGATCAATCTACTTGCTATGTAGAAGGAATAGTTAATGATTTACCTGTTCATATTAGAGGCTCCTATGTTCCTGCTGATTTCATAATACTAGATATGGGAAATAGGAAAGATGTGCCTCTAATCTTAGGTAGACCCTTCTTGAACACTGTTAATGCTTGCATATATGTGGGAAGTGGTAAAATTCAAATGACATTAGGAGGGAGGAAGGAAATATTCTCCTTCTCCCGTGGTCCCGCATATGCCGCTAACATGCAGGTAGCAAAACCCGTTCGTACCAAGAAGGGGCGTCCAAGAACAAGGTGGAACAGAAAGAAAGAACCACCTCCTGGGTTATGTGATTCACATAACAAGGGAGAGGTGCCAAAAGAAGAAGAACCAGATGGAGTACTAAGAGAAGAAGTGCCCAAGGAAGAAGATCCACCCGATAAGGATGAAACTCCATGGACCTAAGGTATGGTTTTACTTCAATTTTCCCTTTTCGAATAAATAACATATGTCATGCATGTAACTAAAAAAAATCACCAGTTATCATTAGTTTTATGCATAGGTATATGTTAACTTAGCTAGAATAATAAAATAGGATAGTTTCCCTTTTCACAACATTAGATAGTTTCCCTTTTAATAAAATGAGAACAAGAGCTCCGACTAAGAAAGAAGAAGATCCATCACCAAGCAAGAAGCCAACTTGGGGGAGACTCCCGCTCCAATAAGGTATGTCTCAAGCCTACACTTTACATTCAGTTCTTAAATTCCATATCTTTTGAATGTCACATGCTTGCCTAAATAACCACTCCATGAATAAAATTGATAAAATCTGCATAAACAAGTTGAAACCTGAATAAGATTTGAAATATGTCATGCAAATGCTGTTGTTATGGTTTGAATAACTGGTCTTATCTAAGTTGTAGCTTTTGTGGGTTGCACATGCTTAAACTGAAATCATGCTTAGTGAGCAAAGTTAGTAAGAATTGGAGTAATTCTTTAAACTTGCTAAGGTGAAATTAGGACCTAATCTGGAGGATTTCTTTTAAAAATTATGAAAACCTTGCTAAAAGTTCCTCCTAGATTTTATCCCATCCCACCACCAGACAAATATTTGTTAGTCATTAGTCAAAACCACAAAGAGCTTTGTTTGTGTTGAGCTTTGTTAGACCTCATAGATCTTAGTAGAGAAGCTTATCATATCTTTTGAATCAAGATTCACGCACACCCACCATAATTTGCCTACTTTCCACTTTGGAAGTTTGCAACCACCAAATAAATTGCTTATTCTCTACACCGGAGATAAGCAATACCCTGCCAAACATCCCATTGCTAGCCTTATGCTTATTCCTACACTGGGAATAAGCATTTCTCCCTCTTCCCCTTTCTCATTTCAAAAATCCTTTCCTATAGATGTCTGGGGAAATCTAGAGCTAAAAGAGAGAGAGAGAAAGAAAAATGAGCAAAGTAGCTCAAGAAAGGACTATGTCCTGAAGAAAAAAAAAGTGAGCAAAGTAGCTCAAAAGAGGACTATGTCCTAAGAAAATGTGAGGACACATCTTTTGTCTACTCCATATGTATCCAAAAAAAAGAGAGAATTATCATTAGCTCTAGACCCCAGAAATTAACTAGGAAGGATTATGAAATATCTCTCTATACACTTCCACATAACCACACATGCACATCTTGATCAATTTTTATGATTTGCTGCTCCTTATGATCGGAGTGTCTAGCTTAGCAATAAACATCAGGCAATTTGCTCATGGTTCTTAGCCTACCTATATCTCCACATATCATTCTTTAGAAGTAGGAGAGGCCACATTTTGGCCTAAGTGAGGATTTAAACACCATTGAGTGATTGAGTGAATCTTGGAGGACTTAAGCAAGTTGTTATCTTTTAAAAACCTTGAAAAAACCTCCAGACAGAATCCTAGTCAAACCTAAGCAAGATAAAAGTTTCCTATCTACTGCTTTATTTCACTCTTGCATGTTTGAAGTGAAAAGCTATAAGCCCCACATTGCTATGATTAATGATATATGCTAAGTTATTTCTCACTATACAATATGCACTTGCAGACATCTTAAGTTGCTATCCATTTCATGCTCAATGCTTAAACCGCATTGTTGCTCGAGGACGAGCAACAGGTTAGCTTGGGGGAGCTTGTTGACGGTCCTTAAACACCTGTTTTACCATCAACATTTGACCCTAAAGTCCACCAAAAAGGCATGAAATGTAGTCAAATAGGTTTCAAACTAACCAAATTCCACATGTCCATAGAATTTTATTTGAACGTAGGATTTGAACCAAATTTGGACATATGGACCCACCAGAGGCCAAGCCCACTCAGTAGGGCCCAAATGGGCCTAAGGGGGGTGGCGCCCGTGACCCCTAGCTGGCGCCCGCCACCTCTAAGTGGCGCCCGCCACTTGGGTTGGCCCAAGTGCCACTCCCTGCCACGTCACCGATCCGTGTGACCTCCCCAAGGCCAAATCTCGGCCCTTGGTCACTAGGTCAGTAGCATCGGACGGCTCAGGATGAAGTGGCGTGGATCAAGGCTGAATGGCGGTTGCTAGGACATGCAACCGACCTCCAAACCGCCTTGGACAACCACCTGGATGCCGTTTAAGCCAAGGCGGTGCATCCAACGGTGAGGGAGGTGGCGGCTGCCACCTAGGGCTGGCGCCCGCCACTAGGGTTAGCCCTAGGTCGGCTGGCTGCCCCCTATAAGTACCCCCTCACTCATTTGGGCTATAAATACCCCCCTGAGGCATCACTTCATTCGTACGAGTACCATCACACATTACCATCCCAGAGCAACACACAAGCAAGAGAAGCAAGTGAGAGTTAGGTTAGAAGCTCAGAGAGCTTAGGCAAGTAGGTAGCTAGTAGAGCAAGGCATCTTTGCGGATACGTGGGTGTATGCCGAGTCTCTAAGTGATGAGTGATTGTCAACTGGGATGATGCGCATGTTCTTTTGCTTGTGTTGTGCAGGTGTTGAGCACGGATACAGTGATCAGAGGCAAGGTGAATGTCAAGTAGAGACGTGCCGTGCCGATGGACCGAGAGTGGCGAAGGGCGGACGTGAGGCTTGGACTGAGGGACCGGTGGCCCGAGGATCAGCTGTGGTGGCTGACAGCCTGGGACAGCGACGAGCGAAGACTTGCGGTCATGTGTTGCCCGAGTCGTGGACTTGGGGACACGTGTCGGTGGACGGGGTGCACGGGCGGTGCATCCCTTCTACAGCTTCGATTTGGTGGTAGAGCCAGAGAAAAACCATCGGGTGGACGGTTTCCAGGTTCGGGCCTCAAAACCTGGGTGGGGATGGTTTCCGAGTTTGGCCGCAACACTCGAGCTGAGGACGGTTTCCAGGTTTGGGCCTCAAAACCTGGGTGATGCGGGTTTGCTGAGTTTGGGCCACAAAACTCAGGCGCTGGTGGGCTGGTTTCCCGGTTTGGGCCTCAATCGGGAATCGCTGGCGGGTGATGCGGTGGCTGCACGTGGCGGCAATCTGGAGGTTGCGTCAAGGCAACGCTACGAGTTGTGCGGGCGTGGCCGTCGGATCCACCTACCATCAAGTTGGTCCAGAATAACCTTAGGGTTTAGCTGGTTTGCTCTGTAAGTAGTTAGGGGTAGAGTGGGAATTAGGAATAGTTAGAATTAGGATAAGTAGGGGGAGACACCCACCTCCCCATCTATCTCAGCCATTTGCTCTTTGCCTTCTAGGTTTTCCTGCTCTCCCACTCCCCTGCTGTAGCGAACCTGAGATCCACAGAGAAGAGAACAATACCTCTGTGCCCGTGAGATTTTGAGGAAGTGAGACCGTAACCTCACTGTTGTAGCATGTGGTAGCCACACGGTTGCAATTTCGTGGTTGTGATTCGTGGTTTGATTGTGTTCTTCGCGGATTACTTTTCTCCATGTTTTCACCGTCGATCGATCTCTTTGCTCGGTGCATCTCTTGCAAATCTATTTGAACCAAGTTGTTCTAAATCATGAGGCACTTCTTTCCACCGAAGGAATTCTAGTCTAACCTCACGAGCTAGTAGATCGGTCGATTTTTGTTTTGGATCGGTTTTGCTCCCTTAGTCCCGGATTCTTCCAATTCACCGATTTGGAGTTAGGTTCGAGCCATGATTCTTTTGGGATAGCTGACTAACATCCTTGGAACTCCTCATACCAAGTCTTGGCCTTAGTTCTTTTGATTCGGAGGATATTGGGTGAATTTCGCGGAAGAACAGCACTGTTTCAGGACCATCAGACGCTGAACCTGGGAGCATCGGACGCTGAGTTCGTCACACCGGAGCGTCCGTTGCCACGTGTCACCTGACAGTGATTTTAAAGGAGCATCGGACGCTATCCATCGGAGCGTCCGTTGCCATCGGACGCGCCGGAGGTCGAGCATCGAACGCTACTGTTTCACTGTAGCAGCGTCCGATGCCTATGCAGTGAGGTTCCAGATTTGCTCTGTTTGCATCGGACGCATCCGTTGGTTGGTCATCGGACGCTGCCAGCGTCCGATGCTGCTAAGTTTGCACAGTTTCGTCCGCGGTTCGATCATTCGTTGTCAGTTTTGATTTCCGGCTTTTACGTTGGATTTCTGACTTCGTGCTCTACAGAAATCGGGCTTCCCACTTTGTAAAATAGCCTGAATCCCCCTCGCGTTGCTCGGGGGAGGTTGAGGTTACCCAAAGTCCATCCTGTCACTAGTTGACTTGCGTGAACTTGGGTGAGGCAGTTTTTGTGGTGTCCCGCTGTGTTCCTAGGGAACATCCACCCATTCTCTTGGGTCGTGGACATCACGCACATCGGTTTTGCTCTTGGGGTTGATTTTCTGGGACAGAGGCTATTAGTTTCCGAAAGGAAAATTTGAAGATCCCATTCACCCCCCTCTGGTCGCTTTCTGGTAGCACTTTCGGTCCTTCAATGTTTGCCCTCGCGGTAGCACTGCTCAAGGCTTAGCTCAAGAGTAGAGGCGTGCGAGTGATCGGCTCTGGAGCTGGGAAGAGTCTTCCTTCATCTCCAGTTCAGGTTTTGCTCTTGTATCTCAAGCACTTTACTATATTCTAGTTCATCATTTCAAGTATTACTTTATTCTACTTATCAGTATTGAGTGGTATACTTGATTGATTGCTTGAGTGCCTAGCTATCCTACAGTTCAATTCACTTAGCCATAGTAGTTAATCTCTAGTGTGCTTAGTGATTGATCTTTGCCAATAGGTTGCTTAGTTAGTTTAGTGTTTATCTTATTAAGTCAAGTGTTTGCTCTGACGTCCGCAAGGGTGTCTCTATTCAAAGCTAGGGTAGAGATAGTTAGAATATAGTTAAGCGTGGTGCTTAGTTATAGACTTACCTTCAGATACGGCTGGACCCCCGGATAGCTGTGGTAGCAAGCAGGTGGTGACAGCCCTGTGCGCCTTGAATTCCACCACGTAGTTGCCCCAGTTTAACAGTAAGGCTCGTTGTGCTAGCGTTCAACCTAAGTAAGTGGTAAAGGCTAGTACGCCTCGATATATGACAAGATAGGAATAAAACTATACTCAACTTAGTTGCTCTATTGTCTTTTGCCTGCCTTGCTTCGTAACTATGTTGCTTCGTAGTTATCTTGCTTGGTAGTTATCTAGGATTAGTTATTAGTAGTTAGTAGTTTAGTTATCCTTAGCTACTCTTATTTTACCATCTACCTATCCACCCACCTTACCTTAGCCATCCATTTCATCCTTACCTATCCATCCATATATTCTTTCTAGCCTCTCATCTCCCCTTTTTCCTTTTTCTTATTTCTTCGACTCTCATCCCCTCCTTGACTCAACTCATACACCACTCTAGCCTTCCCCTGGGATCAAATAAATCGAGACCTGGTACTCCCAGGCAACGTGCTACTACGATAGTTCTGTGCGCTTGCAGAATCTCCTTCTGGTAGATTGCATTCTCGCTAGCTAGCTCCTACTAGTGTCGGGATTGACAACCCCGCTTGGCATTAGTAGATAGCTACTTTAGTTACCCAATCCTAGGTGTAGCTAAGAACTACCAACACCCTCCATCAATGAACATCTTAGTCAATGGTTCGCCATTAACATAGCCTCTCATATACAATGGCTTCAGGTGTCGATGCTTAGCTGGTTTATTGAATACTACACTTTGAGCCAAGACAAGATGAGCCAATAACTCTTGGAAGTCATCTTCATCAAAATCTGAATACACTTCGTCTTGGACATCCTGTTCTTTGGGAGCTATAAATTCTGATGGAAGAAAGAAAGCCATGCATGCTTCAGCCGAACGATCACCCCCATCCGGCTTCTCTTTGGGGCGCCAAACTCGCTTTACTTTGGCATTTGCTTGTTCTAACTCTCTATTTCTTAGGCGCTGCACCCTCCTTTTCTGGCTTCTCCTCAATCCTGGTGGACACCACTGTCTTCTCTGCCAGACATACTCGCGGTACTCTTCTTCTTTGGTGCGAGCCCAACTTTGATCGGCAAATCCTCTTCCCTGCCGATCTTCAGAATTTTTTATTTTTACACGCCGATCGTCCTCAGGGATTCATGCCCCAAGCCTCTCATGGACAGATCGGCGGTTGACTCGAGACTGCCTATACTCGGAGTACTGATTACTGCACTCAGGGCAGTTGTTCTTAACAGACCGCTTCAAGCCTTCGTTCCAACAATACTGGAAGAACGAGCATTCCCAATGAGACTGTTCCTGCTCCTTTATATCTTCCCGTTCTTCCTGGTACATCTCTTCTTCGTACCTTCGTTGTTTTTCCAGGAACTTCCGTTCTTCATAAAGTCTCTGCTTCTGGTATCGTTTCTGCTCCCGACGCCATTTATTCAACAAGATGCGCGTCGTGACCCTGGGTCTGGAAGTTTCACCCGTCTCAGTTCGACTATTTTGGAACCGAACCCTCTGCTGAAGCTCTCTCTTTGTAATCTGCCGATTAGGGTCAACGGCACCAGCTTCCCTTGCTCTATTAGAGGTTAAAACTTTCATTTTGCTCTTATCCCTGGGATCAGCTGCATTGATCATGTTAACAGAGAAGGACACAGTATTCTGTCCAAAAGGGCTACCATCAATTTTCATCTTCCCATCAAACCTCAGATGCCCATCCTGGATAGCTTTCTGGATCCGCATTCTGAACACTCGTCAATCGTTTATGGAGTGGGATCTAGTATTGTGAAAACCACAATATTTCTTGTCCTTGACCCCTTTAGGATGCAGCATAGGATGACCTTCCGGCAACTTGATGTGTCCTTCCTTCAACAAGTACTCAAATAATTTATCTGACTTGGAAACATCAAAGTCATAAGTACCTTTCTGCTGCCTGAGCCATCACTGGTTGACTTGAGTCGGTTCTTTATCCCAGACTATCTCGGCTGTAGCTATTTCATCTTCATCATTGTACTCAGTTGCTTCTTCTAGGAAAGCCTGATACATCTTGGCAGCCACATCACCCTTCTGGAACTGATTATTCCTCTTGAATCCCTGGGCTTGATTACTCATCATTGCCAACCTTTGTGATAACTGCCCGAGGTCATCAAACTCCATGCCGAATAGCCTCTCTTTGATACTCGGCAACATGCCAGCTATGGCTATTTCCGGCAGTTGATCATCCGGCAAATTCAGAGAATAGCAAAGATTCTTGGTCTCCCTGAATCGGCGTAGATATTCTTGTGGCATCTCACCAGGTTTCATCCTTAGGCTCATGAGATCGACCAACTTTTTCTTGCTGGTACCCATAAAGAAATACGAGTGGAATTTCTGCTCTAGCTCTGCCCATGTATTGATAGAATTTGCTAGCAGAGAAGAAAACCACGAGAAGGCTGGTCCTGTTAATGACAACGGGAAGTACCGAATCCTCCAAGCCTCATCGGTAGATGCTTCTCCGAGTTGCATCAAGTAGCGGCCGATGTGTTCTATAGTACTGGTGTCATCCTGGCCTGAAAACTTGGTGAAATCAGTAGGAGGCTTCAGCCTTGGAGGAAGACCTACCCGATTGTACCACTCTGGATAAGGGGACTTGTATGTGTAAGTTTGATTCTTAGGTTTCAGGCCGAATTGATTTTGCATCATATCAGCCATCTTATGCATGATGAGGTCAATATTCGGATCAGGAGCTGCTTGTGCCTGCCCCCCAGGATGTAGCCGTGCCGAACTCTTATAGCCTGGATTTGGAAGAGCATTAATTGAGCTATAATCGATGAACTCACGATATCCATCTCCAAACATATTCTTCTGTATCCTGTTTGCTGCAGGAGACACTTTAGAAGCAGATTGCGGGACATTCCCTGTCGTGCCGAATGCGAGCTGGCCATAGGTTGTGGGTGGCTGTTGTGTCTCATGAGGAACCATTCACCCTGTGCTCGTACCAGCCCCACCGTCTTCGGTAATCTTTCGTCGTTGAGGCACTTGAAACAACAACGGTCCCTGCATCGGACCAACAGCTTCTTCAAAGCATCTGTCCACGGCTGGACCGAAAGTATTGACTATGATAGCACGAAAAGTGTTCAAGAAAGACGACTGATGATTGGTCACGGCTTCTGATACAACCTTATGCATTATTTCAGTCATCTTCCGAATAGCTTCTTCTTCATTAGGGATATCAGGTTGATGGTGAGGAAGAATTTTTGGGAATGGTTCTTTCTGGTAAATCTTGCCACTCTTGTTCTTGGAAAAGGACATCAGACACTTGTACTGAAGCACCTCACAAGTCTGTTGTATTAAACTCTTCAGATCTGGCGACAAGTCGTCCATAGTTACATCCAGAATCTGATCGTCGTTGATCTCAGGCATCTTGAAGCAGAGAGTCTTGTCCCACCGGGCGTGCCAAAAAGTGTGTTGACGCAAAAAGTGACACCTCGCGCCAAGACACACAGCAAGCCGAACGAGGCTAGCTTCAAACGGGTGCCCGGAGTGTGCTGAATCCAGAGACGTGCCAGTCGGTTTGACCTAAAAACCAACAAGGGATAAAACGTGAGAATACCTCTGGAACATGCTGGGCAAAATAAGACAGTTCCACATGTACAGCTTCAAAAGCCAATCGCGACGGCACACAGCTACAGAAGCTGTCTGTCAGAGCATGTTTACAAAGCTATTCGGCAAGTATGAGAACAGAATGTGTGAAGCATATTGACTGCCGAATGCAAAAGAAAGACATGCTTCAACGAATCAAAGATAATATAAACAAGCAACTTGCAAGAATAGATCTGATCAAATATTACATGCATAGGCTAATCCAACTAATCTGCCGCACGTTTAGTCTTCAAAAACCCGTCAAGCATAAACTTAAGCGAAGCTAATCCACCGCATGATACCACTTGCTATAAGTCTATACCACTTCTTATAATTAGATTAATCCACCACATGATACAATCTAAATATAACAAGCTAAAAGCATGCATATATCTGTACAGATCTATAAGAACTCATTACTAGTGTAAGCTTGACCAAAATCGGCAAACTAGCCGAGTTGGGGTCCATGAGGAAGGAAACATACAAGCAAACATGATCAAACTAATCTAAAACTTGTATCTGCCGCACGACACCCAGTTCTATCAAAGCATAAACATGATTGACATGTATGAACCCACAACATGTAACAACCTAGATTGAAAATTGATCTGGCTATCATGATCTTTTGATTAGCAAAGCACAAGTAAACTTGTGAAACAAGGCCGAATAGAGATCAATCTAGATTGGGCAAAAGAGTGTTACAGGAATTAAATAAATAAAACACATAACACATGATAACTTAATGAATCTACTAGATCTACCAAATCTAATAGAGCCGATAACTATTTTTACTCATGTCTTAACCAGCCGCACGATACAAGGCACAAGCAAAAACTTCCCGTCATAAGCTTAAATCCGCCGCACGATACTAAGCTTAACATACGAGACTACTTGCATCATATCTAAATCCACCGCATGATACTAGACATGATAACAAGGTTGCCGGTACTTACGGAGGTCGACGGATCGATGTTCCCTCTCGAAGAACTCGACGACACGACTTAGGGACTCGAAGATGGCACGGGGCCGGTTTGTATTGATGTGGTTGTGAACAATTTTACAATGGTCGAGGGCTTATATTTATACCCTGGACGAAATACGAGTCCTAGACGATTACGATTTACAACGATAAAATATGGAAAGATACGAAATCTATTCCTAATCTTCTCGGCATCCTTCATAGTCATATGCCTTCCCATGCAAGCCGGCTTCATCTGCAACATCCATTTCCCGAATGGAACCATCTCTCTGCAAGATAGCCGACCGCACAGACATTCATCAAAATCTTTGAGGACCAAATAGCCGTCTGATTGCTTGCCGAATCCTTTCTTCTCTGCTGGCTAGGTCCACCTATCATATCCTCATGCGTGTGAAAATCTGGTGTTAACACCGCTTCAAGTCGCCTCTGAAGGTTAAGATTCCTTTAGGACCCGGCACCTTCAACATGAGGTACGGGTAGTGGGGTACTGCCATAAACTTGGCAATAGCAGGTCATCCAAATATGGCGTGATACGATGATTCGAAGTCGGCTACTTCAAAACTAATGTGCCCCGTTCGGTAATTGATCAGAGTTCCAAAAGTGACGGGTAGTATGATCCTTCTGAGGGGTACAACCGCTTTTCCGGGTACTATGTCGTAGAAAGGGGCACTCAATGGTGTGAGCTGAGTTGCGAGATCTAGATTCATCTTGCGTATTGTGCTTGCAAAGATGACGTTGAGACCTCCCCGCCATCGATGAGTACTCTACCCAATGTATATCCAGTGACCGTAGGATCCAGGACTAGCGGGTAATGTCCTGCATTAGAGACGCTGGTCCATTGATCTGCTCTGGAGAAATTAATCGGGTGCTCGGACCAGTCGAGATATTTGGGTGCCGCTAGTTCAGTAGACATGATCTCCCATAGGGAAAGCTTCTGGGGCCTCTTACTATCGCTGGTAGTTACTCCCCCGAAGATGACGTTGATGGTTCCTTTGGGGTGCTGGAAACCACCGGCGTCTTGATGAGGATCTTCAGCTGTCTTCTTGCCTTTGTCCTTCTTGTTTTTGTTGAAGTCAGAGTTCAATCCTCGCTCCTTGAGCTGTCGACAGTGCCTTGCCTGATGTCCGCCTTTCGGATGGAAGGGGCACGGTTCGTCGATTAAGTCATCAAAGGTGAATGGCTTGTTTCCCTTCTTCTGAGGCTCCATGGCAGCAACAGTATTGTCTCCTGCCCTTTTCTGGGTGTTTTGCTGTGGTGCCTGGTTGCCTCTCAGGTTGTTCCCTCGATCACCTTGCGTGTTTCTATCGGGGAAACGTTCCTGTGTGCGTTCTTCTGTCGCCATCATGGAGTTTACAACCCGATGGAACTCGTTAGTGGTGGTCGCGTCCTGCTTGATGAAATCTTTGTAATTGTACCTTTCGCAAATGCCGTTGCCAAAGAGGTCAATTACTTCTCTGTCTATGATGTCGGATACTGTGGACGGATCTCTGAGAAGTGCCTATAGTACTCCCGCATTGATTCGTTTTTCTGTTGCTTACAGGATCTGAGCTTAATCCGAGGATCTGATCTCTCTGGGACACCCGCGAATGTGACGGAACCTCCTGAATTATTAAGGCCCACATGTACCTGTCCTTGTCCTACAGACCTCAAACAGACGTACACTGTGCCTAATAACCCAAAAGACCCATCACGTGTCATCGGGTAACCGACTCATCCACGTTTCCTTACATTCCCAGGATCATTGCAAGAGTCATGCAGTATTACAACATTTCACAAATAATATACATCAGAGATAAGAGTGCGGAAGTATTACACCAAAAAGTTTTCAAACCAGTTGTTCAAACTCACGTCGTTATTACAAACCATAGTTTCAAACTTTACCCTAGGTAGTGGAAGAAACATTAATAGAAACTGTATTTAACACAAACAACCCCGCCTAAGGGTTGCATTACTCCTCTGCGGACATGTCCTCCTCAATGACTGTCACCCAACAAGCCTCAAGCAAGGCTGCTCGTGAACGTCACCTGCAACAGGGGTTTAACAAACCCTGAGTACAAAGGTACTCAACAAGGCTTACCCGACAAGAGAAGAGAAGAACAGGTATGCTGGCTTGGGTAGGCTCAACAGTATTTTTCATTTGCATAAAAGCTTACTAAAGTAGTTCTAGATCCAAATTTTACTTAATCAATTAAGTACTTGGTAAGAACTGAAAGTGAACATTAGTGACAGATCATTGTCATTCTTTCTTACATCAGTTCCATTTTATTCTACGGTGCGGGTCGAAAGATTGAGTCTCCTTAACCGAGGAGCACCACAATTCGAACCGATTCAACCAGATCTGGTAGTTTTCCATGATCATACGATATATGTAGACCCTAGATCACACATATACCAACGCCAACCTCGGATCCTCCAAACAAGACCGGGTCCGCGCCACCCGAGACTACTCGTACACCTCCAATCCGGGAATTTAATCCATGAGGGTAGCTAGTACTCCCGCCATCTCTCCACTCCCAGTGCGCGATTAGCCGTTCTCATTTAAGAACCACCAAGGCAGAGCTTACCGTAGCATATGATCGGTACTTCACAGTTTCTCAATCTAGCAGGCCAACAACGGTTAACCCTAAACCGACACATCCAGGTCACCATACATCGATCCAAGGGTCGATGCATGTGCTCGTCTGGTCTTAACCATCATTCTTTCTCATTATCATTCCAAAACGATAAGTATTGAAAATATTTATCAAAAGCTTCATAAAGCAAGACTAAGCATTTCTATCAATTGCATAAAGCAGGTATCAAGGAATGATATGTCGATAACAAGGTTGATCATGCATCAACCGGTTTAAAGCATTTATTTGATAAACATTTAATGCATCAGGTTATCGAAAATAAGTCTAATTGTAAATCCAAGGAAATGGTTAAATGAACCGGGGCTTGCCTTCGTTGACCGAAAAAGTCGGGAACTCCTGATATTCCGGATCAACAGAACACTCCAAAAACCCTGGACCAACCTCGTCTGGACAATCGACCACTTCGGAAGCTACACGATAAAAGAGTGCATGCTTGATGAGATGCTCATGACATGATCATAGTAAAGATGGAAATTTTCTAAGCTATAAACATTTATCTTGCAACAACTTTCCATCAGGGTACAGTTGCAAACCTACAAACCCAACTGGCACAAACATACATGGGTTTATGAGTGAAGCTTGTCTGCATCAAGCAGCAGATCAAGATAATTCACTTATCTAACCTTTAATTCTACCATAAAGAAACTTAGGTTTTCATATTTAACAACACTACTTATTCATAAAGAAAGCAATTTAATTAGCACGAAATTAAGTTGTGAAGCAAACTATGCTTAAACTAGTTCAAATTTTGTACACAGATTGGGTATGACCCAAACATTACACAAAATAAATTTCAGCATTTTTGGAGTTAAACTCAATTTTATAAAAATCATTGAATACTTATTCAAGAATTACAAGGTACAATTTTTACTGCAAAACAGTGTACGGAAACATGCATATAATATATTTTTAATAAAAACTACACATCTCAAAGAACATGTACAAATTTTTTCATGATTTTTGGATCAACAGATTAATTCATACCAAAATAACAAAATCAGCATTAGTATGCACATATCAGAAAATAGATTAAAGCGTTTAAATAAATAAAAACCTCGATAGGCCGAAACCGGCCCGCTCGGCCCAACCCGCGCGCAAGCCGGCCCAACTCGGGCCTGCCCGCGCTTGCACAGCCAACTTTGCAGAAAAGCCCTCCGGCTTTAACCAAACTACAACGAAGTCCTCGTCACTGTTAGGCACTATTCAACTGAGTCTGGGACTTTGCACTTAGGCCCTCGGGTTTAATCGAATTCTCGTCGACATGTCCCCGACTCCATGGCCGACGGCGGCGAGCTTCGGCTCGCGCACGATGGAGCAACGGGACCTTCTCCGGCCAAACCAACCGGCTCAGCGCCTTCTCCTTCACCTCACGACTCTGCTGCT
This sequence comes from Coix lacryma-jobi var. lacryma-jobi, assembly GCA_009763385.1. NCBI lineage: Eukaryota > Viridiplantae > Streptophyta > Magnoliopsida > Poales > Poaceae > Coix > Coix lacryma-jobi. The sequence continues at coordinate 79,325,463 of CM019826.1, read as the reverse complement.
CCCTCAAACTCCCTCCCTCGGCCACTCTCTCCATACTGACGACGACACAGGCGGACGCGGCGGCACGCCGGCCAACTGAGAGCCCTACCGAAACCGCGGACGTGCGCATCAGCACCAGGGGCTCACCACGACTCTAGCGGGCTAGGTCTCCGAAGCTGACGCGGCTCCAAACGGTGAGGACGACGACGACGGCGGGTTCCAGCGGTGCGGCTTGACGGCGACGACCTGTTCCGGCTGAGATAGAGGGAGATAAGGTCAAAGACCTGGTGTTAGAGCATCACGAAGAGACGAGGAAGCGATAACGAAGCTCAAGTGAGGATGAAAGGACTCCGAGCTTGCTGACCACGGTGGCGGCGTTGATGGCGGTGTTCGAGACCGGAGACGAAGAAGACGGCCACGCCGGGCGGTTGGGGGGGGGGGCGAGCGAGGCTGCGACCTAGCTCTACAGCTCCGCAACGACGAGGCGAACACGGTGACGCGGTTAAATGGGACGGACGAGCACTCACGCAGCCGACGTAGTTAAGCTGAGGAACGACGGCGGCGGCAAGCAAGCAGAGGAGAAGGAAGGAACACGATGTTTCTGGAGGATAAAAGAGAAGACGAAGAGGGCGGTGGCGTGTTGCACGCGCGCGCGAAGCTAGCAGGTAGCTCGCTGGCGCGGCGCATGCGCCCCAGCGCGAGCGCGGCGCGGGCGAAGCAGCTCGCTGGCGCGCTCCAGACGGTTCCCCTCGCCGGCACTGTTCCTTGCTCCTCTCCCCCTTTCTGAAACTTTGAAGTTACTTTCGAAATTTGAACTATACTTCAAGTTTTGTCAAAATATAAAATGTAGAGTTTGAAAAGTTGTACAACTTTTCTTTAACACCCTTTGGCTGATTTCAAATGGAAATAGGTCAATTTGATCAAAATAGTTCAAATCAACTTCAAATTGAAAATTTGAAAAGGGGACATTACTAGGGTTTTGCAGTAGAAGCGAAATTACTTTTGATTTTGCATTGACACTTGAAAAATGGTCAATGTATGAAAGGTTCATTTTGAAATTCTCTACAACTTTGATGTAGACCTCCAACTCAGATTCCAAATAATTTTGAAATGAAAGTTTAAAGTAAAAAGGTGACCATTTCTAGTTTTTGAGTAAATTCAAAATTACTTTAAATTTTGTAAAGAAACATTGAAAACCATGAATACCAAAGTTGTACCTCTTCTCAAGATCTACCAAAAAGCTTTTAGGGTCAACCCCTAACTATGCATAGATTTTGAGTTAACGAAAAAGGGCTCATTAACTTATATAGGAATTTAATGATTTTCCCATTTTTAAGCTAAATAACTTTTATATTCTCTTGAATTGTTGAACTTGGATTCATGCCTTTACATGACTTTAGTCAAATGGGAATGAACACAAGTTACTTCATAATGACATTCTAAATTAGGTTTTTGAGCTGCATCACAAGCATATAAACAGAGATGCTCACATATTAGGAATTAAACTTATTTTAGTGAATGCATCTCAAAGTGAGCTAGCATATGATGCTATGAAATGCTTATGATGACATGGCAACATTTTATTCATGTAAACACCGGAGGTGTTACATCCTTTCCCCCTAAAAGAAATCTCGACCCGAGATTTAACTATAAACTAAACCAACTACTAAAGTTGTGGGATACAGGGATGAAGATTACAGACTTTTTATAAAACTAGGAACATGTTCTGTTAGTCAACCCTTTTCACTGTCCTGACTGTATGGTTGCATAGAATTCAGGGAACTGCTCCATTAGAAATTCTTCGGTTTCCCAAGTTGCTTCTTCCTCAGAATGTTGACTCCATTGAACTTTATAGAACCTGTTAGTGTGTCGTCGAGTCACTCTATCTCGCTGATCGAGAATTCTGATGGGATATTCTGAGTAAGTCATATCAGTCTTAAGTTGTACCCCTTCAACATCAATCACTTGGTCAGGAACTCGCAGACACTTCTTTAGCTGAGAAATGTGGAACACATTATGAACCTCTGACAGATGAGCTGGTAGTTGAATACGATATGCCACTTTGCCACACTTGGCCAGGACTTGAAATGGTCCGATGTAACGGGGAGCAAGTTTTCCTTTGACCCCGAAACGATAAACACCCTTGGTGGGTGACACCTTTAGATACACAAAATCTCCTTTGGCAAACGTCAAAGGTCTATGCCTTTTGTCTGCATAGCTCTTCTGTCGAGATTGTGCTATTTTCATATTCCTTTGTATGAGTTTGACTTTCTGTTCGGTCTCTTGAACTAGATTGACACCAAAGAACCATCTTTCACCAGGTTCGGATTAATGTAAAGGAGTTCAACATCTTCTGCCATATAAAGCTTCAAATGGTGCCATACGGATGCTCTCTTGATAGCTATTGTTGTATGAGAACTCCGCTAATGGTAAGCACTCATCCCACTTAAATGGGAAGTTAAGAGCACATGCCCTGAGCATATCTTCTAGTATCTGATTTACTCTTTCATTCTGACCCCCTGTCTGTGGATTGTAAGCTATGCTATGTAGGAGTTTAGTGCCTAGAGACTCATGTAGACTTTCCCAGAATTTTGAAACAAACTGAGTACCCCTATCTGAGACAATAGTGTTTGGAACTCCATGTAAACTCATAATTCTCTAAAAATATATCTTAGCATATGTTGATGCCGGATAGATGGTCTTGACAGGTATAAAGTGTGAAACCTTGGTCAGACGATCTACTATAACCCAAATAGAGTCGTAGCCCTTGGATGTTCTTGGCAAACCAACAATAATGTCCATACTGATGTCCTCCCATTTCCAAGCAGGAATTGACAATGGTTGCAGTTCACCAGTTGACTTAAGATGAATGGCTTTGACTTTCTGACAAGTATCACATCTGGCTACATACTTTGCAGTTTCGATCTTCATCTTAGTCCACCAGAATCTTTGCTTAAGATCCTGGTACATTTTTGTACTCCCCGGATGAATCGCAAACAGGGTAAGATGAGATTCATCAAGAATTTGCTTCCTCAACTCAGGATTCTTCGAAATGACCAGTCTGTCTTTGAACCAGACCACTCCTGCTTCATCGACTCGTAAGCAAGAAGCTTTGTCTGCCTTGGATTTCTCTTTGAGGTGAACAATACCCTTGTTTTCTTTCTGAGCAGCTATAATCTGGTCTTTGATAGATGACTGAACTGATATATTAGACAAACTGCCCTGCGTCATCATCTGAATACCCAGTTTTTCTAACTCAGAACAGAGAGCAAGATCTACTGGTCTGACTGTGGTACAGTTGCAACAAACCTTTCGACTAAGAGCATCGGCTACAACATTTGCCTTTCCGGGATGGTAGTGCACTTCAAGATCATAATCTTTGATTAGTTCTAACCATCTCCTTTGTCGCATGTTCAGCTCTGACTGGGTGAAAATATATTTCAGACTCTTGTGGTCGGTGTATCTGTGACATGTGTTGCCCAAGAGGTAATGACGCCAAATCTTCAAGGCATGGACAACTGCTGCTAACTCTAAGTTATGAGTGGGATAGTGTTCTTCATGACGTTTCAACTGCCTGGATGCATAAGCTATTACTCTGCCCTCTTGCATCAAAACACAACCAATCCCGATACCAGAAGCATCACAATACACATCAAACGGCTTCTCAATATTGGGTTGGGCTAAGACTGGAGCTGTAGTCAAAGATTCCTTTAATTTCTGAAAAGCTTCTTCACATTTATCCGACCAGACAAAATTGACTTCATTTTTTAACAACTGAGTTATAGGTTTGGCAATTTTGGAAAAGTCTAGAATAAACCTGCGGTAATAACCTGCCATGCCCAGAAAACTGCGAACTTGATGAACAGTTCTGGGGGACTCCCATTCAAGGATTTCTTGTACTTTGCCTGGATCCATAGCTACACCTTCAGCCGATAACACATGACCCAGGAATGGAACTCTGTCTAGCCAGAACTCACATTTACTGAACTTTGCATATAGCTGATGGTCTCTCAAACGGCCCAACACTACTCTGAGGTGTTCCGCATGTTCTTATGGATTCTTGGAATATATTAGAATATCATCAATGAATACCACTACAAACTTGTCTAGCTCAGGCATGAACACGGAGTTCATTAGATACATGAAGTGAGCTGGAGCATTAGTCAATCCAAAGGACATGACTAAGTACTCATACAAGCCATATCTGGTGGTGAAAGCAGTTTTAGCAATATCTTCAGGCCTTATTTTTATCTGGTGATACCTAGATCTCAGATCTATCTTGGAAAATACCTCGGCGCCCGTGAGTTGATCGAACAGAAGATCAATCCGCGACAACGGGTACTTATTCTTCACCGTTACTTCATTGAGCGGACGACAGTCCACACATAGGCTCAAAGTTTGGTCCTTCTTTTTGACAAACAAGGCAGGACAGCCCCATGGTGATGAACTAGGTCTGACATAACCTTTATCAAGTAGTTCTTGCAACTGAATTTTCAATTCTGCTAGTTCTTTAGGTGGCATTCTATAGGCTCGTCGAGATATTGGTGCTGTTCCTGGCTTTAGCTCTATGCTGAACTCAACATCACGGTCTGGTGGTAACCCCGACAAGTCTTCAGGAAACACATCCGGGAACTCACAGACTACTGGAATATCCTGAATCTCTTTAACTGTTGTTGCACAGACGCTGCCGCACATCTGGTCAACGGTTTTCTTGGGAATCGGAAGTTGGATAAAGAGTTCAGAATTACTATTAGGTGTGATCAACCTGACTGTTCTATGCAAGGCATCTAATACTGCCTTTTGCTGGTACATCCAGTTCATCCCTAGGATCACATCTATATCCTGATCCTTGATTACTATCATACTAGTGGGATAAGTATGCCCGGCAAACTCTACGGCACCTGATGCGCCACTTCCTTTGTGTATAAACGACCTCCAGGTTTGTGTATAAGGAAATTTTCTTGTGCTTCCCCCGTTGGTATATGATGTTTTTCAACAAATTTCTTAATGATAAAGGTATGCGATGCACCAGAATCAAATAGTAATACGGCAGGATGGCGAGCGACTGAAAACATACCCATCATGATGGGTTCCCCTTCAGGAATATCGGCCACCTGCGCATAATACACCCGGCCAGTCTTCTGGACAGCCTTATTCTTCTGATTGTTATTGTGGCCTTGATTCTGCTGTGGCTGTTGCTGTGGCTGCTGCTGGGAATTCTGACTTCCTTGTCCTTGTGGAGTATTTGGGATACTCTTTTTGGGATACGGACAATTACGGGAGAAATGGCCCGGTTTCCCACAATTATAACATGGGTAGTTGTGGTTCTGGGAGTTTGGGTTCGAATGCCAGGGGCATTCGGCTGTCGTGGATAGTTAGGGTTCACAACAGTTCTAGTAGATGACTGCTGTGAGCTGGCTTGTTGTTGCTGGGGTGGACGGTACTGTGGACGGTTATGCTGGACTGGGTGGTATATGATACGCTGGCGCTTCTTATTGCCACCAGACGATCCGGTCGAACCCCCACCCTTCCTCTTCTTAGCTTCAAGATGCTTGAAATGCTTTTCTTCTGCGGATATAGCTTTATTCACCACATCAATGAAGGATATATTATCGTCGCACATTGCCAGCATTTTCTGCATCTTCGTATTCAGCCCCCTCATGAAGCAACTGCGCTTCTTGTCATTGGTGTTCACATGATCTAGAGCATACTGAGATAGATGATTAAACTTGCCAATATACTGCTGTACTGGCTGATCCCCCTGCCTGAGGGCTAAGAACTCTTCGGCTTTCATCCGCATCACACCCGCTGGAATGTAGTGAGCTTTGAAAGCTCTCGAGAACTCATCCCAGGTAATGCGGTGTCCTGGAGCTTGGGCAGCTTCAAAGTTTGCCCACCAAGTCCCTGCAGCTCCCCTCAACTACTAGGCTGTGAAGGATGGCTTCTGAGTTTCAGTGCAGTGGATTAGCTCAAACTTCTGATTCATAGTACGGAGCCAATCTGCAGCTTCTAGAGGCTCCTCAGCCTTAGTAAATACCGGTGGCCTGGTCTCCGTGAAATCCTGATAAGTACTTTCCTGGGCCTGATGATGATGTCGACCACGCTGCCCAAATGGTGCATTCTGAACTAGGCCCTGTAGCAGGCGTGCATTGTCTGTTGTAGCACGCATGAGTGCAGCAATGGCTTCTTCCAGTGTTGGTGGAACTGGGGGCGCATGGGGGACATCCTCCCCACCATGAGACGAACCAGCCCCATCAGCAGCACGGGTACGAGGCATCTGCTCACAAACAAACCAAACATTATTGATTTCTGATTATGATACAAAAACAGTAACTCTATACACACTTATGTTACATTATTCATGCATAACAGGACTGACAAATGATTCAACTAACTTAGGATCATGTTAAGCTAGACTATTACACAGCCTCTACCCTCTATGGTTCAAGATCCACGCCTGACACTCTGATGGGAAACAACTCACTCATCATCCTCACTCTCACTGTCACTGTCATCAGCAGACTCAACCACATCAGGATCTTCCTCACTCTGCCCATCTATCTCCCCATCATCAATGATCGTACCCATCTCATCTTCAGCTGCATCTGGAGGTGGAGGTGGATGGAGTTGATCGTACAACACATGGACTTCCTCATCCAACTGGTCATTGAATGCTTCTATATCCGTCACATACACCTCCAACTCATGCAAACGGGCTAAAGCGTCATCTTCTCGCTGCCAAGCGGTGTTCCTTTCTCCAAGCATTTTAGTCATAAGTTTTTCTGCATTGACCATGCTTCTGTTGGCCTCCTCTATCTTGATCTTCATGCCTCCGGCTTTGGCAATTGTTAAGCTCTTCTCCCGAGAGTTGGCGGCCAACTGAGATTTCAGTTCACGGACCTCTGCCCGTAAATCCTCATTGACCTCCTGACCGCTGCTGGACCCTTCCTCCTTGCGGGATGCAAGTTGGTGCTTGGGTACACCATGAGGACTCGTACTCTTGCGAGGTGTCTCCTTACCGCGCGGCATCCTAGTGAGATAAGATTTTGAATTAGGCAGATAAAGGAAATACTTTTTGGATAGCAAGAAGGGATTGAATTCTAACGCTTACCCAACTATACCACTTATCATAAGTTGATTAAGCATGATGCATGAAACGTACTTACGCATAAAGCATATAAAATTTAAATTATACTCCACTACATAGGAGTAGAAATTTAACAACAATTTCAAGTTAAGGCTTAACATAACATGCTGCTCCACTTAACAATCTATGATCTACTACTTAAGATAGAACATAGATTGAATAGCATGAACAAGGTAAGTCAAAAGCGTTTTGGACCAAACTAAATTTCAAATAGTTTTGACTCAACTCATTTTGAAGTTTTGCAACAATACCCCAAGACTGCTGCAATGATCGCTCTGATACCAGCTGTGACGGAACCTCCTGAATTATTAAGGCCCACATGTACCCATCCTTGTCCTACAGACCTCAGACAGACGTACACTGTGCCTAATAACCCAAAAGACCCATCACGTGTCATCGGGTAACCGACTCATCCATGTTTCCTTACATTCCCAGGATCATTGCAAGAGTCATGCAGTATTACAACATTTCACAAATAATATACATCAGAGATAAGAGTGCGGAAGTATTACACCAAAAGTTTTACAAACCAGTTGTTCAAACTCACGTCGTTATTATAAACCATAGTTTCAAACTTTACCCTAGGTAGTGGAAGCAACATTAATAGAAACTGTATTTCACACAAACAACCCCGCCTAAGGGTTGCATTACTCCTCCCCGGACACATCCTCCTCAATGACTGTCACGCAACAAGCGTCAAAGTAAGGCTGCTCGTGAACGTCACCTGCAACAGGGGTTTAACAAACCCTGAGTACAAAGGTACTCAACAAGGCTTACCCGACAAGAGAAGAGAAGAACAGGTATGCTGGCTTGGGTAGGCTCAACAGTATTTTTCATTTGCATAAAAGCTTACTAAAGTAGTTCTAGATCCAAATTTTACTTAATCAATTAAGTACTTGGTAAGAACTGAAAGTGAACATTAGTGACAGATCATTGTCATTCTTTCTTACATCAGTTCCATTTTATTCAACGGTGCGGGTCGAAAGATTGAGTCTCCTTAACCGAGGAGCACGACGGTTCGAACCGATTCAACCAGATCTGGTAGTTTTCCACGATCATACGATATATGTAGACCCTAGATCACACATATACCAACCCCAACCTCGGATCCTCCAAACAAGACCGGGTCCGCGCCACCCGAGAGTACTCGTACACCTCCAATCCGGGACTTTAACCCACGAGGGTAGCTAGTACTCCCGCCATCTCTCCACTCCCAGTGCGCGATTAGCCGTTCTCATTTAAGAACCACCAAGGCAGAGCTTACCGTAGCATATGATCGGTACTTCACAGTTTCTCAATCTAGCAGGCCAACAACGGTTAACCCTAAACCGACACATCCAGGTCACCATACATCGATCCAAGGGTCGATGCATGTGCCCGTCTGGTCTTAACCATCATTCTTTCTCATTATCATTCCAAAACGATAAGTATTCAAAATATTTATCATAAGCTTCATAAAGCAAGACTAAGCATTTCTATCATTTGCATAAAGCAGGTATCAAGGAATGATATATCGATAACAAGGTTGATCATGCATCAACAGGTTTAAAGCATTTATTTGATAAACATTTAATGCATCAGGTTATCGAAAATAAGTGTAATTGTAAATCCAAGGAAATGGTTAAATGAATCGGGGCTTGCCTTCGTTGACCGAAAAAGTCGGGAACTCCTGATATTCCGGATCAACAGAACACTCCGAAAACCCTGGACCAACCTCGTCCGGACAATCGACCACTTCGGAATCTACATGATAAAAGAGTGCATGCTTGATGAGATGCTCATGACATGATCATGGTAAAGATGGAAATTTTCTAAGCTATAAACATTTATCTTGCAACAACTTTCCATCAGGGTACAGTTGCAAACCTACAAACCCAACTGGCACAAACATACATGGGTATATGAGTGAAGCTTGTCTGCATCCAGCAGCAGATCAAGATAATTCACTTATCTAACCTTTAATTCTACCATAAAGAAACTTAGGTTTTCATATTTAACAACACTACTTATTCATAAAGAAAGCAATTTAATTAGCACAAAATTAAGTTGTGAAGCAAACTATGCTTAAACTAGTTCAAATTTTGTACACAGATGGGGTATGACCCAAACAGTACACAAAATAAATTTCAGCATTTTTGGAGTTAAACTCAATTTTATAAAAATCATTGAATACTTATTCAAGAATTACAAGGTACAATTTTTACTGCAAAACAGTGTACAGAAACATGCATATAATATATTTTTAATAAAAACTACACATCTCAAAGAACATGTACAATTTTTTTCATGATTTTTGGATCAACAGATTAATTCATACCAAAATAACAAAATCAACATTAGTATGCACATATCAGAAAATAGATTAAAGCGTTTAAATAAATAAAAACCTCGATAGGCCTAAACCGGCCCGCTCGGCCCAACCAGCGCGCAAGCCGGCCCAACTCGGGCCTGCCCGCGCTTGCACAGCCAACTTTGCAGAAAAGCTCTCCGGCTTTAACCAAACTACAACGAAGTCCTCGTCACTGTTAGGCACTATTCAACTGAGTCTGGGACTTTGCACTTAGGCCCTCGGGTTTAATCGAATTCTCGTCGACACGTCCCCGACTCCATGGCCGACGGCGGCGAGCTTCGGCTCGCGCACGCCGGAGCAACGGGACCTTCTCCGGCCAAACCAACCGGCTCAGCGCCTTCTCCTTCACCTCACGACTCTGCTGCTCCCTAAAACTCCCTCCCTCGACCTCTCTCTCCATACTGACGACGACACAGGCGGACGCGGCGGCACGGCGGCGGCACGCCGGCCAACTGAGAGCCCTACCGAAACCGCGGACGTGCGCATCAGCACCAGGGGCTCACCACGACTCTAGCGGGCTAGGTCCCCGAAGCTGACGCGGCTCCGAACGGTGAGGACGACAACGACGGCGGGTTCCAGCGGTGCGGCTCGACGGCGACGACCTGTTCCGGCTGAGATAGAGGGAGATAAGGTCAAAGACCTAGTGTTAGAGCATCAGGAAGAGATGAGGAAGCGATAACGAATCTCAGGTGAGGATGAAAGGACTCCGAGCTTGCTGACCACAGTGGCGGCGTTGATGGCGGTGTCCGAGACCGGAGACGAAGAAGACGGCCACGCCGGGCGGTTGGGGGGGCGAGCGAGGCTGCGACCTAGCTCTACAGCTCCGCAACGACGAGGCGAACACGGTGACACGGTTACACGGGACAGACGAGCACTCACGCGGTCGGCGTAGCTAAGCAGAGGAACGGCGGCGGCGGCAAGCAAGCAGAGGAGAAGGAAGAAACACGGCGTTTCTGGAGGATAAAAGAGAAGACGAAGAGGGCGGTGGCATGTTGCACGCGCGCGCGAAGCTAGCAGGCAGCTCGCTGGCACGGCGCATGCACCCCAGCGCGAGCGCGGCGCGGGCGAAGCAGCTCGCTGGCGCGCTCCAGACGGTTCCCCTCGCCGGCACTGTTCCTTGCTCCTCTCCCCCTTTCTGAAACTTTGAAATTACTTTCGAAATTTGAACTATACTTCAAGTTTTGTCAAAATATAAAATGTAGAGTTTGAAAAGTTGTACAACTTTGCTTTAACACCCTTTGGCTGATTTCAAATGGTCAATGTATGAAAGGTTCATTTTGAAATTCTGTACAACTTTGATGTAGACCTCCAACTCAGATTCCAAATAATTTTTGAAATGAAAGTTTAAAGTAAAAAGATGACCATTTCTAGGGTTTGAGTAAATTCAAAATTACTTTAAATTTTGTACAAAAACTTTGAAAACCTTGAATACCAAAGTTGTACCTCTTCTCAAGATCTACCAAAAAGCTTTTAGGGTCAACCGCTAACTATGCATAGATTTTGAGTTAACGAAAAAGGGCTAATTAACATATATAGGAATTTAATGATTTTCCCATTTTTAAGCTAAATAACTTTTATATTCTCTTGAATTGTTGAACTTGGATTCATGCCTTTACATGACTTTAGTCAAATGGGAATGAACACAAGTTACTTCATAATGACATTCTAAATTAGGTTTTTGAGCTGCATCACAAGCATATAAACAGAGATGCTCACATATTAGGAATTAAACTTATTTTAGTGAACGCATCTCAAAGTGAGCTAGCATATGATGCTATGAAATGCTTATGATGACATGGCAACATTTTATTCATGTAAACACCTGAGGTGTTACAGCGAAGTTTTCAATGAAGATACGATGGAGTTGTTCCCAAGAGTCGATGGACTCGGGTTTAAGTCTGTCGAACCAGGCGAGCGGCATTGTCTCTAAAGCCATTGGGAGATAGAGTGCTTTGACGTCGTTGCTTCCGCCGGCTAACTGAACTGCTTCAGCATACAGCCCGAGCCACCGTTTAGGTTCTGTCTTCCCGTCATACTATGAATAGTTCCCGGGTTTGAATTTTCGCGGGAACGAGACTGCTCGGAGTCTTTGGGAAAAGCAGGGAAAATGACCGACTGCGTCGGATTCTGCGACTGCGATTCCTCTGTATGAAGATTCGGCTCCTCCCACGGCTTGATCAGGTACTCGGTGGCCCAGACGACTCCTTGCTGGGATCCGACCAAGTCGCTCTTGAACAGGCCGCCTCTGGCTTGGGTGAGATGAAGCTTGCTCATCGGCTAGGGACTCGAGATTCCATCCTCAGAGTTGAAGCGCGGTAGTCTGAAGCATGACCAACCGTCGCTCTTCATCAGGGGTGCGGTTGGCCTTGGCCCCCATCTCTGTAGCTAGAGCCAGGATGTTTTGGTAGGGAGTCTGGAAGACTTTATGGCCGGCGACCGTCATAAACTCGGGTTCGAGGTTGTGAGAGCAATCGGTGTGTCGTCTGTTGTGATCATCCTGAGACTGATGCTCCTCAGTGTGAGCTTGGCGCTCCACCTCTGTTTCCAGACGTCTCCGAGTGTTGTACTCTTCTAGTCATACGTTGTAGCGGTCTACAGCTTCCTTACGGTGATTTGCTCGCCTTCTGCGGGCTTCTTTAGCTTGGTTCTTCCGGATTCTCTCAGCCTTTAATGACTCGATCTCTCCGGGTCATTCCTGGTCGTTGTCAGATATCATACTTAGAGTTTCATCATCCTACAGTACATCTAGAGGGGTTGGTGGTCGTAAGGATGACTGATGCCCCGCCATGAAAACTTCACGAGTGTGGCTCTGGTTTGATGATCCTGGTGTTACCGACTCCAAAGTAGAAGCGCTGGAGATTAATTCCGTTGAGGTGTCGTGTTCCACAAAGGGGAGCTGATATCCATGTTGGTAAGGAAGTTGCTGGTCGATTGTGCCAACCAGTCTAGCCAGAGCAGGCTGAATTGGCCAATGGACAATGTTACCCTCCTTGCTAAAGCTGAAAACGAGTCCTTGTTGGGCTTCTGTCAAAGGTATCTGTTGATACTCTTTGAATTTTGCGTCATTCAGGTCTTGAAAGCTTTCAGCAGAGTTCCGCGGTCCAAAGGTGACGCCGTGGCTAGTGTCCGGGTCCTTCTCCTTAGAACTCTAGTTCGAGTAGGAGTCGGATGCTTTTAGTTGATCCTCAGGATCCTGCGGATCTTGAATTGCGAGATTTGCTAGGTTCTGAGCGAGGTGTTCCATCTTTGGTGTGGCTTGCAGTTCTGATTTAGTGTGAAGTTGTCGATGTAGCTTTCCTTGATCATCCGCGATGCAAGTCCATGAACCAAAAACAAAAATTGATCCCACCGAGAACATGTTGTCGCGGTTCGCCGGGCACTTGGTCGTTGAATCGCCGAAATCCCCTACCTGGCGCGCCAGTTGTCGGTGTTTGTTAACCGGCAACTCGTCTTGAGTAATCTCAGACGATTTGTTCGGTGGGGATCGGCGTTCGTAGGACTCAGCGAGTACACAGGGACAGCGATTTATACTGGTTCAGGCCGCTAAATAGCGTAATACCTTACGTCCAGTGCGGTGTGTGCCTTGTGTATGATTACGATTCAATGTTCGATGATTTGGAGCCGGCGCCCACTTCCCCTTATATATCCGGGTAAGTCATAGCACAGGCCGAGTCCTAGTCGATTACATCAAAGGAGACCTATTCTAATTACAAGACTTCCTTTAAGAACTCGACTAATTTACAACGAGAGTCCTAATCCAAGTACACTTTGTAACAAGTCTTCGGATCTCCCGTGCCGTCCGGGATTATTCGGAGTAATCATTGACTGATGACATCTCCGTCATCCTGGTCCGTCACTCTCGTATTCATTCCAGGAGTGGGAGGAGGATGAAGAAGTTTGGTCAATGGATCAAGGTCATCTTCACTACGTGTACCTATGCAGCAAAGACGACATATGAGGATCGGTTAGAAAACCGAGAGGCAAACAGAGCAGCAAGGGAGGTAGCAGGACTTCCATCTCTTCCACTAGTTGAGCCACCTCCTCAGTTTACAGGTTTGCCTCGCTTGTCAGTTTCTTCCTTACAGGACGAGCAGCCTTTTGATCAGCCATATCAGCAGCCTCATGGAGACCAGTTTGAGCAGTATGGTGGTGCTGAGGAGGAGATTCGAGCTGCCAAGCATGATCCTCAGGTTCAGGAGACCTTGCTTCGTGTCTACTCCAGGTGTGACTGGGAAGGACCCTCTACTTTAGCTCCTCCTCGGCGTTCAACTCACTTCACTTCGCACACTCATGTTGAGGGGCGTGCTCGCATCGACTGTGATTCGGATGATGAGTGATCTTTTCTAATTTTGTTGCCTCTTTTTGGTACTTGATGCCAAAGGGGGAGAAAGTAGAGGGGGTCAAATCTTTTTCAATGCCATGTGTTTGTGCTGCAGGAGCCTCATGTCTTATCCGTTGAGAGTAGTTGACTTTATTTGTCTCAGATATGGACATGTATTCTTGGTTTCAGTTCTAGTTTATTATTTTATGAGGTTATGCTGTTCTTGTTTCATTTTCTCTACTGTAGAAATCTGAATGTTAACTGACTGATATAGCTAGAGCGGTAGTGCCGCCCTCCTAGACTGGCAGTGCTGGGTTCTGGGTGAGTTCTTAACAAAATTTGTCATATGCATCATGAATATTCGTGTGACTTTCTAGCACCCCACAGCAGGCATGGATGTAGGGGGAGGATCCCACACCCATGGCTCCAAAATCTCAGTCATATTTCATATTTTGTAAACTCTAATTGGGTTCTCGTCAATCACCAAAAAGGGTGAGATTGTAAGTGCAATCAAGCCCTATGTGGGTTTTGGTGTTGATAACCACCTAATTAGAGGACTAATGAGATTTGTTGAGATGATTTGCAGAGGGTTCGTTTAGAGGATGTTGAACAGGTTGGAATGACACCAAATTGCAAAGGATGGCCCTGAACTCATGGAGGTTTAATTTCTTTTGTATTTTGAATATTGAGTTTAGGAAAACCGGACTATCAAGGGGGATTCTAGAACAATGTGTCAGATTGTGGAACCAATTGCTCAAAATCCCAGAATAACATCCTCATACCCAGCTGAACTAGCCAGCCAAATTTTAGATTCATCAGTGCTATTTGGCAAGGGTGGCAGTGCCGCCCATTATGGGCGGCAGTGCCGCCCTTCAAATCTGAGTCCGATTCAGATGTATAAATACAATTCAGAAATGTTGCAATGGCACCTTCTTCTAGCTTCTGAGTCTCAGACCGTTGCAACAGCTCTCAGACACAGTTCTCTCTCCCCAATTGTTGCTCCTTCACCTCCTCAAGAGATCTAGTGATTCCACCATTGAAACTTGAGAGAAAAGGCAGCAAAACACTCTTGGAGAGCTGATCTACTGATTCCGATTGTCTATGAGCAGTTGGTTCACGTTTGGCCGGCGGTGCTAGGGTTCTTTACTCTTGGAGCTTGCTCCTAGTCGGCTAAGCGTCGCCCAAGAGCTTGCCAAATAGTGTGGCAACCTTGGGAGGTTTGTAAACATCTTGTGCAGCTAAGAAATCACCCCTCACTTCAAGAGTTTACTCTCTTGACTTGAGAATGAGGGAAAACATCAAGCCTAGGTGGCTAGCTCATCCTTTTGTGGATACCTCAACAACATGGAGTAAGCCAACCTTTGTGTGGTGAGCTAAACCACGGGATAAATCTTGTGTCACCTGTGCTATTTACTCATTGTTGTTATTTGTCATGTTTAGACAATATTAGTTTGATGAAAGAAATCCATACAAGCTATTGATTTCTGTGGTATTCAGTCTTCGAACTGAATCTGTTTGCTATTTCTATACATTATACTGCTTACTCCGAGTAGCTCGAGTCTGCAAAATTGCAATCCATTCTGTGCATATTTTAAAGAGCGGCAGTGCCGCCCTGTGATCTCATCTCTGTTCGAGCTAAATTTTTACAGGCCTATTCACCCCCCCCCTCTAGGATAACATACACTTCCTGAAGTTCCTACAACCATAGTAGGAGGATAAACAGTGATTTGGATAGTGGGACCAACACACCACATTTGCCTAAGATGTATTGGAGCTTCTACAAAGATAGAAAGAAAGATAAAAGAATAAGAATATCCCGGAGCATGGATCTGAACAAGGTCATGTTAATGAATTAAGTATACATGTTATGATCAAGTTAACATTAGTGCTAAGTACTGGATGGATTAGGAGACCTGGGAACACTGGTCTACCAGCCAGGATTACACCGGGCAATTTAGACACCTACCCCAAAGCCGAACGTGGGGGGATTAAAGGACGAACAGGGGCGTCACCACCTGCCGCCTACCCCTCAACCGGGACTAAGCCAGGCATTCACCCATCTCCATATACCCCGAGAACCACTCTTGTGCACATGAAGAACACCCTTACACCTCCTCGATAAAGATGTGAGCGCACCCGAAGGCACGGCAAAACACCACCCAACACATATCACTAAGCTATCAAGATCGAAACATGTTAAATGAAGAACAATATTCATGTTCATGATGAACAAGGGTCTAAAACTATGAACTAGCTCTAGAACGATGAACAGGAACAAGGCTCTAATTCAAGAACACAACAATGTTGATCATAAGAGAACAAGAACAAGTATGAAATGAGGAACTTAGTATTCATACCAAGAACATCTTTACAACTCCTCCTCCTCTCTTGCATGTAGTACTTGCTCCAACTACTAGAAGATCTAAACTAAGGTAGAGAGCTCCAAATACAAAGTGGAATGAATGGCAAATGTGTTGATGTGTGATGATCTTGAAGAGGGAGCTCTACCCCTTTATTTATACTAATACATGGTCGGTTTGGAGGAGCTATGTATGGAAACCCACATGAACCACCTTTGCATGGAGGCATGCAACCGCCATAGGAGGTCAGTGGCCAGTGGGGCCAGGAGCGGTGCGCCCGCACCCCTGGTGGGCCCAGAGGCCACTGCCTTCACGTGGTGGGCCCTTGGCTTTTGCATTTGAAGTTGTGATGGTTTCCAACCCATATGTTTTCTTTAGGTGGGCTTCTTCCATATTCCTTAGTTTTACGCTTTGTCAGAAAGCGTTCTTCTCGCCTTTTCCACTGTTTCATGTTGATACCTGAAATGCAATGATTCTCCAATACAAGTGGAAATAGCTCAAGGTGATAACATATGTATGCAAGTATGCTTTGTTTTGTCCTTGGTTTGGCTTATAAAAGTTGTCGGTAAGCACCGCCAACAAACCCCCCCAAGCTTACCCCTTGCTCGTCCGAGCAAGCAGTACAACTTTAGGTTGTGATCAGGAGTTGCTGCAATGCCGATCATTTTCAAAGTTGCTATGTTTATAATCGAGAATTCTTATTTGATTTAAATAAATTTGCTTTCTACTCACCCTTTTTACCTTGTTACCTGCGGGGCGTTGTAGCAATCTGTGACAGAACCGACCAATTTATACCAGATTAAGCACAGAAATCTCCGCTTTCGCGATGATCGTCATGTACTTAAGCTCGTACAAACCCGGTAGTCCGAAAATCTCGAAGGATTTCAAACAATTCGAATTCAGCCAAGATCGTAATAAGTTTAGCATACATGTCCACAAGTTACATCACAGTTCGAACATAGATTAAATCCATCAAACTACGAAACAATATTACAAACCATAGTTTGATAAAGAGCGGAAGCAACATAGTTTTGAAACACAAGTTCAGTTGTTTGCATTACAGTGCCATCGACCTGATCATATCTGACAAAAGCATCAGGAAAGGATAAGAAAGGACCATGCCCATGGTCTAGTCATCACCCATAACTGGGTACAGGCAGAGAGTTCTCGTAGTAGCCAAAGAAGCTCTGATCATTTGCAACACAAGGGAATAAAACCCTGAGTACAAGAAGGTACTCAGCTAGACTTACCGTCATAAACCAGAAATAGTGAGACACCAAGGAACATGAAGGCCATATCTGGGGTTGGCTATACTTTCCCTTTTTGCATAAAGGCATTTCATTATTAAAAATCATTATTAGGGTATGAGCAGTCAATTTTATGTAATCAACCTGATTAACTTGGTTTGCACCTGATCTAGAGCAATCACTTGGCTAATTAATCAAGCAAGAGTGACTATTTAATCAATTGCCTTTCTGATTCAACTTGATAACCATCTTTAGTTCCATAAGTTCTACGGTAACACATGTCAGTCAATTACTCACTGTCAGGAGCGATGGCGATTATAATCGATTCCTACCCAGCTGGGGATAAAATGTCACACACTCGCCTGACACTTCCGGCTATGGCAGTTGTAAGCTGCCACTCAGGAAATTCGAGAACACAATTCGCGGGATGGCCATGGGCCCTTCTACACCGGGTGTTATCTCAGTGCTAGGTCGCTCAAGCCATAACTGCCCACGGTCATGCCAGGTCAATCAGGCCTCTCCTGCCGATGGACCATGCCAGGTTAATCAAAATAGTTGCCCATGGTACATCTGAGGCCCTGGGTGTTAGGCGTCAACATCTCCATCTCCGGCTCGAATAGCCTTACTCGGCTTCACAGGAGGTACTCCGACCTACACGGTTAAGTGATTGATGTGTTCCATTTGACTGAGGTGCGCTTCTCGAACGAGTCCTATGCGACACAGACGGGAGACTACTAGCACACAGAACCTATGTCATGTTGCTCCTACATCCCGTCCGGTCTCAGATTAATTATCATTTGGTTATCTCCATGATAGCACCGGGCTAGTCATGATCAGTATCCACCTATTTGCGCGGGACAGGAAATCACCTAACTTTTATCGGTCTAAGCAGGGCTAAGCATATAAATGAGCCTAGTCCTAACAGGGATATCAAGATAACCATTGCAGTGGACTAGGTATAGTAATAATGTAGCAACAGTAGCAATCAGCTCCTATAACCTAATGCAACAATCATAGCAGGTTAATTTGTTAAATAATTGCAAACCGTAGGGAGTGAAATGCTCCGGGGCTTGCCTCTCTCGAAGTTAGACAGCAGGTGGTCCTGGCACTCGAGCAAATCTCCGACGTCTTCCTCGGTCCGCTCGAACAGGGTCTCCTCCTAGGTCTGCTCCTCCGTCAGTGGCGGGTTCTGGTTCTCCTCTATCGATCCTATATGGTGCATTGCAGGTATAAATATGATGAATGCACATATGATGCTTATGAGATGCAACATAGGAGAAAACAACTCAGGAGATAAACACATGTCATCTACTTCATTCTCTTCAACAAGGTAGTCAATATCATCTAACTTACTAACTACCTGTCAACAACCTACAACCTAGCATTCAACCTAACCCCTTTCTCAACAGCCATTCATCACCTATGACCCACCGAGAAAGCACGAATAATTCTAATCACTTAATTACCTATTCTTTTTTAACCAATTTCTTAAATAAGGCATAATTATCACCATACTGAATAAACTATAGAAACTTTCCAAACTTTTACACAGGCTACTACAACCCAAACTAGGTAACCATAAATATTTCAGCTCAAAATAGTAACCCTAGCATACAATAAAAATTAACTCTATTAATTCACAAATTATGCACTTTTCATAGTTTGTACTACCAAATACCAAACAGACCAACCTAACATTTTTCATGGCAACTTCATACCTTAACATAACTGTAAAAAAATTATCAAGCTCAGTACCTAAGCAGTTCTATTCATTAAAATTACAGAAAGAAAACAACATTTAACAACATTAAACCCTACAGCCAACATTTTCCACAGAGTATACATATGTTATATTTTTCCTAGATACTACTCATCAAGACAAACCCAACAAAATTGAAATCACATTTTTCTGAGCTATACAAAATTAGTTATGCATTTTTCAAGTTAACAGCCATCTACTTAATAAATAAAACTACATATAAAATATAAAAAATATGCATCTAATAAATTTAACAGCTAGATCCATTCATTTACAGCACAACAAAATTTGTTTCACACAATTTGGACTTAAAATGAGCCATATATGAATTTTAGAAGCATTTAAACAAACTCTAAAAAAACTGGATTAAAGAAAACTGGACCTAAACTGCTACGGTCACCCGGGCTAACGCACCCAGAGACACAAGTCAAAACACAAAGCACACCCCGAAGTCCTGGACTCTACTGCACCCAGCTTTCTCTCCTTCTCTCTTGCTCTCTCTGCTAGCGGGACCCAGGCGTCAGGCAACCCCACGCCCTCGGTCAACCAGGCCCACTGGTTAGTGGCGCTTCTCCACCGCCGACGTTGACCGGCGAAAGCTCGCCGACGGTGAGGTTCTCGATGACACGAAACCCACCTCTAGACTCACCTTCGCGAGGCGAACACGGTCGACCTACTAGCTAGGCAAGAGGAACACTAGAGCAAGCTCAACAGCGGCCATGGCGGAGCGGCGGCGCTGCGATGTGGCGGCGAGGCGGGCACGAGTTGCAGCGGACCCTAGGCTACCTATTGGTGCGGTGCGCAAGCCAAGCCAACCTCGGCATGAGTCGGTGCTACGCAGGGCGGTGAACCGCAGCGGACATTGCCGTGGCTGCGGATACATGGGTGTATGCCGAGTCTCGAGTGATGAGTGATTGTCAACTGGGATAATGCGCATGTTCTTTTGGCTTGTGTTGTGCAGGTGTCGAGCACGGATACAGTGATCGAAGGCAAGGTGAAGGTCAAGTAGAGACGTGCCGTGCCGACGGACCGGGAGCGGTGAAGGGCAGATGTGAGGCTTGGACTGAGGGACCGGTGGCCTGAGGATCAGCTGTGGTGTCTGACAGCCTGGGATAGCGACGAGCGGAGACTTGCGGGGCATAGTGTTGCTCGGGTCGAGGACCTGGGGACATGTGTCGGTGGACGGGGTGCAAGGCGGTGCATCCCATCTACGGCGTTGGTTTGATGGTTCAGCCACAGAAAAACCATTGGGTGGACGGTTTCTAGGTTTGGGCCACAAAACCTGGGTGTTGTGGGTTTGCCGAGTTTGGGTCACAACACTCGAGCTGAGGACGGTTTCCAGGTTTGGGCCTCAAAACCTGGGCGCTGGCGGATTTCTGAGTTTGGGCCACAAAACTCAAGCGATGGACGGCTGGTTTCCCGGTTTGGGCCTCAAAACCGGGGATGGTCGTGAAGGCTGGTTTGCCGGTTTGGGACTCAAAACCGGGGGCGAAGTCCGTGAAAAGGATGAGCGGAGCGATGGCGGCACGTGGTGGCAATCGGTGAGGTTGCGTCGAGGCAACGCTACCAGTTGTGCGGGCGTGGCCGTCGGATCAGCATCAACTTCGAGTTGGTCAGGAATACCCTTAGGGTTAGCCTGCTCGCTCATTAGCAGTAGGGGTAGAAGGGAAATAATTGTATTAGGCTATATAAGGAGTGGCCTACCCTCCCTCTAGACTATCTCAGCTATTGCTATTATCATTCTAGGGTTTCTTGCTCTCCCACATCCATGTTGTAGCTACTGAGATCCATAGAGACAGTGAACAATACCTCTGTCTATTTGCTTCTTGAGGAAACGAGACCGTAATCTTGTTGTCTCCTCGTGTGGAGGAGTTTCGACTGGAATTTGAGATCGAATCGCGTTCTTTCCTGTGTGTTCTTCACGTTTTCGTTTTGGCCCTCATGGAGATTTGCCTTGTTCTTTCTCTCCGTGAGTTGGTTTTTGATTTCGTTTGAACCACTTTGTGCATGAACGGATTTGTGATCTCTTGACTGAAGGAATTGTACTCTAATCACTTGTACCAACAGATCGGTCATGTTCCATTTTGGATCGAGTTTCTTCTCTCTTTTCCCGAATCCCTTCGATTCATCGATTTGGAGATAGGTTCGAGCCACGATCTTCTAGGAGTAGCTGACTATCCTCCTTGTGACTCTTCTCACCAAGTTTGAACCCTAGAGGTTTCGTTTTGGGTGAGATCGAGTCGAATCGGTGGACGAACAGCGCGTTTCGGGATGACCGGACTCTGGCGTCGGGCCAACCGAACGCTAGGTGGTGAGTCCGGTCGTTGAACACGTTCACTGCGTTTTTCTTCGCGACTTGACTGGACGCTTGACTTGTGCGTGACCGGACGCACAGGTGTTACTATTCACACCTGCTTGTGTTGACCGGACGCTCAGTGTATCGTAACCGGACGCTTGTGCATAGTGAGTCTGGTCCAACTCAGAGAGCTCCCAGAACTCTTTTCAGCTGACTGGACGCGTCCGATCAGAACCGACCGGACGCTCCAGTGAGTCCGGTCAGTGCTGATCTGCACGCTTTCGTCTGTGGTTTGTTCGTCTGTTGTCGGTTCTGGTTTTTGGTTGTTGCGTTGGATTCTCGATTCCATGCTATACTGAAATCGGGCTTTTCGCTTTGGAAAATAGCCTGAATCCACCCAATCTTTTGGGCGAGGAAGTTTTTGTGGTGTCTCGTTGTGTTCCTAGGGAACATCCACCCAATCTTTTGGGTCGTAGACATCACCTGTGTCAACTTTGCTCTTGGGGGTAATTCTTGGGACAGATGCTATAAGTTATCTGAAAAGAAATTTAAAGCTCTCATTCACCCCCCCTTTGGTCGTCTTTGGTACCACTTTCGGTCCTTCAACTGGTATCAGAGTAGGTTAAGGATCTTCCACCTTAGCCAAATCCAGATCCACAGAAGGCGACATGGATCGCGGCGTGGGCAAACCGTCATTTTTCGATGGGACAAACTATGCGTATTGGAAGATACGCATGTTGGCCTATCTCCAGAGTTTGGGTGCTTCCGTCTGGGATATCTGCAGCTCTGCAGATTACATGGTCTTGGCTGCTCGTGCGACTCAGCATCAGATCCATGAGCACAATGCCAATAGCCGAGCCCGTAATGCTCTTTTCTCATGCTTGACCATGACGGAGTTTGATCGCGTTTCTCACCTCGCTACGGCTCAGGAGATTTGGGCTACCCTCATGTGTTTCCATGAGGGAACCACTCATGTCAAAACCCGTCTCTACGAGTCGCACAAGCGGGAGTATGAGAACTTTCGACCTATGCCCGGCGAGAGCATAGAGAGTTTATTCGCTCGCTTTCAAGTGATTGTCAACAGGATGAGGGCTAACTAGGGCTCTCAAGCTTTTACACACTCTTGATCGATCGGTGTGGGACTCTAAGATTCAGGCGATCATCGAATCACCTAACTATGAGACCCTCACATGGGACGAGCTCTTTAGTAAGCTCAAGACCAGTGAGATTGATGCCATGGCGAGGGCTTCTTATGAAAATCCTTCTGGCCCGTCGATGGCTTTGTTTTCTGGCTCTTCTGCTAACCCCTCTGGAGGATTTGCACTTTCTTCTCTTCTTTCTATCACGGAGGAGCAGCTGGAGTTCATGGGGGATGACGAGTTGGCTTTGCTCGCCTACCAGTTCTCGCGGTTCCACAACAACCGCATGAACCGTCGCCGCGGAGGAGGACGCTCGGGATGTTTCGAGTGCGGCGACCCCGACCACTTCATCGCCAACTGTCCCAAGAAGAACAAGCAAGCATTTGGGAACGGCGATCATGGGCACAAGTACGACTTTGGCAAGCTCAAGGAGAAGTACGTTGTTGGTAGTTCTTAACTTCACTAAAGATAGAGCTAGTCAACCATCCCCGGTAACGGCCCAGAAATGCTTGTAGACACTTGCTAACGTTGTTACTAGGAGTAGACTATGGAATCTATCCCTGGGAACGGCACCAGAAATGCTTGTAGCAAGTCCAGTCACTATACCTAAAGGAGTGAAGCTAAAGCGGCTATCTACTGATGTCAAATGGGGTTGTCAATCCCGACACTAGTAGGAGCTAGCTAGACAAATTGCAATCTACCTAGAGGAGATTCTGCAAGCGCACAGAACTATCGTAGTAGCACTTCGCCTGGGAGTACCAGGTGTTGATTTATTTGATCCCAAAGGAAGGCTAGGGTGGTGTATGAGTCGAGTCAAGGAAGGGATGAGAGTCAAAGAATAAGAAAGGGAAAAGGAGACAAGAGAAGAGAGGAGATGAAAGGCTAGAAAGAATTTATGAGAGTATAGGTAAGGATGAATGGAATGGCTAAGGTAAGCTGGATAGACAGGTAGATAAAGGGAATAAGGTAACTAAGGATAACTAATATAACTATCTAATAATTAATAACTACTCCTAGATAACTATGAAGCAAGATAGGCAAATGTCAATAAAGCAACCAAGTTAATATAGTTTCATTCCTATCTTATCAAGTACCGAGGCGTACTAGCCTTTACCACTACTTTAGGTTGAACGCTAGCACAACGAGCCTTACTATTAAACTGGGACAACTACGTGGTGGAATTCAAGGTGCACAGGGCTGTCACCACCTGCTTGCTACCACAGCTATCCGGGGGTCTAGCCGTATCTGAAGGTAAGTCTATCACTAAGTACCACGCTTAATTATATTCTAACTATCTCTACCCTAGCTTTGAATAGAGACACCCTTGCGGATGTCAGAGCAAATACTTGAATTAATGAGATAAACACTAAACAAACTAAGTAACCTATTGGCAAAGATCAAAGACTAAGCACAATAGAGATTAACTACTATGGCTAAGTGAATTGAATTGTAGGATAACTAGGTACTCAAGCCATCAATCAAGTATACTACTCAATACTGGCAAGTAGAAAAAAGTAATACTTGAAATGATGAACTAGAATATAGTAAGTACTTGAGTGCTTGAGATACAAGAGCAAAACCTGAACTGGAGATGGATGAAGACTCTTCCCAATTCCAGGACCGATCACTCGCACGCTTCTACTCTTGAGCTAAGCCTTGAGCAGCAGCGCTTCCGCGAGGGCAATGAGGCAAGGATGCCTTGCTCTACTAGCTACCTACTTGCCTAAGCTTGGCTAAATCCTAAGCTATTAGCTCTCTGGCTCTAGCCTTGCTTTCCTTCCTTGCTTGCTTCTTGCCTTTTCTTGCTTGAAATGAAGTGATGCCTCTAGGGGGGTATTTATAGCCTTGTGGAGTGAGGGGGTACTTATAGGGGGGAGCAGCCGACCTAGGGCTGAGTCAGGTGGCGGGCACCAGCCCTTGGTGGCGGCCGCCACCCCTAACCGTCCGATTGAACCGCCATTCAACCGAGGGCATCCAGGGGGTCCTCCAAGGTGGTGGTTAGGTCGGCGGCTCAAACCCTAACCACCTCTTGTCCAATCCAGGGCACGATCCGCATCACCCGCCTCCCGAGCCGTCCGATTCAACCGACCTAGTGACCAAGGGCCAGGAATCGGCCTTGGGGAGGTCACACGGATCGGTGACGTGGCAGGGAGTGGATTTGGGCCAACTCAAGTGGCGGCGCCACCTAGGGGTGGCGGGCCGCCACCCCCTAAGGCGCAATTGGGCCCTGCTGAGTGGGCTTGGCCTTTGGTGGTTCAAATATCCAAATTTGGTTCAAATCCTGCATTCAAATCAAAATCTATGGACATGTGGAATTCGGTTAGTTTGAAACCTATTTGACTACATTCCATGCCTTTTTGGTGAATTTTTGGGTAAAATGTTGATGGTAAAACAAGTGTTTAAGGACCATCAACAAGCTCCCCCAAGCTAACCTGTTGCTCGTCCTCGAGCAACAATGCGGTTTAAGCATGAGTATGAAATGGATAGCACTTAAGATGTATACAAGTGCATATTGTATAGTGAGAAATAACTTGCTGTATACCATTAATCATAGAAATGTGGGGCTTATAGCTTTTCACTTCAAACATGCAAGAGTGAAATAAAGCAGTAGATAGGAAACTTTTATCTTGCTTAGGTTTGACTAGGATTCTGTCTGGAGGTTTTTTTAAGGTTTTCAAAAGATAAAAACTTGCTTAAGTCCTCCAAGATTCACTCAATCTCTCAATGGTGTTTAAATCCTCACTTAGGCCAAAATGTAGCCTCTCCAGTGTAGGGCTAGCAATGGGATGTTTGGCAAGGTATTGCATATCTCTAGTGTAGGGAATGAGCAATTTATTGGTGGTTGTTGAAACTTCCAAAGTGGAGAGTAAGCAATTTATGCTGGGTGTGTGAATCTTGATCAAAAGATATGATAAGCTTTCTACTAAGATCTATGAGGTCTAACAAAGCTCAACACAAACAAAGCTCTTTGTGGTTTTGACTAACAGAAATTTGGCTAGTGGTAGGATGGGATAAAACCCAGGAGGAACTTTAGCAAGGTTTTCATTATTTTTAAAAGAAATCCTCCAGACTTGGTCCTAATTTCACCTTAGCAAGTTTAAAGAATTACTCCATTTCTAACTAACTTTATTCACTAAGCATGATTTTAGTTAAAACATGTGCAACCCACAAAAGCTACAACTTAGATAAAACTAGTTATTCTAACTTTAACAATAGCATTTGCATGGCATATTTATTTCTTATTCAGGTTCCAACATTTTTAAGCAGATTTTATCATTTTTACTCATGGGATAATTACTTAGGCAAGTATATAACATTCAAAAGATATAGAATTTAAGAACCGAACATAAATAGTGAGGTTGAAACATACCTTATTGGCACGAGGTTCTCCCCCAAGCTGGCTTCTTGCTTGGTGAAGGGTCTTCATCTTTCTCGGTCGGAGCTCTTGTTTTCATTTAATTAAAAGGGAAACTATCTAATGTTATGAAAAAGGGAAACACTATCCTATTATGATATTTTATTATTCTAGCTAAGTTAACATATGCTTATGCATATAACTAATGATAACTGATATATATATATTAGTTACGTGCATGACATATGTTATATTTGAAAAAGAGAAATTTGAAGGGACAATTAAAAAGTAAATCCATACCATAGATCCATGGAATTTCATCCTTATGGGGTGGATCTTCTTCCTTGGGTGCTTCTTCTTTAAGTACTTCATCGGCTTCTTCTTCTTTTGGCACCTCTCCTTTGTCATGTGAATTACACAACTCAGGAGAAGGTGGTTCTTTCTTTCTGTTCCACCTTGTTCTTAGGCGCCTCTTCTTGGTACGAACGGGTTTTTCTTCCTGCATGTTAGCGGCATATGCGGGACCACGGGAAAAAAAAATATTTCCTTCCTCCCTCCTAATGTCATTTGCATTTTACCACTCCCCACATATATGCAAGCATCAACAGTATTCAAGAAAGGTCTACCTAAGATTAGAGGCACATCTTTCCTATTTCCTATATCTAGTATTATGAAATCAGCAGGAACATATGAACCTCTAATATGAACAGGTAAATCAGTGACTATTCCATTTACATAGCATGTTGATTGATCAGCTAGCACGACATAGGCAGATGTGGATGACATGGGTGGAAAGAACGAGTTTTCATAGAAATCCTTAGATAAAAAAATGTTCACACTCGATCCTAAATCACACATGGCATTTTAAAGACTTCACCAAAGATTGGGCATCTAATTATGGGACTACCAGGATCACCCTTTTTAATAGTCATGGTTTGATCTTCATAATAGTTAAAATATTTTATTTCAACCATATTTGCAGTTTCCATGTTAGGTTTAGTCGGAATTTTGCTAGCTTCAAAAGATGGTATGATCGCAGCAAGTTGAGCTAATTGGGTTTCTAACATCTTATTAAAGCTAAGTTGATTTTTCAGAGCAGATGAGAAATTCTCCAATTTAGCATTTATGTTCTCAAGCATTTTATCATTTGACATTAATTTCTTATTCAAAAATTCAGTAGTTCTACCTTGAGAGTAGACTAGATTCTTTAAGAACGAGAAATTATCAGTACTTTGGAAATTAGAGCGAGGGAATGAATTATTACCTTGAGAGTTGGAGTGGTGATTCCATCCTTGATTTTGTTGATGGAAACCGTTGTTGTTGTTGTTGTTGATGATGAAGTTCAAATCTTCATGTAACTCGGGGCAGTGGTTCCCAGAATGTCCGGTTTCTCCACAGACTTCACAAGTCATGTAGGATTCCAGAGATTGGACACTCTCTTGTTGGTGCATCTTCTCACAGCTGTCCTGCTTCTTTGCCAGCAGGTCCATCTTGGCCACGATCATGTCGGCCTCCTTAAGGGAATGCATACCTTGCTTACGGGGCTGCAGTCTCTCGTCATTCCATCCTTGGTTCACCACCATCTTCTCTATGAGAGCCTTAGCATCTGCAACATTCTAAGAAAAGAATGCACCGCCGGCGGCGGCATCCAAATGGCTTATAGAGAGTGGGGTGGGCCATGGTAGAAGTTCTGGATCAACAGCCAGTCCTCCATACCATGGTGTGGACAAAGCAGTGACGTACTCTTGCATTGTCTCCCAAGCCTCAGGAATAGATTCCTCGGCTTGTTGCGTAAAGCTGGAGATTTTGTTGCGAAGAGCGTTTGTCTTGCCCATCGGAAAGAATTTGGCCAGAAAAGCATTGGAACACTTGTCCCATGTGTCTACAGCGTTGCAATTGGTATAGAACCATTGCTTTGCTTTTCCTAGGAGAGAAAAGGGAAAGAGACGAAGACAGATGGCTTCTTGTGTTATCCCCTTAATGGTGAAGGTGCCGCAAATCTCCAAGAATTGTTGGAGATGAGCATTGGCATCCTCATGGGCTTTGCCACAGAATGGGCTAGCCTGGACCATTGTGATTAGAGCCGGTTTTAACTCAAAGTTGAGGTTGGCATCTATCACAGCTGGTCCCGTCGCTACATTGGCGGCAGAAGGAGCAGAAAACTCACGAATGGTCTTATTGGCCATCGTGAAGGTAGAACGAGATAAGAAAGAAAGAAGTTGAAGAAGATGAAGGAAAAAGATAAGAAGGGCTGAGGAAAGAAAGAATGGGGAAAGATGGGATTCGCTAAGCGGGAGCTTAAGCAAAGACAAATTCGACAAGGACTCGAAGGATACACCGATTGCCTTCCACGGCAACGGCGCCAGAAATGCTTGTTGGTAGTTCTTAACTTCACTAAAGATAGAGCTAGGCAACTATCCCCGGTAACGGCCCAGAAATGCTTGCTGACACTTGCTAACGTTGTTGCTCGGAGTAGACTATGGAATCTATCCCTAGCAACGGCGCCAGAAATGCTTGTAGCAAGTCCAGTAACTATACCTAAAGGAGTGAAGCTAAAGTAGCTATCTACTAATGTCAAATGGGGTTGTCAATCCCGACACTAGTAGGAGCTAGCTAGAGAGATTGCAATCTACCTAGAGGAGATTTTGCAAGAGCATAGAACTATCGTAGTAGCACTTTGCCTGGGAGTACCAGGTGTCAATTTATTTGATCCCAAAGGAAGGCTAGGGTGGTGTATGAGTCGAGTCAAGGAGGGGACGAGAGTCGAAGAATAAGAAAGGGAAAAGGAGAGAAGAGAAGAGAGGAGATGAAAGGCTAGAAAGAATTTATGAGTGGATAGGTAAGGATGAATGGAATGGCTAAGGTAAGGTGGATAGACAGGTAGATAAAGGGAATAAGATAACTAAGGATAACTAATATAACTATCTAATAATTAATAACTACTCCTAGATAACTACGAAGCAAGATAGGCAAATGTCAATAAAGCAACCAAGTTAAATAGTTTTATTCCTATCTTATCAAGTACCGAGGCGTACTAGCCTTTACCACTGCTTTAGGTTGAACGCTAGCACAATGAGCCTTACTGTTAAACTGGGCCAACTACGTGGTGGAATTCAAGGCGCACAGGGCTGTCACCACCTGCTTGCTACCACAGCTATCCGGGGGTCCAGTCGTATCTGAAGGTAAGTCTATAACTAAGCACCACGCTTAATTATATTCTAACTATCTCTACACTAGCTTTGAATAGAGGCACCCTTGCGGACGTCAGAGCAAATACTTGACTTAATGAGATAAACACTAAACTAACTAAGTAACCTATTGGCAAAGATCAAACACTAAGCACACTAGAGATTAACTACTAAGGCTAAGTGATGAAATGTAGGATAGCTAGGTACTCATGCAATCAATCAAGTATACTACTCAACACTAACAAGTAGAATAAAGTAATACTTGAAATGATGAACTAGAATATAGTAAAGTGCTTGAGATACAAGAGCAAAACCTGAACTGGAGATGGATGAAGACTCTTCCCAATTCCAGGACCGATCACTCGCACGCTTCTACTCTTGAGCTAAGCCTTGAGTAGCGCTTCCGCGAGGGTAATGAGGAAAGGATGCCTTGCTCTACTAGCTACCTACTTGCCTAAGCTTGGCTAAATCCTAAGCTATTAGCTCTCTGGCTCTAGCCTTGCTTTCCTTCCTTGCTTGCTTCTTGCCTTTTCTTGCTTGAAATAATGTGATGCCTCCAGGGGGGTATTTATAGCCTTGTGGAGTGAGGGGGGGGGGTACTTATAGGGGGGAGGCAGCCGACCTAGGGCTGAGTCAGGTGGCGGGCGCCAGCCCTAGGTGGCGGCCGCCACCCCTAACCGTCCGATTGAACCGCCATTCAACCGAGGGCATCCAGGGGGTCCTCCAAGGCGGTGGTTAGGTCTGTGGCTCAAACCCTAACCGCCTCTTGTCCAATCCAGGGCACGATCCGCGTCACCCGCCTCCCGAGCCGTCCAATTCAACTAACCTAGTGACCAAGGGCCAGGAATTGGCCTTGGGGAGGTCACACGGATCGGTGATGTGGCAGGGAGTGGATTTGGGCCAACTCAAGTGGCGGCCGCCACCAAGGGGTGGCGGGCGCCACCCCCCTGAGGCCCAATTGGGCCCTGCTGAGTGGGCTTGGCCTTTGGTGGTTCAAATATCCAAATTTGGTTCAAATCCTGCATTAAAATCAAAATCTATGGACATGTGGAATTCAGTTAGTTTGAAAGCTATTTGACTACATTTCATGCCTTTTTGGTGAATTTTTGGGTAAAATGTTGATGGTAAAACAAGTGTTTAAGGACCATCAACATACGTCCCCGCGAAACACAAGCAAAAGGGCAGCTTCAACAAGGAGTACATCAAGGAGAAGTACTTGGAGAAGGCCTAGGCTGAGCAGCGTGCTTTCTTCGCCACGCTCAGCGACGTCGACGGCTCGGATGACGACTCCGCTTGCTTAAGCGACGACGAGTCCGAGAAGAAGAGAATCGAGGACAAGCTGAACGGCCTCTGCTTCTTCGCCGACAACGAGGGCTTCTGCACCATGGCTCTCGGCAAGGAGGTCGACAACCAGCTGGAGGACATCCCTCAGAACGACGACGACGACGACACCTCCCAGGTATCTCAGACCCCCGAAGAGCTTTCTGCTGAGGTCGAGAAACTTACTGCCGCCCTTCTTAGTCAAGACAAGTTGCCTAGGCGTGCTGCTAGAGAGCGGAAGGAGTTTAGGCAAAAGTGGGAGGATACGGTGAAGGAACTTGAGTCTGTCAAGTCCACCGTTCTTGTCACTGAGGAGGATGAGTGTGAGATGTGCTCCAGGCACATGACTGACCTTCTCACTTTGAGGGCGAAGTATGTTGCCTTGGTTGGAGAGGTGGATGAGCTTAGGGCTAGATCCTCTATGCTTGGTGCGTGCAAGTTTTGTGCAGGCTTGCAATCCGAGTTGGCAGAGAAGAATGCCAAGATTGTGTCACTTGAGAAGACCAGCTCGGGTAGCACTTGTGTGGCTAGGTGTGCTTTGTGTGAGGGCTTGGAGATGGAGATAGCAAATGTGAAGCATGACAAGATGCAAACCGAGGAGGAAAACACATACCTTCGGACCATCTTGTCATGGGTGTCTTGTGGTGAGCCGCAGCTTGGGATGATGATTGCCCAATTCAAGCGTGCTGTTGGAGGTCCAGGTGTAGGTTTTGCTCAGGGTATTGAGTGTGCTTCGTCTTTTGGTAAGATTGGAGAGTCAAGTGGTCTTAACCCGAGTGAGAAGCCAAATTCCACCACTACTCCCAAACTAACCAAGATTCCACTCAAAGAGCCTTTCAAGCCTAACACTGAGGATGGGGTTTTTGTTGAACCTCCGAGAGCTCCACCCAAGAAACAGTCATGGGCTCCAAAACCAAACCACCTCAAGAACAAGCTAGACACCATGCCACCTATCCAAGAGGAGCTCATGCCACAGAAAGGCAAAGTCATCCACACCCACTACCGTGAGTACCAACAACGCCCTATGAGAGCAGTGAGGTACCATTGTGAGCATTGTGGGAGAGATGGACACTTGAGTGAGTTTTGCTTTCGGCGCAAGAGAGATGAGCGCCGTGCCAGGGAGATGAACAATGCGGACATGTATCATCCTTTCCATGATGTACATGTGCCAAATGTTCAAAGGAGAGCTGCTAGGCCTAGAGGTC
Source organism: Coix lacryma-jobi var. lacryma-jobi (assembly GCA_009763385.1). Lineage (NCBI taxonomy): Eukaryota > Viridiplantae > Streptophyta > Magnoliopsida > Poales > Poaceae > Coix > Coix lacryma-jobi. The sequence goes on along the minus strand of CM019826.1, from coordinate 79,293,797 downwards.
CAATACCTCAAGTTCCTAGGCCTAGGCCGCAAGGAGGTCGTGCCCAGTGGGAGTCTGCAGTTGTGGGCCATGGACCCCGTGGCGCTGCCTTTGTTCTTGAGCATTTTCCCCCACCGCGTTTTGAGTATCGCGATGGACGCTCTTCCCTTAACGGACCACATTTTCCTATACGTGGTGGTCGCTTTCCCCGTAGGCGTGGTAGGAATGGTTTTTCTTCTAACCGTTCTTTTGATCAACCGACCCAACACTCGTATTCTTCCTATTTCACTAACCCCAGTGTTGGACCGTATGCTCACCCTATGTCTTTTTATTGATGTAGGTAAAACGATTGGAGAACGTTTGGTTGGTGGATTCTGGGTGTTCGAGGCACATGACCGGAAACACCAAGTGGTTCTCCAGTCTTAGTCCAGTTGCCGGAAAGGAGTTTATCACCTTCGGTGACAATAGCAAAGGTAAAGTGTTGTCTCGTGGGTCTGTGCGAGTTAATGAACAATTTGTGTTGCGCGATGTTGCTCTTGTTTCTAAATTGCATTTTAACCTTCTTTCTGTTTCGCAACTCTTTGATGATGACTATGAGATTCGTTTTAAGCCGAATCTCAGTCGTATTTTGGATCCTCAGGGCAATCTTGTTTGTTTGATTTCGCCCTTTGGAAAAGTCTTTCGTGCGAATTTCTCGGAGTCTTTTGGAACTTCCCGTTGTCTTTTGGTTGGACCTTCCTCCTCTAATCTTTTGAAGTGAAGGACCGAGAATGCAATAGCAAGGCGACCAGAGGGGGGTGAATGGGAGCTCAAGAAATTTCTCTCGAAACTTTGGCCAAATGTCCCAAAATCAACCCCCGAAAGCTACGACTGAAACTATGATACCCACGACCCTTGGAAGAGGGTCGATGATCCCTAGGATCACAGCGAGGCACCACAAGATGATAGCGAACCAAACCCCAAAAGCACCGGCACGAGTACGACCCCTCAGAAACCAAGTCTCGAGCGTAGATAGACGTCTACGTCAAGAAATCTCCAAATACCAATGCTAACAAGTAGCAAGGATACCTAGAGAGGTTCCTTGGTCAACTCTAGGGCCAAACGAGAAGTCCGGAAACCAAGCGAACAAGTCGGGAGAGCAAACCCACTAAGCCGGAGGCTACAGCAGGATCCCGGACTGTCCGCCGGTACGGTCATGGACTGTCTGCCCAGTGGCGGACTGTCTGGGCTCAGGTCGCGGACTGTCCGCCGGCCAAAAGAGCAAAACCGCACTGCTGCTGAAGTTCCCTGGACAGTTCCCGGACTGTCCGCGAAAACCAACGGCGGACTGTCCGCCGGTCCAACTTCAGCACTATTCACCGAGACACACAGCTACTGCTCGGCTGAGTCCCGACGCGCGGACTGTCCGCCGGTCAAACCGCGAACTATCCGCGAACGTGCAGAGAGGGCGATTTCAGTCGCCTTCTCCCCAAATCTCTCCAAATTCGATCCAAATCAAAATCCCACGTTCCCAAACTTGGAGAAGATGATCACGAGGTAGTTAGAAGACTATCCCCAAGAAATCATCCGCTCAAATCGATTCAATCACCGGGAAATCGAAAGGGGAAGATCAAGAACGAAAAAATGCCACGAAAACAAAATCAACCCGATCTACTTGTTCATGAGAAGTTAGATAAATTCCTTCGGTGGAAATGATCTCCTCAATATAAAGAACAAGTTGATTCAAACGGATTTCGCAAAGACGCAGTAGAGAGGGAGATCGAGTGACGAGAAAATCGCGGAGAAACGAAGAATGCGAAGAACACAAACAAAATGCAAATCAAGTCATCGATCTGCAACCGTGTGGCTACCACACGCTACAACAGTGAGGTTACGGCCTCACTTCCTCAAAAACTCCAGTACACAGAGGTATGGTTCTCTGCGGATCTCAGTTAGCTACAACAGGGGAGGGGGAGAGCAGGAAACCCTAGAAGCAAAGAGCAAATGACTGAGATAGATGGGGAGGTGGGTGTCTCCCCCTACTTATCCTAATTCTAACTATTCCTAATTCCCACTCTACCCCTAACTACTTACAGTGCGTACCAGCTAAACCCTAAGGTTATTCTGGACCAACTCGTGGTAGGTGGTGATCCGACGGCCACGCCCGCACAATAGGTAGCGTTGCCTCGACGCAACCTCACCGATTGCTGCCACATGCTGCCACCGCTCTGCGTCCTTTTCACGGACTCCGCCCTCGGTTTTGTGGCCCAAACCGGGAAACCAGCCTTCACAGCCAAACCCCGGTTTTGAGGCCCAAACCGAGAAACCAGCCTCCAAGTCCATCCCCTGGTTTTGAGGCCGAAACCAGGAAACCCACCAGCGCCCAGGTTTTGAGGCCCAAACCTGGAAACCGTCCTCAGCCCGAGTTTTGTGGCCCAAACCCGAAAACCCGTAGCACACCCAGGTTTTGTGGCCCAAACCTGGAAACCGTCCACCCGATGGTTTTTCTCTAGCTCTACCACCAAACCGACGCTGTAGAGGGGATGCACCGCCCGTGCACCCCATCGACCGACACGTGTCCCCAGGTCCTCGACCCGAGCAACACCATGTCCCGCAAGTCTTCGCTCGTAGCTGTCCCAGGCTGTCAGCCACCATAGCTGATCCTCAGGCTACCAGTCCCTCAGTCCAAGCCTCACGTCCGCCCTTCACCACTCACGGTCCATCGGCACGGCACGTCTCTACTTGACCTTCACCTTGCCTCTGATCACTGTATCCGTGCTCGACACCTGCACAACACAAGCCAAAGAACATGCGATCAAACCCGTTGACAATCACTCATCACTCGAGACTCGGCATACACCCATGTATCTGCAAGAAGTGGCATAAGAGACTTGGTCACCTGAGCTTCGACTTGCTTGCAAGGCTTAGTTCACATGGCTTAATCCGAGGATTGCCCAAGTTGTCCATGGAGAAGGATCTTGTTTGCCATTCTTGTAGACATGGGAAGATGGTTGCCGCTCCCCACCATCCAGTGACGCAGGTCATGACTAAGCGCCCTGGAGAGCTTTTGCACATGGACCTTGTTGGTCCGGCTCGGGTGAGCTCGGTTCGGGGGAAGTGGTACGTGCTTGTTGTTGTTGACGATTTTTCGAGATATTCGTGGGTTTTCTTTTTAGCTAAGAAAACCGAGACTTTCTCCTTTGCTCGCAATCTGATTTTGCATCTTCAGAATGAGTTCCCTATGAACTCGATGCGAGCTATCCGTAGTGATAATGGTTCCGAATTCAAGAATTCGGATTTTGAGAAGTTTTGTAATTCTTTGGGTTTGGAGCATCAGTTTTCTTCTCCCTACACACCACCACAAAATGGTGTTGTAGAGAGGAAGAAACGGACCCTTGTAGAGATGGCCAGGACGATGCTCGATGAGCATAAGACTCCTAGGCGATATTGGGTCGAAGCTATGAGCACTGCATGCTATATCTCCAATCGCATTTTTCTCTGAGATTTCTTGAAAAAGACTTCTTATGAGTTGCGTTTTGGAAGACAACCCAAAGTGAGTTATTTTAGACTTTTTGGTTGCCACTGTTTTATACTCAAGAAAGGCAACCTGGACAAGTTTGAGTCTCATTCTTCTGATGGTGTATTTTTGGGTTATGGCACTCACACTCGTACATATCGTGTACTTAACCTTGATACTAACCGAGTCATGGAGACATCCGATGTCACCTTCGACGAGACCATGGTTTGTCCTTCTTCTAGATTTGAGCGCGCAGGTGATCAGGAGGTTGGAGAACCTCTTTTTGATGACGAGGACGAGGGTGCTGAAGGGATGGATGACCCAGCACTTCCTCCACCTGCTGCGCCAATTGGGTCGACTTCGACCACGACTGCACGCGGCCTCGACCCTTCTTCCTCTACTCCATGGGGGCCGTGTGATCCACCACCTCGGGTTGTACCTTTTGTACCCAAGGAGGCACCAGCTGTTGTTGAGGGGGAGGTTTCTTCAGCTCGGGAGGCGCCATGACACATTCAGCGCCAACACCCGCCTCAACAGATGATCGACAACATCCACGAGCGCATCACTCGGTCTAGGTCACAACAAATATCTCACTTTGCTCATTCTGCATTTGTTGCTGATTTTGAACCTCAAGATGTTGGACATGCTTTATCTGATACAGATTGGGTCAATGCCATGCATGAGGAGTTAGAAAATTTTGAGAGAAATCGGGTTTGGGTTTTGGTTCCTCTTCCTCCTGAGTGTCACCCTATTGGTACAAATGGGTTTTCAAAAACAAACAAGGAGAGGATGGCCATGTTGTGAGAAACAAGGCCAGACTAGTATCCCAGGGGTATAGTCAGAAGGAGGGGAGACTATGAGGAGACTTTTGCTCCTGTAGCTCGTTTGGAGGCAATTAGGATACTTTTGGCTTTTGCTGCATCCAAAGGGTTTAAACTTTTTCAAATGGATGTCAAGAGTGCCTCCTAAACGCTACATAGAAGAAGAGGTGTATGTGAAACAACCCCCCGGTTTTGAAAATCCCAAGTTTCCAAACCATGTTTTAAACTTCACAAAGCTTTGTATGGTTTGAAACAAGCTCCTAGAGCCTGGTATGATAGGTTGAAAACCTTTTTGCTTGCTAAGGGTTTTAAAATGGGATGTGTGGATAAAACGCTCTTTCTCCTCAAGCAAGGCAATGACACTCTCTTGGTCCAGATTTACGTGGATGATATCATTTTCGGTGGTTCTTCTCACGCTTTGGTTGCAAGTTGCAGATACTATGAGCAGGGAGTTTGAGATGAGCATGATGGGCGAGTTGACGTTTTTCCTCGGGTTGCAAATCAAGCAATCATGAGAGGGAACGTTCGTGCACCAGAGTGAGTACACCAAGGACATATTGAAGAAGTTCGATATGGGTGAGGCCAAGCCTCTTCCAACACCCATGTCGACCATGACGGCCCTGAATGCGGACAAGGATGGAGAAGCTGTGGACCAGAAGGAGTACCGGAGTATGATCGAATCGCTGCTGTACCTAACAGCTACACGTCCGTACATCCAGTTCGCGGTGTGTCTTTGCGCACGATTTCAGTCATCGCCGCAAACCTCACACCGTCAGGCGGTCAAGTGCATTATGAGGTACTTATGCTTCACACCTGAGTTTGGGATTTGGTATTCTGCTTCTTCCACCCTCTCCCTTTGTGGTTACTCGGATGCTGATTTTGCTGGTTGCCGACTTGATCGCAAGTCCACTACTGGGACTTCTCAGTTTATTGGTTCTTATCTTGTATCGTGGTCTTCTCGCAAGCAGTCTAGTGTCGCCCAGTCTACCACGGAGGCTGAGTATGTTGTTGCGGCTAGCTGCTGTTCCCAGTTGATGTGGATGATGGCCACTTTGCGTGATTTTGGTCTGAGCTTTTCTCGCATTCCTTTGCTTTGTGACAGCACGAGTGCTATTAGCGTTGCTAAGAACCCCGTGCTGCACTCTAAGACCAAACACATTGATGTGCGCTTTCATTTCTTGCGAGACCACTGTAAGAAGGGTGATATCGACCTCCACCATGTTGATACTCATCATCAGTTGGCAGATATTTTCACCAAGCCTTTGGACCAATCAATTTTTGCTAGGTTGAGAGGTAAGCTTGGTGTGTGTTTACCATTTTAGACGGGGGAAACATTTTGTCTCGTGTATTATAGACTGACTCTCTTTCTTTCATTTTTTTGTTTTCATTTTTTGGATAGGTTAGTCTTTGCATTCCATCATGCATCTTTACTTTCTGAGCTTCATGTATATAATCTTTAGATTGAGACTATGCTCTATCTAGTATGCTCTGATGCTATATGATGATACTTGTAGCTTATGCTCTTTCTGATCACTAATACATGTTGTGAGCTGAGCTATTTTTATGAATGGTGAACTTGCTTAATGAACATGAAACTTGAAATTGTTCACCATTGAGATATGCAACTAGCATGTGTAGAATATGTTGAATTCACTTGTGCTTTTCATATATGCTAGGTTGCTATGTCTCTAGTTCTGAGTCCTTCACTTGCTTGGTATATTCATATTCTGTCCTAAATTGAACCAAGTTAAGTGAATTGGAAAGATTGAGATGAGATTGCTTGTCAACACATCACAGTATCGAGACTGTTTCTCATTGCACTTTTGAGATAAACTTGAGCCGTGTAGTGTATGACCGAAACCGAAGCTTTAAGCTTCTAATTGCTTCTGCATAGGCTTAGCTCGGTTGAAAAGTTAGGCAATGACAAGCTTTCAACCTCTCGCAATCACATGCTGAATTTTGAACTTGTGTAATTTCACCGGTGCAACTCCGATTAAAATCTCAAGTCTCCGTTTCATTCTATAGCATGATGATTGAACATTGCTAGGGGTAGTTCACTTTGCATACATGATTAGCACTTGTTTGACTTCCTGTCTATATATGTTTAGTGCTATTTTTGTGGTGAACATCCTTTCCTGAATGGCTAAAACTGCTCACTTTGCTCATATGTTCATATTTCGTATTTGGTGATCAGTTTGAGCATTGCTAGCATGTATGCTTCTTGATTGAGTCATTAGAGTTATACTATGTAGAGCATCGTTTCATTCTCTAGACTATATTCCTGAAGCTGCTAACTTGCATTTTGACTCATATGCATTTGAAAGGGAGAAGTTTGCCTAATAGTGCATTATCAACTAAGGGGGAGAAATTTGTCAAATCATAAGGTCAAATCATAAGGGGGAGAATTTTTAAATCATATCCTAGTTGTGTGCACTATTGGAGGGGGAGCTTGCTCGCTTGCTCTGTTTGATGAATTTTCAATTGGTTTGGAGCATTTTTCCAATTGGTTCAGAGCATTTTTGGTAGCTAGTTGTGTTGAGCCTTTGCCACTTTCCTGAGGGACTAGCGACTTTACCGGTATGCTCTCCATTTGGTATCGAGCTCTTCTACTTTTCAGTTGGCTTTCCTTCAGTTGGTGTCGAGCTTTTCTGCTAGTGGTGTTGAGCCTGTTCTACCTCTTCTTTAGGGCTAGCCTTGCTTTGCTTGGTTGCGTCGAGCCGTTGCCCATGTCTTTGGGAACCAAGTTGTTTTGCTCTTTCACTTGACCTTCTTCTGGCTTTGATATGCTTTTGGGTCATTTGGACGAGTTCTCCTCTTCTCCTTCTTCCTTCTTCTTCTACTTCATTATGATTTGTGTTGGTAGTTGACAATGCACTCATCAAGGGGGAGATTGTCGATACATGGGTGTATGTCGAGTCTCGAGTGATGAGTGATTGTCAACTGGGATAATGCGCATGTTATTTGGCTTGTGTTGTGCAGGTGTCGAGCACGGATACAGTTGTGACACCCTAGTGTCAAGCACTGCATTAGGCACTGCAATTAGCTACTAAAGAAGCATAAACAATGCATTGCATCATTTCACGTGCATAAGAGTGCTTTTTGCTTTGTTTAATATTGGATTTTGGATTTCTATTTGACTTGATGATTTAAGTGGATTTCTACTTGGGCAAAGAGTTTTAAAATAGAGAATATTGAGTAGAGTGCTTTTCATGTTGGAGTTTTGACCTAGTTCAGATTAGTTTGTTAATTAAAATAAGTCAAACAAAATGATTTATGCTTCAAAATTGGCTTTATTTATGTGGAGGATTTAAAAAAGGTTTTCAGAAAAAGTGTCCTATATGAAAGTTGTAGAGAAAATTATTTGAGCAACTTTTATATTTGGGTCAAAACTTAGTTTGGAGTTTTTGAAACTGTTTTTGAGTGGTCAAACTTTGGAAAATTTTTGGAAAAAGAAAAAGAAAAAGAATTTTTTTTTCCCGCGCCCACTTCCAGCCCATCTGGCCTTTCGGCCCAGCTAGCGCCCGCACCGGCCCACTCGCTCGTCCGCGCCTCCCGCGCGCTCGCCGCGCACGGCGCGCCGGTCGCCCCGACCACGGCCGCGCCGTACGCGTTTGCGCCACGTGGCCGCCGTCTCCTGCTCCAAATCCCGCGCGGCCACTCCCTGCCGATCTTCTCCCCCTGATCACGCAACGGATCACTCTCGCCCACTCCTGCTCCGCCTCGCCCGCGCCGCACCTCGCCCACCGCGCCGTCGCCTGACGCCCGTCGCCGTCGCGGGTCCCGCCACGACCGGCCGTCCGTCGCTCCGTCGAGCCCAAAACTGAGCGCCCGCATTCCTCTCTCTTTCACTCCTCACTTACACCCCTCGCTCTCGCCAGCCCCTCTCTCTCTCTCGCACGCGAACGCTACCCCGGCACGCCGCCGTTCGGCACCAAAGAGCCGCACCACCGTTCCGCCCTAGCCAAGTCACCACCGGCCGATTGACCTCGGTCACTACTCCGCCATCGTCCAAATCATACGGTGTGCACCTCCACGCCACCCGCCGAGCCCCAACGCCGCCGGAGGATGAAGCGCCCTTCGGTCCGTTAGTCGCAACCGCCGAGCCGCAACGCCTTTCTCCCCAACCCGAGCTCCACCGACTCCTCTTCTTCATCCTCGAGCTTCACCGAGCCAAGGCAAGGTGAGAACGCCAACAAGCCTTAACGCTACCGCCTCCCATCTCCCTCTTCTCCCGGCCGAGCGCCATGGGCGCCGCCGCGGACCTCTCACGTGGCCAAGCTCTTCTGGAGCCATCCGAGCCAAACCAACTCCCTTGGTAGCTTCCCTAGGGTTCGTAGGAGCTTTTGCCTCCCCAATTTCTCCGGCCACCGCCGGGGAAATGGCGAAGCCGTGAGTCGCCGCTGCCGCCGTGCGCCGCCGCTCGCCGCCGGCACGCTCCGGCCATACGCTGGCCAAACCAACACCACCGATGGATGCGCCTCGTCGAGACGAATCTATGTAGCCTAGCCTCGCCGCCGGAAACCTCACCGCCGGCGAGCAGCCGCCGGTCAACCCTCTCCCCTGTTTCTCTCTCTCTCTGACGGGTGGGTCCCGTTGACCCATGGACCCCGCGCGTCAGCCACTCACCGGTCCATGGACCAAGTTCACACAGTGGCCGAGATGAGTTCAAACTTTTTCCTTTTTACTTTTATTTTTCCAGAAATGCTTGTTATTTTTGTGTAGCTCGTTTTAAAAGTACAAATGAAGTACTTTCAGTTTTGCTAGCTTGCTTATGAGTAGATCTATCATGGGAAAATATGAAAGTATTTTTGTAAAAAGTTTATTTTACTGTTTCTATTTATTTCAGTTATATGCTTTTGTTGAGATAAAAGGTTATATATGTTTTTGGTTGAGATAATTCCTGGAAAATTTTGTGTAAGTGTATCATCCTGTTTTGCACCTGTGAAAAATATATGATGCACTGTTTATATAGAAAAAGTTACTGTTTATGATTAAAAGTCTTTTTGGCTGATTCTTAGAATAAATGTTAATGTGTTTTATATGTTAAAATAAAATGTGGGAAAATTGGTGTAGTCTCTGTTTGTGATGTTTAAGTTAAGAAAAAGTAAGCATGGTTTGTTATGTGAAGAAATCTGAAGTTGCTTTACAATTGTACTTCTCTGTGTTTTCTTTGGAAATTCATGTAAGAAATAATATAATGTTTCTGTTCATGGAACTTTCTTGATAAGCATAAATGTGAAGTAAAATCTGGAAAAAAATGTGAAATTGAGTTTTGCACCCTTTTCCAGTAGGGTGTTGTAGTTCAAATGGTTTAAATTGGGATAGATTTGTTTATTGGTGTAGGCTTGTATGTTTATGATCTGGCCACAAGTTCTCTATAGTAGGATGGTATAAGTAGAAGAAGCCAGGAAAATTATGAAATCTGCTGTTTGACACTTTTTGAGTGAGGAGCTAGTTCAAAGCACCTTTTGGGCAGTTTGCTGTTATTTTGATATCTGCAGTTCTGTACTTTATTTTGGCTGAAATTGTTCAGTGGAGTCCAGCAACTGTTGTTTGTCTTCTGGAATTTTCGTGGATTTTTCTGAATCCAGAAAGTGCACTTGCAGTTCAAACCTAAGTTTCTTTGAATTATTAAATGAGAAAAGGTGAATAATGGATTTTGTTTTATGAATTAAATAGTATTTACCTCAATGTCAAAAGTGGTTCAACAAGTTGGGTTTGTTGGTTTGCAAGAAATGCTCTTTTCATACCACACATCATGCACCCGCATTGTAATTGTTTATTAATCGTCGCATGCAATAGGATCGACCCCTCCGGAGCCCGACCAGGAGCCAGAGACAAACGCCGAGCAGCAGATCCCGGAGCTCTAGCAAGCCGAGGAAGCCGACCCCGCCTACGACACTAACTTGCCCGAGTGCCCCTCCCACGAGGCCTCGGTCTTCACCCAAGGCAAGCCCCGGAGCATATTAAGCCTCCTATCTTCTGCAAATTAAATTACTTGAGTCCTTTTATATTGTGATGCATTAGGTTAGGAGTTGGAATGAATCCTACTTGCTGCATTACCATTTCTTGGTTATTGATTAATATCTACCTTGTTATCCTATTATTTATTTATAAATGTAGAATTGCTTAGCCTGCTTAATAAAAGTAGTAGTTAAGGATGTTTCCGTAATACCCCTGATGGGTAGTTACTGGATCACGGTTGGCTATATTTGCTATCGTGGAAAAGAACCTGAATAGTAATGAAATACGGTTAACTGGAAGGCAAGGCACAAGTTTGGAAACTTGGGGCAGCCCGTCCGTTGGATCGTGTAGGTTTGTATCGATGTTGGCCCTCGTTCATTTTTGAACGCGCCCTTTTACTTAGGGATATGTCGGTGCCGTAATCATCGACCCCAAAGCCGGTTAGAAGCTGTTCGGGCCGGTCTCAACCCGTGTCGTGCCCTCTAGTATGGAAATTGCGATCTGCCGCGTGAGGCCATCGCCAGGTTCCAATTGGGCGGTCCGTGTTGTGAGCCGCGACGATTACCACCACGAACAAGCATCGAGCGGTTGCCCAATGCATGGACCCGACGGGGAAAGTGTGGGCTGGTATTAAAGGTCTTTCATCAGCTGGTTTGGAATTTGATTCGAGTCGCCGTCTCCCCCGGTTAGTGGGAAACTATGGCGAGCTTCACCACGATACAACTCCATGTGATGAGTAAAGGTTCAACTAAAATGTGGATAAGTCAACTGGATATGGTTATATTATTGATTGATAGATTCAAGTGAGTGCTCTAGTACAGGTGAAAACCTAGAATTAAGGAATAGGTCTAAAAATGGCAGCTCATCATATCATCAATTACCTCTTATCTAAATTGGAGCTTTTTCGCAACTAAAGATCCCAACTCCTCCTCAAAAGCCTTGCATACCCTTGGAGTCTTTATTTTCAGTTGGACGGGTAAGTCTAGCTGAGTACATTCCCGTACTCAGGGTTTTCCCGTTGTTGCAGATGGCCAGGTCTACTTCGGCTATTGTAAGCACTGCCTCTACCCAGTGGAAGGTGATGAGGAGTAGGCCCAGGCGAGGGTGGTCCAGAAGCTTCTCTTTTTCTTTTGCTGGTCTGAGACTTCTAGTGGCACATTATCTAAAAAGGAAAGAGTGAGTTGTGTGAGTTGGTTTTATTTGGACCACATGTGTAGTGGTCATGTTTCAGACTATTTCAGCTTCCGCACTTTTAAATTCAGTATTGTAATAACTCCGTTTTAAATTCCGCACTCTGATATTTTAAATTCGGTTTCGTTTCTCTGTGTTGTATCTTTGCGAATGTAATTCCTTGAACGATGCGATCCTGTATGATGTACGGTGATTGAAATCCTTCGAGATTTCTGGACTACCGGGGTTATATGGGATCAAGTATGAGTCGAAGTCAAACGGATTTGACTAAGACAGTACTTGAACTCTTATAATCAGGACGGTTCCGCCACAACAGTGATCGAAGGCAAGGTGAAGGTCAAGTAGAGACGTGTCGTGCCGACCGACCGGTAGCGGTGAAGGGCGGACGTGAGGCTTGGACTGAGGGACCGGTGGCCTGAGGATCAGTTGCGGTGGCTGACAGCTTGGGACAGCGACGAGCGCAGACTTGCGGGGCACAGTATTGCTCGGGTCGAGGACCTGGGGACATGTGTCGGTGGACGGGGTGCACGGGCGGTGCATCCCATCTACGGTGTCGGTTTGATGGTTGAGCCACAGAAAAACCATCGGGTGGACGGTTTCCAGGTTTGGGCCACAAAACCTGGGTGCTGCGGGTTTGCCGAGTTTGGGCCACAAAACTCGGGTTGAGGATGGTTTCCAGATTTGGGCCTCAAAACCTGGGCGCTGGCGGGTTTCTAAGTTTGGGCCACAAAACTCAGGCGATGGACGACTGTTGACACTTCTTAGCGTTGCTACTAAGAATAGAGATTGAATCTATCCCCAGCAACGAGGCTAGAAATGTTTGTTGGTATTTCTTATGTCTATTGGATAATTTCGCAAGCGCACAGAACACACCGTTGTAGCATTTCACCCAGGAGTATTCCAGGGTATCGTATTTATCCACAGGGAAGCAATGGTTAAAGAATGTGATAACTAACTATCATGTATCCACTAACTAATATACCAACTAAACCAGAGTGGGGGTAAGTGATATATATGATAAGAGAAATGACACACAGGAGAGGTCCCAAAGATAAAAGAGTAGTTTAGCGAGCGAGGAGAACAACGAGCGAGCCTAAGGTTTCTAGAGATCTATCTCTACTTGCATGGTTCTAAATTAGCAAGACATGTTATATCAAGCAAGATCAATGTTCATACACAATTGCACTTCGGGTCACTAAGCCACTTAGCAACAGAATGGTATGAGAAGGGTGCTAAGCTGCCTAGCACAAGAAGACCTACGTTTTAATAACTTGCCCGCATGTGGTGGAATCAAAGCCTAGATAGGTCTGTCACCCCTACTAGGTACCACAAACAAACCGTGGAGTAAGCCGCAGACATAGGCAAGCGTATAGTCTAGACACCACGTCTACACTACATCTCACTACTCTAATCCGACATCCGGTGGAACTGATTAGAGCACTGGGTTATGGGCGGTGAACGAGCGAAAAGGTATACTACCATTATCTCGCTATCACATAACTACGACTATGCTAACAACCACTACAACATAACTAGCATGTTGCAATAAAGTGAAGTACTAAGGCAAAGTAGAGAAGATAACTATATTAAATAACTCAAGTCTTGCAAGGAAAGAAAGGAATACTAGAACCATACTAGACCTCCCGGAAGACTAGAGCTGAAGACCATAGACACACTCTAACTCCAAGCACTACTACTAGTACTACATCTTGAGAGAGAGTGGAGAGCTCCTGCTTGTGGTGTATTGAATGAGAGGGTGAAGGCCTATATTTATAGTGGAGGTGGAGTAGGGCCTCCTCCGGTGCCACGTCAGCGATCCGCGTGATCCTCCTGTCTTCACCCTTGGATCCACCGCCATGACAACCGACTTGGATGAATGGCTTGGATATTCTTCACGTGTGAAACATGCACTTTGCCACCGACATGGATGAGGGTCACCATGGGGTCGGCCGACCCCTATCCCTGACATGTGGACCCGGGGTACATCTTCTAGAAGGTGCTGATGTCACCCTGATGAATAGTTCTGCTGGGTCCCACCAAGGTGGGGTCGGCCGACCCCCCTATGACAGGGCTGGCCCACCTTCTTCTCTCCCTTGGTGACCCCACATGTCATGGAGCAAGTCTTGTGAAGTTGGTTTCATTTGGTTTTCGGTGTGGACCCATGAATCCATGTGCTTCTCATCTTGTACCATTGAGCAAAAGCACATGCTTGATCCAATGTTGATATTGGCTTGAACATGCTTCTCTTGGATCATGCCATGTCACCATGGCCGAGGTGGCCCAATGGTGGGGTTGGCGACCCCCTTGGTGGGCCCACCTGGCCTCATTTTGTTCATTTTGCCATCTCCTAAAGTTCACAAGCTAAGAGTACAAGTGGAACTTATTAGTGATAAATATGCTCATGATATGCTATTCTTCCTTGAAACTGAGGCCTGTTGACGGTATTTTGATAAGGTAAAACATGCTATAACTTCCGTCAACAAGATCCCCCAAGCTTAACCTTGATCGTCCCGAGCAAACAATCAAACTTGGCCTCGGTGGATCAGTATTGTTGCTATGCATCACATTTCAAGAGTACCATGTGCACAACAAAGTTCTTCTCTTTGAATGGAAAATTAGCTATGTAAATCACCCATATTACCTTAGTACTCTATGGGGCTTATGGCTTTTCCTTTGTCTTAGGTGGTTGAAACATAGAACAGTTTGACTTGAGCACTAACTTTCTTGTTTTTAGCAAGTTTCATACCGGAGCTTTTGCAATATTTTTCAAAAGAAAGACTTAATGTTCCTCATATGGTTCTCTCATGTCGCTCAAATGGTGTATGATTCCTCACCAAGGCATATGATAAGTGTTGCCTTCTTTATTTCATCCTACTTCTAAACAGGCTTATGTGTAGCTCAAGGTAGAGATGAAAGAAGATGGCATACTTACTTGCATTTTGTTGCGAAGTCAAAGCTCAGATCCTTGATGAGAAGTGTCATACTCCCAGATCAAGATGTGCAAGTGTGTGGTGTATGGTGGACTAGATTGCTTCTTTATTTGATAAGATCTATCTCTCTATTTTTTTTTCTTTTCTCTCTTTTTTAATGAGACATGGCTAGCATTTTTGTTTTTTTTTTCATGGACTTTCACTTGTCCATCTTTTTTTCATCTTTATTTTGCCTAGCCTTTTGAGTCTCATCTACTAAATAATTGAGAGATATTTCCTAACACTTGGAGTATGAAGCAACCTATTTGGTGGAAATGAAAGGCATGTTTTTGTGTACTTCCAGTGTAGAAGCAGCATGTATATGAGGTGTGTACGTGATCTTGATCTTAGGAGCATGAAAAGTCTCTTAACAAGGGTCAACAAGACTCGACAACACTCAATACAAAGAAAATAGCCTATGTAGAAGGTTTGTAAACATGTAAAGCATATATGGCTGTGGTAGGAATTTATCACCATTGAGGAACAATTAAGATTTTGATCATTTTAAGATAAACTCTCCGGTAATCTATCATGCTTAGAACAATATTATAGCAGCTCTAGTGTCACTATATCATGTCTCTCAACAACTTAGACTTAGTTTAGCACTTGCAACCACAAAGTTTCAGGTTCATGATGGTTTAAATGAGCTAAGTAATCCATACTTAGAGAAATACTAAGTTGTAAACTAGGCACTAGAGAAACATTAGCAAGGCAACTAGTCATCATTTTCAAGATAGGAAGGATGGGATGTTCATGAAGCAATATCAATAGGAGGTCTGTTTATTCTTTTATTCAAATTTTTGTTAGATGTAATAAAACAAAAGTAAAGGGATAAAAATACTTACCTTGGCAGGGGAGGGGCTCCTCCCCCAAGCTTGTTCTCGTCAATGCTCTTGTGTTGCCATAGTAGTGGGGGAGGGGCTCCTCCCCCAAGCTGCTCTTTTCAATGTGACATGGTGTGTTGATGTTATGACTTGGATTGCACCATGGCCTTACTTCTGTCACCATACCTGCACTTGTACACCTTTCCACACTCTCCATGTCAATGGTTAGTCCCCATGATTATACAACCAATACCTCTCACACGGGAGTGGTTGTTTGGTTATACAATCATGGTGAAGCATAAACAAAGACTAGTTTGGTCCATTTTAAGCATGTGTGAATAAAGTTTCTTTATATTATCAACCTTCTAAGTGTAGGTACATAGAGCATAAAGGCAAAACTTGCAAGAATAGAGAACAAGAAGCTCTAGAGACAAGAAAGGACTGCTCTGAAGAGCCTATTTCATGGGAGACATTGTCATAGATTTATCATGCAAGCTAAAGGCAAGACACATATTATTTTTAGCAAAGGATAAAACATTATTAGTTCACATTTTAAAGTTCTCACATAACGTCATAGATCGTGAGCATCCAACAAAAGCATGAGATACAAGGTAGGATTATGAATGTCAATGGATTCAGGATATAGACAATTAAGTTGTCTAGTTTTAGCATGCTAGAAAGATTATCAATCCATTTTCAAAGTCATTATCCATACCTGGCTGTGTAGAAGGTTCAAATCATGACACATGTAGGTGAGTCCACGTGGCAGAACCTTCATTTGCATTGATTATGGTTGGGCTCAAGCATCGTACCTTGGTGTCATGAGCTGATGCTCCATTTATGAGCCTTGTGAGACACTCTTCGTACATCTTGATGGGCTTTTGCTTCCACTTGTTGCACCTTCTGAGTATATCATGATTCTTGCAACAAGAGAGAGAGAGAGAGAAAACACAACTTGGAAGCAGAGGATTAACGTTAGCACTTAGCATTCAAGTTGGTTGTTCTTGTGGGTCGTGGTGATGCCACACATCAATGTTGTGGGTTTCAAAACCTCCACATACATTCTAGGTGAATCATGAGAGATCAAATCAAGCTTGGCAAAATATACTAGAAGATGCCAACTACTTTTTCTCTTTTCCTTTTATGATCTCAAGAGAAGCTAGCACTTTAAACTTGAGAGAGAGAGATGGCTCAAGAGCAGGAGGAGGAAAATTTAGAGAATTGATGCAATGAAAAATGAGATACCAACCATGCTCTTTCATAGCCACAATGGGAGATGTGGTGGAGGAGTCATAGGGAGGTCGACTGACCCCCCTCTTCCTGCTTCTCCCACAAATTTAAGTGCAGAACCAGTCTAATGCTAGACAAGATCACATGGGTGAAGTGTGACAATGAATGGCAAGGATATGGGGTCGGCCGGCCAAGCTGCCAACCCCTATCACTTCCAAACTTGCACCATGCTCCCACCATAAGGTTTGTGTCACAAAAAGCAAGAGGAGCATTGAATGGGTGCAATGGGGGTCGGGCGACCCCTCCATGTACCCAAAAACTCTTAAAATCTTTTGAAAGCTTTCTCAAAGTTTTATGCAGGAAAGGAAGTTGGGTTCTTGAAAATCAAACATGAAGATCAAAATGAAAAGGCAAAAGATGTGATCAATGGAGAATAAAATGCGGATATAAACCAAATTACCTATCAGTGAGGGCTCTTGGTTTTTAGAGCCAACGAGTAGGAATTTCACTATTGATTTCAATCTCAAGCCTTGCTTCATCTCCAAGAATGATCTCATGACTTACCCACCGAAATTTTGATGTTTTCCTGCAGGGTTAGTCCAAATGTACATCCAAATTCTATACAAGTAATTTTTAGTTCAATAATCAAACTAGGCACCATGCTTAATTTGATTAAGGAAGGCTAGTTAACCTAAGCACCATGCTTAATTTAAAAGCCTTTGGGAGTATACTCGCGAAGTAGTAATCCAAAACCAAAGCATACATGAATAGAAAAAGGAAACAAGAAGGACTACGCAAGATCCATTGAATAGTACGTCTGAGCATAAAAGGTGAAGCAAGCATAGGATCATTTTTTTATATTTTTTTATGAAAAAATGCAAATGAGATGGATGAATGCAAATAAACAAACATGTTATGGTTTTGGAAAGGAAATATAATCAATTTAAATGAATGATATGCATGAATTTGTAGGCATAGCCAAAGAAAGCAATATATGATGATTCAAGCAAACATGCAGTGGTATGAAATAAATAAAAGGATAACTCAAGGTTGCCTATCGGTAGGGTCTCACATACCTTGAAAGACTCCACAATCTGAGACATGATTGCGAGTGCTTTTGTTCCTTCACATGATGATATCATTTTGTCTTTGACGGTGACCTTCTCTTCATTTCTACACAGGGTTAGAATGTATACATATACTCACCTGTGATATGGCAAGGCCAAGGTGTTGATGGTTCATCAATGATCAGGCATCCTAGGCTCCTTGATTTTTTTTCTTTTTTTATCTTGTGGAAAAACACTGGAAGGTCGAGACAGTTGATGTCCTATTTATTCCACAGTCAACAGAACAATGGTAATCCCACAATAGCTAGTGGTAACATAGATTACTAGACATCAATGTTAGTATCAAAATCTTTTGCCAATTGCGTCCCCGGCAACGGCGCCAGAAATGCTTGTTGACACTTCTTAGCGTTGCTACTAAGAATAGAGATTGAATCTATCCCCAGCAACGAGGCTAGAAATGTTTGTTGGTAGCATTTCACCCAGGAGTATTCCAGGGTATCGTATTTATCCACAGGGAAGCAATGGTTAAAGAATGTGATAACTAACTATAATGTATCCACTAACTAATATACCAACTAAACCAGAGAGTGGGGGTAAGTGATATATATGATAAGAGAAATGACACACAGGAGATGTCCCAAAGATAAAAGAGTAGTTTAGCGAGCGAGCCTAAGGTTTCCAGAGATCTATCTCTACTTGCATGGTTCTAAATTAGCAAGACAAGTTATATCAAGCAAGATCAATGTTCATACACAATTGCACTTCGGGTCACTAAGCCACTTAGCAACAGAAAGGGATGAGAAGGGTGCTAAGCTGCCTAGCACAAGAAGACCTACGTTTTAATAACTTTCCCGCATGTGGTGGAATCAAAGCCTAGATAGGTCTGTCACCCCTACTAGGTACCACAAACAAACCGTGGAGTAAGCCGCAGACACAGGCAAGCGTATAGTCTAGACACCACGTCTACACTACATCTCACTACTCTAATCCGACATCCGGTGGAACTGATTAGATCACCGGGTTAAGGGCGGTGAACCAGCGGAAAGGTATACTACCATTATCTCGCTATCACATAACTACGACTATGCTAACAACCACTACAACATAACTAGCATGTTGCAATAAAGTGAAGTACTAAGGCAAAGTAGAGAAGATAACTATATAAATAACTCAAGTCTTACAAGGAAAGAAAGGAATACTAGAACCATACCAGACCTCCCGGAAGACTAGAGCTGAAGACCAGAGATGCACTCTAACTCCAAGCACTACTACTAGTACTACATCTTGAGAGAGAGTGGAGAGCTCCTGGTTGTGGTGTATTGAATGAGAGGGTGAAGGCCTTTATTTATAGTGGAGGTGGAGTAGGGCATACTCCGGTGCCACGTCAGCGATCCGCGTGATCCTCCTCTCTTCACCCTTGGATCCACTGCCATGACAACCGACTTGGATGAATGGCTTGGATATTCTTCACGTGTGAAACACGCACTTTGCCACCGACCTGGATGAGGGTCACCATGGGGTCGGCCGACCCCTGTCCCTGACATGTGGGCTCGGGGTACATCTTCTAGAAGGTGCTGATGTCACCCTGATGAATAGTTCTACCGGGTCCCACCAAGGGGGGTGCGCCGACCCCCCCTATGATAGGGCTGGCCCACCTTCTTCTCTCCCTTGGTGACCCCACATGTCATGGAGCAAGTCTTGTGAAGTTGGTTTTCATTTGGTTTTCGGTGTGGACCCATGAATCCATGTGCTTCTCATCTTGCACCATTGAGCAAAAGCACATGCTTGATCCAATGTTGATATTGGCTTGAACATGCTTCTCTTGGATCATGCCATGTCACCATGGCCGAGGTGGCCCAATGGTGGGGTTGGCCGACCCCCTTGGTGGGCCCACCTGGCCTCATTTTGTTCATTTTGCCATCTCCTACAAGTTCACAAGCTAAGAGTACAAGTGGAACTTATTAGTGATAAATATGCTCATGATATGCTATTCTTCCTTGAAATTGAGGCCTGTTGATGGTATTTTGATAAGGTAAAACATGATATAACTTCCGTCAACAACGGCTGGTTTCCCGGTTTGGGCCTCAAAACCGGGGGCGAAGTCCGTGAAAAGGATGAGCGGAGCGGTGGCGGCACGTGGCGGCAATCGATGAGGTTGCGTCGAGGCAACGCTACCAGTTGTGCGGGCGGGGCTGTCGGATCAGCATCAACTCCGAGTTGGTCAGGAATACCCTTAGGGTTAGCCTGCTCGCTCATTAGCAGTAGGGGTAGAAGGGAAATAATTGTATTAGGCTATATAAGGAGTGGCCTCCCCTCCCTCCAGACTATCTCAGCTATTGCTATTTTCATTCTAGGGTTTCTTGCTCTCCCACATCCCTACTGTAGCTACTGAGATCCGCAGAGACGGTGAACAATACCTCTGTGTATTTGCTTTTTGAGGAAATGAGACCGTAATCTCGTTGTCTCCTCGTGTGGAGGAGTTTCGGCTAGAATTTGAGATCGAATCGCGTTCTTTCCTGTGTGTTCTTCACGTTTTCGTTTTGGCCCTCATGGAGATTTGCCTTGTTCTTTCTCTCTGTGAGTTGGTTTTTGATTTCGTTTGAACCACTTTGTGCACGAACAGATTTGTGATCTCTTGACCGAAGGAATTGTACTCTAATCACTTTTACCAACAGATCGGTCAAGTTTTGTTTTGGATCGAGTTTCTTCTCTCTTTTCCTGAATCCCTTCAATTCATCGATTTGGAGATAGGTTCGAGACATGATCTTCTAGGAGTACCTCACTATCCTCTTTGTGAGTCTTCTCACCAAGTTTGAACCCTTGAGGTTTTGTTTTGGGTGAGATCTAGTCGAATCATTGGACGAACAACGCGTTTCAGGATGACCGGACTCTAGCGTCAGGCCGACCGGACGCTAGGTGGTGAGTCCGGTCGTTGAACACGTTCACTGCGTTTTTCTTCGCGACTTGACCAGACGCTCGACTTGTGCGTGACCGGATGCACAGGTGTTACTATTCACACCTGCTTGTGTTGACCGGACGCTCAGTGTATCGTGACCGGACGCTTGTGCACAGTGAGTCCAGTCCAACTCAGAGAGCTCCCAGAGCTCTTTTAAGCTGACCGGACGCGTCTGATCAAAATCGACCGGACGCTCCAGTGAGTCCAGTCAGTGCTGATCTGCACACTTTCGTCTGTGGTTTGTTCATCTGTTGTCGGTTCTGGTTTTTGTTTGTTGCGTTGGATTCTCGATTCCATGCTCTACTGAAATCAGGCTTTCCGCTTTGGACAATAGCCTAAATCCACCCAATCTTTTGGGCAAGGAAGTTTGTTTTGGTGTCTCGTTGTGTTCCTAGGGAACATCCAACCAATCTTTAGGGTCGTAGACATCACCTGTGTCAACTTTTCTCTTAGGGGTAATTCTTGGGACAGACGCTATAAGTTATCTGAAAAGAAATTTAAAGCTCCCATTCACCCCCCCCTCTGGTCGCCTTTGGTATCACTTTTGGTCCTTCAGTGGCAAGGGCGAGTTCCGGTCGGAGCAAGGCGGTAGAGACCTCTCTATCTAACTCTAAGTTTCAACGAAGATGAGGAAGGCTAGAACGGTGCTTGGCGGAAGATGGTTTGGCCGGACCACGTGAAGGTCACAGTGGCGAACATGGCGGATGCACGAGAAAGGCAATCGGTGTTCCGCCGTTCCGCCGTCTAGCTCGGGAGAGAGGGGAAACCAACCGGAGAAGATGACAGAGGGGATCAAGGTGGAGGTTTCGGTGAGAAGAATCGAATGGCGGTGTGGTGGTTGGCGAGCAATCGCTTGCTGGAGTTCAGCGGGCGGCACGGCGTTTGTGAACTGGGGAAGATGGCAGAGGAGGAGGCGAGCGAGTGAGTGAGCGGCTTCAGTTGCGTGAGTGAGGATGAGAGGAGACGAAGGCGAGCGCATTCGGGGGTTCATTGAACCCGGACGGTTCCTGTCGGGGTGACCCGACCGCCGCAGCGCGACCCACCCTCTAGCGGTGGCCATGCGGCGATGAAGCATAGGGGGGACAGAGGGTTTGGTCGGGGGAGTGGAGACGGCGCGCAAGGAGCGGCGGGCTATGGTGCCTGCTGTTCGGCGCGGCCGAACAGCATGCAGCGAGCTGCGCCGCCGTCCGGCGCGTGCGAGTGAGTGGCGCGACGCGCGCACGAGGAGGAGAGGGGAATGAGAGGTGGGACCCATAGGGTTTAAAAAGGGGGATTTGTCTATTTTCTTCCCTAATTTTTATCTCCCAAACTAAGCCAAACTAGCAAAAGGTCCTAAAAGTGAAGTTGCTTAGAATTTTACAAGGAACAATTCATCTTAAAGGCTCAAGTCCAAATTCTGCATGGAAAATTGAATTTCACTCCTAGCTTATTTTTCTAATGCAAGAAATAAATACTAAATGGCCTTTTCTGAAAAGGTACTTTTGAGCAAAGTTGTTTCTTTTGCCAAGATCTACAACTTTGCTTTAAGGCACTTCCTCAGAAAAACAAGCATCTATTGACTACACTAGAGACTTAACAAAGGACTTGAACAAACAGTCCACACAAGATGCACATGAAATGATATGATGCTATGCTCATTGCATGTCAAGTTTTGCATTTAGGGTTGCTTAACACCAGGGGTGTTACAACCCTCCCCTCCTTAAAGAATCTCATCCTGAGATTTGAGTTACTAACCATTTTTTGTAAAAGTGTGGGTACCCCTCCTTTAAATAGTCATCCATTTCACAAGTGCATCTCGATCATCTTGCTCACTCCAAGTTACTTTGTATTGCTTAACTATTCTTCCGCGAGTCACTCTTTCTTTTTCATCAAGTACTCGGTGTGGTTGAACATAGTAGGTGAGGTTGGATTGCAGTTTGATGTTTGCCAGTTGTACTTCCTCTTCCGGTACTCAGAGACATTTCTTCAATTGTGACACATGGAATACATGGAATATAGCCTTCAAATGTCCAGGTAACTGTAGTTGGTAAGCTACTTCTCCTCTCCTTTCTAGAATCCGGTACGGCCCCACAAATCTTGGTGCAAACTTTCTTTCTTCTTCGAAACGTTTGACACTCCTCATAGGTGAAACCTTTAAGTAAACGTAATCACCTACGCTGAATTCAAGCGGTTTTATCTGCGTAGCTCTTCTGTTGAGATTGGGCTGATGCCATATGTTGTTGAATGGTTCTAACTTGTTCTTCTACTTCTTTAATGAAATCAATTCCATAGTATCGACGTTCTCCAGGTTCAACCCAATTTACCGGTTTCCTGCACCTTTTACCATACAAAGCTTCCAAAGTTGCCATCTGAATGCTTTCTTGGTAACTGTTGTTGTAGGAGAATTCTGCTAAAGGTAACCATTTCTCCCATCAACATTTCGCTGAAATCACGCAGGCTCTCAACATATCTTCCAGTACTTGGTTCACTCTTTTTGTTTGCCCTGACGTTTGGGGATGATAGGCTGAACTACGAACTAGATCTGTACCCAATTCCTTTTGCAGATTTTCCCAAAATGGTGCGGTAAACTATGATCCTTGATCTGAGACTATGGTCTTCAGTATACCATGAAGTCGAACAATCTGATTCATATAGATTTCCGCATAATCTAGTGCTCGATAACGGGACTTGATTGGGTTAAAATGTGCAGTCTTTGTGAGATGATCCATAATTACCCAAATCGAACCATTCCCTTTCTGGGTAGTTGGTAAACTGGTAGTAAAATCCATGCTTACTTCTTCCCATTTGCACTCAGGTACTGATAAGGGTTGAAGTATTTCGGCTGGCTTCAAATGGATGGCTTTTTCCCAACAACAGGTAATCACATCTGGCCAGATAAGGAGCAATTTTCTTCTTCTTCATTTTAGTCCACCAAAATCACGGATGAAGATCTTGATACATCTTGGCACTACCAGGATGAATAGATAATTTGGATAATGTGCCTCATCCATAATCTGATTTCTAAGTTCTCTATCCTTAGGTACTACTAAGCGCATGTTAAACCATAGAACTCCATTGTCATCCACTCAAAAATGTTGCATTGGCTCGGTGGCAGCCTTCATCTTTTCTTTGATGTGGTAAATTTCTTTATCTGTTTTCTGTCCTTCAAGGATGTGATTAACTAACGTGCTTCGCAGTTCAATGTTGTGCAAGATCGCAGGATGCATCAGACTGAAATCATCTTCTGGTGTTAACTTCAAAACTTTCCAATGCGATTTCCGACTTAAAGCATCGGCAACCACGTTTGCCTTTCCAAGATGATAATGAAACTGCAAATTATAATCCTTGTTTAATTCAAGCCATCTTCCCTACCTCATATTCAACTCCGGTTGAGTGAAGATGTTTTGAGACTTTTGTGATCTGTATACATATTGCAGAAGTTACCAAGTAGATAATGCCTCCAAATCTTTAGAGCATGTACGACTGCAACTAATTCCAAATCATGTGTAGGGTAATTCACTTCATGTTTCCTTATCTGACGAGAAGCTTAAGCAATCACTCTGCCTTCTTGCATAAGGACACAACCCAAACCAATCTTTGACGCGTCATAAAAGATGTCAAAAGGTTTTTCGATGTCCGGTTGAGCCAAAACAGGAGCAGTGGTCAACAATTTCCGTAAGGTTCGGAAAGTTGTTTCACACTCTTCTGTCCAAACAAACTTCTGATTCTTCTGCAACAAACTTGTCATTGGTTTCTGTGGATACATGGGTGTATGCCGAGTCTCTGAGTGATGAGTGATTGTCAACTGGGATGATGCGCATGTTCTTTGGCTTGTGTTGTGCAGGCGTTGAGCACGGATACAGTGATCAGAGGCAAGGTGAAGGTCAAGTAGAGACGTGTCGTGCCGATGGACCGTGAGTGGTGAAGGGCGGACGTGATCAGAGGCAAGGTGAAGGTCAAGTAGAGTTGTGCGGGCGTGGCCGTCGGATCTACCTACCACCGAGTTGGTCCAGAATAACCTTAGGGTTTAGCTGGCTCGCTCTGTAAGTAGAGAGGGGTAGAATAGGAATAGAATAGGAAGTAGGAATAGGTTAAGTAGGGGGAGACACTGCGGATACATGGGTGTATGCCGAGTCTCTGTGTGATGAGTGATTGTCAACGGAGATGATGCGCATGTTCTTTGGCTTGTGTTGTGCAGTGTCGAGCACGGAGACAGTGATCGATGGCGGGTGATCAAGTTGCGACGTGCCGTGCCGACGGACCGGGCGCGATGAAGGATGGGCGTGCCGTGCGGCGGACGTGCCATGCCGATGTATCGGACGGTGAAGGGCGGACGTGGACTTGGACTGATGGACTGGAGGCCGGAGGATCAGCTGTGGTGGCTGGCAGCCTGCGACAGCGACAAGCGGAGAAGTGCGATCATGTCGGTGGAAGGGGTGCACAGGCGGTGCATCCCCTCTACGACGCCGGTTTGTTGGTAGAGCCCGGGAAAACCAACGGTGGACGCGTTTCCAGGTTTGGGCCTCAAAACCTGGGTGCTGGGTTTCCAGGTTGAGCCACAAAACCTGGGCGCGACGGTTTCCAGGTTGAGCCTCAAAACCTGGGCGTGGGCCGGTTTCCCGAGTTTGGGCCTCAAAACTCGGCGCGGACGGTTTCCGAGTTTGGCCACAAAACTCCTGGAGGCTGGTTTCCCGTTTGGGCCTCAAACCGGGGCTGATGGAAAGGCTGGTTTCCCCGGTTTGGGCCGCAAAACCGGGGTGCAGAGTGGTGGCGGCACGTGGCGGCGATCTGAAGGTTGCGTGGAGGCGACGCGGAAGACCGTGCGGGCGTGGCCGTCGGATCTACCTACCACCAGCGGGTGGACTAGAATAGCCTTAGGTTAGGCTGGTCCGCTCTGTAATTAGAGTAGAGAGGGGTAGAGTAGGAAATAGACTTAGGCTAGGTTAGTAGTAAGTAGTCTAGGGGAGACACCCTCCTCCCTATCTCAATCTCAGTTAGAGCTTTCATTTCCTAGGGTTTCCACTCTCCCACACCCCTGCTTTAGCTAGTTTGAGATCCGCAGAGAGACTCCACTCTGTGTACTGTTGATTCGAGAAGTGAGGCCGTATCCTCACCTTGGATCCCATCTCTTGGTGTCAATTCGCGTTTTGATTTCATGTTCATCATGTTCTTCGCGGATTGCTTTGTGCCTTGAGTTTTTCCCGTCGCTTGATCTTTGTGCTCGGTTCATCTTTCACGATTCCGTTTGAACTGAGTTGCTCTAGATCGTGAGGCACTTCTTTCCACCGAAAGAAATCATCTCTAACCTCACGGTCTAGGAGATCGATCAAGTTTTAGTTTCGGGTCTCTTTTTCCTCTTTCCCCCGAATTCCTTCGATTCACCGATGTGGAGTTAGGTTCGAGCCATGATCTCTTAGAGATAGCTCACTAACCTCCTTGTGACTCCTCAGATCGAATCCCAAGCCTAGAGCACTTGATTCGGAGGAGATCGGGTTGAATCGCCGGAGTTTCAGTGCAGTCGCGGGGTGACCGGACGCTCTGTCGGGCTGACCGGACGCACGCTTTCAGAGTCCGGTCGTTGAGCACGGCGCCAAGCTTTTCTGCGTACTGACCGGACGCTCTCGACCGGACGCTCTGTTTGCATTTCGACCGGACGCTACGCTTGCACTGTTCCGTGTCATTGTCTCATCTGACCGGACGCTCAGTGAACGACCGGACGTTTGAGCTCCGTGCGTCCGTCGCGAACAGAGAGCTCCCAGAGCTGTTTTCTGACGACCGGACGCGTCCGGTCCCTGCTGACTCGGACGCAGGCCAGAGTCCGGTCGCTGCAGTTTCGCGCGTCTTCGTTCGCGGTTCGTTCGTTCTTGATTGGATTTGAGTTCCGTCTTTTGGGTTGGCTTTCTAGGTTGTCTAGTGTCCCGCTGTGCTTCTAGGAAGCATCCACCCTACATCTAGGGTCGTGGACATTAGCAAGCTCTAGGTTTCGCTTTTGGGGTTGATCTTGGGACAGTGGCATCTAGTTTCCGAAAGGAAATTTTGAAGCTCCCATTCACCCCCCCTCTGGTCGCTTTTTCGGGTAGCTTCTCGGTCCTTCAATTGGTATCGGAGCGGGTTAAGGATCTTTCACCTTAGCCGGTTCCAGATCCACCGAAGGCGACATGGATCGCGGCGTGGGCAAACCGCCGTTTTTTGATGGGACGAACTATGCGTATTGGAAGATACGTATGTCGGCCTATTTACAGAGCTTGGGCGCTTCGATCTGGGATATTTGCAACTCCCCTGATTACGTGGTCTTGGCTGCTCGTGTGACTCAACAGCAGGTCGATGAGCACGATGCCAATAGCCGAGCCTAATGCTCTTTTCTCTTGTTTGAGCATGGGTGAGTTTGATCGTGTTTCTCACCTCGCTACGGCTCGGGAGATCTGGGACACTCTCATGCGTTTTCATGAGGGCACCTCTCAGTCAAAACCCGACTCTACGAGTCGTTCAAGCGAGAGTATGAGAACTTTAGACATCAACCTGGCGAGAGCATAGAAAGTTTATTCGCTCGCTTTCAGGTGATTGTCAACAGGATGAGGGCTAACAGAGAGCAGTTGCCATTTGACGATCATGAGCGTGCTTTGAAGCTTTTGCACACTCTTGACCGTTCGGTGTGGACTCCAAGGTTCAGGCAATCATCGAATCGCCGAACTATGAGACCCTCACCTGCGACGAGCTCTTCAGTAAGCTCAAGTCCAGTGAGATTGATGCTATGGGCGAGGGCTTCTTTTGAAAATCCTTCTCGCCCGTCCATGGCTTTGGTTTCCGGCTCTTCCCCTAACCCCTCAGCTGGCTTTGCGCTTTCTTCTCTCTTCTCTGTGACAGAGGACCAGCTGGAGTCTTTGGGAGACGACGAGTTGGCTTTGCTTGCCACCGGTTCTCGCGGTTCCACAACAACCGCATGAACCGTCGTCGCGGAGGAGGACGCACCGGATGCTACGAGTGCGGCGACCCCGACCACTTCATCGCCGACTGCCCCAAGAAAAGAACAAGCATCTTGGGAAGGGTGATCACGGCCACAGGCGCGACTCCAAGTACAAGGAGAAGCACGTTCCCCCAGGCACAAGAAGCGGGGCGGCTTCAACAAAGAGTACATCAAGAAGAAGTACTGGAGAAGCAGCAGGCTGAGCAGCGAGCGGTCTCTTCGCCACGCTCAGCGACGTCGACGGCTCGGATGACGACTCCGCTCGATCGAGTGATGACGAGTCCGAGAGAAGAAGCTGGAGGACACGTTCAACGGCTTGTGCTTCTTCTTTCCGGCGACGAAGGCCTGTGTACCATGGCGCTCGGAGATGAGGTCGACGGCGAGCCGGAGCGTACCCCTCGAACGACGACGGCGACGACACCTCCCAGGTATCTCTCACCTACGACGAGCTTTCCTCCGAGGTTGAGAAGTTGACTGCTGCCCTCCTTAGTCAAGACAAGTGCTTAGGCGTGCCGCTAGAGAGCGCAAGGAGTTTAGGCAGAAGTGGGAGGACACGGTGAAGAGCTTGAGTTCGCTCGGTCCACCGTGGTTGTGTCGGAGGAGTTGGAGTGCGAGAATTGCGCCGCGCACATGACGGATCTTCTCACTCTGAGGAGTAAGTATGCTGCGCTGGTAGATGAGGTGGATGAGCTCCGAGCTAGACCGCAGCTGTTGGGTGCGTGCAAGACTTGTACTGTCTTGCAATCCGAGTTGGCAGAGAAGAATGCCAAGCTTGAGTCTTTTGAGAAGGCCGCTCGGATAGCACTTGTGTCAAGAGATGTGCTTTGTGTGAGGCCTGGAGCAGGAGATGCAAATGTGAGGCATGACAAGGTGCGTACCGAGGAGGAAAACACATACCTTCGGACCGTCTTGTCATGGGTGTCTTGTGGTGAGCCTCAGCTCGGGATGATGATCTCCCAATTCAAGCGAGCTGCTGGGGCTCCTGGTGTAGGTCTTGGCCAGAGTGTTGATCTTTCAGCTTTTGGTAAGATTGGAGAGTCTAGTGGTCTGAACCCCTGTGAGAAGCCCAACTCCACCACTACTCCCAAACTAACCAAGCTTCCACCCAAAGAGTCTGCCAAGCCTGTCACCAAGGATGGAGTTATAGTTGAATCCCCCAAGGCTCCACCCAAGAATCCACAATGGCACCCCAAGCCCAATCACTAAAGAACAAGCTTGACACAATGCCACCCATCCGAGAGGAGTTGCCACAGAAGGGCAAGGGCAAGGTGAACCATACCCACACCCTGCAACCAACAACCCCCTTTGCGCGCGGTGAGGTTTTCAGTGTAACTTTTGTGGCGGGATGGTCACCTGAGTGAGTTCTGCTTTAGGCGCAGGAGAGAGGCGCGCCGTGCTAGGGAGATGCAGAACCTGGACATGTTTCACCCAGCTCGTGGTGACATGCTCCGAAGCCTCAGGGGAGAGCTGCTAGGTCTGGAGGGAAGCATACCCAGCCTAGGCAGCAGGAGAGAGCCCCTAGGAGGGAGACTAGGCCTAGAGGTAGAGCACCTCAGTTTGTGAGGCCTAGGCAGGAGAGAGCTCCGAGGAGAGACGCTAGAGTTGAGCAGCAGGCTCCTAGGCGTAGACCTCGTAGAGAGCGTGCCCGACGGGGTCCTGCTTTTGCAGGTAACGGACCCCGTGGCGGAGGCTTTGTTGAGCGCTTTGTCCCACCGCAGGTAGAGTTTCGCGGTGAGCGCTTCTTCCCCCGGACCACGTTTTCCTGTGCGTGGTGATCGCTATCCCCCTAGACAGGATGGTTTTTACACTGACCGTTCTTTTGAGCAGCCCGGCCCAACACTGGTTTCCTTCTTATCTTACTAACCCCAGTGTTGGACCGTATGTTCACCCTATGTCTTTTATTGATGTAGGAGGAGCGGTTGGAGGACATTGGCTTGTGGATTCCGGTTGCTCGAGCACATGACCGGAAATGCCAAATGGTTCTCCAGCCATAGTCCGGTCGCCGGAAAGGAGTACATAACCTTCGGCGACAAAGGTAAGGGCAAGGTATTGTCCGTGGTGCAGTGCGGGTTAATGAGCACTTTGTGTTGCGCGAGGTTGCTCTTGTTTCTAACCTGCATTTTAACTTGCTTTCTGTTTCGCAACTTTTTCGTGAAGGCTATGAGATTCGTTTCAAACCGAACCTTAGCCGGATCTTAGATCCTCAGGGTGATCTTGTATGTCTGATTTCACCCTTTGGGAATGTCTTTCCGCGCGAATTTCTCAAAGTCGTTTGGATCTTCTCGCTGTCTTTGGCTAGTCCTTCTTCTTCTGATCTTTGGAAGTGGCATAGGAGGCTCGGTCACCTGAGTTTTGACTTGCTTGCAAGACTTAGCTCACTTGGCTTAATCCGAGGATTGCCCAAGCTTTCGTTGGAGAAGGATCTAGTTTGCCATGCTTGCCGGCATGGAAAGATGGTTGCTGCTCCCCACCATCCTTTGACCAAGGTTTGACCTCGCACCCCGGAGAGCTTTTGCATATGGACCTTGTTGGTCCGGCTCGGGTGAGCTCGGTTGGTGGAAGTGGTATGTGCTTGTTATTGTTGACGACTTTTCGAGGTATTCGTGGGGGTCTTCTTTTTAGTTGAGAAGTCCGAGACATTCTCCTTCGCTCGCGATCTGATTTTGCGTCTTCAGAACGAGTTCCCTTTGAACTCGATGCGAGCGATTAGAAGTGATAATGGTTCCGAGTTTAAAAATTCGGATTTTGAGAAGTTTTGTAAAGGCTTGGTTTGGAGCATCAGTTTTCTTCTCCCTATACACCACCCAAAATGGTGTTGTAGAGAGGAAGAATCGGACCCTTGTTGAGATGGCCAGGACGATGCTTGATGAGCATAGGACTCCTAGGCGCTATTGGGCCGAAGCTATGAACACTGCATGCTATATTTCGAATCGCATTTTTCTGAGAGTGTTTTTGAAGAAGACCTCTTATGAGTTGCGTTTTGGTCGCCAGCCCAAGGTGAGTTATTTTAGAGTCTTTGGTTGCCACTGTTTTATATTGAAAGGGCAACCTAGACAAGTTTGAGTCTCGTTCTTCTGACGGTGTGTTTTTGGGCTATGGCACTCACACTCGACCTTATCGTGTACTTAACCTTGACACTAACCGAGTCATGGAGACATCAGATGTCACCTTCGACGACTCTTGTTTCTCCCTTCTTCTCGTTTTGAGCGTGCAGGTGATCATGAGGTTGGAGAGCCTCTTTTCGATGACGAGGAAAGGGTGCTGAAGGTATAGATGATCCAGCACCCCCTCCGCCTGCCGGCCGCCGGGAGCGGCTTCGACGACGACCCGTGGCCCCGAGACGTCTTCTTCCTGGGGACCGTGGGATCCACCTCGCGCGGTACCTTTTGTACCCGGGGTGGAACCAGCTACTGTTGAGGGGGAGGTTACTTCTTCCCGGGAGGCGCCACGACACATCCAGCGCCAGCACCCCCCTGAACAGATGATCGGCGACATCGCGAGCGAGTTACTCGCTCCAGGTCACAGCACATCTCGCACTTTGCTCATTCTGCTTTTGTTGCGTCTTTTGAGCCCCGAGATGTTGGACACGCATTGACGGATCCTTGGGTCAATGCCATGCATGAGGAGCTAGAGAACTTTGAGCGAAATCGGGTTTGGGTTCTAGTGCCACCACCTCCTGACTGTAAACCTATTGGGACAAAATGGGTTTTTAAAACAAGCAAGGAGAGGAGGGCCACATTGTGAGAAACAAGCCCGGCTTGTAGCGAAGGGTTATAGTCAGAAGGAGGGGATAGATTATGAGGAGACCTTCGCTCCTGTAGCTCGTTTGGAGGCTATTAGGATACTCTTGGCTTATGCTGCATCCATGGGTTTCAAAACTTTTTCAAATGGATGTCAAGAGTGCCTTCTTAACGGCTATATTGAGGAGGAGGTCTATGTCCAGCAACCCCCCGGTTTTGAAAATCCCAAGTTTCCAAACCATGTCTTTAAACTCCACAAAGCTTTGTATGGTTTGAAACAAGCCCCTAGAGCCTGGTATGAGAGATAAAAACCTTTTTGCTAGCTAAGGGTTTTAAAATGGGATGTGTAGATAAACGCTCTTCTCTCTCCTCAGCAAGGCAAAGATACTCTCTTGATCCAAATTTACGTGGATATATCATTTTCGGTGGTTCTTCTCACGCTTTGGTTGCCAAGTTTGCAGATACTATGAGCAGGGAGTTCGAGATGAGCATGATGGGCGAGCTGACTTTCTTTCTCGGGTTGCAAATTAAGCAATCCCGAGAGGGGACGTTTGTGCACCAGGGCAAGTACACAAGGGACTTGCTGAAGCGGTTCGACATGGGTGAGGCCAAGCCTCTTCCACGCCCATGTCGACGACGACTGCCCTGGATGCTGACACGGATGGAGAAGCAGTGGACCAGAAGAGTACCGCAGCATGATTGGATCGCTGCTCTACCTGACGGCGACACGGCCGGACATTCAGTTCGCCGTGTGCTTGTGCGCGCGCTTTCAGGCTTCGCCACGCACTTCTCACCGTCAGGCGTGAAGCGCATCTTCAGGTACCTTCGTTTCACGCCTGAGCTCGGGATTTGGTATTCTGCTTCTTCCACCCTCTCGCTTTGTGGCTTTTCTGATGCTGATTTTGCTGGTTGTCGCATTGAGCGCAAGTCTACTTCAGGACTTGCCAGTTTATTGGATCTTCTTTGTGTCGTGGTCTTCTCGCAAGCAGTCTAGTGTCGCTCAGTCTACCACGGAGGCTGAATATGTTGCTGCGGCTAGCTGCTGTTCCCAGTTACTCTGGATGATGGCCACTTTGCGTGATTTTGGTTTGAGCTTTACTCGAGTTCCTTTGCTTTGTGACAGCACGAGTGCCATTAGCGTTGCTAAGAACCCCTGTGCTTCACTCGAAAACCAAACACATTGATGTGCGCTTTCATTTCTTGCGAGACCACCAGGAGAAGGGTGATATCGACCTTCGCCATGTCGATACTCATCACCAATTGGCTGATATTTTCACCAAGCCTTTAGACGAATCAACCTTTAATAGGTTGAGGGGTGAGCTTGGTGTGTGTTTCCCCTTTTAGATGGGGGAAGCATTTTGAGATGTACAGACTGACTCTTTTATTTTGAGGCTCTTTTCTTTGAGTTTCTTGAGTCTTTCCAATTGGTATCTTCCTTCTTTCAGTTTTGTGTCGGGCATACGCATTTACATTCTGAGCTTTATGTCTATATTCACTAGAATGTAATTATGCTCTTGTTAGTATTGCTCCGATACTTATGATGATGCTTGTAGCTTATGCTCTTTCTGATCACTGTTACATGTTATGAGCGAGCTATTTTTGGAATGGTGAATTATGCCTAATGTATATAAATCTGAAAATGTTCACCATTGAGATATGCAACTAGCATGTGTAGGGTGTGTTGAGTCCATTCCTGCTTTTCATATATGCTAGGTTGCTATGTCTCTATTCTGAGTCATTCAC
The DNA here is from genome assembly GCA_009763385.1 of Coix lacryma-jobi var. lacryma-jobi. Taxonomy (NCBI): domain Eukaryota; kingdom Viridiplantae; phylum Streptophyta; class Magnoliopsida; order Poales; family Poaceae; genus Coix; species Coix lacryma-jobi. Next base: position 79,260,874 of record CM019826.1, on the reverse strand, counting down.
TTGCTTGGTTGTTCATAACTTGCTTAAATCTGAACCAAGTATTGTTGAATTGAAAAGATCGAGATGGGATTGCTTGTCAACACCTCATGGTATTGAGACTGTTTCTCATTGCACTTTGAGTTAAACTTGAGCCATGTAGTGTATGACCGAAACCGTTGCTTTAAGCTTCTGATTGCTTCGGCATAGGCTTCGCACGGTTGAAAAGTTAGGCGATGACAAGCTTTCAACCTCTCGCAATCACATGCTAAAAATGAACTTGTGAATTCTTTTACCGCTGCAACTCCGATATGAATTTGAAATCACAAGTATATTTCATTCCTATGCATGATGATTGAACTTTGCTAGGGGTAGTTCACCTTGTATATATGCTTAGCACTTGCTTGGATTCCTTCTATACATGTCTAGTGCTATGTTGATGGTGACTATCCTTTTGGCTTAAAACTGCTCACATGCTCATATGCTTCATATTTCGTATAAGTGATCAGTTTGAGCCTTTGCTATTTGAGTGCTTAATTGAGATGTTGGAGCTATACTGATTAGAGCATCTTTGCACTCTTTTGACTATATCCTTGAAGCTCCTAACTTGCATTTTGACTTCATATGCATTGTGGAAGGAGATCTTGTGTTCAGGGGGAGTTTATGTGAAGAGAGTTGCTTCTCCGATACCTTTTGGCCTTGATAAGTGCATTTTCAACTAGGGGGAGAATTTACGCAAATCATATGCCCTGAAAATTTTTGTCCTAGTTGCTTGCATTTGTCGAGGGGGAGTTTGCTAGTTGTGTTGAGCCGTTGCCTCTGTCTTGAGGGACTAGCAAACGTTCCTAGCTTTTCATGAGCTTTCATAAGCTTTTTCATTTGGCTTTCAATTGGTATCGTCTGGTGTGCTTTCCCATTTGGTTTGGGTTGATTTTCAATTGGTTCGGAGTGATTTTCTTGCTAGTTGTGTTGAGCCTCTGTGCCTCTATCTTGAGGGACTAGCATTTTGCTTCTGTTGTCCTCCGATCTTCAATTGGTATCTGCTAGCGGTGTTGAGCCTGTTCTACCTCTTCTTGAGGGCTAGCTTTGCTTTGCTTGGTTGCGTCGAGCCGTTGCCCATGTCTTTGGGACCAAGTTTTTGCTTCATCCACTTGACCTTCTTTGGCTTTTGTTAGGCTTTTGGGTCATTTGGTTGGGTTTTCTCTTCTCCACTCCTTCCTACCTCCTTCTTCTTATTCATGATTTGTTGTGGAGTTGACAATGCACTCATCAAGGGGGAGATTGCGGATACATGGGTGTATGCCGAGTCTCTGTGTGATGAGTGATTGTCAACGGAGATGATGCGCATGTTCTTTGGCTTGTGTTGTGCAGGTGTCGAGCACGGAGACAGTGATCGATGGCGGGTGAAGGTCAAGTTGCGACGTGCCGTGCCGACGGACCGGGCGCGATGAAGGATGGGCGTGCCGTGCGGCGGACGTGCCATGCCGATGTATCGGACGGTGAAGGGCGGACGTGGACTTGACTGATGGACTGGAGGCCGGAGGATCAGCTGTGGTGGCTGGCAGCCTGCGACAGCGACAAGCGGAGAAGTGCGATCATGTCGGTGGAAGGGGTGCACAGGCGGTGCATCCCCTCTACGACGCCGGTTTGTTGGTAGAGCCCGGGAAAAACCAACGGTGGACGGTTTCCAGGTTTGGGCCTCAAAACCTGGGTGCTGGGTTTCCAGGTTGAGCCACAAAACCTGGGCGCGACGGTTTCCAGGTTGAGCCTCAAAACCTGGCGTGGCCGGTTTCCGAGTTTGGGCCTCAAAACTCGGGCGCGGAGGTTTCCGAGTTTGGCCACAAAACTCGGGCTGGAGGCTGGTTTCCCGGTTTGGGCCTCAAAACCGGGGGCTGATGGAAAGGCTGGTTTCCCGGTTTGGGCCGCAAAACCGGGGTGCAGAGTGGTGGCGGCACGTGGCGGCGATCTGAAGGTTGCGTGGAGGCACGCGGAAGACCGTGCGGGCGTGGCCGTCGGATCTACCTACCACCAGCGGGTGGACTAGAATAGCCTTAGGGTTAGGCTGGTCCGCTCTGTAATTAGAGTAGAGAGGGGTAGAGTAGGAAATAGACTTAGGCTAGGTTAGTATAAGTAGTCTAGGGGAGACACCCTCCTCCCTATCTCAATCTCAGTTTAGAGCTTTCATTTCTAGGGTTTCCACTCTCCCACACCCCTGCTTTAGCTAGTTGAGATCCCGCAGAGAGACTCCACTCTGTGTACTGTTGATTCGAGGAAGTGAGGCCGTACCTCACCTTGGATCCCATCTCTTGGTGTCAATTCGCGTTTTGATTCATGTTCATCATGTTCTTCGCGGATTGCTTTGTGCCTTGAGTTTTTCCCGTCGCTTGATCTTTGTGCTCGGTTCATCTTTCACGATTCCGTTTGAACTGAGTTGCTCTAGATCGTGAGGCACTTCTTTCCACCGAAAGAAATCATCTCTAACCTCACGGTCTAGGAGATCGATCAAGTTTTAGTTTCGGGTCTCTTTTTCTTCTTTCCCCCGAATTCCTTCGATTCACCGATGTGGAGTTAGGTTCGAGCCATGATCTCTTAGAGATAGCTCACTAACCTCCTTGTGACTCCTCAGATCGAATCCCAAGCCTAGAGCACTTGATTCGGAGGAGATCGGGTTGAATCGCCGGAGTTTCAGTGCAGTCGCGGGGTGACCGGACGCTCTGTCGGGCTGACCGGACGCACGCTTTCAGAGTCCGGTCGTTGAGCACGGCGCCAAGCTTTTCTGCGTACTGACCGGACGCTCTCGACCGGACGCTCTGTTTGCATTTCGACCGGACGCTACGCTTGCACTGTTCCCGTGTCATTGTCTCATCTGACCGGACGCTCAGTGAACGACCGGACGTTTGAGCTCCGTGCGTCCGGTCGCGAACAGAGAGCTCCCAGAGCTGTTTTCTGACGACCGGACGCGTCCGGTCCCTGCTGACCGGACGCAAGCCAGAGTCCGGTCGCTGCAGTTTCGCGCGTCTTCGTTCGCGGTTCGTTCGTTCTTGATTGGATTTGAGTTCCGTCTTTTGGGTTGGCTTTCTAGGGTTGTCTAGTGTCCCGCTGTGCTTCTAGGAAGCATCCACCCTACATCTAGGGTCGTGGACATTAGCAAGCTCTAGGTTTCGCTTTTGGGGTTGATCTTGGGACAGTGGTATCTAGTTTCCGAAAGGAAATTTTTGAAGCTCCCATTCACCCCCCCTCTGGTCGCTTTCGGGTAGCTTCGCGGTCCTTCACAGAGTGGCCTGGCGGCCGCCAGTAATAAGTGGTGGCTGCCATGGGCTTTGGCCCATGCGGCTTGCAAACAGCGTGGTAGCTACCTTGCTAAGTTCAAGTTACAGTTTTGAACATTCTATCACGTTTTACAGAGGTGTTTAGAGAGGGGATTTCCCCCACACTAGAAGTTTTGGTACTTTTTATTTTTTTAAAATGAACAAACCTGATGAAGGGAAAAATAATAAGGGTGTCTTTTTATTCATTATATAAAAATTTCCTAAACAAAAGTTCTAAATTGAAAATTAAACAGTCTAAAATTTTAAATCAAGCAAAATTAAATTTAAACTAAATCAAACTAAAAATCTAACTTGACACCGTAAATCTAATCTAATCTACTGAAGGAGCTTCGTAGAGATCCTCGAAGCCTGTCTCTTTGAAGAGACGCTTGATCTTCGAGGTGCAGCCCTTACGGAGGATGGTGAATCGATCCTCCATATCCATTCGCCAGAGGG